>CM030906.1:1610391-2810391 GCA_018136845.1 Heterotis niloticus | reverse complement strand
TTGAATAGTTGCCCACAGTGTTGTCAAGAATGGTGAATGGTGTAGTCTGTGAAAATAGTAATCTGATGCTTTGTGGCATTTAATTTAGAAGGATTAGGGCATCCGCAAATCGCCTTTGTCTTCATCTCCATGTTCAATGCAGGAGGGTGTAGTATTTAATTTATTCTGCTGTTTATCATTCCAACCTGAAAAACACCTTTTCATCTTTTTCTGAGTGAGGTGGCAACAATGTGTTTCTTGAAAGCCATTGTCAGGTTGCCCTGTGTCGGCCAGGTAGTAATAGTGAAGTTTGTATTCAGAGCGCAAGACTACAGCAGGTTTTCCACAACTAATTTATTCAGTTATAATTTGTGCACAACTGCTGCTTGTCCATTCCCAGATTAAATGGTTTTGTTGAGTTTCTGTTATTCCCCAGATTGACAAGTTTAAGGCAAGTTCAGTCAGATGGGAAGCACAGCAAGCTGCTTCCTATAAACGAGTCCATTGAGGAAATAGCATTCTGGATAAGAGTGTTAGCTGAGTGAATAAACATGATGAATAAATGTGATGAGCCAAAAACCTGCTTGAGCATGAGGGCTTCTGCATGTGTAATTCTAGGGGAAAATGGCATCCTGGCTGGAGGGAGTACTCTTAGAACTCTGCACTTGATCCAGAGCATAATTCAAGAGATACTGGTAGAACAGGGGCAAGAACAAATGAGCACAAAATGTTGTATTTAAATATTATTTATTTTCTGTGTTTATTTCTTGAAAATGGTAATTGAGTTACAGTTGATCAGTGGAGTCTAATGTATGTGTGCATCTAATAGTCAGGTCAGATCCAGGCTCTGCGCGACCGCATAGCACCACTGTCTCACACTTCTGATCCTGACCTGGCAGTCACTATCACTGCAGTACAGTGCATCTGTGACACTTTTCAAGGCAGTATTCATACTCCATTTTCTATCTCAGTACCTGTGTTGCTGGTTGTAGCTGCAGTGAATACTTCTAACCATCATCACACCACAGTGAGTGCACCTCTGACGCATTGTGTAGCTGCAGAACACACCCCTAATTATCTTCACAACATAGCTTTCTGTGTGACACATCTCAGTGCTACTCTCTCAGGCAGCTCTGACCTTTCTTCCAGGGGCCTAACCCACAGAAGTCTCGATCGAGCTTGCACCCACCATTTCTCCCACTCAAATTCTGAGCGTTTACCGTCAGAGGAGACTGTAGTCTGATCTTTTGTCACATGGATTGACTCAGATGTTGGCTCAGGGTCCCACAGCAGCTGAGAAAACCATTTCCAGCTTTGCAAAGGGATTTCTGTTCATTAAGTGGCAAAACCAGACATATTTTACAGAGAAATAAATTAATCATTCTTAAAGGTTCCTTAAGCTGTGGATGTGTGCTTATCTTTGAATCCATTTTTACCCCGACAGTGAGCAGGCACTTTTTTTGGAGTCTGCAGTATCCTTTGTATTTCTTATTGGCGCCAGTAAAGAGCCTTGATTTTAAAGATGGTCCCTTCGGGTGATTTTTCTGTCTGAGGGCTATGTTGTCCTTGCCAGACATGCAGCCATTTGCCTGCAAATTTTTGTGCATGCAGTTCCATTTCTCGTAGATTTTTTTTTTTTTAATTTATTTACAGTATTTTTTTTTTTTTTGGCCAGGCAGTACAAGGGGCCTCTAGATTTGAGGGGTTGACTGGCTGCTTGAGTTGTAACAGGAACCCTGTGGCATGTGGCCAGGAGGGGGCGTAATGCTGGGTAGGATTTGGCACCTGTGTTAGTTTGGAATCTGGGAGCAGCTTGGGCTGGGCAGGGGGCCCTTGTGATGATCCTCTCGTCTCCTGTCCCATTCAGCTCTGTAGCCCATGTTGCAGTCGGAGCTTAGGGAAGGCACGAGAAAGCCTTCTTTAGGGTTCCAGGATGATGTTGCGCAACCTCTACCCCCACTTTGCCTCCATACAGAATATTGTTTCGGGAATGGTTTATAAAACAGCGGGAATCGAATGTGAGAAACACCTCGGGCTAGCTTTCCTTCATCAGTACGAAATGAGGATGTAGAATTAGTTCTCTATTCTTTTGGTTTTGTCAATGACGTTCCTGTTCTCCTCACCACTGTACAAACACTCACACAAATAAGGCATGGAAACCAGGTCAGATGTTTTAGTGATTGAGAGAAATTTGCACAGCTGCTCACGGAACATTGACCCATTTCCTCATCACATTTGTGTTGAACTGAGCTTACGGGGAACATTGGCGTCTGACAGCAGGGCTGCCACGTATGTATCAGACCATAGTATTGCGTGAATTATTGGGCCTTTAAAGGAACTTCACTGGGTATGTACTGCAGGTTGGCTTGGGTCATCTTCAGATCAGTTTAATTTGTTCCGCACTTTCATCCCAACATTTTTTTTTTCCCTTTTCTTCCCCCTAAAGGAATTCAGATAGAAAGCAGATGATGCTGGTAGTTTATACGGTTGTAAGAGATGTTATCATTGGGTTTTGGGAGACACCAGGTAGTATTAGCCTGGGAGTTGTAGATTCCATACACGCAAATAATTCTGTGTTCTACTGAAATCCAAACTCCAGAGCTAGACTAAGGGGCTGCTGTAACCCAAGTCTTGGAAGTCTGTTCTGCTTAAATCTGTAATCGTGTAACAGGATTAATTAATGAGCTCAATTAATTCAGGATGTCGTCTGTTCTGTGCCTTCAGTGTTTCACTGTTTACAGCAGTTTTGAGTTGCTTTGAACAAAGTGTGTGAATTAAGTATTATAATAATGCCATGGTCATCCACTTGTGAACTTTTTCAGGGCTGAGAGTTGATTTATTACCCAAAGTTTGTTACTCTTGTGGAGTGGGTTAGGGGCTCATCATAAATTGTATATGCTGCTACTGATGTAAAGTGTGCCAGCACAAAGGTGGTATTGGTCTAAGGGACTGTACTTAAAACTGCATGTTTGTGTTTCTCTGCAGACTGTACTAGAAGCTTTTCTGGACAATCTGTGTCAACCCTATGTTTGCTAGTGTTACAACTGGCATGTTTTGTGTCATTCTCACTTTGTGAAACTTGCACACTGCAGACATTTTTGCACCATATGCATCATGCTGTGTGTACGTAAATGATTGTCCTCAAATATTGGCTTGATTTGCTGGTCAAATGTAAGCGTCAGCCCAGTACTGATAGTTAAACAACTGTCAACCAATGTTTAATTCCTATTTGTAGCACTTGCATACTTAGTGTTGACACAGAGATTGTTAGTGTGCATCTCTAGAATTTTGTCGTCATTTCAGATTTTAGCAAATTTGTAACTGAACTTTTTTTAATGCTTAGTACCCAGGCATACTTTTTATACTTCTGAGTTAGTTGGAAATAGGTTTAATATTTTACCAAATGATGTTTCAAAACTTAAATTGTCTTCAGAAATTGGATTGGAGTGAATTTTTTTTTCCCCTCCAAAAATGTTTCTTTTTTATAATCATTCATGGGATTGATCATATACAACTGGTATCAATCTTGAATTTGTTTCTCATGTGTCTTTTTGAGTATTTGAAAGTTTTAGTTAAATATAAGCCACTTTGTAAGCTGTATCTATATTTGAAACTGCCAGTTTTATGGTTGTTTTTTTATTATTATTATTATTAACACAGAGGGATGATGGGTCTGACTTGGTTGTAGGTGTGAATTTAGCCTTGGTGGCTCTGAAGTTGTCCTCTGAGATGTTTCCTATATAAGTAAGTCTCTCCCCCCCCCCTGTCCTGCAGGTTGTGTGACCCCAGGTATCCTGCAGTCTGTAGACGCAGGACGAGCTCTTTTTCTTTTCTTGGAAAGAGAAGGGCCAAAAGGAGGCAAGGATGCCGAAACCGGTAAGTTACCTCATCTTTTGAATGTTTTGTAAGCAGTTCTGGCATGTGCCAAGCGAACCACTGCCTTGGCACTCAGTCCGAGAGCACCCCACACCAAACTGGAGAGCTGACGATGACTGGCAGCCCTAATATGTCTGACTCATTTTAAATATGCTTCTGTGCAGTGGTGAGCTGAGATACTCTGCACAGCTATGATGGAAGAATAGTAATTTTGTCAGCTTAACAATCATCCTTGACGAGAAATATAAAATTTGTTGTTGTGCTTGCATTGTAACATTAATGAAGCTTCCGATGACTCATTGACTCCAATATCTGGTATTCTGTATGCATTAATATATTTAATTGGCATCAGAAAAATTTTTCCCCAAACGTACTTTTTTCTTTGTTTCTGAAAAGTCCCCAGGAGACCACTGGAAGCCCTCCAGCATCCCAGAAAGGCATGTGTTAATGCAGAAAGCCCCCCCCCCCCCGATATGAAGTGCTTAAGGTCTCCTGCAGAGCCATGTACATGTGCTGTAAGCAATTGCTTTGGGTTCCAGGACTTCTGTGTCTTATTTGCCCATTTTAGCAACTCCTACCTTTTGTAATGTGGGTAATTATGACCTCAGAGTGCAGTTTTCAGAACAAAGGGGAACACACTGTGCCAAATCATTGGAGAGCGAATATGTAATTGTTAAGGTGGAAGGGTTTGATTGAACTGGGCTATGCCATGCTCCCTCCCCCCACAACTATGTGAGATGGTGTACTGAAGGATTGAACAGGGCATGCATAACTTGAAGGCCAGGGCCAGAATATAACAGGGTACAGCAAACTTTTGTGTTTTTTACAGGGTTAGAAAGCATGTGGACAGAATGTACCACACCTTGGTACCTATTACTGATTTAGTGGGTTATACACCAATTAGCCACAACTTTAAAACCATTGGCAGTAGTAAATAACATTGATTATCTCATTACAGTAGTACCTGTCAAGGGGTGGGATATATTAGGCAGCAAGTGAACAGCTACTTCTTGAAGTTGATGTGTTGGAAGCAGGAAAAATGGACAAGCGTAAGGATCTGAGTGACTGACAAGGGCCAAATTGTGATGGCTGGGCAACTGGGTCAGAGCATCTCCAAAATGGCAGGTCTTGTGGGGTGTCCCTGGTATGCAGTGGTTGATACCTACCAAAAGTGATCCAAGGAAGGACAACCAGTGAACTGGTGACAAGGTCATGAACATCCAAGACTGACTGGTATGCGTGAGGAGCGAAGGCTAGCCCGTATGGTCCGATCCCACAGAAGAGCTACTGTAGCACAAATTGCTGAAAACCTTAATGCTGGCCATGATAGAACAGTGTTAGAGCACACAGTGTTGCTGCGTATGGGGCTGCAGTGCTGTAGACCAGTCAGAGTGCTCGTGCTGACCCCTCTCCACCGTCAAAAGCGCCTACAATGGGCATGTGAGCATCAGAACTGGACCATGGAGCAATGGAAAAAGGTGGCCTGGTCTGACAAATCACATTTTCTTTTAGATAATGTGCTGTGTGTATGTGTGCATTGTTTACCTAGGAAAGAAATGGAAACAGGATGCACCATGGGGAGAAAGATGACAACATTTATTTGTATAGCACCTTTCATACAGCGGTCTGTAGCTCAAAGTGCTTTACAAGGTGAAAGAGACAACAATAAGAAACAGTAGACAAGAGTAATGATGAAAGAGGTCAGACTGAAAATGAGGTTGTACAGATGAGAAATAGGGTCTAAAGGCTGGGAGGACAGAAAAAAAACAAACTCCAGGTGGACTGGGGGGGGGGGGGGGACAAAATCTGCAGGGGTTCCAAGGCCAAAAGACCACCCAGCTCCCACTGGGCATTCTATCTAACAGAAAGCAAGCCAGTGGAGGCATATGTGATGCTCTGGGCAATGTTCTGCTGGGAAACCTTGGGTCCTGGCATTCATGTGGATGTTTCCACCTAGATACCACCCACCTAAACATTGTTGCAGACAGTATACACCCCTTCATGGCAGTGGTATTCCCTGATGACAGTAGCCTTTCCATACTGTAAAAATTGTTCAGGAATGGTTTGAGGAACCTGACAAAGAGTTCAAGGTGTTGTCTAGGCCTCCAAATTCCTCAGATCTCAACCCGATGCTGGAAAAACAAGTCCAATCCATGGAGGCCCCACCTCCAACTTGGAGTTCTTAAAGGATCTGCTGCTAGCATCTTGGTGCTGGATACTACAGGACACATTCAGAGGTCTTGTGAAGTCCATGCCTCAACGGGTGAGAGCTTCTTTGGCACCATGAGGGGGACCTACGTAATATTAGACAGGTGCTTTTAATTTTGTGGTTGATCGGTGTATGTCTTTTATACGGTTGCTAGTTTTAATGGTTACTGTTTAGTGTTTGCCAGGTTGCCCAGCATGTGCAGCTTGGCTTGTTTCATGATTGCCCACTTGACTCTGTTCGTCCTCAGTGTTTATGCAGTCACCGAATAGGTCACACCATACTTTGGTGTCTTGCGTGAATGCCCAAATGAATGGGCAGGAAAAGGCATGCAAAAGAAGCATGTACTGGGTGGCATGGTAATACAGTGGTTAGCACTGGAGCCTCACAGGTCTTGTGATGTGGTTTGTAATCTGGCTCGATCTATGTGGAGCCTGAATGTTAATTAACATGTTGGAGTCCTGTGTTGGAGTCATTTCCTTCCATGTGCTCCTGTTTACTCTTATAGTCCAAAGACATCTGTTTCAGGTGAATTATAGACTCTCAATCGCTCTGTGTGTGTGTGTGTGTGTGTGTGTGTGTGTGTGTGTGTGTGTGTGTGAGAGAGAGAGAAATTGCCCTGCCATGAACAAATATCCTGCCTCACATTCTATACTTCTAGGATAAATTTAGAGCACCACAGTCCTATACTGGACAAGGGGTTATTGATACTAAATAGCTGAGCAGGGCTTTACTGAGATGACTTTTCTTGATATCAACCATTCTTTTAGTCCTGTTGCTAGGATGCATCGGCGTCTTGTGGTTGGAACATGCTAGGGGATGCCAGAATGAAGATGTTGAGCCTGAGGACCCATAATCTTGTGCTTTTTCTCACAGTAGTCCAGGAGAGCAGACCTGTCTCCACATCATTCATTGACTTGTTGTGCTTAAGCCCCCAGGTAGAAACATAGTGGCACCTTTACTGCTTTGAGTGAACTTCTGGAGTAGCTGATACTGTCACACTCAATTTTTGATGTCAGATTTTCCAAAATATACACCAAGTAAATGTTCCAAATGGATTGCCTAGTTCCGTTCAGTATCAGCAGACATCTACAGCTGGGTCTTGTGTGTTCACCCTGTTAGGCCTGTTTGTCCCAGCCATGCCTCCCTCACTGTTTGGCCATCTAGTGCCAGTTCCACAGCTGTACAGTGTCAGTCAGGATTGGATCACAGTGCTTGTGGTCAGGGATAGGCATGCACGTTGATGTCATATCAGTATCAGCCAATATTTGTCTAAATTTAATTTATCAGTATCAGACCTATACTTAGATTTTACAGATAATTCAGACAGTTTTTTGATGATGCAATCATTGTGTTCCAAATGAGCATGATGTTTAGCCAGTGCTAAGATGTGGCATGAAAAGATCTGCAGTGTGGATGTTTTTCAGAGTGAAGGTAAAATATGCAATTTTTCGCAATTGCAAACTTAACTACGTTAGTGTTGACGGCAAGAAATTGTTCGGTGCGGTTTCTAATGCAGTCAATGAAAAGAAAATTTCCAGCAACAAGACACAGATGCACTTGTGTAATAACTTTCCTAGAACAATGTACTTGTAAAAAGTTACTGTCAAGTGATGTTTATTTCTTTATCAGTGTATTGTTTTATCATTTTTTCACTTTTATTTCAAGCAACAAGTGTTATGTTACTGCCTGTAAAATTGTTGCCTATTTAAGCATCGATGTTTTTCACCAGATACTCTTTATTGTATGTAATCTACAAAACTGAAATGTTGTACAAACAAATGTTATTTGTCTATAATTGTCCAGGTATATCTAGTTCCATTTTCGTACTTTTTAAAAAAAAAAAATTTTATTGTACATATATATGTGTGTGCATGTGTGTATCAGAATTGGTCATTATAGAAATGATTAGATATGGACATCAGCCAGAAGTCCCATATTGATGCAGCCCTGTTTGGGGAATATAAAATGGGGTCCCTACTGCAGCACAACTGTTATTCAGCAGTGCTCTAACCCAGCCACGTAGACGTATGCAGCTTGGGAGGGGGTTGATACAGGCTTTTCTTTTTCCTGGCACCAGGATCATCCAAGTGACTCTCAAGGGGAAAGTTTGCAAGGGTATGGAAACTGCAGAATAAAAGATTCTCTAACATTTAGGAGCAGTCTTCTGAGCTCCCCCATAAAGCCCTGTTCTAATGTGACAATAATTGCACACCTCTGTGGACAGCCATGCCCCTGAATCCCAGAAGCATATAGCTGTGCTCTTTGATCTTTGACAGCTTCAGCAACAGTAGCCATTGTTTGTGTTCTGCAACCAGAAGTATGACTTTTACCATCCTAGGTCTAATTCTCAGTATCTTCTGACTGAGTGTGAAGTGATTGTCTAAAATACTCCAATAAATTTGGTGTGTTTCAGACAACCTGTGATGGGTGCAGTCACATATGCTATTGCATGTTTGTATGCATTTATTCGTGGTTTCCTCATGTTTGCTTTTCTGAAGAGACAAGCAAAGCATAAACAGATTTGCATATGCGTGCACCAAAGATGCCGAAACTTGGTGGCTGAGAATGGCATGAAAGGGGTTAAATGGAGGGGAACAGTTTAACAACTCAGCTGAATTCAGTGTTGTGACGTGTACAAGAATATTTGCTTGTGCCTACAGCACTGCGACAGTCGCAAGGGATTTGTTGCATGTATTATTTATGCTGGGGACCCGCATATGTTTCTGTCCCTGGGCGATCCTTCAGGGCTGTTGTAGAGGCACAGGGGGTTGCTAGTCCTTGCTAAATATTTGATAATCCTGCTTTTATTTGAGAGCCTGTACTGTCATTATACTTATGGATATATCACATTATGCAAATAGAACAATTTGAATAGGCAGAACATGTGCTTCTTGTTCAGATGTTACAAACCAGGGTATGGTCTAGGCCAGGGTACTTTTGCTCACCTGTAAGAAATTGGAGTCTCCCCCATTTCTCCTCAAGCAACCACTTTAGTGTCTCATCCAGAGTCACAAAACCTCTGTAATGTTGGTTTCAGTACTTGTAGTTGTCCATTTTGATCAGGGCGCAAGTTTTGCTATTTATTTCAAAGTGGTTTAGGTTTGGGAAGCAGGCATACAATCTTCAACCAAGTGCTGTGTAGACAGCAGTCACTTAAGTCGGCTTGTCAAGCTTTGCTCAAGTTAAGGGGTCACCTGATAGACAGGGCCAAAGCAGGATGTGGTTAGGATGGGCCTGTTGTCTTGAAGACAGAATCCATGTATGTGTGTTTGCGACTGTGTTGTGGTTTTAAGTAGTTATAACAAATACCACATCATTTTTGAGTGACGTTCTGCTTCGCCATACCTGACTACTGCAGTGCCCTGTCTGGTGCCACTGTGGGTGCCTGTTGGTGGCGATTCCTGTATCGACAACCCCCACCCCCGACCCCTACTTTAGAGGTTAATCAAGCTGGCAGCTGCTCCAGGCTGTCAGGATAAACGGAGTCCGTAACTGGAGGGAGGCAGCAAGAAGACGGCAACGTGGGGGAAGGGAGGACTTTAATGTTCTATGTCTGGGACTTTTGTGGTAAAATCCCCTCTAAACTGCTTACTAACAGCTGTGAATTCAATTACAAAGCTCTGTCTGTACAGACAACTGTTTACTAAACAAAATTGAGACATGGATGGTACCTGGTGTGCCCCTGCTCCCCTCAAGGGTATGTGGTGTAGTTAGACTGGCCAAAAACTGAAAGGCCTGAAAGTCCAGCCCACCCAGTAACGTCAAGCCAAACAGTGTACAAAAATAGTCTGAACGGTGTGAGAGAATCTTGGTCATATCATGGTGTGCAGTTTTTTTTGTTTTTTTTTTTTTTGTTTTTTTTTTAAATATATATTAGTGCCTAATTAATCAGTGACTTTTGAAAAATGCGTTTTAGTTGAGTTTAACTTCCAAAAAAGGGCATCTGTCAGACTCTGACAGTGGCCGAGATTGCAAGTGTTGTTTGCTTCCCATTGTCTTCCCAGTAAAACAAAGGGCTCTTCTCACCTCTAATGCTGCTTTGTAGTGACCAACAAGCCAGTGATCAGTCATTGCTCTTTTTCAGGGTTCTTTTCTGTCAGCTGAGTCACATTGTAGCTAGACTGGGATTTTATTTTGACATTAGTGAGATGGCAAGGATAGAACCTGCAACTCGGCAGGTAATGTTGTCTGCTCTGCCTTATTGGCTGAGGGAGTTTATCCCACATCTGCAGTAATCCAGCCACCAGGGGGACCACACAGTCTTGGCTTGTCTTGGACTCAAGACCCTACAGTTTGTCATATACTTGAGCAACAGTACCTTTGGCTGCTGTTGCGCAAGTGAACACATCTGTATTGTGAACATGACAGCTGTGAATGTCATGTTACTGCAAGGAACCATGCTATTCAAGCTGAAGCATGGAAACCCCCCAGAAAGCAAGTGGCTCCATGGCAGGTGATACAGGGTTGTTTATATGAGTCTCTCTATTGCCCTGAGTAACCTTCACTGGGGGAGGAGGCAGAGTGACCCCCAGGCTTTCTGAAAGCCTGTGCCAAGCAGTACTGATGGTTCACTGTGAGCCCATGGCAGATGTAAGCAGTCATACAGGCAGCATTCACAGCTTGAGGTCAGGTAACAGCTCAGGCTGCTAGATACCAAGAGACCACAGAACCAATGAGACGCCATGTAACGGCAAGAACCAATCAGAGAGAGGGAAGCAGCAGAATTCTCTGGGAAACGCGTGCCAGCTGGACAGCACCAGGCTCCAAGCTCCTGCATTATCACAGGAGGAAACTTCACACTTGTAGGTTGAATGCCTCCTCATTTTCCCTCCTGGCAAATGAGCATTTTACTGGGGCCTCACCCTCTCACATGGGTTTGAGAAGTCAGCCAGCAGTACGGTGGGTCATCACTGGGTTATTTTTAGTGTACACCAGGTGAAAGTGTGTGTAGTGGAGATTACTGTACATCAGCTGAATAGGTACAAGTTTCCTATTCATTGTCTCTCTGGTCAACATGGACATAAGAGACAATAGGTAAATGCTAGTAGACAAAGATTTTTATGTTAGATTAAAATATGGGTGTTGCCTACAGTTTGAGAAGCAAGAAGCTGAGGTCTTGGGTGGCATGTCCTGCTCTGATCTTACAACTTCCTGTTGCTGCGAAGCCAGGACATAGTGCAGGAAGCTGTAAGTCTGGGGCAGATATGTCCTGTTGTCATAGCAACTGGAAGCTAAAATCTCAGAGGGTGTGTCCCATTGTAGTAAGGTGACAGCATTTGTGTCCTAGTCTCGTAGCAACAAGTTGTGAGATTGCCAGATGTATGCCCTGCTGTCATAGCAACAGAAAGCTAAGGGCTGGGAGTGCATTTCTTGCTGTCATTGCAAGATGGCAAAATATGTCTCCTATTGTAGTAGTAATAGCAATTTTAAGTCTCACTTTTAAAGTAACGGGAAACTGTTGGGTTATGATGAATGGATGAGGAACTAGGTATCCAGGTTAGGGTTTAGAGGGAATTGATGTGTGCATGTGCATGCTTATGCTCTGGACTTGGTAAAAAGATGTAGGGGTTTCAGCCAGTGAGGTCGTTCTGTCTATTTTGTGTATGCTGTGAAAAGGCAGTGTAACCCAGCCTCTGCTGGCCCCTATCCAGAGTCACCTTTCCCTCTCTCAACTGCTGCATGGCTTTTATTTCAGACCCAGGGATCAGAGGGAGAGTGTGATCATGGAGAGAGGGCAGAGTAGATCTCAAGGCAATATGCAGAGTTGTCTACAGCTGCTGTGACTGCGCAGTCAGCCTTGTGTCTGCTCGTTTCTGTCAGCAGCTCTCAGCTGGCTCCATCTGCTTGCTGTCGTCAGGCAAGCTATTTCTGGGAGCCTGTCAGGAAGTGGGACACTTGCCCTTCACAGCCTGAACTGAGGAGTCTCCCTTTTGATGTAGTTCACACAAAGTCTGATTAAGACTGACAGCAAGGCTCATGTGAACAACTACACAAATACACATTAATTGTTCCCTGTTATTATGCATTTCCTCGTAAGACACTTGTAACTGCAGGGTCCAAAATTTACAAATTAGGCCACTTAAAATGAGTCCCCCCCCCCCCACAAAAGAAGTCTTCTGTTCCCATTGTTTTTCACTGTGCTCATATTAGGTGTACCATGTGCATGTGGAACATGTTGGTACCACAAAAATTATATTTTCCCTGTCTGTAGAGGGACTCTGAATCAACTTTGTAGTATATAACCGATTTATCTGCTCAAGGATGTAATAGACCTTATAATTAGATTTGTGTCTAATACAAATGATTTTGCATGTAGAATGGTGTTAGACTGAATAAGCCATTTATATTACCTGCCTGTGTCCCGTTTAAATCTTATTAGGATGCCTGCTGTTGTACCCATGAACAAGGTCCTGCTATAGTCAGTTTGACAATATAGCTTAATAGAATGTAAAATGTGTGAAACTGTAAGCTGTGTAAATCACTTTGGATGAAAGCTTTGGTTAATACAGTGAACAGAGAGGAGCAAACAGATGGATAATTCACATCTCGTGCAGGGTTATTGTCCATTCTACCTCCGCCCAGCTGTCCCAACCCATGAGGTACCAGGCTGTATTGATAGAGGGAAGTGTGTGTGTGTGAGAGAGAGAGACTAAACAGTTTTGCAGTAGAGCCTTGGTTGTTCACCATTGTGTAGCATTTTACTAGGCACCAAACAGCTATGTGCTAAATTGACCAATGGGATCTTCTCCCTGTCTTTTAGGGTGTGGAAAGAAAGTGCTTAGGGGATGTTTTTGATAGTAAGTGATGAGACCACTTTCTGACGGGTCCCTATACAGTTTATATTAATTCGTAATTATGTCCAACTCCTGTATACTGAAGAAAATCTTACCCGTGCATATGTATGGTTAGTAGCACTGAGGATATTGAGTGTTTAACAGTGTTGTCAAATATACTGTTTGCACACATTTCAAAGTGTGCACTTCTGTGAAAGTAAATAGAAATCAGTGCTTAAACCAATTGCAGGATGTGGTGCAGTGGTTTCACTGAAAGTGCTTGTGGTGGTGATGTGTTCCTGCTTAAATGCTAATGCTGTCTGCCTTTCCATTGTGTAGATCAATGTTCGCGTGACCACGATGGATGCAGAGCTGGAGTTTGCCATTCAGCCCAACACCACCGGCAAGCAGCTCTTTGACCAGGTCAGTCATCATTGCTACATAAGTGCACCTGAGCTGACTGGGTACAGCCTGGTGAAAGACCAGTTGCATTTCTTCCTTTTATACAAAACCACTAACAGACTTCAGTGCACTAAATGGTGTTGAGTTGTATGTTGTTAATATACCTGAGTGAATATTGACACCCCCTCCATGCTGCTGCCTTTGCTTTTATATACCCACTTTTTCATTTTGGTGTTGTGGAGTACAGGTCTATCGTAGTTTTTATGATGAAAATTGAGTAGGTGAGAATGATTGCTATGTTTTTTAAAAAAAAAAAAAATTTAAAGTGAGCCAACAAGTTTCATAAACTATGCTGTTCTCGGACATGAACAGACATGAGCTACGTCGCTTGGATTCAGTTTTCAAGCTGTACCTCTTCAGGCAGTTCTGAGGGGGAGTGTGAAGTGAGGTTGGCTGAGAAAGTTATCGGTAATCTGTTCTTCATGGTTATTATCTGTTTGTGCATGTTGTTGGAGCGATAGCTGCCCCTGTCAGTTACAGCTCACCTTTGCCATTTTCAGTGATTTTTGACTGACTGTGGGAGATCACGATGGTCAGGGAAGTTTCTTTGAAAGCCAGAAGTAATTCTGGTTGTTTCTAGTCTCATGGGTCAAATGTTGATGTCCCTTGCTTTTCTCTGCCATAGAGGTATGAATGTTGGAATGGGAGGAACGCCTGAAACTCCTCTTTCCCAATTTATTTATTTTTTTAAATATAGGCTCAAATTTATTTTAATTTTATTCATTTGTTGCCTGGTTGTTCCTTGTCATCCAGAAACCTTATTTGTGCAATGATGGCGCAGTCTGTTGTATTGACTAGGGTATTGCTGAGGATTTTCATTCAAACCTAGCTGGCCTGTATATTAGTCAGTTGCCATGGCAGCAGACTACTGTTGGGTCCAGAACTGCTCTTACAGCACCTTTTGCATTTGATGGGCTTTTTGTTTTTTGTTCACAATGTAGTCTTGCTAACACATTGCTATGACCTTTACTTCCCCTTGTGTTTATTACATCTATGTTTGTCAGTGGCCCTAGACCCCAAGGATGTGTTTAAAGTTCATACAAAAATCAAATGGGTCCTTCTCATACCTTTGTTCCTTGTGCTTCCGCAACTTCTCAGATTTGTGAGGGCTTGTTTTAAATGTAGCGGTTCCGCTTGAGGAGGTTCTACATTTTAACACTGGTGTGAGCCTGACAGGTGGAGGCAACTGAAGTCAGCTAATTCCTTTTGTGACAGTGAATTCGGGCATAGAAGTGAGGGGGAGACAAATCCCCCCCTTTAAGCTCAGAAGCTTGTTTCTTTTTCACAGAGAAAATGCCTAAAGTCGAAACATGTTTTTGAAATGTAGAGTACAGCTACATGCTCACTGTGTAATGGTTTCAGGTGTCTCACCGATGTGTAACTGAGATTCAGCTTGTGTGGAAAGACACAGGCCATATTGTCCTTGGAAGATCATCCATTGCCTTCATTCAAACCCCACATGCATTATTGGTCCAGTACACCCCACCTGTGCATTGTAATTTCTGTAGCTCACACCACATACAAACTCATAGCGGCAGCATGATCCACACCTTCCTGCACCTCACGGACAGGAGATGGCTGCTGCGTTCTGGGTTTTCAGTGGTCTGGAGGACTGTGCAGATTATTTTGAGCCAAATCTGTCCTTATAATGCAGTCAGACATTTGCTTTATTAATTGATTGACTTGAAGCGCTCTGGCCATTGATGGGTGGTGGTATTGCTTTAAATCCAACAGTGAGAAATTTGCTGCCTCAGAATCAACCCTGGGACTGAGTTTCTTTGTGTTTTAATGCATTTTAGTTCCTTTTTTTTTTCCTTTTTTTTTTAAACTCTTAATATTTATACAGTGCAACACCTCCCTTTAACCTTTTCATTTCTGAATTTATGCAAATAATCAAAAATTTGTTACATCACCTATTTCACACAAATTTCAGAAATACATATTTACCTGTAAATATGTAAAATACCCTTGTTTGTCATTTACACACTTATTCAATTAAACAGTTTGAACACATTTTGATGAATGATGCCAAATGGCATCAACAGAACCAAAAGTTAAAATAATCTTTGATTGTAATTCTAAAAGCAATATTGTTATATTTTTCTGTATCCGTTACAAATACATTGATCAAGATTACTAAAGCAGGAGTGAAACTGGAGACTTTATAATTGCAAAGCATCAATTCTTAACAGCTGTGCTAACTTACACCCAAGTAAACCAAAGCAAAAACCAAAGCCTCCAGGTAGATTATTTTTGGCTGATTATCAACGTTTTTCTTCCCTGGGCAGGTGGTAAAGACAGTGGGACTACGTGAAGTGTGGTTCTTTGGTCTGCAGTATGTTGACAGCAAGGGCTACAGCACGTGGCTAAAGCTCAACAAGAAGGTGAATGTTCTATCGGTTTTGAGGAATGCCTTATAGCCTTTTAAAGTAGAGAATGACAATAGCTTCTATTTTTTGAAGTCCATCTGTGAGTCAAGGGAAATAAAGATATACCGCTCTTTAGGTAACCCAGCAGGACGTGAAGAAGGAGAACCCGCTCCAGTTCAAGTTCCGAGCCAAGTTCTTCCCAGAGGATGTGTCAGAGGAGCTAATCCAGGAGATCACACAGCGGCTCTTTTTCCTGCAGGTGATAGAAGGGGGTCTGAGAGGGAAATGTCAGCTAGTTGGAGTATGATGGAAAGGACTGCTAGGTTGCTTCTGGTGCTGTGTTCCGTGATTAAAACTAGGATTGCTTCCTTCTATTGTGTAAGGTAAAGGAGGCCATCCTGAATGATGAGAACTACTGCCCCCCAGAGACAGCCGTGCTTCTAGCATCCTATGCTGTCCAGGCCAAGTACGGCGATTACAACAAGGAGGTGCACAAGCCCGGCTACCTCACAAACGACCGGCTGCTGCCCCAGAGGTCAGTTGACGATTGTACATTTTAGTCGACCTTTTTTTGTAATGGGTTTAATAGGATGTAGCTTTAGCTCTGCAAGCCACTGTTCTGTGGTACCAAAACACAAAAAAATTTCTAACTGGTGTTTGCGTCTCTAAATTTGTCCTAACAAAGAACAGAATAACTGGCAATGCAGAGAATGTCGCTCTGTGGTTCTCTGGTTCTGTTTGTGACTATTGTACGGCTCTGTTCTGCAGGGTTCTGGAACAGCATAAACTAACCAAGGAGCAGTGGGAAGAAAGAATACAGACGTGGCATGAGGAGCACAGGGGCATGCTCCGGTGTGTGTTTGTGTGTTTCTCCTGCTTTTTGTTTGTCTGCAAAGGCACAATAGTCTGCTCATACACACCCCTGTGATTAGCAAACTTCAAAGTACCCCAAACAGTGAAACCCATTCCCCCCCCACCCCTTGCAGAAACCAATCACCAACTCCAGAGTAACAGGTCTCTTCATTAACATAAGAAACATCTAGAAGTTGACTTGTATAAGACTGCTGAAGGGCCTGAAAAGCATCAGCAAGCAGTTTGGGTCCACATGCATTTTTATCAAAGGCACACAGGCTTTAATCTGTTCAGAAAGTTCAGATCTCCATTGGTTTTTGTTTATGGGAACATGTGTATCTGTACACATGTATGCATGCACCTACTTGTACAATAAGTCATATGGTATGAATTGGTTGTGTAACCTAGATGTGCATGATATGATGACCTTGAGCAGTGCTGCATTGTCCTGAGTGCTAACACAAACCACCACTCACACAGGGAGGACTCCATGATGGAGTATCTGAAGATCGCACAGGACCTTGAGATGTATGGCGTCAACTACTTTGAGATCAAGAACAAGAAAGGCACTGAGCTGTGGCTAGGTGTGGATGCCCTTGGGCTCAACATCTATGAGCATGAGGACAAGTAAGTTGTTGTGTCTCCTACTTGACCACATGAGAGCAATTCAAATATGTGGGCACTGGTTTACAGTGGAAAAATATGAATGAATGAAAAATATTACTCTGTCAGATTTCATCCTGTGTAAGTAAAAGTTAGTTTTGCAGATATTTAGTTTTATTCTTTTTTCCCAAATCAGTGTAAAGGTATCAGGAAGCTGTACCCCCACCAAGATCAACCTGGCTCACTTCAGCCAGTAGTGCTGTACCATGATCTCCAGTCTAACCAAGTGCCTAATCTGTAGCTAACAAGACCAGGCTAGATGTGCGTAGCTGGCATAGAGACAGACACCGTTTGAGAGCTGGGGGCGGGGACAAAGAATGAACCCACAATCCCCTGCATTTACTGTACAGACTTCCATTGTTCCTGTTTTGGGGTGTGAGCAAACTCACTCTGAATCTGTTAGAGTCAAGGGAGGAGTGAGATGAACAGTGGGAGAAACTTTCTTTTTTTGCTTATTTCTCCTCTATAGGCGGGGAAGTAGAAGAGAAAGAATTGGGCAGTGTGCTAGACCCTGCTTTAGTTTAACTCCCACCCCCATCTGAGAAGGCAGATTTGTGTCCTTCACAGGAGGTGGCATAATGTCCCCCACACACACAAACTCATGTTGCACACAGGAGGACATGCAGAATTATGCAGTTCAATATGCTTTTTTTTTTTTTTTTAAGCGCATTGGCTACTGTGATGCCATCTGCTGGCCCTTTTTTTTTCTGCATGATGCCAAAAATCACCCTTTTCAGAATGTTTTTTCCTATTTAAATGTGCTGTCTTGCTTTGCCTTTCAGATTAACACCAAAGATAGGCTTTCCTTGGAGTGAGATCAGAAACATTTCTTTCAATGACAAGAAGTTTGTCATCAAGCCCATTGACAAGAAAGCTCCAGTAAGTGATCCTTTCACATTTTAGTGTGGTCTAGTTGAAAAGGGTAATTCCTGCATTTTGAACAAACTACTTGTGACTGCTAAACCGTTCTCAAATCCAAACCTCCATGTGTCTTGTGTGAATGTATAAGATGAGTTCAGTGGCCATGCCAGTAGATTGGCTGGAGGACACATTACAGTTGGCTGAGGAAGCTGACAAAGGGTGATGTTCTGAATGAGGTAAGCAAGCAGCCTACAGTCAAATCAGCTTCCTGGATCAGTGAACCATGATGCTGGAGTGAGTCATGCCTCTGATCTAATCACCTTGTTCATACATGCTCTACTCCATCCTCCTCCACCTTTCAGCAGAACCACTGCGGTATCTTTGTATTCCTGAGGAGCTGCGAGGTGTAGGAATGGAGTGGGGGTGTATGAATGGGACCTGCCCTTCGTGGCATGCTGAGTCGTGCCCCTGCTGCCTATACACAGGGAGCTTTGTGCTGGGGTGACTGGCATCTGCGTGGGCAACAAACTGAGTAGATGGGGCATCATCTTGCACAGTGACCTGCATTAGCTAACACCTCATTTTATGTGCTGAATTTGGAAAACCAGTGTATAGTGCTATAAGTTTGTTGGGTTTTTTTTTGGGGGGGGGGGTTGGGTTTTTTTTTTTTTTTTTTTTTTAAAGTTATTCGGCTACTTGGAAATTACTTATGTCCAAAGTGTCGTGAATAGACCAGTACAAGTCCTGTGTAAATTTTCAACTACAAGGTTTGTGCCACTTATGACATGCTTAGTACTTTTGTTTAAAAACTGTTAATGCTGATATTTGCAATAATTTTTAAATAAAAATAGGAGCACAGTAGCTCTTTCCTGTTGTAGTTTTAAAGACCCTGCAGATTCTCATGAATCAAACTTCCACCTTAATGAGTGGATTTTGCAGAATGGCAGACTTGTAGGAGGTGTGATTTGGCATGTCAGTGGTGTAATGTTTACTTTGTGTGAACTTCACTGCACAAACCTAAGTTTTTGTCATCGGAGGGAACAAATGTTGGCCACATATGGTGCACATATTGTTAGACCTTTTAAAGGCTTATGAGATTGAGACCAGTCCCTTAAATTCCCTCTACTTCTTGACTCTCGGGAATTCCCTTTAGTCAAAGTTCTGTTTAGAAGATGTGTTCTGGAGTTCAGGACACTGAACTGTGTGAACAAACATTTAGTAGGTTGCCTCCCTCCCCAGGACTTTGTGTTCTATGCACCACGATTGCGGATCAACAAGCGGATCTTGGCATTGTGCATGGGCAACCATGAACTGTACATGCGCAGGAGGAAGCCTGACACCATCGAGGTGCAACAGATGAAGGCCCAGGCTCGCGAGGAGAAGCATCAGAAACAGCTCGAGAGGTATCCATATCGCACCGTATAACAGAACCTCACATCACAATACATCTTGCTATAAGATGGGGTCCACTGTACAAACTACAAACTGTGGAGACCTCCAGGAACTTGATTTATCGTTTGTAGTTGTACTGAAACACAAAAAGGAGTGTGTGACAAAACACTGAAACACAAATGCAATTGAGTGAATTAAGGAGCAGGTGGTTGCATAGCATTCTGCAGTGGCACAGTGCTGCACCCAGCTCTCTCCCCAGTAGAGGGCAGTGTTTCCATGTTGCTTCTGTGCAGGGGCTAAGATTGTGTATGCGTGTGCTTGATAGAGACATGTCTGCCTTGATCAGTAGACACTTGACATGAGCTCTGCAGTTTGCCAGGTTGTGCCAGTAAATATCCTAGTTCACCATGTGTGTCAGTACATTTACCTTGATTTTAAGTTAAGGATTGGCTGCTTTTTCCTCATGTGTGCTGTTTTTTTTTTTTTTTTTTTTTTTGCAGGGCGCAGCTGGAAAATGAGAAGAAGAAGCGGGAGCATGCGGAGAAAGAGAAGGAGAGGATAGAACGTGAGAAGGAGGAGCTGATGGTACGACTGAGGCAGATTGAGGAGCAGACACTAAAAGCACAGAAAGGTACACTCCCTTCCCTGGAACATGCACGTTGTAGAACTGGAACTCCCACCACACGGACTGTGGAGTATATTCTGCAGGTAGCTGGTTAAGGCTCAGTGGGCTGCTGTTGGCTAGGCTGGGACCTGTGGTAAAAATCCCAACTTTCTCAATTATGTTTGTCTGCATTTTGGTTTTGCTAAACACAGATACATATGCTTGTCTTTGTGTTGAATTATAGCCATATCTTAACTTTAGTCTACTGATCTGGTCATCACAGTACTTTTCGTGTCTTGCACTACAACTAAATTTCCGGTGTTGATGCATTTTGATTTGCCCCCCCCCCCCCTTCAACTCAGCTGAGTAAGTAAGCTATCAAATAACCTGAATAACAAAAAAAAGAAAATGAATATCCAGTTAAAACATGTTGCCTCAGGGTTAGTGAGCAATAGGCAAATGGGGTGAGTTGCAAATCACCAGTGTGGTAAGAGTTCCATTCCCAGCATTGGCTCCTGACCACATATGAATGCGACTCCAGTACTGTGTTTCAGTTAGTTTGTTGGTAAATCTAGAGTCACTTCAATAAGTCACAACTAATTAAAAGCTATGTCAAATGTAACTGCAGTACAGTTTATTAACAGCATACATTCTGAAAGTGGTAGATAAAAATAGGTTCTACATATTTTGTGATATTTTAACGTTTACCAAGGTGGTAGTTAAAATTGTCACTTTACATCTTAAATCAACTGGTGATTTACAAAAAAAACTACCCAGATGAATAAACATGTAAGTCACTAAATAGCTCAGTATACAAACTGAACATTGTATGGAAATTGTGTGGAAATGGATACCAAGTATAGAATACAGTCATTAAGAGCTGCACTAAAAACAGTTAAACTCTGTGTTAAGTAAGACTTTGTGGTCTTCCAAATTTCTGCACAGCCCTTTTCCCCCTCAATGAACTGTTTTCCTAGTGATGGTTGCAGTGGTTGAGGGCACCCTGAATGGACCTACTGGTGTACATGTACACATCACCACCAGTACCACGGCCTGAGATTGTCAGTGTGTGGTCGTAGTGTTAGCACTTGCTTGCTCTGTGTTAATCACAGTATTTCAGATACGCATATATGTGGCTTTAGTGGCCATATTGCTCACTTGTTGGGGCTAATGCTGTCATTTGCATGACCTGAGGGAGCTTGTTGGGGTATGTAGAGCTCTGTTAAATGAAAGTTTGACCCAACGTGTGTGTTGCAGAGCTGGAGGAACAGACACGCAGGGCCATGGAGCTGGATCAGGAGAGGAAGAAGGCTAAGGAGGAAGCGGAGCGGCTGGAGAAGGAACGCCAGGCTGCCGAAGAGGCCAAAGCCACACTGGCCAAGCAGGCCGCTGATCAGATGAAGAACCAGGAGCAGTTGGTGAGCATCCATGATGTTGGCATTGATTGTCAGGGTGTATATCAGTGGTTTGGTGGTACATCCTGAGTCTTGACCTGAGTAAAACATTAGTCATTGTCATTCAGTATGCGTCAGCTTTATTTTGCCTTGATGTCAGGGGAGTAATGTGCGCTCATGTAAGAAACGCGTCTGAAGTTTGCGTAGAAGTCTTGTGTGTGGTTGAGTGACATGGATGTGTCCTACAGGCTGCAGAACTGGGAGAGTTCACAGCCAAGATTGCACTGCTGGAGGAGGCCAAGAAGAAGAAAGAGGAGGAGGCCACAGAGTGGCAGCATAAGGTAAGGCAGGAGCTGTTTGTGCACAGGTTTACACTTTTATTTTGGTCCTGGTCTTGTTCGTGTGCATGACTCTGTCTGCTTTGGTTTGTGTGTACGCTGCAGGCCCTGTCGGCTCAGGAGGACCTGGAGAAGACCAAGGAGGAGCTGAAAAATGTGACGAGCGCCCCCCCGGCCCCTCCTGCCCCTACCGAGAACGAGCACGATGAGCATGATGAGAACAGCGCCGAGGCCAGTGCTGAGCTGTCCAGCGACGGCGTCATGGACCACCGCAGCGAGGAAGAGCGGCTCACAGAGGCACAAAAGAATGAGAGAGTCAAGAAGCAGCTGCAGGTGTGTTCACAACACTCTGTTGTGTCTTTCTACCCTTTCGATGGCTGCTGTGACTGGGGCAGACAGTTGCTCTTACGTATAGCTGCGAGGTACTGTGTAACGGCAAGCATGACCATGTGTACGATGTGATGTGGTACTCCGTCTTGTGCCCCACGCGTGTGCAGGCGCTGAGCTCGGAGCTTGCCCAGGCACGGGACGACACCAAGAAGACTCAGAACGACATGCTGCACGCAGAGAATGTGAGAGCTGGTCGGGACAAGTACAAGACTCTGCGCCAGATCCGGCAAGGAAACACCAAACAGCGCATCGACGAGTTTGAGTCCATGTGAGGAGGGCTTTGCTCCCACTCGCCCAACTCTGCCCCGACAACACATCCGCCTGCCCCCCCCCCCCTTTTTTTTTGTTTGTTTTGTTGCAGAGAGGCTCAAGGGACACGGCCAACAACCCGCTCCCCAATGCCTTGCCAAAGCTCTGACCTCATCAGGTCAGCCAATTCAGCCACTCCCTGCATAGAGCTCCACCCATCACCATCAGGAATCTCCCAATCAGGAGCAGGCGACATATCCTGTTGTTTGTAAACTTTTCTTAGTTTCATAAAAGATGGCTTAATGCTTGCATGTTTCATGTTAAAAAAGAAACAAAGAAATATTTTTTTGCTTTTACTGAAATGGCCATTTATAGCTTTTTGACATTACTAGCAAACTTGTACGTAAAAGCTTTAATATGTTACATCTCATCTTCAGTGGAGTAATTGAATTTTCTTTTCTTTTTAAAAAAAAAAAAAAAAAAAATTATTTTTAACTCTTTGTTTTAATCCTGATTTCCGTCCTAACTTTTCACTGAGGAAATCTTTGACTTGGGCCCTGGTCTTACCAGCAGGGCTGGTTGTCTGTACTGCCCCAGCTGTGCCACGGGAGACACTGCATAAGCTCCACCCCCACGAATGTTAGTCATCACAGGCGAAGCCACATCCAAACAGGTCTGTTGAGCCCCCATGGTGCCGTCAAGCAGTGATAGAATGCAGTGTGTGCGCTTGTGCACTAAGTTCTTTCCTTGTGTTTTCTTGTGACTTCCTTGGACCCATGAGCAAACTCACCACTTTTCATGCTGATTGAACTGAGTGCTTGGCAGGTGCAGCGTGTAGGGAAGATGAGCAGGACTGAGGAGCTCTGGGCCGTTTGTAAGGGCTGTGTGCTCTTCTGGTCCCCTTTGACTCTACAGGTGCAGATATGCCCAAGTTTACCATCCCCAGCCCTGCGTTTTTATGCCCAGTCATCAAAGATGGTTTTCTTTGCCTGCCCGCTCACAAAGGCCTGTGTGTGTGTGTGTGTGTGTGTGTGTGTGTGTGTGTGTGTGTGTGTGTGTGTGTGTGTGTGTGTGCGCAGCCTGCCTGCCTGCCCGCCCGCCCTCCCATCTATCCATAGGTGGAGGAGCCTCCTGGTGGTTGTGTACAGGCTCCTCCCCCTCTGTCTTCCAGGGGCACGTTGTTGACTCGGGCTTCTTTCTGGCTGGAGAGCATATGAAAACATCAGTCCTGAGACAAGGACATTTCACTACCTCATTACTGTTGTGGCGACTGGACAGTGAAACGCTCTGCCTGAACCCCCACCCCCAGTCCTCATAGGGCTTGATGGAATGGCTCTGTTTCTGGACTCTTCTGAGCATAGCTGCCTTCTACTGGCTGAGAGGGTAGGAACTAGACATAAAGATGAGGCGTTAGACAGCACGTTGTGGAGAGGGTGATTTCCCCCCCCCCCTCCCCAACCGACCCAGAAATCAGGTTCTCGTTTTGGCATCAGTCGTTTACTTTATCATTATTTAAATACCAAAGCAGTTAACTGGCAGTGTTTGCTGTTGGACGTGGCCACGTGGTGCCTAACTTACCACCGTTGTGGCCCCTTGTGGTTCATACTTGCAGATCAGCGGGGTTATGTTGGAGGTGGAACATGCCGGATTGGCTCCCATTTGTTGAACACTTTCAGGTTCTCAGTGTCTCCTTGCAGTATTCCAAACCTGAAGATGTCCAGCAGACCGACTGGACTGGCTCAAGTAATTTTTCACAAAGGGAAGAATATTCTTTTGTTTGTGTTTTTTTTTTTTTTTGTTTTTTTTGTTTTGTTTTGTTGTTTTTTTTTGTTCCCCCCCCCCCTTCCTCTCCCCCTTTAAATCCTCCTGTCTGTTGTGGACCGGTGGGGTCAATTAGGGGCTGAAAGCAGCACATGGGATTAAATAGTTTTAACATTGAAAAGTGTCCCTCAAACAAACACACTCCCCCTCCACCACTAAACAGAAGTACAGAATTTGTTGTACAGTCAATGCTAACTTTTGAACAAGATCCATTCATTAAAATAAAGATGCAAAACTCAATGCTGCTGTGTTTGGTTTCTACCGGACCACCCCACCCGCCACTGTGTCCTGAGTCTAAGAAACAATTTTTTTTTTTTTTTTTTTTTTAAACTTTTAAAAAAAGTTTTTCAGTGTATTTATTTTTTTTAAAGCTCCAAATCTCACCCTCTGTTACAACAACATACATGAAAGCTGGAAGGAACAACAGCAGGAGTTTCTGTGAGCAGCTGGAGCTCGTAAAAGACTCTGGCTCTAAACTAAAAGACTAACGTACGTTGTAAAGGAAGGCTAAGCAGGACAAGGCTGTGCAGAAGTCACAAACCACAACAAGAAACTGAGTAGCAACACTAAACCTGCAGGCAACTATTCCCACCCTGATTCCTGTTGAACCTTTGAACATGTCCACTAGGGCTGAGCACCACCTTCACCAGAATGAGATCTACTCCTACGAAACTCAATCTGAAGCAAATCTACTCATCTACGCACAAACACTCAAGCACACGCACTCGGCTGCATTTCCCTTTCTGCAGAGAATGCACTGGAACGTCATTTTTGTTAACATTAGCCTAGTTGTGGCGAAGGCTCACCCTGCAGTACATCACTGTTTCCTGGGCAAATGTGAATGTACTCATTGACAGGTGTGCGAAGACTGAGGTGCACCGTCTGCTCTGCAAACACCATCACGGCCCGCTGGCTTTGGAGACGGATGCAGCAAGAGATCACCAGCGTTGGAAGGCGAGCTGGTGAGTCGCTCTTCCTGTCTTGTCTCACGCCGCCGCCTCCAGCATTGTACCCAGCTGGCCCAGTGCTACGTGAGCCGAGCTTGTTAGTGACATCTCGATGCTACGCGCTCACCTCATTTTATCTCATTCTATAGCGCTTTTTGGGGTTAAGAGGCAGTGAGGGGGTAAATTTTGGTCCCCAGGGAAGAGGGTTCGAATTGGCCAGAACCTTTGGTCACAGTGGGCATCCGGTGCCACCTGTTTTAGGCCGTTTTTATGAGGAAATTTGTACAAAACAGCTTTTCATTGGTTCAACACATGAAGCTGCATTAAAGCAATACAATAAATAGGAAATAAAAGCTTTTAAATATTAATTCACTCAGGGAGAAACTGCCATCCTATTACTAAAATAATCGAACAGCTACCTACAGCTCGATGTACATACCTTTGCATACGTCACTAACTATTCTACAAGCAGTTAATTCAGCCGATACAAACTGGAAGGTGGAGCTGAAGTGAATCATTGTAGGAAAGAACAGTAGAAAAGGTCCAGCAAAGCAACATTAAACATCACGCCCGGTGACACGCAATTTACATCTCAGACGGCGGGAAGCATCACGAAAAAGGGAAGAGGAATAAGTTTGCTGAACACGGTTCAGATCAACCACGGGGTGTGTCAATAAGTGCAATGCCACGTACGAGCATTTACTGTCCGCCCGCTCCCCTCTCGGCGCGACACACGGTGCCACGGCGCCGGGAAACGGGCTCTGCACGGAAATGCCTCTGGCTGGTTATTACTGCAACCAAAGTGTGCTGGGGGTCTAGACTGGCAAGACTTACAGCTCCGCAGGACTTGTAAAATACACTGGCTCCCCACCTACAGTAACTGCCGCCACAATCGGGAGACCATTATTTTTAGGTTTGGTTATGTGTACTTTTAACATTTTAACCTTGACTTGCATTCAAACTGAAACCAATTTAAAATGGCAGGCAGTGGACAAAATGTAAAGACTACGGAAGTGAGTTCCCACACTCCTACTGCCAACTGTCAGCCCCGAGGAAGAGCAGCTTGCTGTGCTACGTACATTTTTAGCAAATAAAAGTAAACGGGACCACGGTTGCGCGTCCAAATATCCAAAACCATCGCTAACAGGAAGAGCCAGTGTATTCCCCACAATTCCCCATGTTACACTACAGTCGATCACTAGTGCTGCGGCTACGCTCAAGGGGGACTAACCAGGTGTCTACACCTGCGCTTCTACTGTCCAACGCCAGCGACCAGTCGGGGAGCCAGGAGGATTGTGGGTAACGAACCACAACTCCCCTACCGCTGACGCTCAGAAAATGTCAATGCCTGAAATGTTGGCTGGACGCTTTTTATCTTATTTTCTGTCCAGTATATTCCTTGCTAAAATGAGCATAAAGTCTGTCCCCACCACACGTTTGGGAGGCGATGTGGGGAACGGGTCCCAACCCGTCCGAAAGCCGTAGCCCACAGGCCTGAGAAGGAACTGTCAAATGCTGTTCAACGTCTCTCAGTGACCGCTGTAAACTACTGTACGTACGTATTTTCATACATATTGCGTGTATATTTTCCACTAAATTTCTATATATTAAAAATGTGCAGTAAAGTTAATAAGATACAATTTGTATCAACTGACAGGGTTTTTAAGCCCCTCCACGCTGGCTGTTGGCAAAGCAGACTGCGTTCCGAAGCAAGCAAGAGGCTTTATGACCGCATTGTATTGTGACCACATCCAACTTTTTGACCGCGGGACTCTGATGGTCACTTGTTTAACCGACTGTCACTTTGCTCACTTCACATGCTCGCAAACTGCACCTAGGCGAAGTCGTCCCCCACCAACGGGAAATGACGGCCATAGCTGTGTGGCAGGGTCGCCTTGCAGCATCTCCCTGCTGAGTAGGATTGGTTTTGGGATTATGGTCGGGGTCAAGGGTTAGCAGCCAGCAGTGAACCCGGGGCAGAAACATCTCTCACCACTACGACAACAAGCAGCTGCTTCTTCATGTTTTGCACCACATTTACAGTTTTATCAACCATCCGGCCGCAACAGAGAACCTCACCAAGAACAACCAAAATAAGGAATTTCAAAAAAAAAAAAAATCATAAAAATAAATTATAACTGCACATCTCATCTCTCTCTTCACATGCTTTCTCTCACACGCGTGCACGCGCACACATATACACTTGCATATCCTCAAAAATCAGAATCTCTTGATTTGAATTACATCTGATTTTTGGGAACAAAAATGATTAAAATAAGTACTTAAAAGCAACTAAAAATGTAAAGTATAAGATAGCGGAGAGGAGAGAATCGCTGGGGAGCAGAAAGTGTCTGAAATGGAGTTCTGTGGCCAGTGAGGGAGGCTGAAATTCAAGTCAGGGGTTTTCTTGGCAGGGATTAAAAAGTACATGTGTATATTGAGAGTGTGAGTGACAGCATTACCTGTCCTGGAATGTCCTGTGTGTGTCAATACTCCATGACTGACTTGGTTTGCATCCATGGACATTTGGACATTCGTGGTCCAAAGATACAATTTTGACTATAAAGGGAAAATTTTATGGTTTTATATCATTTCCAACCCTCTGAGCACAGCCACTCCCTGCTCTCCTCTGTTAGTTTTAACCCTTTAAAAATGTTATATTTTACATGTATGTGACACCTGCAGCTGAGATGCTCTCTCCTGCTGTCAGGAATTTCATTACTGCTGCAAATCTAGGATGAGCAGCAGCAGGAAAAGTGCCTTTGGAGCCAAAGTGATCAGCACAACATTCAAACTACGCAAATTATAATACAAAAATGCAAATTATAAATATATAAAAATAAATAGAACCAAAAGCAAATTGTTTAAAAAAACTGCTTACATACAAACACACACATGCGCGCACAGAAGTTCTCCCCAGGAGGTCCTGGGCACACACTCAGTAAGGAGATCGACAGTCAACCTCAAGTGCTAACGGCACCACTTATAAAGCATCTGGTCATGAGGCCCAACTGCAGAACTCCCATGTGCTGCAGTGGCACCCCCCCCCATGCTCAGAATCCAGTAGACTTCTCAGCCAAGATGGCTGCCGCCAGCTCCTGGGCGTCGCTCATGTGGGGGTTCCTCCCCATGACCCGCCTGACCAGCTCCGCGGGGAAGATGTTGCAGAGGTTCGCAAACACTTTGTCGCGCACGTCCTGGTAGCGACTCAGGGGGGGTGGCTCCGACAGCAAGTGGTCCCAAGGCTGGCGCCAGGTGCGCTCCCGTTTCTCAGGTGCGCTCTGGAAGGCGAATGGCTGGTAGCAGGGCTGTGCAGGCAGGGCTGTGGGTGCGTGGGGGCGGAGCCTCGGTTCAGGGTATGGCTGCTGGGGACCGCAGTACAAGTCCCAGGTGTCATAGGGCTGCAGCGCAGACTGCTGGTAGAGACGGAAGTCGGGGGTGCCCTCGACCCGAGCGGAGAACGAGGTGCAGCCTGGGGGCGATGCTGTGAGGCAAGGAGGGCTCTGAGGAGGCCGGGGACAGTCGCCAGGGCAACCAGAGCGCGCTGCCACTCCCGAGTGCTGGAAGTGCAGAGGGAAGCGAGGGAAGGAGTCCTCAAGGGTAAAACTGTGCGCTCTCGTCTGACCCTCTAGGTAGCCAGAGTAGCTCTGGGGGTGAGGGTGAGGGTGGGGGTGTGGCCGAGGGTAGCCTTTGTAAGGGGGGTAGTGGCCATGCCGGCACTTGCGGCCGTCCTTCGGGGACACAACACAGCTGTACGAGTCAGAGCTGCTGGTGCCACTGACACTGCCCTCGCTGCTGCAGTCGGACGCTTCCGATGCCACTCGCAGGTCTGCCGAGTCTGGGCTGCGACCTGCCGACAGGCTCAGCGCCGAGCAGCTGTTGATCACCAAGTAGTAGCTGAGGTCTGGCGAGTCGCATCGGGGATAGGACTCGGGGTATGAGAAGGGGGCCGCAGCAACTTGGGGGTGTCCACATCCAGAGGGAGTGCTGCTGGATGGTGGGGGTGGCACACTGCTCCTGCGCCCCGCTTCCACTCGGGCCCCACTCTCTGACCTGTCCTCCAGGTCTCCGCAAGAGAAGGTGCGCAAGGCCGGGTCTAACTGCCTCTTAGGAGCGGGGTGTTTTGCCTCGGGCCGGGGGGCACAGGGGGCACTGTGGCTCTTCACAAGCCCCACATCCACCAGACCTCTGGAGCAGCGTGCGCTGGCCCGCAATTCGTCGGCCACTGAGCGCTGTGGCTGAGGGCCCCTCTCTGGGTGATGGAACTTGCACTTGTGCCCATAGGTGCATTTCTTTCCTGGGGAGAGACAGGCAACAGCATTTACATTAATTCTTCTAACACTTTTCTCCAAAGCAGCTGACACTGATTTACCTGTGTATGCAGCAGGGTAGTTTTTACTGTATCAGTACAGAGCAATAAGTGCTTCGGTCAAAGGTGGTACAACCCGACACTGGATTTCAACCTGGGACCTCCGTAACCATTATGGCACCTGCTGGTTCACCCGTTTTAGTTACGAGGACTGATGAGGGGGAAAAATACCCAGCTTTTTGCTCTATATTCCCACAGACCTCCACACTGTTTTACTGTCAGTGCCTGGGGACAGAGTGGCTTGTGGCTTACCGTAAGGGCAGGGCTGCTTCTTTTGCTCTGGAAAAACAGGCCTTTTCCTCAGGAAGTTGTCCAGGCTTGGACCATGACGCCCCAGAGGGTCATCAGGGGGCATGAACCTGCACAGTGTGGGCAGATGAGGTCAGGAGGTTGAGACTCATAAAACCACATAGAAGAACAAGAGAGTGACAGAACAGTCAGTCCCAGCTTAGACTCTTGTCTGTGTTCTTTACGCACGGTTTTGGATTTGAAATTTGGCGCACAGGTAATGTCACCCTAAGTCCGGTTTCTGACCCGAAACATCTGTCCCTCGCCTTCATTAAAGTGCATTAAAAGAACACTGCTGGCGGCATTAAAATACACGCATTAGCAACGTGTGCTAGTAGACAGTGCCGAGCTAGTTTGTGAAGAGGAGGACAAATGGGGCAGTTTGGCTGCTGAGGTACAACGGTACTTATGTACTAACGGCAACGAGTTAAACAGTCCGGTGATACAAAACATTTAACTTTTTAGCATTCCGCCTTCTAACTCAGCGAGCTGTATTATAAAATAATTATGACAAAAATTATGTTGACAGAAGCCACAGCAAGCTGGGAACTGTTATGTCCAGTTAGCAACTGCCGCTAAGTATCGCTGCAGGTACAGTAATGAGGACGATAAAGGAGAAGAACTGCTGCACCCCCTAGAGCACGAGCTGCACTGAGTCCCGCCTTACTTGTCGTTGACAAAGGAGTACATGAGCAGGCGCTCGTCGATGAACTTCTTCCACTCGGGCTTCTCGTTGGCCAGGTCCCTGTAGTTGTCATTAGAGACTATGATGCCATCCGATTCGTGTGCCAGCTTGACGATGAAGCGGTCATCGTAGCAGACGACACGGCGACCCTGGACGCGGCGCGACGGCGTGAACACCAGGACCTTCTCCTTCTCCAGCCGCCGCAGGAGCTCCTGGTCTGAAGAGGGGGAGTGAGGAGTGCATGGGGTTGAGAGGAAGGGCTTGGGGAGGGATTAGCGACACATCTGCAGCCCAACCTTCCCGGTCCTTGTTGGTCTCCCTCAAGCACACAGCTTCTGTGTTGGCTGCGCGATCTGGGTGCGGCAGTCCTACCTGTGATCAGGGCATCTGGGCGCGACTGCTCCTTCCTCCAAGCAGGAACGAACACAGTGACATCCTTGTGACCGCGGTCCCGAAACCAGTCCACCGCCAGCTGGATGCCACGACACGAGAACACTTCTTTGTTGCCATGGCTACAAAGAAGAAAAACAAAATGTTTTTTGCTGTTGTCGTCGCTGCTGTTTTGGTTGTCGGCTGATCTTTCCCTCTCAGCAGATGCTTGTTAGCAAGAGAGTGGCGCAATAAACCGGGAACGTGACGGCGACAGCTCAACAGTGCCTCCCACGGTTGAGGACACCCCAGACAGAACGCTGGTCCAACATGGTATCAACTAACTTAACCAGTCTCATATAAGAAACAACACACTATAAAACGGTTTTCTTTAATATTAATATTTTAATTGTTAATCACAATTAGTAATTAACAAGGCTTAAAGGCACAGCCGTCTCTCCCTCTCTTTGTTCACCACTTCAGCCGGCAAAACTTTCACCCGTAGTCAATAAATAGGAAATACTTTTTCCTTAATTTGCAATTAGTTGCATGCTGCATCAAAAGTAAAATAATTTCAAATGACTGCAAATAAAAATCTACCGGCTGCATAAACGTGTCCAGCATTGCCCTCCCTGCTACTGATCACGGACTCAGAAATAGCAGGGGCAACCCTGTAGACTCCGTGGAATTGAGCTGAATGAACACGGTCCGGCGATACTGCTCAGATGTCCTTTACTGCTGTCGACTGACTCAGACCGCAGCGTACCGGCCACCAGCCTCGGTCACCCTGCCCGGCATCGGCCAGCAGGAATAACAAGCCAGCAACCGCAGCTACAATATGAGTTTCAAACCCTCTGCAATCATTGGGTCACAATTCACATTAGCAGGAATCGAGAACTTTTCCTCCGCTGGCAAAAACCAGCCAAGTTGGCCCCCCAAGAAGACAAAGCCAGACACCGGGCCACACCCCCACAGATCGTGTCCACAAAATTTAGTTATCTGGACCGTGACACGAGGTCTGGGGGAAGCTGACTGCGGTCTACATGACATAAAAGCAGCGCTGCCGCTCTGACCAAATGTGGCTCCTCTGACCGCGAGGAAGCACATTTATAACCACGACGGCTGTGACAACTGTGGACCAGGACAGCCGACACAGCCATCACTGCGCATTTCAATGTGGGCAATTTTGGGCTCAGCAAACTGAAACAATGGGAAAAGGAACCTCATTGTCTGAAGCGAAGCAGGGTATCCCACAATGCCCTTCTGCGCCCCTCGTGGCTTGGCCTGCACACGGGGGACTCACCTCATGGCCACGTTGCTGCCGTCCAGGACGATGGGCCGCAGGTTGCCCGCATCGTCTACGGGGCCCAAAGGGGAGTTTGGCCTCTGGGAGGCGGAACCACGGCGGTAGACCCCCGACGGTGAGGAGGCAGAGGAGGAAGATGAGGACGAGCTGGAGGATGAAGAGGGGGCGGGCAGAGCTGGAGACGCCGATGCCTCGGACTCAGCTTTGCTGCCCAGCTTTACCAGCTCTCCCAGCACGTCATTGATCAGCGCTTCGACCCCCAGTTTGCTGAGCACCAGCCGCACGAGCTCCTCGCTGTAGCCCAGCTTAAGCGCAAACTCCACCTTGGCTCGGTACTCCCGGGCCACGTCAGGTTGCTCAGGCTCCTCCTCCACGGAGGCCTCGGAGGGCACGGCGAGGGGCGGGCAGTGGGGTGGGGGACATTCGCCGTCGCCCTGACTGTGCTCTCCTTCACCGTCGGACCCGGCGCTCTCCTCCGACTCCCCCAGGGATGGGCCGCTGCAGCCACCGCGGGCTCCTATCTTCTCTGTGGTGACCTCAGCAAAAGCACTCACTCCAGGGGGGCGGTCCATGCTCTCCACATGGAGGTAGTTCAGATCCAAGCCCAGGTCCAGGATGCGGCCCACTTCATCCTCCAGGTGGTCCTTGAGGCCCATGAAGCTGTCGCACACATCCAGACCCCAGGTGGAGACTGGGTCCCTTCCAACGTGGCTCTGATCTCACACACACCGTGTCTCCTGAGCCTAACAGATAGGAGGGGGGGACACACAGCATCACACGCTGGTCCTGACACCTCACTTCTGCTGCTGGTGACTCCCAGCTTAGCAGATTCTAGCAGGTGGTGTCTGGGTTAAATCCCACTTCCTCCTGTAGTACCACTGATAAAGGTTCTTACCCTAAGCTGACAGTAAGAATGAGCAAGATGTATAAATGGGTAAATCTGTGCACATTACTTTGACAACAAGTAAATGTCAGTAAAATTTGGTGTGAATTTTCCACTCGGGACCACAGGCAGAAGCAGGTCTCCCTGAAAGGGAACAACATGAGGACAGCTGGCATCCCAGTCATCCACACTCATCAAAAGGCTGAAATATTTGGGTTAGACAAGACCAAGGAGTTAAAGTGTGCAGTCAAACACAGCAGCTCTGGTCGCATTGCTCGTGCTCATCCTAAACTAACAACCCCCGGAGGGCCTCCCCCCTGCAGCCATGAGGGTGAGTGGGGGTGACACAGGCCACCCCCTGGCTAACTGCCCCACTAACAGCCCAGCGACACAAACAAGCACCGGCACTCATTAATGTCAAGTTCAGACCATCACCCTTTACCACAGGCCATGTCAACAGTCAGCAGAAATACCCAGAACCCCCTGAACCCCACATGATTTACAGTTATATTCATTCACTTTTTCCAAAATGACTAACGGTTTTTAAGTCACGCTGATTTACCCATTTATACAGAAGGGTCATTTTTACTCCTTTAACTCAGGACAAGTACTTATCAGGGCACTACAGCAGGAAGTAGGGCTCAAACTTCGGTCTTTCTGGTCCAAAAGCAGCAGCTCTAACCACTACACCACCTGCTGGTCAACAGGACCCATGACACGTTTTAAAGTCATAAACAGTGAGATAACATCATGTTTGCCTGATAACTGCTGTGTGTCTCTGAGGTCTAAGGGGGTCCACCAGGTCCACGGGTTCAGATCAAAGCCGCTAGAGGGGTCCAGGGTAGAGGTCTCCTAGCAACATGGCCCACAGTCGCCATGTGCCCTCTCTCTGCTCCAGGCATGCCCCCCCCCCAAAATGCCTCGACGGGGCTGCATAATTAGCCCCCCCACCCTGCACACAAAGGGGAGCACAAAACCCCCAGCCCCCCACCCCCCAACAATCTGGGCACCTCTGCGGGGGGCATTGTTCTGCGGAGGCCTGCAGACGACAGCTGGGGGTAGGGGGCAAACGGCTGAGTCACGCACAAGGACACCGTCCCCCCCGCAAACAAAGGTATCGGTGAGACTTAGCTGTGTAACAGGTCTCCCTCGGCAACAGGCCCACCCTGCACTCCTCTCCTCCAACAGGGGGCGCAACAGCCTAGGACCAATGAGCCAAGCAGAAAAGCTTTCCCACTGCAAATCTTCATGTTCATCAGCAGCACAACTTTTCTTCGTAACAGCATCCTTACGCAGTTGCCGGCCGTTAGTTTTAGACCAAATTACACCCGATAAAAAAACCATTTGTAAAAAAACCCCCCAGCTGGTCTTTCAGTGTAACAGTCATTGATCACCGCGGATTATCGATAAGGCCCAGCCCACTCTTCAGTCACAGCGCTGCAAATATGGGACAAACTGGCCACTGCCTGTTCTTCATCCTGCAGCGCACAGGGGGCGCTGTGCAGCGTTACTGCCTAAAACCCGATACCACACCAGCCTCAGCCAATCACACCACCATACGGATGTTCGTCTTATTAAAGCTGTTTGTACGATACAAATAATATTAATGAATAGTTACACATTTATGGTTTATTTCTATAAAAACGCAAACCCCAGGTCTGAATCTGTCCTCCTGCTGCAGCACTCGTGAGCAGGGTGCTTAGCCTGAGTGCCCAGAGAAAATTTACCCTGCTGTATAAAAGGGTAAATCAGTGTAAATATAACCGAGTTACTTTGGAGAAATGTGTCAGGTTAATAATAATAATAATAATAATAATAATGATAATAATAATGTCATTTCAGCAGCAACTGTGTTCAAACTAATCAATGGCACGAAATGCACGGCGGGCTGTGAACAAAACACCTGTTGTGGACATGGAATTTCCACACGCGCTGATGCTCCTGTGAGCAGCGCTGCTCTTGAACCGCTGAGAAGGTGACAGCAGGCTGAACCGACGTAGGTAAACCCTTGAGCAGCTGCGAGTCAACCAAAAGGGAGTCTGTCGAACAAGAGAACGCACGCAAAAAAATGAAAGGAGAAGACGAGAAGTTAGAAAGCACAGGAAGAGACTTCACGGATTCATTGTCCAAATTGGTGGGAATCCAAATTAGCGCGCTGGGCCGCCAAACCAAACACCCCTCTGGGCCTGAGGAGGGGCCCCGGAGCTGGAGTCCCACAAGATGGGCAGGATGTGAGGTCGTCCCCCGTCCATCTCACACAGGCAGGTGCTCTGGGCTGAGGTGGACGCCGCAGCATTGGGGACAGCTGGAGTGGAGCGCGTCCCCAGGGACGGCAGGGGGGGTCGTCTGTGCAGGCGGCTCATGAACAAAGGGGAGGGGGCGACGTGTTGCCGAGGAGGTTGTGCGCTGCCGCGATGCATGACAGATGTCCACTGGAGTCCCCAAGAGACCAGCAACCGGTGGGTCCCCCCCCACTCAAAACCACAACGGCTCGTGTGATACAAAGGGGCAACCTCACTTGAACCCCTGTGGCCCCACCCCCAGCAAGTGCACACACCTTTCTGCACAATTACACCCTTTTATCTGCATTTTGGTCATTGTTGCCCCCACAAGGGAGGGGGGTGTCCACCACCATCAGGCCCACTGTGCGCTTCCCTGCTCCAGGATCAAGACCCCCCCCCACTTTAGGCCTGGCTCCCCTCAAACCTGGGACTCTTCTTTCAATCACAGCTGTTCCACAAAATGACAAACACAGCAAAACCGTGGTAAAACATGGTACAGTTGTTCAAGTGGTGCCTGAGCCAGTTTGTAAGACGGAGAGGGGGGTCATAAAGTGCTGCCAATTTTACCCCAGAACTGTGAGGGAACAGCATCACCCCCCTCGTCACCAACACTGGGAACGTCTCCAGGATCAAAAGACATGACAAAGCCCCTCAGATGCCCAGTAAACACAGCTCAAGCCTCACACTCCTGCTGAGGACAGACGCACGCGTCCCGAGTGGCACCGGGTGGTCATTGGGTCAGGAGCCTCCTGTCTGAATGGCCACGCTGCCTTCTCAACTGACTCTGATGGAACTGAGTCCGAGTCCCACCAGGCGACAGGGTGGAGCAGCTACACTTGCGTGCGCGCGCGCACACACATACACACACTCTGAGGCTGAAGAGAAGCAGAAGAAGCAGCTCACTCACCACGCACTCCTGGAGAAGAAGCCACAGCGGCTCACACACCCCTCATGCCGGCAGCTTAGAGGACCCCCAGCAAACACACCGAGATGCGCGGAGATGATGGAAGGTGGAAGGTGAGATGCAGCACAGTCCAGGAGGTCCTCTGCAGCATGTGTGTCCCTGAGGTGGTGCTGCTGCACTGCCGTCTCGGCTCCGCGGCGCCATCTGAAGAGCGCCTTTCTCCCAGCAGCCTCTACAATGGGCAGCTCAACAGATGGGCCCCGGGTGGCCACGCCCCCACACCAAGACCTGCCCCCCTGCACACCAGCGGCTGCCTGCTGACCAATGGGGGTCGGACTGCATAATGAGGCTGAGGGGCAGATGTAGGCAGGCGGCACGTGTGCACAGAAAATACTCACACACACACACACACACACAAACAATAAAATAATGCACATAGGCATGCATGCTGTTCTTCTCACACACAGAAGCACACTAATAGTTAATCTCTCTCTCTCTCACACACACACACACACACACACACGGTGCTAAAGCAGGCAAGTGAGAGTCCCCACCGCGCCTCGACCCCAATGTGTGTGTGTGTGGGGGGGGGGGGGTCCTGGTGACAATACCGGCACACAAAAGGGGCCAGCAGGCAGCTGCTGTGTGACGGCTGCGGCGCTCGGGGGCCCGGCTGGGGGGAGGGGGGGACACCTGGCTGCTGGGGCCTCCAGCCACCCCCACCCTTTTGTCCCTGGCCTGGGGGGAGCAGGGTGGAAACAATGGGCTGAATTATGTCCAAAGTATTGGCTGTTCCTAAAAAGAGTGTTTGGGGAAGAGCGTGTGTGTGAGTGTGTGTGAGAGTGCGGGGGGGTCCACGTCCACTCGGGAAGCCCGACATCTTCATTGTCCAGACACACTTCCATAGAGCGGCAGATTTCTCAAAGGAAACACCGAGGCTGGGACAAGTCAAGAGCACAGGGACGCATTCGTGTGCGCAGTTTGCACTCTCACACACACTCACCTGACACACCAAACACACACTTCCTCATAGCTAGATTTGCATAAGAGTTATTTTCCCAATATACCCAGGAACTTTGCGAATTGACAAGGCATGTCTGCCACGGTAAACTACCCTAACCGCCGTCAAAAGACATGCCAGACACCTGAACCCACATGAGATTCTGCTTCAGGGATGATACCAGAGCAAGAACACAATCCTGGTCCTATAGTAGAAATGGGATTTGAACCAGGACCTTCCAAATAGAAGGCAAAAGCCCTAACCACTGTGATACTGATTTGTAAATGGAAGGCAAAACACAATCCTGGTGTGGGGTTCAGGACCATGGTTGGCCCATGCGGTTGTTGGTTCTCACTGAGGCTCATGGGTGAAAGGGACCATGGGTTAGAGTTAAAGTGATGCCACACTGGTGGTGCTGTGAGCAGCAGGCGGTCGAGCAGTTAGAGAGATGGACTTTGCTGGTGCAGGGCTCAGGAGGGACCACAGATGACCGAGGGACAACTATCACAGTACAACCCCACAACCCAAGAACGGCTGGGCAGCCAGAGAGCATCATGGTGGACACAGCCTAGCGGAACAAAGAGGACAATGGCCACAGTGCGCTGGCCTGGAGGGGGCGCCACAGAACTGAAGTGGAGATCTGAGTGACTGAGAGGACCATGGAGATGCAGCAGAGACCCTGGCACCTGACCACCGTGGTGCAACACAGGCAGACAGATAAACAGATAGAGAGACAGATGGAAAGACTGACTGATTCCCAGTCATCCCCTCATCCCTGCTCATGCACCCCATCTGCAACTGATCTCTCGCCAGAGCTGCGGCACAAGAACACAACAGAGGTGCACAGCATTTGCCGGGACGATGCCAACACAGCACGGTTATCCGGCGCAGCTACACCTCTACTACAGGAAGTAAGAGAAGAAAACAAGAAAGAGGAGCAAGAAACTCATAACACAGAGCAACTGTAGCCATAAGTTTAAAAAAAATCTGAATTTCTTTTAAAAAAATGCAAAGTGACACACACACAAACACATTTGCTCTGTGTTATGATCGGAATGCAAGTTCTGTCCTGTGGCCAAAGGTCAAAGATCTGCTGGGCATCATGGAAGAAACTATGATCTGTAGTTATATTTTATTTCCATAACCAATTTGGAATAAACCCAGTCTGACTCCCCCTTCCCCCGGCTCCACTGGGTAGACTGGGAGCAGCAGGATTGGTCGACTGTGGAGCAGGAGGACAAACCAAGAACAGGTCCCTAATGGGATTGAGCCAGCTGTTAGGCCAAATGCCAACACCCCCCCCACACACACACACACCAACAGGGCCCATTCTGAGTACAACCTCCTGCACAACCCTTTCAAGAGGCCACAGTCTAGCTGGCCATCACTCACAGATGACCGGGTGGTCAAATCCACAGGGACAAGAGCACCCACTCTCTCACACACACACACAAAAACACAGAGTATGGACCAACAGAGAGGCGATGCAAACACAAAGACAGACACGCAAATAACAGATAGCTTTTCAGTCGTTCCAGCCGTTTCACACAGCATTTCACACAGATGTTACACATCATACAGCAAGCAGGGCTCAGGCCCGACCCCCGTGGGGAGAACAGGGACCGGGCCCCATCGCCTTGGGGAGAACCGGACCCAAGGCCCAGCAGATGTCCAAGTGTGGGTATAACAGCATGTGCCACCAGAAGGGGGAGCCCTGCATGAACGTTGCATATTTTTACCATCTGTGAAAACCTGTTGGCAAAGGGAACAGCTGGTACTGTGGTAATTTACACAGTAACACAGAAGAGCCAAGTGCACAGAAGCAGGACAGGAGACTCAGAAGCATGCAGAAGCACTGTGTATGCTAAATTCCTGTGTTTATGTGCATGTGCATGTGGAGATGCTCTTGACCCTTTCAATGTGATTCTTTGAAGTGTGTTAACTGTAATATGCACCTCCCCTCCATGGCAAACTAATAAAAACTACTTCATATTTGCTGAAGGATGACCAACACCGCAGCCACCCTGTCCCTGTCCCTGTCCACAGGGGGGGGAGGTCAAAGAGGTCACCGTCACCCATTATTAACTATTACTAATAAACAATTGAGCCGTGCGTCTGAGCGTGGCCGGCGGGGCACAGCCCACGCAAGAGCCCTTGTCCAATGAGATCACTGCCATCTGCTGTCCCCGCCCCCGCAGCTCAACACCCCCCCAATTACCCCTCACAAAGCTCTCCTTGTTATTCAAATGCTGCGGCCGCCCGTGTCCGTAGAGAATCCTCCCTGCACCATCGCTGCATTTGTACCGCGTTTCTACAGTGTCGTGAAGGTGATTCCCTTCCTGCCAGTTTCACTTACATTGAGGGCTGGAGTGGCGCCCCCTGGGGGCATGGAGGACACAGGGGGACACGTGTACAGGTCACTTCTCAGCCAGACCGCAGGGGGTCTTCAGGCCAGGCAGGAGCCTTGCAGGGGCACAAAGGCACACACAAGGTTACACAGAGCGTAGTACACCGCCAGTCAATGTGACACGCAGACTACACGTTACACACACTTTGCTATACACGCTGCTACACATGACAGCACAATTTGTGCATGCTGCCACACAATAACAGTTGCACACCATGTTGCACACGTAGCAAACATCACAATTCAACGTTACACAAAACAATGGAAAAAAAATATCATACACTACGTTACACAGTGTGTTCAACCGCGTCGCTCCGAGCCGTTTCTCAGAACCGCACTGCTCTGCTCTCACAGATCAAGTCCGCGTATTCCAGAAAACTGGGTGCCTTAAAAACCCCCTAGCGACTGCTTAGCTCAGCACAGCGCACTCATTCTGCGGACACATAACGGGCACCCACGTTCGCAGCCCGAGCGCGTCTGTGACGTCACCGAAACACACAACCCTAAATTCGTAGGTACGTTCGCAAAAGTGTTTACCGGGCCAGGATCGTCGCTCCCTCGCACCGGACTCCCCGCTTCCAGTAAACACCGCCCCCCCACGTGTCCACGGCGTCCCCGCACGACCGCGTTTCTTCTCCGTCGCTCGGTCTCCTCTCTTCTTGCAGTCCGCGCCGGGCAGACACTCCCTGTGAGCGCCATCACGACCCCTGGCGGCGGAGCGAAGACGCGCAGTTTGACCAAGAAAAACGTGCAGCATCCGGGAGATGGGTGGGCAGCAGGTGCGTCCAGCGAGCCTCCCTCTTCTCACTGTAACAACAGAACCTCCAGACCCACATGTGTTAAGGCTGACCTGGTTGTGTGACATGAACCACACTGCAACTGTACAGCTTCTGGGCCATTCGGGCTGTCTGGAGAGAGCATAGTCTTCTCATGTCTATGTAGGGTTTCTCCAGGTGCTCTGGTTTCCCCCCACAATTCAAACGCAGATTTATTTCTGACTCTGTATTGCATCGTTTGTGTGTGTGTGTGTGTTTGTGTGTGTGTGTGTTTGTGTGTGTGTGTGCTGCCCATCCAGGGTGAGCACCTCCTAGCCAACCACTACCATCCTGACCAGGACATGCAGTTAACGTGGCAAGTGCCTTGCTCAAGGGTACAACAGCAGGAGGTGGGATTTGAATGTGGGGCCCTTAAGAATGGGGCAGCAGCTCTAACTATTATCCCATCTCCTGTCACCAAAACAACCTGACCGCATTTTATTGTGTCTTGCAAATTACTGCAAACAATGAAATTCAACATGTTTATGAAGCACCACATCAAATCCAAAACAGGAAGTATTCTGGTTGCTAGGCAGCAGTGAGAGGTCAGGGCAATAACTCCTGGGCTCTAACCTTTTTAGGAAGCGTGAAAGAGTCAGCGATTAGGGTCAAATTTATTAAAAAATACAAGCATTTAACATGTAACAATGAGCAAGATAAATTGAAATGTAAAAATATAAGCATATATGTATACGATATATATCATTTTTGGAACGAAAAAGACACTAGGAACCTGGATACTGCCTGCTGTTAAATGTCAGTGTGTTGCTGACGAGTCCTCATGCCCTCAGGGTGGGGGCAGCATCATGTACTGTATGCGTTTCCAGAACCTTCTAGAAGCATATCCTCGCTCCTCCCACAGAAGGGGGGCGCTCTTCCGGATAAGGTGCTGCAGCTCGCCCGGCAGGTGGTCAAACACTCCCGTTCCCTGTAGCTGGATGAGGATGACCTTCAGCTCATCCTGGACCAGTGCCTGGTACACGGCCAGCCCAGCGGGGGCGCCATACATGTCAGAGATGGAGCTGCCGCAACCACCCTCTGTTACTGGGGTCAGGATGATCAGGAGCCTCCTGCTGAGCCTGACACGGGTCGGCACCAGCTCTAAGCTATCTGGTGAAGGGGCAAAGCAGGGGGCATCACAGGTGAGAAGCTGGACTTTGGGCTGCTGTATTCACTGCATTAGTATTTAATTTTATTTCAGAACCATAAGGAACAGGTGTCAGAGTGTGTTTGTGCAAACACGCAGGTCACTTTGTGCACTGACCTTCTCCTGGCAAGTCATCCCTCCCCAGGATGAAGAGCCTGTAGCCACACTTCTGCTCAAGCTCCTGCGGTAAAACCTTTTCCACAAAGTGACAGATCTTCTCGGATGCTGCCTTCCCAACGTTCTGCCTCTGATAGATGACGTAGGCGTCAAACACCTTCCCATCTGGAAATGAAAAGATACTGAATAGCCTGAAGGTTCCAAGAGTTCTGTGATTCATACCTGGAAACACTGGGTGCCAGCCTATGAACTTACACTCTGGATAGGACACCAGTCCATTGCAACGTGACCACACACACACACACACACACACACACAATTACACAACGCAAGCAATTTAGAGTGACCTGTTTACCTGAAACATATGCATTTGGACTGTGTGAGGAAACCCACCCAGACACAGGGAAAACATGCAAACTACTGTATACACAAACTGAGCTAGATTCAAACCCACAGCCCAAACAGCACCATTGTGCCACCAGTAAATATAATGGATTTCTTAAAATATATGGCAGTTACAGTAAGTGATATTAAATACAAATGTAAATAAAAGTGGCCTGATGTTTTATTCCCTTTGATCCTTACCTTCATGGCGGTGACAGTGACATGTTTTCAGAACTGCACGTGCCAAAAGAACCAAGTCAACTAGGAAGAGTTTCAAGGTTCCAAGCAGGAGGATGAAGACCCCCAGAAGAGTGAGGTTCACCACAAGGGATGTGTACATTGTTTCTGTGGGACGGAAAAAAGTTCAGGGTAAAATTCTTACGTGAAGCAGCTAACCGGTGGCGCTGGAGTACACCGGCTGTTAGTGTTACAGAAGGCAAACTTATTTTTTTGATTATAGGAACATTTTACAGTTTTATTTTTATTGCATTGTCTTTTCCCAAAAGTTGTGTGGACTGAATGTGACCGGTGTTAACCTCTGACTGGTAGTTGACAATAGAGTGGCTATGTGGGACCACTTTAACACATCTCACTTCTACAGAGTTTACGGTTCATGTCTGGTGCTCCTGAATGTCAGTGGTCAATAACAAGATGAGAAATGCCACACGTTTTTTGATAAATCTGACAACATTCTGTATGGATCACCGGGTCTTGAGAGTGTGTATTTATATTTTGTTATTTTAAATTAATTTTGCTTTATTTTGTTGTGGTTGGTTTACTGTTTGTGCACAAAGTTCCTTACAGTGATTTACTCATTTACCATATATAGCAGGGTACTTTTTTACTGTATCAGGAGTACCTTGATCTGGCACACTACAGCAGGAGGTTATTCAAACCTGTATTCTTTCATTGAAAGGCAACAGCTCTACTACACCAGTAAACAAAAGTTAAACATTTTTAAATATGTTGTATGCTATGATCTATAATTGAGGAATACCAAAAGCTGGTGGAGACAATTTCACTACTGGTTGAAGTTAAAACTAATGAAATAAATACTCTTCTAGAGTGTTTTTATTACAGCTACAGCTGATATTTTATAATACATAATCCATGACTAAACCAAAAGATGTCTGTGCTGCTGAACTTCTAGTGGTTCCCATTCTGCTAAAAGCCATTTTACTGTTGCAAACAAAATAAGTTACAAACAGATGTGTTTATATGTTGAGGAGAAAGAGTGAAACAGTGCGCTTGTGTGTCTGTGTGTGTGAGATGTGTTCACTCACCTGGGTTCTTCAGCGACACAAATACAAAGTCCCATTTGTTACTGTTCATGGCTATACACTTGAACTTGGTGCGGAAGTGCTCCTCTGACACCTTGCAGATGGTTAGCATGGTGCTGTAGATGCTTACGTTGTGCTCATTGTTTCTGCGGTAAAACGCCACATGCTTTTACCACACTTACAGAGGCACTGAAAGTTCCCATATCTGGAAGAATATCCTGTTGAGTAAGTAGGGAATTTCCCATGTCTGCCATACCTGAAGGTCTCCTCGATGTATGCACTTTGTCCACAATCGGTGGATCCGTTTGTCTCCCTATTGAGGTCTTGCACTGAGCTTTCATTCACCACCCACCAGACCGTGCAGAGGTCCTGCACGTTGAAGCCAAAGAAAACGGAGCATACCAGCCTCACTTGGGAACCTGGAGAGTGAATGAGTAAATACAGTTTTAGGTGACATTATTACCATTATTTTCAAATGTAAAATTCCTATTAATTTCTAAACCATAAAATTAATACCTATTTATGGTAAAATATCACCAAACCCCATTAAAATGGACACAGCTCCTTGTGGGCCATTGAGGTAATGGAGGTTGAGAATACAGCACGAGCCAAACTGTAATTGCAATAATCACAGAATGGTGCCTTTGGTCTGCTGTCAGGAGTCATGAATGCCAAATTCAGTATTTGTAAATGCAAAGAGATGTTTATTAAAAGTCAAGAATGGGTATTAAATAAAATCTTTTGTAAAGTTAAGTTACCATCAAGTAAATGCTCGAATCTCAGGGATGAATGTGCTGTTATTCTGGGCCAGGACCTTACACTGCCTGAGTAGCTACATAAGATGTGGTGGCTGATGGACAGGACAGCGCAACCACTGCTTACCTGGCTGTGCAGTCTCAGACGTATGGTTCACTGGGGACCGAATCCATGGTGCATAAGTGGCAGAAGGGTCTGGAGGGGCCAAAGGATGGAACCATTATTGTTTTTATTTTTATGTGTGTGTACAGGTGCTGACTGTGTTTGTCCCGCTGGATGGAAGTGTGTGCTCAGAAACACAATGGGAGCACTATCAAACACTTACCTTTTATTTCAAGCTTCCTGGACGCAGACGAGTTGAAGATCCTCCCTCCGTGCTCCCATGTACACCTGCAGGTGTAAACCCCTTCATCCTGCTTGGACGCATTCACAATCAGGATTTTTTCCCCCGATTCTTTCGGAATCTGTCTGAAGTCCTGAAATGGGGAATCCAGAGACACTCACCTCGTACCAGGTGAAGTTTCCTTCCACATCCTCACAGAATTTGGGAGACACTCACCTTGTGCCAGGTGAACTTTCCTCTTACATCCTCACAGAATTCCCACATGTCATTAGGGCATGTAATGCTGGGGTTCACTGCGCTCTCTTTAATCGGAAGGTACAAGACAGACCAACCAAATGGTTCCGCTTTTATGACTTTAATGTTAAACAGCAGGACTTCACATTTCCCAGATGTTCGCCTCAAACAACAGAGCAAAGACTCAGGTTAAAATCATGATCAACATTCATTTGTACAATGATTCCTCGTATGGTGTGTAAAAGACTACAGTGTATGATGACCAGTGGTGTTTTCTTATGATGTGGTCATATTTCATGTGAACATATTTCATGTGACACATGTACGCAAGTAAACCTGCTGACAAGAAGGAAACACTATGGTGACCCGCAGGGCCCATACTGTGTAGCGATATGCTAACAAATCACATCTCCCTGTGTGTTGTGCTAAAAGACGCATTCCAATGTGTCACCGAAAAACTCCAGAGTCATTCAGAAGAACAGGTAGGAAGTAGAGCTGCCCTCTGTGGTGATGCACGCGTTCAACCTCAGACGTCCCGATCTCCTGCATGTTGTCATTGTGCCAGACATACTCAGTGTGGTTGTCCTCTCTGTCATCAGACAACAAAGGCACACGGACAGCCTCTCCCTCAGTAACATACAGAGGATTCTCCTCAGAAGGGTCACACGGAGCTATGGGAGGGGAACATGGTAAACTGAGCTGTGTTCCTATCTGCAATATGAGAATGGGTGACTACAGAAGTTGAAGAAATCCAGGGGAGATGTGGGCAGAGCAGGTAGAGCTGGTGCCCACAGTCGCACCTATAGCTTTTCACCTCTAAACCACCCAGAGTGGCATCAAGCTCCGGCTCACCAAGCCACTCAAAAGTACTTCCCCCTGTAGTTGCATCATGCCACCCTGACTCTAATATCCCACAAAAATAGACATACCATAAACACGCTGTTTCATACTTTACCTTCAGTTTCAAACTGCGCAGAAATACACATCAACAAATTACAAAGAGTCATAGGGAGTAGAGCCTTCATCCTCTGTTGGTGGAAACAATGAGTCAATATGACATATTTGATAATCAGCTCTACAATTGCTATGTCAGCAGTTACATTTTATTCATTTATTTATTATATGGGCTGTTGTTTTAAAATCAAACCATTCATGAATTTAGTAGGACACCTGAGAGAATTTTTTTTAGTATCAGTGATAATTTGTTCAGTTTTTTTGGCTCACAGTTGAGATCAGTAGGACAAGTATTTATTGCACAAAACCAGCAAAACTACAATAATAGTTATTATAACAAATAGTAAAAGCATGCTACCTTTTATTATTAGAAAACGGAGCACTTAGTAACCTATTATCAATGTAGCTTCCAATCTAAACTCCATTATTACTACAGTATTTTGACATTTTCCTTTATTTCTGCTCATTCTGCTGTGGTACCATGTAATCGGGGTACATATTTTATACAAATTCAGGTACATTAAGACTATTAGTTTCTGCTGTAAAAGAAGAGAGACTTACGTCGCTGCTCCGAGGAAGCTGAGAGCGCTTTTGATATGAAGTGACATTTCCTGCAAATCAAGAATCTGATCAGTTTGCAGTGGGGGTGAGGGTGAGATACTTCTGGGACCTTACGAAAAAACAACTCAGTAACACAAACCATTTAACACACTGTAATTCAGTACAAGTCTTTCTTTGGGCACTGGCAAAAAATGGATTCTGAGGATTTGCTGTGTCTGTAGAGTATAACTTATCGGAACAGAAATGTTGAGTTTCAAAAATCTTCAAAACATCTAGGAAATATGATTAATTTTTGTTTTAGCCTAATTTTGTTGATCTACACTTTACTGCAGAACAGCTACTTTGGTAGTGGATCAAGCTTTTAAACAAAAGACACGAATCTCAGCTTTGCGGCAGAGCGTGGAAGGGCCTGCAGTTGAATTACCAAAACTAGGGTGTAACGTGTCGAACTTAAGATGTGACAAAAAAAAATTAACACACAGCTACACACATAACTAAATATGACTTTTTAGAGTTTCCAAATGTATAGGTAACCATGTAAAAGAGAAAAAAGAAGCATTGCAAACTGTACTGATAAACCTTTGGTTTTTATTTATATATGCTTTCAAAATGAAAAGTGCATGAGCGACAATGTTTTATTTGAAGATTCAAAAGTATTAGATTCTGTTTCTCCACTAGTTTGCATAATAGCACAAAACTTGGAGAACACATTGGGTGGCATCTTGAACCTTTTCTCCACAAGGAACTGTTCCAGAACCCAGATTTCCTCAGGTCTGTATTTATGGATTCATGTTTAAGCTGGGTGACCATGAAATTTATTTAAAAAACATTTGCTTTCTGTTGAGCATTTCTTTGTCCATTTCAACATGCATATGAAGTCATTGCTGTACCAGAGTCCATGGCAGAGAGCCAGGTTCTTAGCCCGTATCTGCTGAAACTTTGTGAAGGGTCACTGGCACTGAAACAGCCAAATAACATCAACGATCCACTTCCATGTTTCGCCATGGGTATAACTGATGCTAAATATATCAGTGGCGACAGTGACCGAACAGATCTAATTCTGCCTATAGTGTCTGGTTCCACTCTAAGTTCTAGATTCCAGCAGTTTTCTTGTTTCTTGTCAACAAAAAATCTGAGCATTTGGTGTCACTAGCAGTACTAGAAATGAGGGATCTAATAATTGTGAAACCTGCATTTCTGTAGAAAAATCTATTGCTCATGTATCAGTACTGGTCTTGAAAGAAGTGTATTTGAATAAAAACTAGATTTAAAATTGAACCCCCCCCCCCCCAACAATGCATACCTCTTTTTATCTTTATCAAGGGTGCTAATAACTCTGGGGGACACTGTACATTCTTTTTGAAAGAACTGTCTGTGTCTGGCTGGCTTCTTCTTCAGGAGGGTGAGAGGATCATCTTTCTGCTGACAAGATAGCAGAAAGCTATCAGCTTTGAGATAATCGGGGTGACCAGAACTGTTCTCCATCCTATGAAGAAAACAATTGTCACATAAGAAAATATCCCAGCATGCTCTGCACATGTGCCTTTGATATCATACTGCACAAGATATAAGATGTAAGCATAAAATATAGATACATTTAAATTGTCTGGAGAACACAAAAACTCAAGAATGTAAGTTAATGAATGGAAACAAATAATGTGTTTATTTTCATGGCACAAACACAGATGAAGTAAAGTTTCCCCAAAATGGGCTTCACAGCAGAAATGTAGCCATTTTATCAGCCGTTGCTCAAAACAAGACAAATAAATAAACAAAAGCCAAGCACTTGCATACTCTGTTACAAGAAAAACATGTAGAAAAAAAATTACCATAGTAGTCAAACAAAAGTGATTTTGAGAAAGCAGACACTAAACAAACAGTGATTTTAGACATTTTACACACACAAAAAAAAGGAAAAAACTCACTACATCACAACTGACCCAAACCTTCACTGGTGATAAAGATTCCTAATGCCCAGAATGCAACATTCAGTGTGAAAAAACAACTTCAGCCATGACTTAGCAGTGACACAATGGCCTCATGGAGGCACAAGTGAACCTTTACTTCCACTTGTGTAGCTGCGCTCATGTGCTTCTGTCTTTCCTATGCTGCCTTGTGTCTCTCATCATCTGTCAATGTCCCTAAATCTGCGGATCCATCCATGGGCAGCATGGCAGCCTTGTCTATCTTTACCCTATTTAACAAAGAAAAAGACAAATTGTTGAATCATTGCTGTCATGCTTTGAGAGAACTGGCCATAAAATAATCGGTACTATTATTATTGGTAGTAGTGCTCCCTCTTCTTAGTCGCTGTTACTGCTCTCAAAATCAAGATACACTGCTTCCTGCACAACAGAGGGAAGGCAGAGTTCATGTTAATTTTGATACAGTATCTTTTGTGTGCAAAGAGAAGATCACCCATCAGATATGAGGCACAAAGTCACAAAAGCTGCAGGAAACTTGGTTCGTGCTGCTGGGCAATCAGGTTATGTGCTACTTACAGTACAAATTTTCTGTACTAAAGGGTTAGTTTCAGCATCCTTAAAAAAGGATAAATCTCATTTTCTAAATCAACAACCGGATTACTAATATGCTTTGTCCTTTGTACACATTTCAGTAGCACTCCACACAGATTATACTGCTGAACTTTAATCATGGGGGAGACAAACTTTGAAAAATCTGATAATTTGCTCTTGTATGTTTGTAAAGAGTGTCAAACTATTGCAGGAGGTTATAGAGGGGTTGCAGACCTGCTCTGTGCTCAGTGTCTTAGAGAGCTTTGGGGAAGCTGTGTTGTTCTGTTCCATAGTGCTGGCCATGGAAAAATAAAGCTTGTGTTCCCACTGTCCAGTCTGTCAAACCATCCTTTCATTACACTGCCAAAAGCACAGTCAACAAGTGGGTTGTTACAGTACTATTGTTCTGTTAGTACATATTATTTATTACATACACATTCTGTTTGCAATATTAGGTCTATTTCCTATAAATAGAAACTTTTTTCCTTTTTCTTTTGTCACTATAACTGGAAAACCATTAACTTCACATTAAAGCAACCCTACATATTACACAATTGAACTTTTTGGACCCCCACTTATTATGACAGGGTTTTACTGCACATGTACTATAAAAATGTGCAAACGCTGCTGACCCTGGTGGCCCACGGTAATCGTGTTAATATTTGCAATGGTTTAGGCGCTGCTGCGAGTCCCTCTGAATGTTTACTCCTTCTTAAAATCCTTTTCTCCAAAGCAACCTATAACTCAGAGTAAACAACACTGCATTTAACTAAGAGTGAAAGATACAGAGAAGCAATTCTCTAAATACAGTCACTTAGTCCAATAACACTGTTTTTACCAGGGTGCATTACACCAGTAGTTACATATGCAGCAGGACTGCCTCCAGACAAGGTTGCGCACTGTGCTCAGTAGAGCCACCTGGTGGTCTGACCTGTGAGAGACTGAACTGTTTCAAACGTGGGAGTTCTCAACCCACCTGTGCATTTACACCCTGTGGTACCCAAGATAATGGTCTGAACTGGGAACTTTCAAAGTCACACACAGTTTTGTAATTCACAAGATCAAGAGTACAACAGTACTTTCCTAGATTCTTGGATTTGAACCTACAGCTTCTCAGTCACGTCTGGTTCATTGAGCTCAGCTCTCCACCTGCGTATAAACGGTGGTCAAAAAATTCTTCTCCACTGAGTGTTTGTATGAGCTTCTTGCTGGCATGTGGTACTGCAGATGCTTCCAGAACCTGTTGGAACGTAGGCCCAGGCAACCCAGGTTATGTTGTGTCCCCTGCCATCGCAGTGCCCCCTGACGACTGCGCAGATAGCGCACAGACTCAGGCAGGAATGTGTCATTGACAGCCTCGCCCATTTCTATTAGAATGACACGCACCACCCCATCTACAAGTGCTCCATGTGTAGCCAGCTGCTGCTCTAGGCGCAGAGTGGCATCCGGGTGAGAGAAGGACGAGGCTGAGTAGAGGAGAAGCAGTCGCCGGCTCTGCAGGATGCTCCTCTGGACGGCATCTGCAATAGCTACAAAGAGAGGGTGCCATGAGACATGTGTGTACTCACAAATAGCCTGAATCATAAAGGCCATCCTCACAAAAATCCTAAAATGAGGTTTCAGCACAATGCTCATGATGATGATGATGGTCTGAACCACAGATCTTGCTGATAACACCCTGGCTGCTGAACACTCTACACAGGGAGCCATTACTGATAGTTATTACAAATTGACTGAAAAGTTTGTTTTTTTGGTGCGTTTGCAAGAGCTCAACACATTGTAAGAATGCTGTATCCCAACTGGAAGTGAAGATGCACAGCAGCATACCTTCACCTGGGAAGCTGTCACGGCCCAGGATGAACAGCCTGTATCCCCACTCTTCTTCCATGACCTGAGGTAGAACACGTAGGGCGAACTCCTCGACCGCACCACATCCCCCACTCCTGCAGACCTCACCTTCACATGACCTTAGGTAGGCCACGTAGGCATCATACATCTTCCCGTCCCATGCTGAGAGGGCAGAAGCAGGAAGAACCCCAAGAATGAATGTGACTGGACAATGTAATAAGAATGTGGAAATCTGTTTGTGGCTGAGGACAACATTCTACAGTGACAGTGCCTGATGAAAGTGTGACCATCCTTCAGAATCAGACCCCACCCCCCAAAATCACACATAAAAACCTGGGTCTTTGTAGAGGTGAGGGCAATACACCCTGCACCACAGGGCAGCGTCAACCCGGAAGAGCCGCCAAGCAGTGACGCTGGTCACGAAAATTAGGATGAGGAAGCTGAAAAAAACTCCCTGATGAGGAAGGTAGCTTGGATCTGCAAAAAACCAAGCAGTGAGAAGAGATGATTTATCTGCCCACCACCTAAAATTGTTTAGCTAAAAGAGGGAGTAGGTTCTACTAAGACTGTCTGATCAGCTCATAATGGATACAATAGAAGAATCCTCACTATCTCACACCTTTTTGTTCACTTGTGTATAAATGTTTGCTTTGACTATTAATGCAAATCAGTGTATTTTATCAATTTATCAAAATAAAAATACATTTTATCAAAAATTTTTATGGACTGCAAATCTTATGATACCACATATTAAGGTTGGTAAAAGTGTAAAACACATTTCCAAAGCTATTAATAATTTTGATTGTGAGCCATGTGTTTGCTTCAAAAGAAAGGCTTGCATAAAAGAATGAGTATGGATTTTGTAGGCTTGTCTACATCCTGTTTGTCAAGACACATACCTGAGGGCAGTAAGGTGAAGTTGGCTGTCACAAGGTCATGGTCACTGAAGACCATACACCGGTATGTGTGGTAAAAGTCCTCTTTCTCCACCTCAGTAAAATTGAGTATGACTTCGATCCATTCCCCATCCTCCACCCTGCTTTTACTGTGGAAAAACGGGACTGTGTGAACATGCTGTAGGGTCTGGTGAATAATTTGTATGCAATACTTTATTCAAAATGATAATCCAGCCACAAGGGGATGCACAAAGTAGTGCATTTCTTTGTGCCGGTCCCAAGCCCGAATAAACGGAGAGGGTTGCGTCAGGAAGGGCATCCAGCGTAAAAATTTGCCCAACCAAATATGCGGACAAAAATACAAATTTCCATACCAGATCGGTCAAGCCCCGGGTTAACAACGACCGCTACCAGCACTCCTAGCTAACAGGGTGCTGGCGGAAATTGTGCTACTGTGGGCTGAAGAAGGAGAAGAGGCTGAAGGAAAAGAGGAGGAAGGCATGTCCAGAAGAAGGTTAAGAGAGTGGACGTGAGGGTAGGAACTTTGAATGTTGGTAGTATGACTGGGAAAGGGAGAGAGCTTGCTGATATGATGGAGAGAAGGAAGGTTGATATATTGTGTGTGCAAGAGACCAAATGGAAGGGGAGTAAGGCTAGGTGCATCGGAGGGGGGTTTAAACTGTTTTACCATGGTGTGGATGGGAGGAGAAACTGAGTAGGGGTTATCCTGAAGAAACAGTATATCAAGAGTGCCTTGGAGGTGAAGAGAGTGTCTGACAGAGTGATGATTATGAAACTGGAAATTGATGGTGTGATGATGAATGTTGTTAGTGCATATGCCCCGCAAGTTGGGTATGAGATGGATGAGAAAGAAGAATTCTGGAGTGATATGGATGAAGTGGTGAAGAGTGTACCTGAGGGAGAGAGAGTGGTGATTGGAGTGGATTTCAATGGGCATGTTGGTGAAGGGAACAGAGGAGATGAGGAGGTAATGGGTAGGTATGGTACACAGAATGTCAGATGATAGTGGATTTTGCAAAAAGGATGGACATGGCTGTGGTAAACACGTATTTTAAGAAGAGGCAGGAACACAGGGTGACGTACAAGAGTGGAGGAAGATGCATACAGGTGGATTATATCTTATGCAGGAGGGCCAGACTGAAGGAGACTGTAGACTGTAAAGTGGTGGCAGGGGAAAGCACAGTTAGGCAGTATAGGATGGTGGTTTGTAGGATGACATTGGAGATAAAAAAAAGAGAAGGAGAGTGAGGGCAGAACCAAGGATCAAATGGTGGAAGTTGAAAAAGGAAAACTATAATGTGGAGTTCAGGTAGGAATTAAGACAGACATTGGGTGGCAGTGAAAAGTTACCAGTGAGCTGGGCATCTACAGCAGAAGTGGTAAGGGAGACAGCTAGAAAGGTGCTTGGTGTGACATCTGGACAGAGGAAGGAGGACAAGGAAACCTGGTGGCGGAATGAGGAAGTACAGGAGAGTATACAGAGGAAGAGGCTGGCGAAGAAGAAGTGGGATAGACAGAGAGATGAAGAATGTACACAGGAGTACAAGGAGATGAGGCATAGGGCAAAGAGAGAGGTGGCAAAGGCTAAAGAAAAGGTGGATGGTGACTGTATAAGAGGTTTGATACTAAGGAGGGAGAAAAGGACCTGTACCGATTGGCTAGGCAGAGGGACCGAGCTAGGAAAGATGTGCAGCAGGTTAGGGTGATAAAGGATAGCGATGGAAACGTACTCACAAGCAAGGAGAGTGTGTTGAGCAGATGGAAAGAGTACTTTGAGGGGCTGATGAATGAAGAGAATGAGAGAGAGAAGGTTGGATGATGTAGGGATTATGAATAGAGGAGTGCAATGGATTAGCAAGGAGGAAGTTAGGACAGCTATGAAGAGGATGAAGAATGGAAAGGGTGTTAGCCCAGATGACATACCTGTGGAAGCATGGAAGTGTTTAGGAGAGATGGCAGTGGAGTTTTTAACCAGATTGTTTAATGTAATCTTGAAAAGAGAGACGATGCCTGAGGAGTAGAGAAGTGTACTGGTACCAATTTTTAAGAATAAGGGTGATGTGCAGAGCTGTAGTAACTACAGAGGGATAAAACTGATCAGCCACAGCATGAAGTTATGGGAAAGAGTAGTGGAAGCTAGGTTAAGAAGGGAGGTGACGATTAGTGAGCGGCAGTATGGCTTCATGCCGAGAAGGAGTACTACAGATGCGATGTTTGCTCTGAGGGTGTTGATGGAGAAGTACTGAGAAGATAAGGAGTTGCATTGTGTCTTCGTGGACTTAGAGAAAGCATATGACAGGGTACCTAGAGAGGAGCTGTGGTATTGTATGAGGAAGTCGGGTGTGCCAGAGAAGTATGCAAGAGTGGTACAGGATATGTACAAGGACAGCGTGACAGTGGTGAGGTCTGCGGTAGGAGTGACGGATGCTTTCAAGGTGGGTGTAGGATTATATCAAGGATCAGCTTTGAGTCCTTTCTTGTTTGCAATGGTAATGGACAGGTTGACAGATGAGATCAGACAGGAGTCACCATGGACTATGATGTTTGCGGATGACATTGTGATCTGTAGCGAGAGTAGGGAGCAGGTTGAGGAGACCCTGGAGAGGTGGAGATATGCTCTAGAGAGAAGAAGAATGAAGGTCAGTAGGACTAAGACAGAATACATGTGCATAAATGAGAGGGAGGACAGAGGAATGGTGATGATGCAGGGAATAGAGTTGGCGAAGGTAAGTGAATTTAAATACTTGGGATCAACAGTTCAGAGTAATGGGGAGTGTGGAAGAGAGGTGAAGATGAGAGTGCAGGCAGGGTGGAGTGGGTGGAGAAGAGTGTCAGGAATGATTTGTGACAGAAGGGTACCAGCAAGAGTGAAAGGGAAGGTCTACAAGATGGTAGTGAGACCAGCTATGCTTTATGGGTTGGAGACGGTGGCACTGACCAAAAAACAGGAGGCAGAGATGGAGGTGGCAGAGTTAAAGATGTTAAGATTTGCATTGGGTGTGACGAGGATGGACAGGATTAGAAATGAGTATATTAGAGGGTCAGCCCAGGTTAGACGGTTTGGAGACAAAGTCAGAGAGATGAGATTGCGTTGGTTTGGACATGTGCAGAGAAGAGATTCTGGATATATCGGGAGAAGGCTGCTAGGGATGGAGCTGCCAGGCAAGACGAAGAGAGGAAGGCCTAAGAGGAGATTTATGGATGTGGTGAAAGAGGACATGCAGGTGGTGGGTGCGACGGAGAAAGATGCAGCAGACAGGAAGAAGTGGAAACAATTGATCCGCTGTGGCGACCCCTAACGGGAGCGGCCGGAAGAAGACTTTATTCAAAATGATAGTTAATTGCTTTGGCTCATTCGTATGACTGATATTTCAGCAATCCAGCTTGAATACCTTGTCTGCTTATATTATAAATGACAGAGTTTTGATACTTTTTTCAGCTGCACTTATCTATGAAAATCATTGTTTATAATACTTAATGCAACCCATGTTTACCCTCTCTTTACACCTGTACACAATATGTCTCACCAACTTAGTTTGAGTCACTTTCACAGTGTTTACAGCTCATGCCTGTTGTGTCTGCATGTGAGTGGTCAATAATACAAGGAACATCACATTTTTACAGAATAAATTGATCAACAACTGTGGTTAAATAGTTTATGGAGAAAATGTTTTTCATTTTCTGTTATTTTAAACTTGTTTTAATTTAACAAAATTTATAAACATATTAAAAGTTAAATTATATCTATATCCAAGGTTTTTACAAATCCTGAAGAGGAAAAAAAAAAATCAGGACATTTCTATTATGTTTTAATGGATTGTAACTTAGTGGTCAACAATAGAAGTTGCAGATAGAATTCTAGTCCCTTCAATGTTTGCAAGTCACTGAGTTGAAGCACTTTTCTGAAGGGTAAAATAGAAGGAGCCTACTGGGGCTTGAACAAGCAGCCATTTGGTGACCCCTGCAGTTTGTGAACCAATCAATGGCCCATCTCCACCCATAAACTGATATAATTATAAATCCTGCTTCCACTCACTTGCCAGAAACCTGGTTCACACGCTGTGAAGAGTTCCAAGAAATGAAGTCTTCTGCTGCCCAGTGCACATGTACCATGTTTTCGCCTGTACCACGCACAAACACCCGACAGACCTTGGTGAAGGGGGACCCTGCAAGACAAGCAGCGCATATACATCAGTCTGCCATATTTACAGCAAAACAGGTAACGTTGATATTTCACCAATGTCTTCGGGTAAACTGTAAAGGGATACTAAGATACTGATAAGACAGTAAACTAATCATTATCACATTCATGACAGGTAGATTCTTACCGTTAGTTTTTCTTTTAAATAATTAGCCATTTTTAAAATGATGTTCATTGGTGTTCACCCTGAATACATGGAATACATGCTGCCAAATTGAAATGGTACAAACTATCAGAAATAAAACTGCTTCAACACAACAAGGACATGGGATAAGAGAAAACGCAGAATACCACTACTATAATAAAGGCAAAAGGAGGAGAACTTACTTCATTCTAAATCTGAGATGGACAGGCGACAGAAACTAAACACCCAGGCAAATGAGGGCTCCACAGCATGAGCAACGAATGCTGAAGTGTTACTCACCATACTCAACTTTCACCAGGTCGTTAACAGGCTCAATCACAGCAGGGAGTTGGTTCCACTGTTCTGCATGGAAGCAAAACAAAAGACAAAGTCAGCTTCTAATAGCATGCCTACAATTATTAATAAAATGGTCAAGTGTCTCTCCTGGATACATATGCCATTAAGCTGCAACCTGGGTAAAATTATTTTTCTTTTATAGCAACACATTTCCAAAAAATTTAACAAAGATCAAATGGAGGACATGAAAAATATAGCAGTAGAAACCTCAGGAAAGAGCCCTGTACATAAATACTACAGTCTAGCTTATCAGATATTTATGCAGATCCTCATACTGTAATAAAGAATGAACACTAAAAATGTACAACCCTATGACATTTTACTGAATTTGTGCATGAAACTATTGCACTATTTAACTGGTATTATACCAGTTTAAACCAAGCCCCAATTTTTTTACAACTGCAGGTGAGAAATGTGTACATTCATTACTGGAGTTACTTAACGTTAGCAGCTGTTTACTTTCTAGTCACAACCTTCCCCAGCAGAGGGAGGTGTTGTGTTGTTATAGTCTTTACCAGAATGTTATTCAGCTGTACCAATATAAAACAAGCCTTGCTTCTGTTTTCTGTCAGTTTTTATAACTCCAGGTGTGCTTTATTTACAATTAGCAGAGAAATGTGTAAACTTAACCATAAAACACTTAAAAATAAGGGTAATTTAACTCTTGCAGTGAAAGTGTTTTGCATATTCTGTGAAGCAAAAGGTAGATTTCTGTCAAACAAATACAATGACAGAGAAAGTGTGAATTGTGCCTGCTGTGCAGACAAACACTAATCTAGACTGCATGGAAGAACCCTGCCTAACACACATGTATAAAATATACACTCATACAATCATTCCAAACATGTACCAGCATGAAGTCCTACCAGAAGAAAGTGCTGTTACTAAGCCTGGACAGTAATTTAATATGTTTACTTGTGCAACTTGGTCTACTGAACAAGTGAATATTAATCTGTGCTTAAGTGAAAATTATAAATGGGGATTTTACAGTTGTGTCTACAAAGTTTGCACAGGTTACATATTAGATTAAACATTCAACAGAGGATAGGAATTCTGCTGTACTTCATACTGCTTTGACTCACTAGGAAGGAAATAACACGTTAAAATGTTGTTCATTAGCTACACTTCACATCACTAAGAAAATCTTGTGGTCCCACAACACATCACGGTGGCAAGGAAAACTGAGCAGTGTCTATTCTCTTGAGGAAGTGGGAGAGGCAAACTGTCCCCAGAGCTGCTGACTAACTTGTACATGAGCTATTGCGTCACATCACAATACAACTGCTCCAGCTCAGATTAAGCCTCTGTGTGAAATATTTCAGGTCCTTGCTTATTTTTAAGGTTCTTCAACAATTGCTTTAATTTTTTTGTTTTAATTACATTTTTGTATTGCTTTGTTGCACTGTTCCTGTTAATGTATATCCTCAGTTTATTTAATTTATTCCTTATATCTGCTGCTATGTATGTAATACTACATCATTGACCCTTGAACGAAGTGGGGAGTTAGGGGCACAGACCCGCCGCATAGTCGAAAATCCGCATATAACTTTTGACCTCGTTCATTTGGGTCCCATGGTGTAATTCAAGGTTCACGGTATTGTACTAAGCATGATGAAAATACGCGATAACTGCAAGAGATCTCTTTTCATTGCATACACAATTTACCGGAGAGATGAACTGCCCATGCAGAGATGATTAGCCTTGTCCTACAAACTGTGCAGAACCACAGTTCTCGTGGACTAACTTAAAAAAAATAAATAAATAAATAAAATTATTCTGTGCATCATCTGCATTTTACATATGTGCGTAAAGTTTTACAAAATCTTTATCTTTCATTTTTTCTTAAGAAATGTCTGTACAGTTGTAGTCATTTATGGTAGTAAACGATAAAATAGGTTTTTGTGTTTTTTTTGTTTTTTTTTTAACTGCATTTGGAGGTTTTGTTCCTCCACTCTCATTTTCTAGCTATTCTCCCACAGTGGTCTTTGAAAGTTGATTACATTTTTCAGCTTTTCCCCAAAGGAATTTACAAGTACAAATTAGTTATTCACCATACCAACCATACTGCACATCTGCTGCATACAGCATATTCCCTTTTTCTATTTCTAACCACATTCTTTGTGTCCTGAGGCAACCAGGAAAGGACTCTGTCCATCCGTCTATTTTGTACAAACAGTTCAGCGAAAACATCAGAATCTGTTGTCAAAGTAGTTGTGCAAGAGCAGGGTCTTCCAACTAAAGCTAGCTTCCCCTTTTCCTTCCAGTCACATAGCCACTGCTCCTAGTGGGCTGACTGGTCTCTATGCATCAACTCCCAAAGGGTCTGGGTCTCACCTATGATCTCAGAGCTGATCGTCTCTGAAATGTAGGCTGTGTTTCCAGTCAGGTTAAAAGTCATTCTGCAGGTGTAGTTGCCCACATCGCTGGGAGACACATACTGTATCAGGAGCAAGCTGCCAACATATGTGTATTTGTCTCCCTCCTCAATAGGGTCACAGCCCTGCACAAACATCACATGGACACATTTCAAAACACAAAACATACAAATAATTGACCTGTTGTGGCAGCCTTAGATGTCCTGCTTTCTGCTGCCTTTGGGCCAATTCCACAATTTTAAGACAGCCTACTGCTGATTTCTTTAGAGACATTCTGATTGTTACCGTTTTAACCAGTTTTTATATCTGCTTATTATTCTCTAGAATATTAATAAAACTTATACTATGCACACCTTGGCAATAATCTTGGTAAGAGTCTAGCACAGGCTGAACATTCAGGTAACACATCATATACAGTAGCATTGCGAGGTCAAAGCAATATATTAGCACAGCACATCATACAGGACAAGACAAGACACCAAGAATCAACAGAGAAGACATCCAGAAAAGATACATAGTGTGACTTGTTAAACACTAACACTGGAAAGTATGTCAAAGAAACAAGATCACAACACAGCAGGAAGGGGGGAAAAAAATTTTAAAAATTAAAAAAAAAAAAAAATCACAGAGCAGTATCTGGATATGGAAGTTCTATAAATACCAACAAACATCATTCACCACCATCTCACATCACAGCACCTTACTCTCTTGGTTTCTTTGGCCAGCTTCTTTCTGGGAGCTCACCTTGAACCATTGAAAGGAGTAACTGTCCACATGTTCCATGTAGAATTGTACAGGGCAGGACAGATAACCATTGGCAATTGCAGTCAGGTCTTGCTCAGTTCGTTGCGGTCGTCCACAATATTCAGGGTCAGGCTTATCCACAAACAGAAGGAACGTTTGTTTCCAGCACTGGTTTTGGGTTCTGTGAAATTGGAGTGAACTGATAAAGGTGAACAGGACTCAACAGCCACAGGATTTCATGTGGATGATCATGCAAAAATCATTTATCTTTGTTTCTTCACCCACAAATAATATAGGCTTTGTTCCAACCCAAGAATTTCCCAAAAACAAGGCCCCACCCATCTCACAACCATAAAATAATCAGACCATTATGATGTCTGATGTAATTACTACATAACTTCACACAGTCATTATTTAAATAAATTCTCTTATGTTACACTTTGCAGCCAATAATTCCTGCTTTTTGCAACAATCTCATCCCTCTTAGCCCCTCATCTACCACTGCTTTTCTGCATTTACACAGCTAAAAATTTTGCATCATTTTTCAGAAACAAAATTTACTCCACAATCAGAAAATTATCATTTAACGTTTTAACTTTTTCTATTTAAAGCCATTCAAGCGACAAGCCATCAGCAACACCTTCTCATCGCTAGCTTCTATGGATTTCATTGGCCATTGTCAGCTGTCAGTCTCAGCTTACCCCCTGACCGAGAGTCACAAAGGAGTTCTTGAGCAGTCTGTTACACAGTGAAAATCCATAGTGTCAGATTTATTTTACGCTTATGTAGGGAAAACAAATACATATCATGCATGTGCCATTTAGCTGACAGCTTTATTCAAACTGACATTTCAAGGTTTCATCCATAAACATCTAATTACATACCTCATTATAACAAATATTTATGTAGTAATTCTGCAACTTTGCATTTATTGTAATTTAACATTGACTTGAACTTTTGAATACCTTAAATACACTGTCCTCATTTAAACATTTGAACCCTTTAAATCCTCCTCCTACTCCTTATAGCACACCAACCCTCATTGGCTACACATCTACCCTAGTTTAATTCATCTTAAGTTTACAATATTTTAATACTAAGCTAAAGGCAATTATTTTCCAATTTGTTCATGTGGGCTATTTTTACTGGAGAAATTAAAGGTAAGTATCTTGTCTAAAGGTTGCAAAACAGAAACAGGTATTAAAATTTTTGTCCTTTGATTTAAAGATGATGCTTATTCAGGGGTACTATTGTAGAAAGTAGGATTTCTACTCGCATACTTTGATGTCACATTTAGGAAAAGAAAAAGAGAATTTTGTGCAAAAAAAAAAAAAATCCCCCTCTTGCAAAAAAAAAGAAAGATGCACTTCCAGAATAAAGTTAGTTTTTATTTAAGTGGTGTTATTTCTTCATCATATCATTTTACTCTTTTTCAGTTTTCATTATATAAAATGTTTGATTTTTTTCCATTAAAAAGAAAGAAAAAAAAATGTAGCATTTAAGGCTACAGCCTGCAAAACCATTCCCGATTTTAGGATCAGGTAGTGGGCTAATGTGTTTCAGCAGGTGCCATTTATTTAAATAACTGTGCATTGCCAGCTAAACTAAAATGCTAAATAAATGTTATATTTGTCTGTTATTGTCATCCAGGCAGATCTAATCCCATTTTTCTTGGTATTTCATAAATGTGTGTATCAGCATTTGATGACAGACACACAGAAATTATTAGATAGTGGCATAAGTACAGAATATTCATATTGTGCAACTATAACATTTAGTAAAATAAAATAAAAAAACAAGGCTCACAGGAGATCATATGTACAGCAGATTGGGATGTCTATATAGAAATGCTTATATCTATAAACATACTACACATCAACTGTCTCAAATTGCAAGGTAAGAAGTACTCAGAGTTGTACTTTGTGTTGAGAGTAGTGTCTATAAAATTAATAACTGCAAATTTAATGTAATTGGAGTACCCGATGACTTCTGTGCAGAAATCATATCTTTATAAAGTAACCCCATGTTCCATATTAACCATAGCTAACCTGTGACAAAAACCATACCTGAGGATACACACATAGTAGCCAGCATCCTGCAGATCACTGCTCAGGAACCAGAGTTTGTGGGAGTAAATATTGATCCTCCCCTTCTCGCTGTACAGCTCTCTCTCAGCACCCTTCTTGAACCAGGAGATCTTGTATGTTGAATTGTGGTCCAGAGCGCAGTTGAGCATTGCAGCTTCACCTGGCACGGTATAGATTGGCTGGAAGTACGTGCCACGGTCCACACAATTCTCTGAAACACAACACAAGAGGTATAACATAATCAAAGTAAAAAGTGATCATATATTATGCTAACACACAAATGCACAGATAGCACTAATATGCTGTCAAAAAAGCACTCTCTATATTGTACTTATACTGACTTTATATCTTCCAAATACTTTGTATTGATTCTATATACTGCATCTCCAGTCCATCTCTGTTACCAGCCATCTACTGTTCCCACATGATACTGACACTCAGCATCCTGACTGTCAAACTGCTGAGAAACTCCAGCTGGCACAGAGACTGACTGCATAACAACACTAGGGAGAGGTGAATCTCATGGTTTTCCCTCTTTGCTGTGACATATGTTTCCCCAAAACCATTTTTCCAGCCTGTCACCTTCTATCTATTTCTGCTCATTTAATGGATGATATTTCTCACAAAAAAGTAACCAAAGTTTAATTTGGGACCATGCCCATTTAAGTTTACAGGAAATAACCACTCATGGATTAGTCAATATATTGTGACTGCCCAATCACCGATTACTCAGAATAGAAGGTTTGTTACTGACCACCATCTGCCATGGCAACCTTGGAGAGGCAGGCTGCAATCACCAAGAGAATCAAGAAGGTCCGTTTCATCGTTGTGTCCAAGTCCTTTTGTCGCTGAGCAACTCAGACCACTAAATGAAGGTAACAGCAACACCTTCAGAAAAGAGATGCAAATTAAATATGTACAGCACATACTCACCTGTTAGTTTAATAGACGTATCCTGTTTGAAAAACTAGTGCAGTGTAAGCAGACTAATGCTGTAGCATCTGCTGAGTTACCATGAGCAAACTAACTCTGAACTTTGACCAAAAAAAGCAGCATATCCAAAGATGGAAAACTGTTTAAGTCACTGAGCTGCAAAAATTGAACTAATAAGAATGAGCTCCTGGAATTGAACGGAAGCATCTGCTAAGAACCCTAATAATAATAATAATAATAATAATAATAATAATAATAATAATAATAATAATAATAATAATAACAACAATAGACTAATTGTCATAAAACTCAAAAAAATGAAAATGACGTCCTTTCTTGACGGTATGTGGTTTCTCTAATTTTGACTCATCATTTCCCGACATTCTAGTCTCTGTTATGCTTCCATTGAGGCAGCTCAGTGTTTTAAAGGTGAGTAAAGAAGCTACCCCACAGTAAGATGTGGTACTACCCATTCAGTAATCAATTCTGCCATAATTGTCTGGGAAATCAGGTCTTGGTCAACATCAAAAAAAAAAAAAATCTACTCCATCTTTACAGCTTACAGAATGCGACACCCCCATACACACCACATATGAGTATAGCGATGAGCAAGAAACCCAGTAATGAGTTTTACCCTTATCTGACGTGCAGGGTTGTTCTGGTATGAACTCCTCTAAATGTGCGTCATGGATAACACCAGGAATCTTCAGCTCTAGAACTTAATGTATCCCAAAATAAAGGTTCACTGCTGAGTCCAGACCAGCAGCCCGCAGCCAAAATAGTCCAGGTCCAGAGTCTTCACTTTCTGCAACAGGAAAAAACATTATAATTTTATTTTGCCACATGTTCCTCAGACACTCTGTACTCTGACAAATGTGATGTTTGTATTCAGTTACTACCACCGAGGGTTACTTCTGAGAGCCAATGTTTATACACAGACTTGCATACAAATAGGTCAAAGACCACATTTTGGATCATGATGGAAAATTCCATCACCATGATATAAATAACCTGGTTTTCTTCCAATGGGGTCTCCGAAGTCTGTCAACCAGCAGAGTCAAATATATCACCACTGTTCACACTCTTGTCTGAAGAGGTATGTAAAATAGTAAATTGATCCTGCAGTACATGAGGGGAAAGACAACAATCCAACCAGCACAAGTAACTGCTCCAACAATGACACGATTTAAAGCACCCCCAAAGTCCAGCCCATTGCTGGAAGAATGTCTGAGTCACAGCTCACAGGAAGGTTCTGGACGAAAGTGGGACCAGTGGGAAAAGGTCCATTTCTTGTGATGTACTGATTCAGTTTTTTTTGGCTGAAGGACCACTGTTATGACACAGTCTAATGACATGTCTCTTCTGTGGAAAAGTGCTATAGCCTGAAGGCCTCAAAAAGTGCAGTGGTCATATTTATTTTGAATTTTGTACATTTAACATGGTAAGAGACCATGGAAAAAGTCAGATAAATAAGAAAACAACAACAGAAATAATACGAATAAAATTATTTTGGATTTTCATGGCAGAGCATCACCAAAGAGCCAAGCAGCATCTCATAAGACAGCGATTCCTTACCTTTACAACCTAACACCTTACTTGAACATGAACTTAATGTTAATAAGCCTGGATTCTCCTCAAATGAATCAATATATCACTAATTAGGATACAATAAAGATAAAATGTATTTCTAGCCATTTCCTCACAGTCACAAAATATATAAAGGAAAATTAAGTTCAAAAGTAGAAACAATCTTGGATAAAGGAATTTATCAAGTAAAAAAGCAATTGAGATACATCTTCTGGGAACCTCCCCAGAAGATATGGCAGCAGGCACATCAGAAAGCCTGAATGCAAAGCTCTGCCACAACACCTACCAGGACCTCAAGGATGTAGAAACTCCTCCACACTCTGCAGGTTTCATAAAGTTTCTGGTCTGGAAACTGAAGAGATTGTGAAGCTGATTGTGATACAAACCTTAAGACCTGCATGTTTGGAGATGCTCTCAAATGACACATTTAAGCCCCCCCCCCCCCTTCCTCAAATACCATGTTTTGTACTATTTTTCTTCCTTGTATTTTTGTGGTGTTACAAATATCTTTTTAACATGAAACTGTGAGAAGTTACATTTAAAGATCACATATAAAATAAACAAGATTATTATTAGATTATGCATGTATACATTTATTGCTAAATAAAATACATACATTTAAACAACTGTTAATGTCAACAGGTTTCACAGTTCTACTCAGTTGTTTAAGGACTTTACTGACATTTTTCCCACTTGATGTAATTCACTGTTTTTTTGGAAAAATGTACTCATTGAATTAAGTTTTCTACGACAAGGATACAGATTGGTGTCTTAAACACTGCACCACCTTGTGGCCCAAGCTGGAACTTCCTTTCAAACAGAATCTAATCCTCCAAACGAGTAAAATCATTGACTCAAAATGCAACACGAGCGATAAGCATTTTTGAGTATTGCGGCAAAAAGATTTTTACATTAAAATACCAACTAAAAAAAAGCTCTTTGTAATGTTGTGAATAAGACTCGGCTGACGCATTTGGTTTCTCCAGCAGTTTTCACGTCAGGAGCAACTTCAAACGTTTACAAACGACACACCGAAAGAAATGTATTAATTTTACACGTTACAGGACATTCCATGTACGGAGGTGCGGTGCGAAGGTGCTCGTCTCAAAATATTCGTACAAAGTCTTTTTCTTTCAAGTAAAACAGAGGAAAACGCAAGACTTTTTACCTCCTCAGCGGAGCCCGGCCGCTCCGTCACCCACGAGCTGAGCACCGCGAGCTGATCGGAGCGCGTGAGCTTTTCCGAAGAGGTTTCGCAATACATCTCGCGCCCGCCCCCGCCTTCGCCCCTTTTGTGCTCTGCAGCGCCGGCTGTGCCGCTGACAGCGACCCAACACCGTCCTGTTTCTTTCTTTCTTTCTTTCTTTGCTTTGCTTCTTGGTGTATTTCTTTGTTTGTTCTTTTGAAGACTCAAACGGCCTCATTCGCGCTCGCAATGACGGTTTACTCACGCGTAACAAACTTGACACGTTCATAAAAGCAAATATGCAGAAAATAATGGCTAAACGTGGGCTTTATCCACAGCAGAAGGCGAAAAGCTGTGTTGGGTTCATGACGACTTCGAAAACGTGATATAAAACGCACGGCAAAAGGCGGAAAGCCACGTTTGCTGATGTGGACGCTTTGCCCACTTTGACTGTACTCAGCATGCCGCTACCTGTTCAAGGGTTATGTACCTGTGACCGGGGCGATTCACGGAATCGGATGAAACACCTTACACTGATTTACCCATTCATTCAGCTGGGTCATTTTTATTCACTGCCCGGCCAAAAAAAGTCAGCACCTGGATGTAACTTAGTGCTATGATGTGGGGTTGCTTGAGTCGGTCAGGTCTGGGTTCAGCAACGTTATATGGCCAAAAAATGAGGTGAGCTGACTACCTGAATATACTGAGTGAACAGGTTTTTCCATCAATGGATTTTTATTCCAAGATGATAATGCCAGGGTTCATCGAGCTCAAATTGTGAAAGAGTGCTTCAGGGAGCATGAGAGACATCATTTCCACACATGGATTGGCCACCATAGAGTCCAGACCTCAACCCCACTGAGAATCTTTGGGATCTTGTGCTGGAGAAGATTTTACGCAGCGGTCCAACTCTCTCATCATCAAGTTTCAAGGTTTATTTGTCATGGAGGCACTAACAGCAGCATAGCAGTGTCGTGACCATGAAAAGTGTTGCTTCCAGACATCCTCAGCAAATAAAATATATAAATAAGATATAAGAAAATCAAATAATAAATAATGAAATTAAGAAAAATAAATAAGGAATAAGGTGTAATAAATATACATAGAAGTTAAAAGTTAGTAAACAAACAAGAAATAGCAAACAAACATAACAGTCTAACCAACAAACACACAAACTGATAAGGGACAGACTCTGGTTTATAGTATCTCACTGTCCAAGGGAGGGGTCAGTGGGTCAACAGTCTTTTTGTGCTGGGGTAAAAACTGTCCCGGAACCTGCTTGTTCTCGTCCGAATGCTTCTAAGGCGTTTTCCGGACGGGAGCAAGGAAAATAGTTTGTGGCTGCGGTGACTGTGCTCCTTCAAGATGTCATGGGCCTTCTTCTTACACCGCTGGGTGTAGAGGTCCTGCAGGGCTGGCAGATCGGTCCTGGTAATGCTCTGTGCTGTCTTGACCACTCTTTGTGGAGCTGGTCAATACAAGATCAATACAAGATCATGGCAAAAAATGAATGCACCTCTGAACGGAAATAAATGTTGTGACATTGCATAAGCTTATCGAAACGACGCCACGGTGAATGAGTGCTGTAATCAAAGCTGAAGTTGGTCCAACAAAATATTAGAGTACGTGACTTTTTTGCCTGGGCAGTGTACTTTCAACCCATGCTTGAGGATGTAGCAGCAGGAGGTAGAATTTGGACCTAGAACTTTCTGATTACAAGATGTCAGCCTGATCATAATCCTCCCTGAATAATGGTGGCCTGCCCTCCCAGCCTTCCCAAACCCCAGGTAGCCTGATCAGTGTGAATTTTCCAGAAGCTCTTATTTGTTGGCAAAATCTCTGCAGTGGCCTAAGTAGGCTAAGTTGTCATGGTAACGTCAAATGCATGACTGCAAAGCATCTGGGCAGCTCACTGTGCAGGTCATTGAATCTGTGGCTAAATGGCAGGAACAGCAAAACTGGTGGTAATGGACATCAGATCAGCTGTGGAAACTCTGAATATATCTTTCAACTTGACAGCAAAGTGTGAAATTTATTAACTTGTGCATGAAAGTTGCTGGTTCAAGCTCCTGGAGCCCTCTGGTAAAATACACAGCTGTATGCATACGTCAGATTCTGCAATAAACAGCACTTTGAATAAGCACCTGGGAAAAAATATTAGAATTATAAATTATAAACCCACAGAGAAAGCAACGCAGTTTATTATAAACACCACCTCAGCTTCCTAAAAATATTTATAAACTTGCAAGTAAGCAAGTATGTGTAATTTAGGAGTGATTTAAAAGACGGTGCAGATGCTCCTCTGCTTCCTGTTTATTAAAGTTCTGGTTCCACTTTAAAAACTAAAGACACAAAACATGGAATGACTGTTAAAGAAACTAAAACTGTCATGAAATAAAATATCAAACAGCAACCACTTTATATTCATATCTAACATATTTTTTCCAACTAATGTAATATATTTCGGTGTAATTTGGAGAAGTATTCATAAATGTTCCGTCAGTCATGGCGTAGTGTTGCCACTCCTGCAATAGCTCCCCCCGGGGATGATGACAACAACAGCAATAATGTTAGAATAAACAACAAAGATAAATTCATCAACCGGATGAAAACAACCTCGAGACCTCGACATTTTAAGAGGGTCAACGCTAGGTCCGTTACTAAGGGTAATCTAGTCTATATTAAACCCTCTAAAAATCTATCGCCTTTGCGGAACTGCCTAAAATGCGGCTTATTAAATATTCGATCATTAAACAAAAAACCGTATTGATAAACAACTTGATACTAAGTCATAGATCGGACATCCTCGCTTTGACAGAAACGTGGCTCGACACGGTCGACAATATCCCACTAGTTTAAGCCGCCCCAAATCGATATAGCTATACCCATAGATCCCGTAGTGCGCGTCGCGGAGGCAGGGTTGGCATTATCTTCAAAAATGGGTTAAACGCTATACCAACAAATGTTGGCAATGCAGATCAGTTTTCGTCTTTTGAACTGCTACCGTTACACCTCCAGTCAAAAGTATTGCTACTGATAATTTATTGCCCGTCTGGGCCGTGCGCCACTTTCCGCTCAGAATTTATTGACCTCTTGACTAGGATAGCCATCTCACATGACAAAGCTGTTCTGATGGGAGACTTTAATATTCACGAAGATGAAGCGGTGGATTCTGTGGTTAAAAAATTAAATTATCTCTTAAATTCCATTGGATTTAGTCAGGCAGTTAATGGTCCTACACATTCGCTTAACCATATGCTTGATCTTGTTATTACTTAGGGTGTGGAGGTCCATACCGTAGCTTCCATCCCTCTTCGTGACTCCATCTCTGATCATTGCTTAGTCACCTTTGAATTGGTTTTGCCAGTACCTGACTTGACAACTAAACATAAAACTACACGCCGCATAGACGAACGCAGCTGCAATAAATGTATTAATCTGGTGAAACGTTCTGACTTTGGCGCAACTGCAGAAATAGATCACTTAGCACTAAACTATAACACCGTGGTAGAACGGGCGCTAGGTGCAGTGGCACCTGCAAAAACCAAAACTGTCAGACATATGAGGAACTCTCCATGGCTCAATGATTTAACTCGCCCAGCTAAACTAGAATGTGGCAGATTACAGTGCAAATGGCGCGCAAATAAAATAAGCATAAATTACAAGGCCTGGTCAAACAGCTTGAAGTTCTATAAGAAATGACTTTTTAAAGCCAGGACTGATTATTACAGTAACCTGATAAATGGTAATAAAAACAATTCTCATTTCCTGTTAATAAACTGGTCGGTGCAAACCAGAATAGAAAATGTAATGCCCTGCCCATCACTAATGATGACTTCGTGTCGTTTTTTAACAAAAAAAATACATAACATCAGGTCAACGATTGTACTATTGACTCTGGTTCTGTATGGTGCAGGGGAATCAGCGGAGAACAATGCAAGCTCTCCAGAAAGATTAAATGACTTCAACCCTATTACGGTTGAGGACCTTACTGCAGTCCTTTGCAAAATGAAGTGCACTACATGTCTTCTGGATACCAACTAAGTTACTTAAGACTGCGCTGCCGGTCCTGGCTAAACCACTGGTTAATATAATAAATACTTTGCTGCTAACTGGTACTGTCCCCGACACATTTAAGATTGCCATGATTAGACCTCTACTGAAAAAACAGGACCTTGACCAAACCGACCCAAATAATTTTAGACCAGTTTCCAATCTATCATTTAGCTCTAAAATCCTGGAAAAGACAGTATCCTCCCGACTACAAAGTCACCTCAATCATTTTAATATATTTGAAAAATTCCAGTCAGGATTCCGCCGAGGCCATGGCACAGAAACCCCTCTAACCCGTGTAGTGAACGACGTCCTTGTCTCACTCGACTCTGGCCAAATCTCGGTCATAATGCTTTTAGACCTGAGTGCTGCGTTTGACACGGTTGACCATTCTATCTGGAAACATTGATCGGGTTGTCAAGAATTGCCCTAAGGTGGTTCCAATCATACCTTTATGAAAGTAAACTATACGTGTCACAGTCAGTCGACGGTCCTGGGTCAGTCACATCAACTGTGCAATACGGTGTACCCAAAGGCTCAGTTCTGGGTCCGTTACTATTCTCGATCTACATGCTACCACTGGGTGATATTATTCGGAGGCATAGGGTTAGTTTCCACTCATACGCTGACAATACTCAGTTGTCTCTTTTGAACCTGGGGACTATAAACACCTTCAGTGATATAAAGGCATGGATGAGTAACAATTTCTTATCTCTAAATGCCAACAAAACTGAGGTCCTTCTGGTCAGTGCTAGCAATGCAGCCTGCAGTGAAATTGTATCTCTCTTTGAAACCGATGGCCTGAATTTGAATATCTCAGACTGTGTGAGGGATTTGGGAGTGCTCCTAGACACAAACATGTCATCCGTGTCTCATACAGCAGCTTTAACAAGGTCATGCTGGCTACATTTAAGAAATGTAGCTAAACTAAGGCGATTCTTGGACAGAAAGGACACCAAGAAACTGGTCCACGCCTTCATCTCGAGCAGGATTGATTACTGCAACTCCCTGCTATCTGGCTGTTCCTCTCAGATTATCTCCAGGCTGCAGGTAGTAATGAATGCTGAAGCAAGGATAGTTAGAAGAACCAAAAAATATGACCATGTCTCACCAGTACTCCAATCTCTGCACTGGCTACCAGTCAGATTTAGAATTGACTATAAAATCTTATTACTAACATATAAGGCAGTGAGGGGGACCGGACCAGCATACCTAAGTGAAATATTTGAGGATTACATTCCGGGTCGAAGCCTTCGATCATCGGAAGCAGGTTACCTTGCGATTCCGAGGATCAACAACGTGACGGTAGGCGGACGTGCATTTGGCCACATGGCTCCTAAACTTTGGAATAGCCTGCCAGTTCAATTACGTTCTATCACTTCCTTACCTCTCTTTAAATCTAGTCTGAAAACCTACCTTTTTGATCTAGCATATCCTGCATGATGCCTGTTGCCAAACCCCCAGAGTATGTACCTTGCCTAATGCCCCCTACGTTTTCTGAGCCGTTTGTGCTGCAGGTTGCCTTGCAGTGTCTGCTACTTCAGTGGACTGAATAGACCCGGGCCAGATGGGAAACAGGACCGGAATATATGCAGGGGACAGGCAGAAAGCCGATCAACCCGATCACAATGAATCAGACGCTGCGGACGCGGGTGGCCATGCCTGACTGTGAACTGGAACTGGAACCATACCATACCCCTTATACTACAATGACAAAAACCTACAACTCTTATTAACATTATTATGAACTGGCTATTACCTATGTATAGAATGCCTGGGGGGGGGGGGCTTCCACTGGCACACGGACCCCCAGAGGTTTATTTTTCTCCTATTCTCTAGTAGAAATGAGTTTTTTGTTTTACTCTCCTGCATGGCCAGATACCAACTGTACATGTATGCTACCTTTGTTATGTCTGTTCAGCACTCTGTGTCACTCCAGTGAGAAGAGTGCTATATAAAAGTAAAATTCAATTGAATTAAAATATTAAAGTGTAAAATTGTACCTTTGGAGCTCATTGTTATAGTGTACTACATTCCCAAACTGTTGTGATTTTTTCCCCTACTGGCAGTTTTTACTACATTTGAAGTTAAATAAAATCTATTTATATTTAGGGCACAAAATTAAAAATTTATTTTTACTTTGATGACATTGTTAAGGTGTACATTCATTTAAGTTTGACATACATTCAAGTTTACACTTTATTCAAGCATTAAAAGTCATCCGTCACGAATTATGTGGGAAGTTTTGAACTGTTCTAAAACATCTAAAATCTCGTTGTGTTCCTCAGTGGTTGTTTGTTGTACTGTATGTTTGAGTGAGGAGATAAAAGACAAAATCTCAGAGTTAAATAAATGTAAAGATATTTATCAAAATTAAAAAGAATTAAACATTAATAAAATATGCCAGCTGTAGATATAGCAATAATTTACATCTAAATGGAATTTAGCACCACAGGCAACACCAGTTTGTTTAATTCTGGCAACAGTCATTATGAGGAAACGTAATTTATACTCTGCAAAATACGGCCATTATTTTGCAACATTGCCCTTCCCCTACCTCAAAAACTGAGCAAGGCAAATGTGAAAAATATATTTATAAGTAGGGCTGAGTTTGAGAAAAGTACATAAGTGTTGTTAGTGCTGTTGAACAGGTGAAGAGCAGACAGCAACGCGTGTGCTGATCGTAATGCAGCGGAGAGGGGGAAAAGAGAAAAAGCAAAATGTTACCAAACTTTATTACCATCGTGTTAGTAATTCTACAGTACAGCAGCATGTGTGTGTCAGGTATCATTTTTTACCTCTTCCTGTTGCTAATTTGGGTCCTTCTTCCAGCCCCCCCAAATCACCTTCTCCTGAGATGGCCATAGTGCGTAAGGCAGCGGACACTGTGAGCTGAACAGTAGCCTACAAGGCAACACACACACACAATAGGCAGTTTGGATATGCATAAATAAATATACTAAATTATTTCACGATACATTCCTTACTAACAAAGGGAGTTTTGCATTTTATTATTGTACATAATTACAGATATTCAATAGTTAATACAAAAAATATATCAAAAACTACCAAAAATAGCAATAAATTTAAAGGAAGGCCACGGCGAGAACCTGCTGCTACCAACCGACCGACCGACTTTCGCTACCAAAGCTTTTAAATATTTTTCTTTGAACAAAGGTGTCTGCCAAAACAAGGAGTAATAATCTGTCCTCAGTTACAATTATAGACGAACTTATAACCGGCGTGCCATCAAAGAGTCAATGTGTACAATGTTAGGATATCCTGAGCGGATGGCCGTCGAGCCCCAGAGGTTTATTCCTCTTTAATTGTGTTAGGAGGTGTGTTTCCTCTTTCCGTTGCTTTCTGGCTTTTCTCCAGAATTTGCTTTTAAATGTCCATTTATGTTTATTTGGTAGATGCTTCTTTCCAAACTGTAACAGGTTGTTGACATTCGTATGAACCAGGTCACATATGGCTTTCGTTTTTATATTTTCAGCTGCATTTTTAACCTGGCCTGAAATGACTCGGGACTCAGAAATAAACAAAAGCCAAAAGCGGACTAAACCGATCAAGGAATCTGTTGTCAAAACAGCTGTGCAAAGCCAGCTTCAGGCAGCTTCCCCTTTTCCCTCTGACCACATAGCTGCTACCCACCAAGGGTTATCCCAGTTCCCTACATGCCCTTCCTGCTGAGCCCAGGCCTCATCTATGATCTTAGAGCTGCATCAGGATCAAGTTGCTGATGTACATAAACTTGCCTCCCTCCACAAGAAGACCACAGCCCTGCACATCACATCAACATATCATAATTTCACATCCCATCTTCTGTGACATCTGCTGCCTCAGCAGCTTCTTCTGCTGCCTCAGCAGCTTCTTCTGCTGCTTTCTCCTGCTAACCCGTTTCTAGCAACTCACCTTGAAGCACTGACAGGACAAACTCTTTTGGTGTGCTATATAGGACAAACAGGGGCAGGACAGGTGAGCTCTGGTGGTTGCAGTCAGCTACTGTTCAGTCTAGTGCAGCTGCCCTGCAGTCTTTAAGGTCACTTTCATTCCTATTCAGGAAATTCTTTTTCCTGCACTGGTGGCCAGTTTTGACCAGACAAGGTGGCACAGAGAGCAGGATCCTGTCACTCGACAAGGACAGCATGAGATTTTTATGACTTTAAACTATTTTTTCCTTTAGTCACAGGAAATCCACACTTCATTCCAAACCCAAATTTCCCAAAGAGACTCCTTCCTGTTCTTACCCACTTACAATAGTTACTCCAGTAAATGTGAAGTTACAGAAAACACAACATGAGCATGCACTTTTTGTTTCGGAAAATTACTTTCTTTTTTTTTTTAAAAAGGGAGTTTTTGATGAGAATCTGACACCTGGCTACAAACTAATGGACGTGAGTTGCGCCCACGGACCGAGACAGCAGGACTCGGTCAGTTTAAGTGCCCGTTTTTATTTAACGTGAAAAATATTAACTTCTCTAAGCATACGGTGCTCTTTTTTTCTTTTTCTTTTTTTCAAAAACAAGGAACTTTGTTCGGGGTTCCAAGTACATCCCTTTCACGATGCAATATATGTTGTGTTTGTTTTAGCCTTTTGCTGCCACTTTGCACTTTGTTCACCCACGGCCCCTCGATAACATGCATAGACCATCCTATAGTAAAACACAAACCCAAACCCAGGAGCTGTTGAGCTGTTCTGTTCCCGTGATGTTGATCAGTTCTCGGTCGTACGTTTCTTAACCTTTGCTGGCCATTTTATTGCACTCACTATTTTGTAGACAAAAACTGCTGGATTTAGGAAGCTCATGTTTATGCTAGTCAGCTACAGGAAGGGTTGCCTCAGTTCACATGGTTACGGTTTGTCAACAGCCCTCAGCTTCCCCATATCTGCGCTGCATGTGGCAGCCTCCTGTTAATAAACCACACAAAAATATTTAGTGTTCAAGATATTAATGGGGAAAGACTTTAGCAAATCGTAAACAGGCTGTGTGAGGAGGACAGGAGAGTGACTGCTATTTCATATTATGTTAGTTACATAGTTAGGAATAAGGATGAGGATATAGTAACTATATTAGGAAGGAAGTATAAAAGATAAATATAAAGTATATTTGATGAAGCTTTCTTGCACGCTGTCCACCTCAACAGACCATCAGTGCACTGTTTGGCTACTGGTGTGGACATACACAGCACAGTTTAGTTTTTAGAGTTCCCATCTTTATTCATCCCAGCCATTTAAAAGTTGACAGAATTGAAGGCTCTCGGTAAAAGGAGGAAAAGCTGAATGGGGCTGCATGTTTTTCAGCTCTTCATTTGTCTCCTGTTGTCCACATGAAAAATATTGTTTTTCAATGTATACTTAATCTGTGCTGTCTAAGGTGTCTCCAGTCCGTCTCTATCTGTCTCCATAACTGCCGGCTGTTCCCATAATTTTGTTGCCGGTGGTCAGCATTCTGACTGTCACATTGCTGACAAATTCCATTTGGGAGTGAGACCAAAACAAATGGCGGAGCACCACTTGGGTCATGTGAATGGGGTACTTTTTCCCCCAAACAAATTTTTTCCATTTTAAGGCTTCCTGTTTTATTTCTGTATATCCAGGGTCATCAGGCCTTTTTGTTTGCAGAATAACACATAACTGGAGTTTGAGCTGCTCAGATTTGAAACAGAGGTGTTTTGAATTTTTTCCTGTTATTGCAGTACTGTGTTGCAATTTCACATGTGTGTATATAAATTCTTTCCCCATGCTGTTACATCCATGAACACTTGACTTGTTTGTTAGTCTGGGCCATTATTCCCTCCCATGTTATTTATTCTTATTCTCCATCACTGTCATGCATTGTGCACTTGTGTGTATGTATGTTTGTATCTGTGTATATGTATGTGGTGATGTCAAATGAAAACTGAGCCATTGGGAACCGAAGCCAAATTTCTTGTATACGTGTGCATACTTGGCCAAATAAATGTGATTCCGATTCTGATTTTCCATACATATATCGAATATGTATATATGTTTATATATATCCTTTGGTGTTTTTCTTTACCTGTTATGCAAAGAGTACCTGCTCGCATTACCACCTAAGGCAAGTCGCCAGAATAATCCGCAAACTCTGTCTCATTGCTGTGTCCAACTCCCTTTGTCCCCATATATCTCAGATCAGTAAATGAACGCAACAGCAAAACCCGGCAAAAAATGTGCGTACAATATTTGCTTATCTGTTTATGGTTTCTCTCAATTGTTTTTGCACGAATGTCAAGTGACAGCAAACATTTGCGAAAGCATGTATGTGGCCTCCACACCATTAGGTCACTCGTGCCCAACAGAGCACCGTTTCTCACCGTTTCCCCCAAAGTGCAAATGATCGAGTACAACTGTCCTCATTTGGCAAATTTATTAACTGCTTATATTTTGTTGACCTGAATGTAGCTGAATAATCTTACTGTCAAAACCTTGTATGAATGGAATCGCTGCCACATGCAGAAAAGTCGAATTACAATCAGTAAAGCATATATTCTAAGCATACAGTATATTCCGTAAATCAGTAGCAGTAATATGATATTGTTATCTCTCATGAAATAATAAATAGTTTTTAGGTGAATCTTGTGGCTCACTTATGGAGGGGAATTTCTCAAATTTCCACACAACCTTGGCTGAAATATCACAGGCCCCCAAGTCGCAATGGATGCCCCAGGCCGGTGTGAGGAGAATGTAGTGATGTGTGTTGCTATATCAGAGAATGTTGTGATTGCTCGTATTCCCACCACCAGGTCTTACAACATACAACATCCCCTGACCTTTTCGGAAACCGTCTACACAGATCTTGAGAATGAGAGGGGTTTGGGAGGAAGATGCCTTACCAAAGTACATGATTGGCTGGGACGATGACAGCTTTCACCCAAAAAATGTCATCCAGGAGTGTCAGGTTTCCACGACAGGATGCAGATGGAATTCCTCCTGCCCTGTTCTCCATTTCTGAATTCTTCTGAGGAGACAATTTCAACAAAAATTTGTATCTGAATGAGTTCATGTATACTGTCTGGCCAAAAAAAAGTCACATACTCTAATATTTTGTTGGACCCCCTTTAGCGTTGATTACAGCATACATTGGCCATGGCATCATTTCGATAAACTCATGCAATGCCACAACATTTATTTCCATCCAGAGTTGCATGTATTTTTCTTGTATGGATGACGGGAAAGTCATAAGGTTGCTGAACCTAGGCCTGACCAGCTGAAGCAACCCCACGTCATAACACTAAATTAAATCCAGGTGGGGACTTTTTTTTTGGCCGGGCAGTGTACATGTGAGTGCCAGTGATTTTTACACACCACAGTAATGTTGAAACTGGTCTCTGTAACATGAATACGATTCAGTCAGAAGTCTTCAGTCACAAAGACAGGAAAAGACTATAATTCAGGATTTTTGAGATTCTCATAGTGCACACCGATGTTCTGACAATGTGTTTAAGCGCTCTGACTGTCACAGTTGAAACAACGATTAAGGTACTTTTGATTTTGGTGGCACCGAATTGTTTGCTGAAGGAGTTATTTGTATCTGAGAGGCAAGTTAATGGTTTTGGGTCTTATGGCCTTTTGCAGTTCAACCACAGAGCTGGGCTGCACCACATACACTGTTTTCAGAAACACACTCAGCAGTAAGAATGTTAAGAAAGTTTCGGGAAATGTGCCAACGCAATTTAGAAGAACTGCAATAGACTAAAAAGGGTCCTGATCTATGAGAGAGAGAGACAAGGGTTCAAGCTGGCAACCAGTTCAGCAATGGTGTGACTTCAAATGCATCAAGGTACATTCCAGTGCCAAGAAGAAATTCTGAGTCACAGGGCATGAAGAGGCTCTGAAAAACAGTAGGACCAGTAGAAAAGTTAAAACATTTTTTTTTGTCTGTTGCAACACAGTCAGATGAGTCAATAAACTGCACAAGTACTGACTCCACCCGAAGAGCACAAAATCTGAACCTTGTCTATTAAAACAGGAAGAGGTGGGAAGCAGCAAATTTATTCAGGTAAAACAGAGCGTGACCGTCCGCAACGGCAGCACACAGATTCAGCGTTTTTTGACCGTTTCCTTTTGGTGATCTTCTACTTGCATTCAGACTGATCTAAGGGCAGTTACTAAGAGTTAGGGCCAATTTCAGGTTACTCCTCACTCTAAATTGCCAACAGCGCGTGCATGTGTGAGGCTACCCTGCAAAGACCAGCGCCCCATTTGGGTTGTGGTTTCATAGCCCAATCGATTTTGAGCATCTGGGCAACTTTAGAACTGGATACAACATGCAGTTCCCAAATGGCTTCTGCTTTTAAGCTTCATTCTGGTTGGATAAATAATAATAAAAAAAAAACATTTGTTCAGTATTTTTATCATATGTGGTTAGAGTTATGCACTGCTAGGATTTCTTGAGAGTTCATTATATAAAATGTGCTGTATGTCTGGGTGCTAGATCATTGTTAGCCATTATTTATCTGACACATCTCTAAGAACCTTTGCAATGTGAAAGTTGTACATAAAGCTAAAATGAACGCATTTATACAACTGGGAAGTTCTCACTAGAGTAAGCAGGGGAAGCACCTTGACCAATAACAGTGGAAGCAAGGACTCAAACCCTTGGCCTTCAGCTGCAAGGCAACAGCTGTAACAGCTGCACTACATGCTGGGTCATAGGACAACTGCGTGGTCCACTCACAACTGTAGGAGTTATAGACTGACAGACATCAGAACTAAGCTCAGTTTGCCCCAGTCAACTGCTTCCCTTTTCCAGAGCTCCTTTGCTCATTAATCAAGTGTTGGGCTCCCTTCTCCTGCAGACATTTCCTCTACTCTGTACATGGTGTCCCAGTGAGCAATGCAGCCATTTCTGAGAAATTTCCTGGCCTTATAGTCTGCACTTCACACCAAAATGCCCAAATTGACTCTTCTTTTTGGAAAAACTACAAAATTATTCCAACATTCAGATAAAAACAGGTTATGCAGTAGGAATGATATCCCTCCATCTATCAATAACATCAATAACATCACAAGTGGTGAATCCTTGTCAGAACTGCTGTTGTGTGGACCCTATCCCAGCATCACTGGGCAGCTGGGCCATGAAACCACACCTTGGATGGGGTGCGATGTTATCATAGGGTCAGAAGAAATGGTTTGCCAGTGTTACAGTGGCATGCAAAAATTTGGGCACTCCTGGTCAAAATTTCTGTTATTGTGAATAGCTAAGCAAGTAAAAGAAGACCTGATTTCTGAAAGGCATTAAAGATGACAATTTCTGTAATATTTTAAGCAAAATTACTTTTTTATTTTAATTTTTTACAGTTTCAAAATAACAAATAAAGGAAAAGGGCTCAAAGATAAAGTTTGGGCACCCTGCATGGTCAGTATTTAATAACATCCCTTTGACAGGTATTACCCTTTGTAAACGCTTTTTGTAGCCAGCCAAGAGTCTTTCAATTCTTATTTGGGGAATTTTCGCCCATGTTTCCTTGCAAAAGTCTTCCGGTTCTGTGAGATTCTTGGGCTGTCTTACACACACTGCTCTTTTGAGGTCGATCCACAGATTTTGGATGATTTTTAGGTCGGGGGACTGTGAGGGCCAAGCCAAAACCTTCAGCTTGCACCTCTTGAGGCAGTCCATTGTGGATTTTGAGGTGTTCCGGATATCATTATCCTATTGTAGAAGCCATCCTCTTTCCATCTTCTGCTTTTTTTACACACGGTACGATGTTTGCTTCCAGAATTTGCTGATATTTAATTGAATCCATTCTCCGCTCTACCAGAGAAATGTTCCCCGTGCCACTGGCTGCAACACAAACCCAAAGCATGATCTCTCCACCCCGTGCTTAAAAGTTAGAGATGTGTTCTTTCATGGAATTCTGTGTCCTTTTTTATCCAAAAATACCTTTGCACATTGCAGTCAAAAAGTTATATTCTGACTTCATCGGTCCACAGGACTTGTTTCCAAAATGCATCAGGCTTGTGTAGTTGTTCATTTGCAAACTTCTGATGCTGAATTTTGTGGTGAGGACACAAAGTTTTCTTCCAATGACTCTTCCATGAAGATCATATTTGTGCAGGTGTTGCTACACAGTAGAACAATGCACCACCACTCCAGAGTCTGCTAAATCTTTCTGAAGGTCTTTTGCGGTCAAACGGGGGTTTTCATTTGCCTTTCTGCAATCCTACGAGCAGTTCTCTCCGAAAGCTTTCTTGGTCTTAGGATTAGGGTTAGGGTCAGAGGAATCAAAGTATTTATAAAGCTTTGAAATTTGCATCATCTCGCCTTTCCTATCGATGACTGTGAACAAGTCATGCCCCAGTTGAACTAATAAAGGTCTGAGACCTTAGTACAAGTTATGTGAGACCTCAAATCTCTTGGGGTGCCCAAACTTTTGCATGGTGCTCCTTTCCTTTTTTCACTCTAAAATTGTTCAAAATGACAACACCGGACCAATTTTGCTTAAAATGCTGAAAGGAATGATTCTTTAACTGTATCCCCTTTGGAGATCAGTTAATCTCATGCTCACTTAACAATTCATAGTAACAGGAATTTTGACCAGGGGTGTCCAAACTTTTGCATGCCACTCTATATGCTGTTCTGATGATGTCATGATATTATATGAGGGCATATACAACTGTGCTTGACTGCGAAGAACTGAAGCCATGAACCTCAAAGGCCAATGTTTTAAGTTCAGTTCTCTCGCAGTAAAACACTCAGCCAGGTTCTATAAGATGCTTTGTGCTGAAACACTTGTGGGACTGTCATTTACAGCAAGGGTGGGGATGGCACATATCAAATGCTGATATTTATTACATTTTTTAGTTTTTTTTTTTTTTTTACTTAAAATATCTATTTTAGTGAGTTTTAATAAGCTGCTTTCAAATGTGCTATATAAATGAAAGATGACAATGGTGACGATTATCACAATTGTCATTATTACCATTTCATATCGGTGGTAAAAAAAAATAAAAAAAAAAAAAAAGGAAGAACAAATGCATCCTGTTTTTCACACGACAGAAAAATGTGAATTTAGTAAAACGGAAGCTCACTTGTACAAACTGGTGGCCAGACTGGGAAGCACGTGTCTGGGGGAGAGCATAAACTCTGCTTCTCACCAGCAAGGTTGTTGTCCTCTTTATGTCCACAACTTCTGTTTAAAACTTTGGAGTAAAGTTCTTCAATGTGTATGGAGATAAGCATAAAATTTAACACAAAGATGTTAAAGTGCACACTTTCCACCATGTGGTTTGTCAGCTTCGGGTGGTTTGAGCCATTTCATCATTTTTAATCCATGCTACAACAAAAATAAAAACAGATGTTAGAGAAGATTTGTAAGGTGCGTTCAGGTCATCTGTGTTTCTATGTAAGCTGTTTGTCTTCAGGACCATCTCCACTTCCCCATGCATCTGAAACTTGAAACCGTTCTGCCTGCAGGAAGTCCACAGTTTTGAATGAACTTGAGTGAATTTTGTTTCCATCTAGTGGCACATGAATACAGTACAGGCAGGACATTTTCAGTTTGCTGAGATACAGTAGAAGTGAACCAGCAAGAGTTTTTCAGGCATGTATATTAGGTGTGTAGACAGAGTCTCTGAAATTTAATTCCCTGTAAGCTGGGGTCGGATGTTGGGACACCTGAGAGTCGCCCTTAAAATACGCTGTTCTGCCTGGCAAGAATGTAGTCCTTTGCTCGCTGAGGTTTGAGGAGCAGGTAGAGGAACAGGGAGACGACCGTGAGGAACGCAGCAGCACCTACACAGGCCACCATGACCCACACAAAGGGGTCTGGGAGAGAGAAAGAGAAATGGAGGATTTATTGTACATGTACATTTTATTCCCCCCCATGGGGACCGATTTCCCCAGCACTGGAGCTCCACATATCGACCCTGCAGCGTAACATAAGTCAACGTGATCAATGCCTGTTAGTTGGATCCCTGGATCAGTGGTTGAAGAATCATGCCCCTGATAGTGAGTGTGGACCTTGGACCTTCTCGTGAGAAAACAGCAGGGATTGGCTTGTGAAGTATGGAGAACCCCCAGAGACATACCTTCCACTCGGACCTGAGCCCGGACCTCCTGCCGGCCGGCGGGATTGCGAGCGATGCACGTTATTTCTGCTGTTGTGTCTTCCATATGGAGCTCCAGTATGATAATCTTCAGCTCAATGTGAACACCCCCATGTCTGCTGATAACTCTGTCAAGAAGAGCACAGGTTCATGCCCTCAGCATTTCACTGTGGTTGCACAGTGTAATTTCAGCTGAGGTACAGCGTGCACACGGTGTGTATCATGGGCCTTGGTGCTTTCTGGGCTGTTGTTCTTGGTCGACAAAGGTCGAGCCACACACAGGTGACCTGCAGGAGCAGTAGGTGGGGGGTACTTAGAATTATCACCCAACAATGAAAAGTTCTGGGTTCAAGTCCCCACTCCTGTTGCTTTACACTTTATTAAGGGATTTACCCTGAACTGATAAAGTAAAAAATAGGTATAAATTCTATTGCTGTATAAATGGATAACTTTTCTTTGGTGTGCACACCTCAAATTATAAGTAAAATTTGAGAAAAAAGCATGAGCTGGAAGAATAAAATGACTGGGAGGTTACATCATTTCAACTAAATTTCCAAATAAACTATTAGCTTAGCATTCATCACACTGTCCAATGAAGGCAGAAGCTTGACTTTTTGAGTGGAACAAAGACTGCCGTCAATGTCACACACAGGATGACAAAGGTATACGACGGTAAAAGCTACCTCTCTCCAAGGAGAGCTCGGCCCTGCAGCACAGACTCCTCAATGTTCAGGCCATTCACCAACCAAGTGACCTCGGTGGAACTGGCTGACTGGTCGCCTGTGAACACCCTGCATGGTATTTCCAGACTGGAGTCTGGAAAAAGATGAGAGCACAGTTAGAACACACACACACACGCACAGTATCCAGCAAAAGTATTAAGTATGTATAGTTTACCCACCTATGGTGGCTACGAAGACATCTCCATGAGCAGGGTAGACAATCTTGGGGTGGTGAGATGCTGTAAACAGAAGGAAACACAGAGAGCAGTTGATGGGCAGGTGCTCTCCCAGACCTGGTGTCCAAAACCGAGTGCTGAAGGTGAGCTGCACTGGGAGGATGGCTCTGTATTTCCGTTTACTCACGTTGTATTGGGATCAAACTGGTGCTGGCTCTGGGGGTTGTGGGTTCTCCCTCAGGTGCTGGAAGGAGACAAGACACAAGTTCAGGCTTTAATGATAAGATGGTTCCAGAACTAGAAGCTAAACCAGGGGCAAACATCATCGGGTAGTAGGCAAGTTAGAAGGTACAAGTACCGGTTACAGCAAGCTTGATGGTCCTGGTAACTTTGAAGCGCATGTGGTCAAAGAGAACCCACAGCTCACAAGTGTAGAAGCCCTCATCCTGTGGACTCACATCACTGATGGCCAGAATGTTGGCCTCATGCTGGTGGTACCGCGTGCTGTTGGTGAAGATTTTGAGGGGGGTGGATTCCTGAAAGGAACGTGCGCACAGGGTCTTAGCAGGCCAGTTTAATACTCTTGCAGAACCACAGGTATCTTCAGCATGTGGAAGGCTCCATGGTTCTTTTTGGGCGTAAGCAGCCTCTCTGTTACAAAAGAGCTTCACTCATGTCATCTGTACTCTGTGTGAAGTTTCTGGCAAACATTTGAAGTTCTCTTGACGTGAATAAGACTTGAGACGTGGCTGCAAAGGGAGAACCTCCACTAGCTTGATAATAGAGAGGATTACAGCAGCCCCCTGACTCAAGCTTAAACCCTTGCGGTCGTATAACACCGAACTCAGGTCAACCATGGCAACTTACCGCAGTCTAGTCTAGCCATGCTGTAGCTCCGCAACCATGCATCTGAAGTATCATAGTTTCCATGCTAGGTAGTGGGGCCCTGGGATGGGTACACACCTTGAACCACTGCAGATTTCCTGTTCTGTTGTAATCTCTCAGGTTGGGACACACAACCATTCCGGTGTGGCCTGGAAAAGCGGTGTTGGGGTATGAGATCACGTCCAGATGGGGTCCTTTCCTGTCATACACCTGCAGAGAGATGGTCCCGACGATGCAAAACGTGCTGTTCCTGTGGGCCGGGGAGGGGTTAACATGCTCACGATCCACAGCCTTATCACACCATCAACCAAGTCCTTTAAGTTTTGTCACGCTGGGGACAGCAGGACACAGGACACTCAATGCCAGCGCTTGGTTTGCTGACGTTAGCTTAGAAAGACTTTGAAGATGAGAGCACATAAAAATGATTTACATGCACTATTATTTGGAGTTTGATCACATATCGCCGAGTCCCGTTGGCTGGCGCACCTTATAGACTTGACCATCCATTAAAAAGAACCCGTGAGGCTCCATTTCTGTCCTGGATTACAAACTTGCCAGCTTGTGTTGTGGACTCATCAGAAGCAGTGATTTCCACCCCCAAAAGAAGAGCTTCTTCTCACCTGAAGACACAGGTGTAGTTGCCGCTGTCGGTTGTCTCAGCAGGCAGGAACCAGAGGCGCCGCCCTTGGTCTCTCACGCGCCCGTTGGAGTCCAGCTGCAGGGGCCTCATGGCGGCGCTAGCAAAGTGGTACGTGAACCCAGGGGTGTGCAGCAGCCGGTACCTCAGCATGACTCTTTCTGCCCTGGGGCAGCCGACGACCACAGCTTCGCCCTGCAGGTGGAACTCCTTTATCTCCCACACCTGCAGGCACTTGCCTGCGATAGAGGACAGAGACGGTATGGTGAGTGGGAGAAAAGCGCCCCCTACAGCACATTGACTGCATGCAACCACAGTGCCCTAAATTAACAGCAATTCACCAACTTTGGCTGACAAAGCTGAACTGGGTTTTACTTTAAAACCAGAAAACGAACGCAGTCTTTTCAAAATTCTACTGAATAATCTGAACATTTTTTGTTTCACAACTGCATGCAATTCCAGTAAAAAGGTGGAGCACTTTCTGACTTGCTGGAAAGTAGTTTTTTTTTTTATAATTGGCATTTTTTCATGTCAGATCACTAGCTTCGGATGTCTTTCACTTTCCTTCTTAGACAGATGCACGACTCAGTTGCGGTTTCTTGGTAAAGAAACAAGTGTCTGAGTAGCAGTAGCTATGGTAGAGCAATGTGTTTCTTCAGGATGCTCTGATGGTGGGCCACGTTAGGTGGGTTTCCTTTGGAGTTGGTTAAGCGCAGCATTGCAGCCCCACACCATGATGCTGCCGCGGCCATGCTGGACAGAAGGACTGACAGCCACGACTCGTGGTCAACCTCTTTAAGCCACATAAATGCTCAGTTGAATGTTGATATTTGACATTTTGACTCTATAAAATCTTATTCCTCACAAACATCCCGTTTTTGTGTTTTTGGGTTCATGCATGTTCAGGTTTATGCTAATGTGCTCACACTTTGTGTGGATGTACAGTTAAAGTCCAAGAATGTACAAGACTCAGACACACATTCACCTGTTGTTGGCATGCTGAGAGCTACAGCTCTGCTGGCGAAACATGCAAGGACCAATGCAGTCAGAATCTGGGTGTGCTGAAAAGGAGACATTCATCAGTGATGCAGCATTTGGGATCTCGACCCCATCTCTTCCTTACAGTTCCAGCCAAGGAGCTTCGTGATGAACAACTATATTCCGTATGAGGGGTTGGTAAACAAAGTTGTCAGTAAGGCCGAGTGCTCCAAGGTGCCAGACTCAAGGTAAAGAACCTTTGTGGGTGGGTATTCTGGTCTCTGAAAAGACCCAGAGGTTCAAATCCCATTTCTGACAACAAACTTTTTTGCATGTTGCTGAATGCACGTTTGCTTGTTATATGAATAACAGAAGAATTAGTCCTTAAAAAAGTAGACACTCATATACATAAAATAAAATTGAGTAGTAATCTGTCATTTTGTTCTAAAAAGCCACCTTGCATCCCATCCAGGGTGCAGTTTTGTAGCCAAGAGTCCAGTGAGTGTGGGACAGCCTCATGACCACTGCAACCCTGACCAAGGTAGTGCGGTCAATGAATGGATGGATGGATGGATTCTGTTGTAATGCTGCACCATTGTGATGATTACAGAGGTTGAAAGCAATAAACATTTTGACAAATGGTTATTTTGAAGACTTATCAAATTTTTAAAAATATTTTTAAAGTAAGTTTCATGTCCAGGCTATTGTGCATCTCAGCATATTTCAAAAACACAAAATTAACTTTAGCAACCATTTTGAATGAAAACATGAAATGCTACCTCAGAGGAATCTTTCATGGGCATTCTGCACAATCCACCGCCTCACAAATAGTACTTAACCATGGATGATCACAACCATCATCCTCAGCATCCAAAGGTGAAGGAACGTCTGTACTCACCTGATTCATGGCGATCATCCTGCTGCTGTGCGATAGCAAAGGAGGATGCAAGGCTGTTTGGCAGATTATGTGTATGCCTGTATGTGTGTATGTGTGCGTGTGTGTGTGTCTGGGACGGAAGAGGAAGCCGACACTCATATTTATGCTCGCATATGTTCTTGTGCAGGGCTGGGAAGTCCTGCTGTTTCTCAATCTGATGGACAGCAGCACATCTCCCAAGGAAGATTTCACGCACAAACATACACACACACACACACACACTTGTGAATACATTTGTTTACATGTCATCAGGGACTTCACATTGACTCACTTCATTGCAGTAAATGACTCCTAACATTAATCCCACCTTAACATGAACCCATTAGAAAGTTTTCTAGCTTCATGCAGTAAATTTATTGGGAAAATGTTTGAATTATTATTTCTTATGGAAGTCAAATAATTGGTTCCTGGACAAAATACTGTAATCTAAAATTATATCAAAAATTAAAATTAAAATGCAAAAATAAGTGGGATTTTCACACAATAACAGCGACATATTTTATATATGTTAAAAAAATTATTTAAACATCCTTTATTTTTTCCTTTTCAGTTTGTCTCTGTCCTTTGCAGGTTTTCATTTTAACTTTTTGCAACGTTGCAATAATTTGACTCAAAGATATTGAAATAAAATAAATACGATTTAAAAAAGGAATAATCTGCACAAGATCATTGCCACTGTCTTTCACTCTACAACACATGCAGTTAGATGTGGAATTACTGATGCCAGATTATTTTTGTTTACAGCAGTAGCCACAGTTTCCAAGGATAACATTCACATTAATAGATTTAAAAAGTGTCAGAAATGTGCCAGGGTGACACTCCTGAGGGACAACAACTGCTTGGGTTTGAAACACCAAGTGTGTATCGAGACCGAGATGCATGTTGTGGAAGTAAAGGCGATGCTGCCGTGCTGGACAGACGATCTTGGGTGAAAAAATATTACATATTTTCATAAGCCATGTGCAATGCGGTGCTTCTCCTTGTACGGGAACCTGTTACGTGAGCGTACATCCCAGTGTGTTACCATAGCAACACAGAAGTTCCTTGTGTGTTGCTGCAGCCTGATGCCCTTCCTGGCTAGCAATTCGGTGTCTTAAGCAGCTGCAGTGTGATGTCGCTCCTTGTTCTGTATCGGTTTCTTTTGTGTACACCTATGTGTGATGACACGACGGCATTCTCCACACTCAGCACAGAATCAGCCCGTTCACACTCACACAAAACTGGGTCCAGCCCCACGGCGGCCCACACGCACGTCTAATCCCCAGAATCACCTTGCCCAGGTCATGAAGCAAACACAGCTCTGGGCGCTGGGGGGGGGGGGTTCAAAACCAAACCAGAGTCGTGTTGGGTATCAACGGGGGGGCAGCATGTTTACCGTAGCGGCAAACTGACACGAAAGGTCGCTGGGGTCTTGTGTGTCAGACACTGGCTGCCATTTACTGTCAGAGGACATAACATTACAGAGTGACACAACTGACTGGAGTACCTGTGTTACTACAGCAAAGAACACAAATGAGCACAAAGCTGCAGGCCTCTGACTTGAACCTCGAAACTAGGTCCACTCCCAAGTTAGTCAGCCGAGCTCTCAGTTTCTGTGGGGAATCTCCCACACGTTGGGTCTGCGCTGCCTGGGCCATCGCTGTGCCAACTCAGCAAGACGACAGCGGCAAGTGGACACTCCACGGGTTCCCACTGGGTTCCACGCAGTCACCTTTCTGTGACGTGGCGCCGCAGTTGTGAGGTCCCACGGCATTGCACAAATGTTTGTGCTGAAGCGTGGCTGGAATTCCTCCAGAAGTGTATTTCTGCACGGCTTACACAACATCCCATCCTGTCTGTGGCGCTGGGTGCAATACGCAAGCCATGTGTCATCTCACATTACTATATTTTGCCTTCACGCAAAGGAGCCATATTTAAATTGTAGGGGTCCATCTACAGTTGTGCAATGCTATTTGACCAAATATTAGCGTTGTTCAACGCATCCATTCGTCATAACTAAGTGGTCATTTAGCACATGGTTATGGTCATCCTGGAGTTTAGCCTGGAAGCTTAGGGTTTGAAGCAGGGTGCACAGCAAGTGGGACCCAGGCCATTAACTCTCTCACTTACACACATTCACTATGGGCAGTTCAGTCACCAGTAATCCTAAAACACATTGCATTTTAATGGCTGGGTGTTTCTAGCTGCCACCCAAGCTATGGCTCCGCAAATGGTCAGCCACAGGTCTATGGTAAATCACAGGAACTCACTGTAGGATCTCCATCGTGACTCTTGGCAGTTTTGAAGGCAGCAAAAGTTGGCTCACAAAGTGCCTAATGAAGTTGTGAAGCAGCTACGAGAAAGTTTGTCTTGCTGAGTCCAAAGCCCTCCTCTCTGTGCAAATTTCAGCCCACACTTGGTCCTGCAACCTGGTATGGTTAGAAGAGAACATGCGCTGGTGGACGTTGGATGTACGGAGGCTCGAAGTTTTCCTCCCTTCTAACCGTATGCTCCTGTAAAACAGGATATTGTTAAATACATGTGTATTTTACCACGGTGCTCTTGCTTGATGCCCAAGACCCCATTTCCTAACATCCCAGGGTTTCAACTGAAGTCGTGTGAAATTGACCAATGGTGGGATATTTTTAAGGGACGGCATGTGACTAACGGGAAGCTCCTGTGAAAGTCTCCGACCGTGGAAGTGGAAGAAGCGACGGCAGGGAAAGTTTCTTCAGGCAAAGGACTTCTGTGATACAAACTTGGCACCGCAACTTGTGCCACACTGAGCAAAAGCTTTGAATAAGCTGTTTTGTCAACTTTCTCTGCCATTCTTAGCAGAATGTGACCCAAGAGCCATTCAGTAGCCATTTCCCCAGTGTTACATAACAGCAGGTAAAATTCTGTCACTTTTGTCACTTCCTTTTGCCACTATTAGCCTCTCTGGCAGCCTCCCACTTGTTTCACCATATGCATCTTTTTTGGAGAGGTCAACCACAGCATCGCATCTGGATAGGTTTTAGGCCTATATATATATATATATATATGTGACCAGCATTGTAGTCAGCTGATGAGACTTGAAAATGGGATTTACCATTTTTAACTGTAGGTCAGCAGTACAATTGCTGAATATACCGGTACCACCACCAAGCAAAGCCATGCTACGTAATCACTGTGAGAGCGCAGGGAAAGTGACAAACTGAGCCCTGTGCTTACAGAACTTCCCTCGCACCTGGATGCTACCATTTGCAACTGATTTAATATTTCACGATCAGTTAGGAGCATAAATGTGCGCAGGTACAATTGTGTCTGCTAGCGACAGACGTTTTGCCACCTCAGTTGTCTGTGTACTGCACGCACTTCGCTGGCTCCTTCGGTTAAAAACTATTAATTTTCAAAGATATGGACATTTTCCTATTTATTTCTAATAATTTTTTATTGCAGTTTTTTAATCTGTAGCAGAGCAAATGCAGGCTGCGTTTATACCAAAATAGATGGCAGAGGAGAGCATTCAAACAAAACAGCAGTGTGGGACCGTTAGTTCAACTTACTTCCACCATGTTTACAGGCCCCGGGTTGTCGGGGATCAATAAGATGACGAACGTTACCATTTTTTTAGGATGAATTGATCAGTGATCAGTACTGAAGAGTAGCTTGAGGACACTTTGTATTACCAGTCATTTAAAATTATTGGCAATTTTAATGTAGCACAAAGTCTATACAATTAAAAAGTATTACAAGTATTTTTATCCCCAGATTTATCTTTCAGTTTCAGAACCTAAGCAATAATGAAATCTGTATTATCAATGTTTTGATTGAGACTTTGGGGAAAACTGACACTGGAATTAAGAACAGAGCTTCAGCACCAGTTGCGCTTGTGTTGAGCGTCTACACAAAACTGGACTGCCCCGCGGTCCGCAGGGAATGAAACAATAACGCATCGGTATATTACTTTGAGTTTATTCAAGAAAGAAAAAAAAAAAAAAAGACCTTCAGGAAAAATACAATAATTGCCATAATACACAGAGTAGACATAAGTTAGAATAGCATGGCAGAAACGCTGGAGGAGGACTGGTCGCGTGCGTCCGGCCCACGAGCCGGGGCCAGGGACAGAGCGCTGCTGCTACAGTACTGCACCACGACGAACAGACGCATGTCAGGTGTTGTCAGGGTAGCCATTCATTCTCCATCTGTCACTCGTGGTATTACCTCTGGATCTTCAAAAGTCAGCTGTTCATGATTACTGAGGAAAACTAACTTAATACAAAAAAAAGACCAAGTTCTCAAATAAACCATAAATATGTCGCACATTAGTGTAACAAAACTGTTTTTTGTAAACATTTTCTCAACGCATTATTAAACCACTACAGTGGTGTAATTATAATTTGGATTACATAAAATTACAGAAACCCAAAAAAAAAAAAAAACAATCTTTCAATTTAACTAAATCTAGGAGTTAAAATTATCCAATGTTTAAAAGATCTTCAGAATGCATCTTCTAAATGTAGTGGTTTGGTAATACTGCTTGTTATCCGAACGGGTCGTTTCAGTTCCTGGGGGGAGAATCCGAGGACGCCCAAGGATTCCGGAAGGAAAGCGGCGCCCGTGCAGAAATGCGGCGGGGTCCCTCGACTTGCGGGAAACCCGGATGCAATCGAGCAACAAGCACCGTAGCAACAAGACAACGTCATCCAACGGAACAGAGTTTGCAAGAGGGGACCAATCACCATGAAGGCCTCGTACACAAATGGCGCTGGATTCTTCCACTTAAGTGTTCGACATGCAAGAGAAAAGAGCGTGGGTTCGCTTGGCTGCCGCCGCGATCGGCACCCCCCGCAGGTCCACGCAAACGGGCCAGGTTCACACGTGATGCAGCAGCAGGTCGTGTTCAGGAAACGTGTTCGGGTCTTCGACGATCACACCCCCCCCCCCTGCCTTGTGCTGTGACGAACAAGGAGGGCCTCTGGAGGACATGCAGGTCTGCGGTCCGGATCACTCATGGACGCTTTGGCCAGAGGCAACGCAGCAAGCTGAACGCAAGATGGGAGAAGGAGGGGGACAAAAGACAAAAACAAAAACACACCACCTCATCCCCCGCCTCATTTTGTCTGCCTGATTTCTGTCGAAAGGCTTCACACAAAGAGGGTGCTTCACGTTGGTGCGCTGTTTGCACAAAAAGTAAGAAAAGCGGTACATTGCTCAGGTGACGATAACCAAGCCCTGTGTTGGAGCACCAAGCCATTCCAGGTGGAGACGGAAGCCCAGCAGGAGGGGCCTTTACTAAGGTGCGGTTCAGCCGATGCGCAGTGTTAAGGCAGTCATAAAGCACAGTACGGAAAGGGCAGCTAGGGGGAAAGCAGGCTCTTCTGGCCAACATCCTATATCCGGCACTATGGCCTCCTGGGCCCAGGGGGCGACAACACTGCCTAGAAGCCACAGAAACAAAATTTCAATTAACCAGCATAGCTGGAGGCTCCCAGCCCCCCCCCCCCCTCATGCCCCCCTGCAGATTGTGTACAATCCTTTGAAAATCTTGTTTTTCCTGTCTAGACCGACAAATCATGTCTGCGGAAGGTCTCTGGCCTGGAAATGAGGAATTATCCTACATCTGTGTGCACTGTGTTCTACCTTTAAAAAATAAGAAAAGCTGGTATACAAAAGTCTGGCTCAAAGTGAAAAATTTCAAATAATTTCCTGCTGGAGGATCATCTGAACAGAATGAAACAGAATCGCACCGCTGCCAGTCCAGAGAGCCTCTAAAGGTAGACAGGAGTGTGGACTCAAGAGCAGAACAGCGCCACCATCCTGGGAAAAAGGACACAACTAGGGCACACGCCTGGGTGACGGCTGCATGTCCTCCAGGCTAAATCCGCTGCAGCCTTCGATCAGAACCACTCGGGTGGGCAAGGCTGCTCTTAACTGGCTGTCAACAATGTGGAGAGCAGGGGGTCAAATGTTGTTCCTCCCAAAAGGAGCCAGTGAGATTCAAATAATCGGATGTAAACTGGTATAAAACGTGGACTGTTCTCCATCAAGCAGGGGGTACCACTCTGCATTGTTTCTGTACAGTATCTGGCTCTAAAAACAGGTGCAAAAAAGTGCCAAAACGTGTAAAAGCTTCAGGGACAGACATGAGGACAGAGGGTCTGGTTCTTACAATTCTGTAAGCTGAGCAACACAACCAGAAGAACCGTGAATGCTCCCTGTACTCAAAAGCTCCCTGTCCTCACACTCCTACAAACATTAGCAATGAAGTAGCCCCAAATAAAATCACAAAAAACTGTGGCTTTATTAACTGAGTGGAGAAATAAAAACATTGAAACATAACACAGTTGTACTCTTTTGAGAAGACATCCCAAAGCGGCAGGAGTAAGACCTTGCTGAACTCTGCCCAAAAATGCAAGCTAAAAACACCTACACTTCACTTACACTTCTGTCCTGATCAGACAGGTTTGTAGAAAAGCCCTCAAATCCGTGCTTTGCTTCCATTTCCATGGCTACATCCTCACTGAAGAACGGACAGCCGTTTGCTTGTCCAATAACCCCCAAAACTAAATAAACTTCAGCAGAAGATTGTTTATATATTAGATTCTGACCTCCCACCTCGTAAGATGAAGGGGAAGGCAGGGCTTTCCAGATTTCTGGGACCAACAAATTTTTCTCAGAGGTGCCGGAAAGCCTCACGGCGGCAACCCTGCAAAGTCCCACTGCCAGTGACCTGCGATCTTGTGAACCTTTTTTGCGTTTGTGTAATTGTACTGAAGACCCCCTTTTACCCTCGGGCCGGCTTGGTGCGGTTATCAAAGTTTCAGTTCACGGTTGCTTCTTCGGTCTTTCATTTGTTTGTTCCTTTTTTTTTTTTTTAAACTGTCATCATCTCAAATTCTGGAAAATAGAAGGCAGTCATTCCAATGCGGGGGACGCGTCTTCTACCAGCTGAGCAGTGAGCTTCGTCCCAAGGTCATGAAGTACACCTGGCTGGAGCCCCCAGAGCGCACGGATGCAAAGAACACCTGTGGGCGGAGAGATGGGGGTGGGGGGGGGGGATCAGTGGTCAGCAAGGGTGCAATCATTGGTGCTCTCACATGGAAAAGGTTAATAAAAACTGCCCTTTGCTTCTGGAAACACAGCGGTTAAACTTCTATCCCCCTAACCTTAACACCTGGGTTTAAATTCCATCAAGGTACTTAACCTGTAGTTGATATGGAAAAAATTTCCCGACTACATAAATGGGTAAATTGCTGTAAATTTAACAGCATAAGACACCTTGGGAGTAAAGTGTCAAACAAATAATGGGTAATAATAACGCACGCAAACAACCAGATGGCGGAGGGTGAATCTGCTGAGTCGGGATGAGAATGTAGAAGGAAGATGCACTGGAAGACAAACCAAAACATGCTTCCCTAACAACTTCCACAACACAGGATCACTGAAACCACAGCTTCCTGTTTAGGCCTGATGCCACTATAAACACCCCCAGGGAAAGAACATGGGCCCTGATGCAAGCAGTGAGGAAGTAGCAGCCACAGTCCTGAGGAGAGTTAAAAAAAAAAAAAAAAAAAAAAAGTGTTCACCTTTTCACTCTCAGCATAAACAACCCTTCCATCTACATATCTGGGAAATTGAACAGATATACGGGTTCCCTTTTGACTCTTGAAGCTGGAATTTACCCGTAAATCACAACCAGGGAAGTGAGGAGAAAAAGAGAGGTGGGCGTCAGGGGAAGATCGGCTGTGATTTTCCATGTGTCTCTGCCAGCCTGCACATCAGTACATGTATGTGTGTGGGATTTAGGAGTGTTTTTGAGTGCGTCTGATTATGTGTGCTGCCTGTCTCCATCCCACCTTGTCATTCCTCTCGCACAGGAACTTGAGCCGCTGAGCCCTCTTGTGCATGAAGACGCCATCCAGGTGGCCGGTCTCCACAGACCGAATCTCGATGGCCTTTTCTCCCCAGCCCATGATTTGATTGGACCTGATGTAGGCTGAGGGACCAGATATAGTGCTACGGTGTCAGAGCCACAGCGCAGTCATGGGAATGGTCACAGAAATATACAATAACCAGCAGATTGACTTCCTTCAAGAAGGTAACTGTCCAGTGAGAAAGAGGGCAGGGAGCCGATCTTACATACCCACTGATGTAGGCATCTCGCCCCACTGCAGCACCACATCCTTGGTGATCCGTCCGTAGGTGTTGACATAGACCCCCTCATCTTCGTAGCACACCAGCAGCTCTATGCCATCCGTGTTGGGCAGGATGATAATGGCATGGGACTGGATGCTAGTCTGGATCTAGAGTGAGGTGTGGACAGAAAAGATCCCTCTAGGTCCACATCACCCAACAGGTAATGATTACCAGAGCTGCATCCATGTCCACAGCACCCATGTACAGGGGTCAAACAGTTTCGACACCTACATGGGTGGGCAAGTAGATGTCATACACCGCCCCCGAGTCCACGTCCACCGCATGGAAACCGGAGGACGAGCCGTAGATGACCTTCAGCCTCTGTCCTTCCTCCACCGTGAGGTCAACCAGAAGTGGCTTATGCACCAGGTCTCCAAAGGACTGTGGGAGAATGGGAGGTGGGTTTATATTTTCTTGGGCAGCAAGAAGATGAATGTTTGCACAGAACTTCCACTGAAAGGAATTCTGTTACCTAAAAAATAGAAGTTTGCTCTTTGCATATTACAGCAGTGCAGGTGCTCCTCTGACATGGTTCAACTACATATGTTAAAATGACGACATAATCCAGATGGATTTATGGATCATAAAAAAATGAATGCACACAACCACTTTATCTTAGGAGCACAAACGGAAGCTCACGTCTGTTGAAAAACTTTGCTAACGCCAGTGTTACTTGAACCTCCAGATATCCCTCAATTTATTTTCAGGTTTGTTTTCATGTAATCTTTGGAGATGGCTATAATTAATTAAAAAAACAATAATATTTTAAATATTTTACAATTTAAATATTTTATTGCTTTCAACAGGCAATATATTAATATGAAAAACCCTAAGGTGCAGTTTCTAGGTACGCTAAAAGTTGACAACTATAGAATAAGAGAGTAATATTGTAATGTCATATAGAATCATTGCAGAAAATTACAAGGCAACTTAAGGTGTGCACAGTGTTATTAAAAGTGCAAATGGAGACAAGAAATATGCATATGAATATACATATTAATGTATGTGCAGTATGTGTGTTTAGTCCTCACTATTTCATATTATTTGGCACAATATTGATTATTACAATGCATATTAATGTGTGCATGCATGCAAAATTTATAAAATGTAAGTAAGTATAACATATATGCAAAAAGCAGAGAATAAGGTGCAGATATGGTTTGAGGACACAAGCTGATGCTTTGTAGCCATCATGGAGCAAATGACGGAGAGTTTTAGGATGCATTATCAAAACATTATCTTATGGATTAATTGAGTTATTTAAAAAGGTAAAAAGTTAAATATTTATATTTCCCCTAATGTTATGCTCGAAAAATAATTTTGCAATGTCCTTTAAATCGGAAATCTGTAAAATCGGGGATAGAGTGTAATTTAAAATTGAATTTGTCATTCTCAGTGGACTCGAGTTATCTTTCTTACATTTGGATTAGTGCAGCCTGTCATTAGACAAGGTTCACAGCTGATGTTTTATTTGTGTTTTCTCTTTGTATGTTATTGCTTAATTTGTCACGTGAAATGGCCTATTCGGTTAGCATACGGTGGCCTGACAGCTACTTCAATTATACTGCTTCACTGTTCATTTGCACTGTTTAGTGCTCCTGGTTTGCAGCACGTTACTTTCAGGTTTAAAGTCAGTCCCACTCCAGCCCTGGTTAAAACCTAGACAGTTGCCTTCCCTGCCATTTATATGAGGCTGAGGGATGGAACTCTCCTTGGTGACTCTCACCTTGAAGGCCATAAACTTGTGGTAGGGCTTGGGCGCCCATGCGTAGACTTCCACAGAATTCTTCAGAGCAAGAACCAAGAACTTGATCCGCTCATACTTAACTGAAAGAAGAAATAAAAGTCACAATTGTGACCTTTGGAGAATCAGACCAGTACTGCAACGAGCAAAGCGGAACACCGATTGCAAAACAAGTTTTGCTGACACTTATGTCACCAGATTCTGGAACATAGAGTACAGTTCCATCAGTGGGAAAGCTCAGCTTGTCTTCAATACAAGAACCAAATATTCCCCATGGACATCGCTAACTGGCATATTTTTCGTGCTGCTGTAAACAAAGTGGCACTGCGAGATGGAACAGGCACCCTTCATCTTGAGAGCCCACCATGTTTAACGCTACCAGTAGTAGACTCTGAGAAGAAGTGTCATGTCACCAACTTCGCCACAGTTTGGAACGTACCAACTTTGTAGTGTACACATCCCTCCAGGTCCCCCACTGTGGTCCAGCCCTGCTTCTTCTCCACCTCAGGATCATTGTGCAGGATCTTGTTCCTCAGCCAGGACAGGTAATATACCCGCAGTTTGTTCTTCTTACCTGAAGAGGAGAAAAGGAGAAGCATTATGAGCTCCATCTTCAAGGTCTCAATGGTCATTGTCACCATCCTACTGCCTTAAGTGGCAATGGCACTACAAACCTCAGAACTGCCTGTTGCACCACAATCAAATTCCCACCAACAGCACCAGGAGTCCCACAATCAGAATCAGCAAGTTCTGATGGGTGGACTGGATGCAAAAACCACAACAACCTGATGTGTTGTGGTTCTGACAGAGTGACGGTACTTTGAGGATTTTCATTTTAAGCACTTTAAACCTTCCCTCCAGTCCATTGTGCCTCATCCAGACAAACAGCCTTGAAGACTACCGGCTCAATGCAACATTAGACTCTGTAAGGGCTTCGGCAAAACATCGGCACTTGATCCAACGGTCTACAAGTTGGATCCTGGTAAGAAGTTGTAGCACATACATGTTCTATCTATACAGGCTTTAGGTGTAGTTCCAATTCAGCTTTGATGAAATTTACCTGAAATCAAAGCTTATCAGTTGCCTGAATTAGATCCAAGGTTTCTGCAAAAACAGGTCAAAGTTTCCATTGTTACTATGAGTGATTGTTTCACTGTCAAATGACTTTTTAGTGTGTGCGTGGGCACTGGTGATGTTGCATTCTCCAGTACGCAGACGCTCTTTGCTCAACTTCCGCTCTGGAAGGCAGTGGCGGTGACACAGCATGCTTCCTGAAGCAGCTGCTGGTGAGTCCCTGGCCTGGTACGGTGTGCTGTTGTGCACTTGGATGACTGACACACAATGCACAACAGCACACCGCAACAAAAATCACTGCACTCATTGTGTTACTGCACCAAAATGCCACTGTGGTGTCAGTGAAAGAAAACAAAATTTAACTTTTGACATCCAAGAACTGTAAACAGTTGTAAACTGTAAAAGGGAAAGAGCTGTTCCTCCAATCAAACTGTCCTGTGACCAAGCCAGCCTTGGTCACAGCTATACTATCCTACTTCAATTCATGCATCTCAGTATCATGTATGAGAGCCCAGGGCTGAGGAGAGAGTAGGTGACCGTTACCTGATATGGTCACGAGGACATTGAGACCCTCCAGGACATCCATCTGCTGGAAGCGGCGGCGGTTAATGAGGGGGTACACCTTGCCCTGGCCACTCCTGTCCAGCAGCATCAGTCCACTCTCCGTGCCCACTAGCAGGTTCACACCTGGAAATCCAACAAGAAAGTTGTTAAAGACAGTGCACTGCAGCCAAGGTTGCCAGTGCAGCATTTGACGCCATCTGATGGTGACTCTGAGGAAACACAGAACAAGAATCCCTTCCGGCAGAGATAGTATACAGGGAAACAGAGTAGTGCCTACCCCAGAGTGCTGCGCAGAGGATCTCTGAGTTGAACCGCTTCTTGTACTTGCGGATCTCCGGGGTGTCACTCTGTGGCCGGGTATTGACAGGGTTCACGTTGACCACTGACCCCTTTCGAGAAGGGTCCTGTCTCAAGGCGTCCTGGAGACGGGCTTCGTTGCCAAAAGCTGCAGAAGCAGAGGAAAGGGTCAAATGTCACAGACCACAGGAACTCAGCTGTGCAGCTGAGGCTAGAGGTGTGTGTATGTCTGAGTGGGTTTTTCAGTGCCTCCAGTGGAAATCATCACAAAATTGAAGCATTAATATGTCACAGTTTTGGTAAAGGAGATTCTCCTCAGCTATGTCAACAGGCACACGAAAAGTCAACATTTGGGGGTAGGAAAAGTCACTCAGGCTGCAATCGAGGATTGAGTGCAAGAGCCTTTACCTGCGTTGGAAAGCGAACTCCCACTAGAAGGCGAGATCTGCAGGAGGCGGGGATCGATGAAAGGGGTGAAGGACGACGAGGACTTGTGTTTCTGAACGGTGTTGCTGGCAGATTGGGTCTGAAACAAAAGGCAGAGTCGGGTGAGATAGCAGATCACACGCTTGGCAGTCTCCTTACCTGTCTGTCTGCAGCTGCTGGCATCATCATCATCATCATCATCAACAAAATAATGAACAGAGCGACATCAGGACCACATTGACACCAAGGCATTTGGCCACAAAAGGGTCCTACTGTCTGGAACTGGGTGATATAATAATATTCATTAGACAATTAGTTTGTTTGACCATTATTTTACAGCAAAAGAAAACCGCTCATTTCAGAATATATTTTTTGCCCTCATTTTACAGCAAATGTTATGAAAATTAAGCGTGAGCTTTTATCCCAATGTTTGACTGTTAGAAATTCCTAAAATATCTAAAGATTGTTAGACTACCAAATGTTACAAAGATCAAATTCTCAACATAAAATATCATTATCAAGATGTTACTTTTTGGGATTTGTTATATTCTTCTACTTGGGTAGACATTTTTATTTTTGGCAGAAACACAGTATCTTCACAGTATAAGGGCTTCCTCCAGGAATTCTACATAACCTTAAAGCAAGCATTAAAAATTATTTATATTAGTTGTGCCTTTTCATTTCAAATGTACATGTTTAATCTAATAAAGTGCTTCCAAAGCATTGATTTTAATAAATTATTATTATTGCCAGAAGTAGCTGTATTAAAACCACTGTGGAATGTAGACATTTTTTTCTGTTTCTTTTTCGCTTTGACCTGTAACAGAGAATCATCTTCATGCTGTACATAAAGCAATGACTACCGTCTTGGGTCAAATCACTCTGTCAGTTATTAACCGGTCACCATTCACTAACTACATTGTGATCCAATGGTACATTTAATCATTCTGCTTATTACAGAACATGCAAACTTAGATGCTTTACCCAGGCCCCCTATTATGTTACATAAATACATATTGTGCACATTGTACCACAGCAGACTACACTCACACCTCCAAGAAGGCAAGACAGAAGTGGGAAAACACACAGCAGACAAGGTCTGAAATGCAGGTAAAGCTTCAGATGTGAGATGGCAATGTAAAACAGGAGCACAGGAGCACGTGAGCACAGGTGTGGAAGACAGGGAAAGTTTCTAATGGAAAAAAAAATTAAAAGTCAAGGGGAAAGCCCCTGGAAAATAAATGGAAAAAAACATAAATGGAAAAAACTCAAAGTGAAAATGAACACTGAAAACCTGCCTTTCGTTATGACCTGAATGATATGAAACTATCCTTAAAAAAGCACTCTGTTCTACTGCACCTTCCAGAAAGTGGCCAGCATCAGGTGTGGACCAGGGAGATGGGATGGGGCAGAGAAAATAAAAATCAGGTATCAAGAAATTGAAGTAAAATAATTCTCAGGTAGGCTGGGTTGTCAAACACTCATCCCAAAGTACAGGTTGGCAGATCATAGCCCCTCAGATGAAGTCGGCATTTGACTCGCAAGCAACCAGAAGACCACCTGGGACCCCAGGAGCAGGCATTCATCTCCTGCCTACTGCTTCCATTTAGAGCAGAACTGGAGCACTAATGTTCATCTTCAGTTTCATATTCTGAGCTGCACTGAACATTAAGATTTGTAGGTGTGAACTTCATTGAAAAAAATCTTTCATCTGCTGGGGGGCGGGGGGGCATCTAGAGCAGACCCTGGGATAATGGCAGGCCATCAAAAACTGACAAACACCCAGTTAGTGAACAGAAATTGGTGTTAAAAAAGGTTCTCGATCTGATTCTAAAAAAGGAGAGGGGTAAAAATAGTTTAAAAAATGGAAAGTTGACTTTGTTTTTGTTTGTTAAATTGTGTGGCACCATAGAGATCCGTCCTGTTGGCTGGGTTAGTTTGGGATGTACTGTCTTCCACAAGAGTATCAGCAGGTTACAACACTTAGCACACAAAGCTCTAAGCTACAATTCCTGATGTGTGTGAGACAAGGGTTCAGGATCATTTTATGGTGGGACATTTTTTTTTTTTTTTAAATGAAAGCTTCGTACTGGAACCAGTCAGGTAAAACGGTTGCATGGGGCTCTGCTATGCTATCAGATCAACCATTAATAAGGGACCTGACACATGGTTCCATCTCAACAAGGTTTAAAATGAAGATAGGGGATACTCTGGCCAAGTGCAGAGAAGAGGCCCTGGGACAAATTAAAACAAGCTCATGGCTCTGAAATACATCTCCCAGAAGCACTTGAGCACTGTAATTTGTGGCATTTCAGCTACAGAATTAGGAACCCCAAGGATTCAGGGAAAACTTGTTAATTTTCCATCACCACATTTTTCTGAGACAGTTATTGATGGGTAAGGTTGGCCAACGAGTGGCAAAAGTGCAGGGACCCCGGGAGACAGCTGAGCCAGCAGGGGGCAGCGTAGTAGACACAGGACATACCTCACAGGTGCCCAGCTTGTCCATGGGGGTCTGGGGGGACATGGAGGGGCTGGCCTGGCTGGACGAGGGGGAGTTGGAGATGGAGGAGGAGGAATGGCTTTGCTGGATGAGGTCTGGCAAGAGGTGAATGCGGCCGGCAAAACCATTGCTCTCCACAAGGCCAGCATGCTTTTTTTCACCTGCGCTCTGTAACCAAGAACAGGTACACTTGGGTGTGGGCTCAGCCACAAGGACAGGGATGAGGAGGAAGTAGCGCTGCTGCGGTGGGGGAATTACTACTCTACTTCTTAGAAAAAGATCAAACATAGCCGCCCTTCCATAACCTTATCCTATGATGCACTGGAGCTTCCAGGAGCTTGGCTTCTCAATCACTTCATGACAGGCTAAGAGTGACAAGGGCGTCCACCTACAGCTCCTTGCTAAACCAACAGTGCACTAGATAAGTTCAGCAAGACAAACTTACGAACTTACGAAAGCTAGTTTTCACTGCTTTCATCTGCATTATAAATGTTGGGCATAAACATATTCAATCAACTAATGGAACTGGCTCTGCTTTTAACTGGAGTTCATTTGGATGCTTATTCCATCTTTGTTGCTGGAGACTGTTTTAAAAACTATTTTTATGGATGGATTTCAGCTCAACTGGGTAACCATACACAATCATGGTGACCTTCAAGCACAAAAAATGCTACAACCATTGTGGAACAGACTCCCAGCTCCTTAACTGCTAGCTGCACCTCACTGTTATCTCCATGACTGTAATGTTCTTTGACAATATAGTCCCATTACAAAAACCAGTCAACCTCAAACTGCAGGAATGTTCTGGGACATTTTGGAAACTGGGTCCAATCTGGGGTTCTTTCAAGGGGAAGAGTGAAGAGTGTTGCACAGAACCGGGTTCCTCTGTGTCATCTGTCCCTGTTTAGCACAGTTACTGAACGGTGTGGAGAGTCGCTAGTTGGTGATGAATCTTGTCCCCAAACAACTACTTAGTAAAGCACGCTCTTCAGCTCAAGCAAACCCAAACTAAGCATTTGAGGTCTCATTCACTCAGTGTCTCCTTCCAAGTTACTAAAATACTAATCACCTGTCTATTAGTCAAATATTTGCTCTGTCCACCTATTCACTGTGTCCTCCACTCCTTTATCCAGATCTTTACGCTGATTGATGCATCTTCACTTGTCCATGAGAGTCAGTCACTCTATCCAAAAATCACTTCTATCTGACAATCGGTCAGTCAATCAATCATTGCTCTATCCATCTATGTAACCTACAGGATGATTGAACTTCCTTGACCAAAATAATACCATCAAACAAAACAAAAATAATTAACATGGAAGCGAAGGTTGAGTGAACAAAATAATATTTAAAGAAACATGCAAAAAAGGTCTGAAAAACCAAATCAAAAGTCTGGATGTGGATTGTTTTTTGGAATTCATACACAATACCCCCTACTGTACCTGTCTGACAACCAGGGTGCCGTCTTTGGAAGGTGTGGTGGCGGGATCGCTCTCCCCTTCATCGTGAACGATCATGGTCTTCACAGACTCCGTCTCCCCATTGCTCAGGTTGGAGGAGCTGGTGAGAGGAAGGAGGGCAGGTATGGTGGCATCAGAATGATCGCAGGCACCTGGCAGGCATGTAGGTGGCAATAGTGCAGAAATCAGCTGAAATAACCCCCCAGGCTACCTATCTTACTGGGTCAGGATGAATTTCTTTATTAGCTGGGTATTTATGTAGCTTCAAACCACCTAAACTCATCCTTTAAGTTTGGAGCGTTCTCTTCCATTAAAAATCTTAGAACAACATGAAGTCACATGTAAAAGCCTCGACTTTAAACTGAGTTTAAGATAGTGATACCCCAAACACACAGCTGTGACCCGATGAGGCTCGCAGGACAGTCTCAACAAAGAAATATTATTTAAAAAAATAGTGCTGTAACAGTTTTATAAGGGGATCAATTTGCTGACATAATATAAATTGAAAATGTAGTATTGAAACTTTAATTTAGAATAACTGGATAATATAGCATCAGCATTCACTTAAGACAAAAAAGTCTGTTCATGTCTAATACTAGTGAATCAACTAAACAAGGATCCTGATGGAAAACAGCTTGTGATATTATAGACAGTGCTGCAATTGTAATATTATGAGCTTAATTATTGTATGCACTGCATTTACTTGGCACTCAAAAATGTGATATTTCTACATTCATACATGCCCCAAATGAGTTCTCATTGGAGTTTATTATACATTTCTTTAGTGTTCTGAATTATTCAAGAATATTTTAGAAAACCATTTTTTGCATACAAAAAATTTAATTTTCCACATGTCAGTAGTTCATAGTCTACTAGTCAGGTTTACACTTGTTTATAGAAAACTGAAAATTGCAGCATACAAAGTACGACCTGTATTTTGTCTTCATTTAAATGTGGGTTTTGACTGTTACTGTGTGTGAAGACAAATATTATAATAATGTTTTTTATAATATAATAAACATTATGTGCTGGTAATTAATTCAATAAAAACCACATGAATAACCAAGGTTCAGGTAAGGAGTCAAAGTGTACAGCAGGGGCTACATACACAGCACGAGAGTCCTCAGGGCCTGAGGTCGACTCATCAGCTCCCTCCTGCTCGACATCTTCATCATCCTCATCTGTGGTGCCTGACTCCTCGCTGGAGGAGGAGTAGTCAGTGACCTTGTTGTGGGGCCGCACCTCTTCCACCGCCCGCAGCTCTTTGGCCAGAGCAGTGAGGTCCTTTAGAGGAAGGAGGGAATGGGGCAGATGTCAAAAGTCAACTCTCAGGTTTACGGTAAGTTGTGTGTCTGAGTGCCTGTGACCAGATGAAAAACTCAGCGCACAGAGAGAAGCTTCTTCTAGCAGCCGACATTCACAGCCATGGGCTGTACAGCAGTGCTTTCAGTCAACAGGTAACCACTCAGCTTCAGTCTGACCCCACGGCTGTTTCTTCCCATCATAACACCCCCACATTCCTCCTTGTTTTGATTTCCTGGGGTCGAGCACCAGTTCATTCCACATAAGGCTATGGGGGGTATTGCAGGCAGGAAGCAGGAAGCTATAGGAAGGAAGTATGGCACAGAGCTGTGTGAGCCCATGAAAGGCAGGCCAGCCAATGAGAAGCAGGCCAGTGAAAGGGCCAGCCAGTCAGGAGCAGGCTGCTGAAGAGATCAGCCAATGAATATTGAATGAATGTACATGAATAATGGAACCTCAGCTTCAAACTAAACACTTAATAAGATGCTTGTAAAGGACATTTTAGATTGCAGGCTGTCCTGGCAAGAGAAATCAGCAATTCCAGCTCACTTAGAAAAATTGTAATACAACTACAAATTAAATTCACTCAATTTTACTCATTTCATGTTAATTTGTGGTCAGCTACAAATATGTTTCAAGATATTTAAGATGCTTAGAAAATGAATTAATATTTAGAAGACAACTGCATTGTACTGGCTGCATTTAGCATTTGCGTTTGCAGACAGAGGCATGGTAAAAAGGTGACACGAGAGGTGAAAGAGGACAGCATCCAACTACCATGACCCCAATGGTGTCCCCAGGAGGCAGCATGCATGTGGGCTGATGGACAAACAAGACCAGTGAGTAGCAGAGGTGTGTGACTGACTGGACTCTGTGCACACGGTCTTACCACATCACCCTACAGAATTCGCACATTCAAGGCCACGTGATTAGGTCACGTGGCGCAGCAAGGGGTCGAGTTGGGAGAGCAGTGAACGGGAAAACAAAACACACACACACATACATCAGAACTTCATCAGTCATCTCACCTGAGATAAATTGTTGGAAGAACAAGCTATTCTACAGTGACCTGTGTAAGACTACAAAACCTAGATATCCACAACCTATTTCAGACTACTGTTCCCTATCCCATATAACATTGACAAATTTCACACAAACTTTCTGGGCTACCGTGAACTGCTCCAGAATACTGTGCCTTTTTCCACTACACCTTATAGAGTGCTAACTATACCAATTTAGAGAGTATGCAGCAGGTGATCCCTCTCTGTTCTTCAACTCAGGAAATATAAGTCAGACACTCACCGCTGGGCGGCTCGGCCTCACAAAGTCCTTCTTCTCTTCTGGCTTCTTGGCAGCATTCTCAGGACGCTGCAGAGGGGAACCCTCTGACTTAGAGGATGCTAAGAATGAAAAGACATGACAGAATCCATTGAACGTGACCATGTGAAGAAGCAACCCCTTACTACACATTTGAACTTTGTGTTAAGTGACATATGGGGGCTGGGTCACAGACTCACATCGGACTCGGAACCTCTCCCCTGAACCACTCTGGGACCCGGCCTGAGAACTGGAGTTGCTGGAACCGGAGGAGCTGCCACTGCCGGGCCTAGAGGCCAGCTTCTCCACCCGGTCCCACAGGAGGCGAGGTTCTGCATTACTGAAAGGCAGAGTGAAGGAGGTCAATTTGTCTCATACATTGGACTCCGTAGATGATGAAGAAAGACCGTAATGAAGGTACCATACTTGGGTGCGCTTCTTTGGGCTGCCTGGCCACTGGGTTGAACGGCACTCTGCAGCGGCGAGTCTCTGCGGGACAGTACTGGTGACCTGGATGTCGTCCTCACAGGAACCTTACAGAAAGACAAGGAACTCTAAAGCTTGCAAGAAACCAGTCAACCAAGGCACAAAAAAGGTTACAAATCCCCAAACACCTTCCATTAGACAAAAAAAGTGTCTAAAGCTGCACATCTAGATGGAAGCATGGCAAGAAGATTTTATAGTCTCTGGCTGCTGTGTAGGGGGAACAGCTCACACAGAACACACTTCTACCTTTTTTCAACCAAATATATTAGAATCAGAAAATGAGAACAACTTAGCTGCTGAAAGGGTATATAAAACCTAAGGACAGGTGGAGTATGGTATCTAAACTGGCTCAGCAAAACAAACAGCAGTTCAAAAGTGTGATACTGGAATAAAATAAGGGCAAATGCTATGGAGGCACTGGTTAAAGGAAGGTCTGATCCATCGGGAATCCAGAGCAGAGTTTAGAGAGCGTTTACGTAAAAGAGACTGGTTAGCAGCAAGCAGCTCAGATGCAGGACACTATGAGGACAGAGCACATGTGATGTACCCAACCCGGGGTGAGGTCATGTAAGGACAATGAAGATGATGATGAGAGGTTCACAGCCCCTTTGCTTTTTTTTTTTTATTTAATTTTTTTTAGTAGTCTCCCTGGGCCCCAGAGCAGCAGAGCACCCATTCCTAGCATGCTTTTCACTCACTATCATGTGTCTAGTTATGTGATATGGTCTGCTAATGAAATCTCCTCCCAGGGATCTACAAGTTCCCTTAGGTCAACAAATGTATCTACAGAATGTTGAATATTTATTAGTGGCACCTAAAACAGGATATTTAGAAAAGTACATTTAGCTGGTTATACTGCTAGAGATTACACTGAACTAATTCAGCTCCAGCAAGAGGATCCTGAACATACTGGTCATAATTCCAGTTTCTCTGCAGAACTTCTGGTTGAGCATCACATGTGATTTGTTGTGCATCTACTTTTTAGATTATTTTAAAATGAATTATTAAAGATGTCATTAGTGAAGCCCCCCACCAAACCATGGGACTGTGTGTATTTTGTGTGATTGCTTTAATGAAAGGTTTTTATGGTGGGCTAAGCCAGAGTTACAGGTTCCTCTGAGGGCCCGACCTGCAGACAAATATTCCTTATGACGAATTTTTCATACATTAGGTAATAAAGGACCAGTAAACGTCACCCCCCGTTGGCCGTAAAACCTCATTTTTCATGAAATCACTACAGCTGCTTCTGCTCTCCCGTATAAGACAGACAGAAACAGAACCAAAGGCACGCAGTCCAGGCATAAAATCAATCACATATCAAACACCTTAGCCAGTCCAGGTAAATGATCACAGGTGAAGCCAACATGGAAATAACTGCAGGAAAGCTAGCGTAGCAAAAAGACTAGTTTTTCCTTCCGCTTTGCATCCCACACCCCAGGCCTCAGAAGCAGTAGGAAGGAGGAGAGTCCTACAGGCCTGCCCTTACCCTGGGAGGAACCTCCTCACTGTCAGCCCGCGCCCAGGGTGGGTGCTTGTGCTTGGGTGCGGGCTCGGGCACCGGGGCCCTAGGCTCTGGGGGGGGCGGCTCCTGGGGGCGCAGATGGAGGTGTGCAAAGCTAGGAACGGGATCACTGAAGGAGTGGGAGCGACACACTGGGGGCGCGGCCGGGTGCGACCATGGGACCTTTCCGGAGGGAGGGGGAAGAGAACAAACAGAGGGAGGGGGTCAGCACTGGGAAGGTGGGGGTGGCAGGGAAGGGCAGTGACAGCAATACACAGCCAGGGGTGGAGGGGGTGGGTGCATGGACAGTTATGATGCGCATGGATCCAGACATGGGCACAATCCATCTGATGCACACCCCCACACCGCCCTACGCTCAAACACACATCAAAGCAGAGCATGTTACACACGCAACATAGGAGGAAGCTTGAAGTGTGTCCCATGATGATGACTCCTTTATAGCATTGCCCTCTCCTCCATCCCCCCCACACACGTCCAGTAAGCTGAAATCCTCCCGTGTGCCCTGGGGTGGGTGAGTCAAAGCCACCCACGAGACGCGTTTAGTTATAGCACTAATTAGCACCCCATTCAAATTTCCATCAAAATGGCGCACTGGCACGTAATGAGGCCGAGCGATGGGGAATGCCATTAATCCATTGCCACATATGTTCTTCAAATAGCAGTTATTAATTATGACTGCAGTGCTATATGAAGTTCTGAGTACCAATCCAATTAAAGCTTCCTGTACAGACTGTAAAATTACAGTTTATCATTTATATGGCCAATTGTCACTCACTTATAAAACACAGCTACAAATTAACAGTTACTTCATCTTGCTGTCAAGATTCATTGAGTCACATCATGTAGAAAGACACATGCAAGTCCTGTTAAATGCAGTGGCTTATTAACAGCATGTGGTCACGCAAACATACACACATATGCACACGCGCACAAAGTCTTCCATTCTGCTTGCATTCATTTCCCATCCTATGGAGCTCCTACATCATAACAAGCCTGAAGGGGAGGAGGAACTTGAAACTGAGGGAGGAGCCTAGGCGCTGGAAAGAAAGAAGGATGGAGCCACCCTAAGTGAGGGCTGGACCTGATGCCTCCAGATAAGCAGTTCCAAACCTCATAATAATCTTAAGTAATACAAGTGGGAGGAAGACTGAGTCCAGGATCCCAGGCTGGCAGAGTGCTGGCAGTAGTGCTTGAATAGTTGTGTTCCACCTGGTGGAGGAAGAAGAGAAACTGGGGAGTCAAGATAATCATATTTACCTGTGGTTCCATAGGCCTGTGGGCAGCGGGTGGGGCGGGTTCAGCGGAGCTGCCATTATGGAAGGGTGCAGGAGGCTGCTTGGACTGCACTGCCTGCGGAGACCCTTGAATGTTCTTTCTAAACCTTTCGTCAGCCTGGTGGGGGGGGCAGAGGGCACAGGGAGGAAGAACTTGAAACATAGACCAGAACGAGGAGCAGATAGTCACCAGCGAACAACTGACAGGAGGAACTGATGTTTACTCGGCAGAAGACGCACACAATGTCAAGCAAAGGCATCAACTTCTCTTGGGAACTTTCTGTGGCTCAAGAGGAAACAACTGTTTACAGTGAAGTGATTTTTTTATAAGATTTTTCTGAGCACTTTAATTTTGACCCTTTATAGTAGGAGTGCCCTGCATGCAGCCTAACATTTTATGAAATTAATACTGTACATTCATTAAGTCCTATTGATTTTGGTAAAATATATAATATATAAAAAACTTAACATTGAGAACAGTGTCTTTCTTGGCTTTATTGCATAATGCAAGTAACTTTTTACTTTAGTCTTTGGAGTCTGTCACTTGCTGTACACACGCGGTCTTTGGACTGGTTCACAATAATGACAGTGGCCTTTGGCAGAAAAAAGCTGAACACCCCTGCTTTAAGAGAATGCGTGCAGCTCATTCACCTTATGTCATGAGGAACCTAGTCTGTATAGTCAGCAGAAATATGATCTCGCACACCTCCAGCCAGTAAAAAATTCCCAAGAAAACTGCTCACTTAACAAGCAGACAGGACATCTTCATGAGGGACAAGTGTCTTTAGATGAAACATCTGCCTTCACCCAGCAAACATGGTTAGAACATACAGTACATGTCAATCAGGGCCCAATGGGAACTGAGGGGACGTTTGTTTCAGCAACACTCAATGAGTCTGCACTACACCAGATGAGCTTAGCTGTAGAATCGCTACTGGCCAAATCAAGGAGTCTAAGACTTCTTGGTAAAATCCCAGCATTAGATGGTGGAAACCACAATTGGATCTATCAAATTCCCTAGTTAACAGTTTCATGCAAGGCTGCCTGTAGTTTCAACCTACTGATGCGACCGGAACTTGGAAAGTTCTAGAGCAAAAATATGATGGGAAATTTCTCAAAGATTTCATGCATGACCTTTTCACATCACTCATGAACCTTCACCAGGAATGGGAAGTTTATGGGTGTCCTCTGAAAAACACACTCAATAGCTCCCTGCCCCAAAAACAAAACCACACCAAACTTGCTGCCCTACTTTCCCACCAGCAGCAATGAAAGACACAGTCATCTCCATTAATTCTCTCCCGATTTCTTCTACCTGAATGTGGTAAAGTAGGATTTACGCTTAACCTCCTGGTTGTCACAAGTCATCTAGCCTACAGTTAATGCTCAGCTAACCTGAGGATGAAGGGAAGCAGCTTATTGAGGTCTGCGGCAAGCGATGGTGTGAATGGAGCGAGGGATGACTAATGATGATTGGTCATGATTCATGGTCCAGAAGGCATGAGGAAGCCAAAGTACCTTAGAGAAGATCAGTATATTAAAATGTCCCACTGGGAATCCAAAATTTTACTTTTAAAGACACTAATCTTCAAAATAAAATAAAAAAAAACACATTAAAAACCAATCACCATTCCCACTAATCTAGGCAAATCTGGCTATGATTTTTTTAAGTGTTAAAACAGAAAAAAGATGTTTCATCTTAAGAGCTTTTTTAGTAGAAATTGGAGAGTATCAGCAAGCGGTGGCAACAGAGAAGAAGTGCAGACTCTACAAAAGAGGTGAAAGGGAAACAGCGTGTGGGTGCGACGTAGCGATGAGTGAGACTCCAGCTTGGCTTTTTCAGCCTAGAAAACAGTCTGTCAGACATTCTCTCACTAGAACAGGTGAGACTCCACAAAGAAGACAAAAGATTTACTGAAGTCCAATTACAGTATGAAGATAAAGCCTTGTGTAGAATTTCCCAAGATAACATTTTTTATTTGCATTTTCTGCACTTGTCTAATTTCAAAACTTTGTTGTAGAGCAAAAGTAACATTAATTTCCATGTGTAGAGTTTAGCTGGAAGAAAACACACTCAAACCAAGTAAGAGTATAGCATATAGCACCATATTAGTTCAGCTGGCTTAAATAGTGTTTACAGTTCATGTCTGATACTCCAAAATACCTGTGATCAAGGAAAAAAATAGTTTTATGGAATAAGCATAGCTGGTCTCACTACCATAGTGTTATGGAATAAGCAGCAAACAAAAATCTTAGTGTGACTATGAATATGCACAAGACTTTTAGAGAACCTGCCTAGCAAATAAATCAAACGGCTTCTCTATTTATTACACTTTTATTGTATAGATGAGTAGTCGAAGACCTGGCGTGTAGGGTCGTTGAGTGCTGGGGGGACTTATGAACCGATGAAGCAGAGGAAAGTGGACAAACTACTTTGATGACCATTCATGGCAATCTGGGGTTCTCAAGCTACTCTACAAAAACCAACACAGCAAGTGAGTTATTAGAGCAGAAGGGCGGGGCCATGCCTGTTAGCGTGGTTAAAGACACGCAGCAAACAGACTTAGGACTAAAGTCCTCAGACTTCTGCCCAGAAAAGCATCCGTGAAGCGGTGGGCAAAAAGCAGCAGCTGAACGAGGAGCGTGGATGAATGTGGGGCTTCACCTCTCTGACCCGCTCAACCGGATCGGGGTCGGGTTTAGGGGTGGGGCCTTTGGGCTCTGTGGGCAGGTGCGGGTGGGGGTGAGCGTGCAGTGGGGGTAGTTGGGGGGCTTTGGTCCGGTCCTGCTGTTGCTGCTGCTGCTGTTTATGGTCCTGCTGGAGAGACAGCAAGTACGCCTGCTCCACCTGCAGCTGCCTCTGGAGCCGCTCAGCCTGCCGCTGCTCCTCCATCTCCCGCCACTTGTACTCCTGACACACAGAGCCAACAAGGGCAGTTCAGGGGAGGGGAGGCGGAGCAACAGGGTCCCGGGAGGGGAGGCCGCAACGGGGCTGGGCAACCAGGGCAGGGGTGTTTTTTTTTTTTTTTTTTAAAGCACTGTAACTCTATATAGCTTCAGGCGGCATCATGGTTAGAAGCTATCAAATTTGGATTTGAAGGACCCAGGTTTAATTCTTTTCCTGTCGTACTACCTTTGATCAAGATACTTACCCTGCATCAATACAGTAAATATTAACCTGTTGTTTATCATCCTTTAGTAGCTTAACAGTGCAAGTAACTTTGGAGAGATATGCCAGTGAAATAAATGTAACTGTACATTTATTTGGTTGATGCTTTTCTCCAAAGTTGATCCACCCATGTATACAGTTTGGTAACTTTTACTCTATCACTTATGGGTACATACCTTGACTAAGAGGAGTATAGCAGTAGGATAGCAATAGCAGTGATTCAAACCCATTCAACTCCAAGACAATACTTCTAACTACTGCATCACCTACTGGTATTATAGTTTATACTTGGGCAGTAGCCTGCAGAAGGGGCTGGGAAGTAGAGGGCAAAGGCATAACATTTTATTTTACTGTCAGATTTTTCAACTTAATCAAGTGAGTGACTGTAATGGGGAACAATACTACAGTATTTTGGTTTTAAGCAGTAATGGCTGTGCCCATAACTGGATAGAAAAGTCAAACAATGTGGTTGGGGGGCATGTGAAGCAAACGGAGCAGCCAGTGACCATAAACTTCAAAGAATGACGATGACACCTTCACTCTCCCTAACATATTTGTGCGTATGAATGAGCCACATGTCATGATAAAGCAAGAGGGATTAAAGCCTGAGATGTGTCAGCAGAGGCGGTGGATGGATATGAGGATTAAAACTGGTGAATAACCATGAGAAGGGGTGGCTAGAAGGTGGTGGTGATGTCCTCGCGCTAACCATGTTCCCAACTGGCCGTACCATTGGAACACACTGCATAAGGCCGAAACAAGCTGTTCAAACGGGAGGAAACTGATGCCTGGCAAGGGGAGGTCCAGCTCCTTCCCAGAGAGACATCACTTGTCAAAACTGAACAGAGCAATGGAAGCACTATGGTCCACCAACTCCGGTGCACAGGGCAGCATCAGGAGCCTTACCAGGAGCATGGCCTGCTCATGCAGCAGCTGTTGCTGCAGGATCTCCAGGTGGCGCTGCTCTTCTTCCAGCTGACGCCGGATGTACTCCTGTTGAACAGTGAGAGGTGACAGTTGTAACTGCCTGAACACAGCCCTGCCCCCTTCCTTCCCAGGCACCACGGACAAAGACCACCGCTTTGCACCTGCTCCCGGTCAGCCCTCCTCTTTTCCTCCTCAGCCCTCCTGCGTTCCTCCTCTTCCTTGCGCCTGCGCTCCATCTCCTCGATGCGCCGCTTCTCCTCCTGCTCCCGCCGCCGTTGCTCACGCTCCTGCTGCCTCCTCATCTCCCGTTCGCGCCGCTGTTGCTGTTGTGCACCAGCAGGGGGACACAAATGGAGTCAGACAAGGGAGCATGCATGGCTCTTAACAAAAAAATTAGTAATTTCAATTTGTATTTATTTTAAACAAAAATAATTAGCAAAATAATTATCTTGAGTTCAATCATTTATACTGATGTTTTCTTTATAAAAGCTATAGTGATCAATCATGGTCTTTGCATCACTCTAAACCAGGAACGTTCAAAGAGAGAGTCATGTCTGAATGCAGAATTATTAATTATCCCAAAACTGGATTGGTTTTACAATTAGGAAGGTCTTTTGTGACAATAAGAGTTGATGACGCAGGAACAAGCACCACTGATATTTGAGACTGAAAACATGGCAGAAGTGCAGCTTTTACTGGACTGGTTGACCATCAGACAGCTCTAATCATTTAATAACCACAAATGCCCTCCTTTCAATCGCTCCATTAGTCAGGTCTCGGAATGAGAGGAATGTGGTCTTGCAGTAACCTAGCTGATATGGTGAAAGTACTGCAATGTAAGGTCTTCCGCAGGGGGTGAAAAATGGCTACATTAGCTTGGCAACACATGGGAAATGAAAGGAGGCCACTTACGACCAGGAAGAGCAGTTAACGCCGCAGCTCCACCCACCTCCTCCAGCCGCCGCCTCTGCTCCTTCTGCTGCTCAATGCGTTTCTGCCTCTCTGCCAGCAGCTGGCGCTTGTACTCCTCCTGCTCACGGAGCTGCTGCTCCTGCAGGAGCTGCTGCCTCCTCAGTGCCTCAGAGCGCTCCTTGTTCTCTTGCTGCAGGCGGATAAAGTCCCTGCGGAGCGTTGATTCTCCCGGAACATTGACAATGGAGCTGCAGGGGCGGTTGGAGATTTTTATTAATATTTGCTTTTCCGACACACAGAAAATAAACCACAAACATGGTGTTTGCTGGTTCAGAATGTGTTGGATTATGCATTACAGCCCGTGTGTTTTAGCTTAAACATAGCTCATGTGCCTTGAAGCCAAGACTCCCACCTCCCCAAAGATGACCTTATAAATATTGCTGGCCCCACACACAAAGGTACAAAATCAAAACGTAGGTACTCAGGTTAGTCCTTAGTGCAGTGGAGTGGGCCTCCCTCTGCCCTTCTGAGCTGCTGAATCCCTCCCAGCATCTCTTTCACAGCCATTTCTGCCCTGATCTCCTGACAGCTACATTAATGAGTCCAACACTATCTGCAATGATTATCTACAGTATGTATGTGGAGACCGAATGTCACTTCTACCGACAGCTACTTGAGGGATATAAACCAGCAACATGGTGGTATCAGACACACAAGCTGTACTTTGATCATCCTGTATTTGTGTCTAAAGCTCTTCCTTTGCTGTTGATGCACTTTTTTTTCCATTTTGACTTGTACCGCACATTGGTGAAAAGCATTAAACAAATAAATGTAAATCTGAACTGCTCAAGCAAAAGATACAACCACAGGCCCCTCCTTGGGGTGTTAATCTGCACTGTACGCTCAGGAAAGGAACGATGATTGTAACTATCAGGAAAACACCTGTGTGTATATTTTTCAATGGAAAAAATAAAGAGGATATAAACATATACACTGGGCTAATGTGCTATTGCTAATGCAGTAAAGGCTGAACGGAGACATCCTGTGTGCGTGTGTGTGTGAGAGAGAGACTAATGTGTGATGTTAAAAGTAATTACTATATGGATGTAAGATGTATGTTTTAGCACATAACCATGGGTGCAAAACATTATTTGTTCTGCAAAACAAATTGAATTTAATACTGGACAAACTGGTGTGGGGACATATGGCAGGCCCTTTTTTATTAAAGCTTGGCAACATTTTGTGGCTGTGACAGAATGGTGTCAGAACAATTCTGTGTTGTCATGGAAACGTGGTACAACATACAGGTGAAATGGCGGCCAGTAACATCATGCCACTACAATACTATAGCAGTGCAGAGGTGAAGTGTGCACCTGAGATGGAACAGAAATGACACTAACAGTTTTGAGTTGGCAAGTTTCAGGTTGCCATGGAAACCACATTTAAAGTGGTCCTGGGTTGTCATGGTAAAAAGTTAAAGAATGCCTATAAAATGCCCAGTGGGCTTTACCATAATTTTATACCGCTGCCATGTTACATACCTGGGTTCCCCCTCCTGCTCCGGAGCTTCCTCCTCCTCTTCCTCACTGCCACTGTACTCATACTCAGTCTCATCTGTAGTGGGGAAGCACAAGATTAGAACTGTACAGCTGCATTTCCAACAGGTCACCCAGCTTTCTCATTCTATTGTTGGGAACCTCCTGCCTGGCAATGCCTTGAGATGCATTGAGGTAACCTTAGTTTTAACTTGTGGATAAAACAGCATCAGCCACATGGTTGAAGGTGACCTCCAGACCCAGCATTGAGCAGCCAGATCCGCCAACACCACGGTGGACAGAACTCACCCTTCTCCCCCCTCTTCTTGCGCGTGCGGTCGATGTGGTCTTTGAGCTGGATGCGGACCTGCCTCTCATTGGGTTGGTCCCGGATGAAGGGGTGCTTCAGCAGCTGCTCCGTGGGTGGCCGCTGGGTGTAGTTCTTCACCAGACACGCCTCAATGAAGTTGAAGAACTTCTTGGACCTGAGATTAGACACAGGAAGACATGAGTCTCACTGCCGTCCACTGTTTCATACAAACAACTCTGTGCTGCTTTACAAGTGGGACAGATACACCGATTTTGAACTTTATAATGACACTTTGTGTATTTTTTGCCCATTTTGTCTGTAGAAGCATCCAAAAATATCAACGCTTTGCTATAAAACTGAAATCGTCTGAAGCCAACTCTGACAGGGTAGTATCTAGTCTTCAGAACTTTGCATAATACTCAAAATATAACTTACTGACATTCGTTTTGCATGATTAGCCAAATGTGTTGGGTCCCTATCAATTTCTGAGGTTGACTCTGAGTACCAAGAAAATAACCTGCTGGTGTTGAAACTGAACATGGAAAGGGAACTGACTAACAATAGCTTGGACCCGCATATCACCCAGCAAAGAATGGACAGGAAGGAAGGTGCTGAAGTGCTTACAGTGACATGTGAGGTGCCACAATTTCATCCTGCAAACATGTGCCACCACTGAGGAAAGGGGTAACATGGCTTCCTCAACAAAACCAGCCTGTTTCTCTTTTGAACGAGAATTATATCTACTGACTACAGCCATAATTCACATTCATTCATTTATCTGACACTTTTCTCCAAAGAGACAATGTTAAGCTATCTATACTAATTTACCCATTTATACAGCTGGGTAACATTTCCTGTATTAATTTAAGGTAAACACCTTACTCAAGAGTAGAGCATGAAGTGGAATTGAAACCAAGGTGCTTTTTTGTACAAGGCAGCTACTCTAACTACTATGCCACCTGCTGCCTCTCTCAGGCCCATTCTGCAGTAGTTAACCACCCTATGATATTTCAGGGTCTTTTCCAGGATGGAGGGAAGGACAGGTTCTCCTTCAATCCATAATTTTCAGATTCAAAGAAAGATGCCACTAAATCAGAAGCAGAAGCATCAGGCATTCTGTGAAAAAAAAAGGATCATTTCTGCTGTCACATTTGAATCACTTCCAAAAATTAAAGATGCAAAGTTGTCCTCTCACAGAGGTGTCACCCACAGCCCAACTATTGCACTGCCATCGATCAAAATGTCAATCCAGTAGTACATTATTGTTACGTTATAACATGGTTAGTCAATCCTGGAGGACTTAAACCATGTCCTCCCCTGAGCTAAGCAGGACAGTCTGCCTGTCTCCTGCATCAGGCATGAGGGCTGCCAAGTAAACTGGCACAGCAAATCTCCACTGTGGGAGTTCTCACTCCCCCATCTAGCTACCGCCAAACATCTCACTTACATAACCATGCACAGCTGCCAGGCTTGGGCAGCTTGGCCAAACGGTGCTGCGTCATATGCAGGAGGGAGGTCTGCCACTGCATCTGAGACAATCACATAAATGCAACCTGGTCATCACTCACCATTTCTTAGACTTCAGCCTCGGAGGAGGATTCCTTGGGATGAGGAAAAGGGCTCTCATGGGATGCATGTCACACAGTGCTGTAGATAAAAGCAAATAGCACACAAATCAACTGACATGGCAGGTTGTGGGGGTGGTTTTGGAGGCAAAAGCCGGATTCAGGATGGGTTGAAGACCAAACACACATATTACTTAGCACACTTTGGAGCACAGCAGCTGAACATAATTGGGATACAAATAGCTAAGCCAGTGCCCCTTGAGTCATGTCAACTGTTGTATATTGCTGAGGTCAACAACAAAATTGATACCACAAGCTATTTTACATTCATTTGCTGTGCCAAGTGAGAGTGAGAACACTGATCATGGAAGGGAGAAAGATAAGGAACAGAGAAGGAAGGGGAGTTACGGAGTGCACTTACGGGGTGCACCCTCAGCCATCTCAATAGCAGTGATCCCACAGGACCACAGGTCGCTCTGCAGGAAGAGAAATAGAGTGAGAAGGTGTAGTGGACACAGGGTGTTCTCACCCTGCTCTGGCAGAAAGTCAAAAGCCAACCGCTACCCAAGGAGCCCAGTCACTGCTCAGCTTTAACACCTACACAGATACAGCCCAGCACTGGGCAGGTGCGCGCACATGTGTGTGTATGTGTGCGTGCGTGCGTGTTCTCACTCTGTAGTCATAGGTGGCATCCGGATTCTCGTCACAGGCGATGACCTCTGGTGCCATCCAGTAGGGGGTGCCGATAAAGGTATTCCTCCGGCCTACGGTGCGATCAAGCTGGGCACTCACACCAAAATCCACTAAAAATTGAAATGGCAACATATTAGTACTCTGCATCACATTTTTGCTGGAGAAATATTTCAAGTATCATTATTAGTATAATCCAAATTGGATTATGATGATTTAAATTTACGAAGAATTTTACTTCACTTCATCTTTTGAGGTAGTCCTTCACATTTATCAGGTGCAAACTTTGCACACCTGACAGCTGTGTAGAGTAAGACCCACTCTACCATGGGCTCATTTTTACATTTATAATGTGTATAGTGCTGCATTAAGTCCTTTATCTCCATTACCCCTTGTTTGTTAGTTTCACCTATAATAATGTCAGCAATCATGGCCCCTGTTTGGACAATAAAAATCATATAGAGTTTTTCAGCAAGTGAATTCAGCTACATTATTTTGATACTTTTTTGTCTTTACTATGCTGTTTTCTGCATTAAAGGTTGAATTAATACATAAACAAGTATACCTGCTTCATTTGTTGCATGTACAACACACAGCAGCTATAAATGAGCTGAAGAACCTTATGCAGACAGTCAGAGTATTAAAAATTAAGGAAAACTATTTTGTTGCATTATAATTTTTAAATTTTGACTTTTTATTCTATCCAGTTGAGAGGGGTCTAGTGATACTTCAGAAATGGCTGTCAGTTTTGGGGCTAAGGAATGGATTTTTATCATCATAAGTCTTTTTTTTTTAAATTTTATTTTAAAGAATTCATTTTAAAGAGGGGTTTTCAACTGGTGTACATGTATTTTAAAGTAGCAGCCAAATTCTTGGTTTCCAGCCAGCTGATAGATCCATCTCCATCCACCTCTTCACTCACCAAGCTTGACCTCAGCATTCTCCGTCAGCAGGACGTTCTGGCCCTTGATGTCACGGTGGATGACATGGTGGGCATGCAAGTGAGCCAGACCCTGTGGAGCGACCACAGAGACGTCAGTGTGGCACAGTCCCAGGAGCTGAGCGAAGACCAAATCGTGTCAGAATCGCACTCACTCTGAGGATCTCCCGTGAGATGTAGGCAATCCAGTCTTCTTTCAGCGAGTTCCCCTTGGTATTCTTCACCAGGTCTGTGATGGAGCCAGCACCACAGAACTCCATCACCAGCTGGCCAGGGTGAGTGGTGACAGAGAAACCAGTGAGCATACACACAGACAGAGAAGCAAACCAAAATATCAGTAGTAGGCAGTGCAGGACTATATCTGTAAAAAGAGAAAACTCAATCATGCTTTAGCCACAGTACTTGTCTAAGGTCATAAACAGCAACACAGTCACTGAGAGCACCTTTCCAAGGAAACCTGAGGGGTGTTTGGGGTGACTTACCCACAGCTGGTCATCATGCCCTGGGGGGCTCTTCTTAATAAAGGCACCATAGTAGGTGGCAATGTTCCTGTGGTGAGAGTATTTCTTGAGCATGTTAATCTCAAGTTTGATTTCCTCCTCTTCATCCTGGCATACGTGGGCAACAAACAAGGAGGGAAAGTTCACATTAACTCATTTCCTGTTGAAGGAATGAGGGAGCCAGACCCTACGGAAGCCCTTCCGGGCACTGAAAATGACCTCCATCATGAGCACAAAACAAACATTTGTCCGCAGTTCAGGCGTTACCACCCTAACGCACTTCACATTTAATGTTTGTTTAAGGCACCCTGCACAATGATATGGTTGTTTGGTAGACCTGTAAACGCCTTCACCTGCTGTGCCGACAGTCCTGTCTAATAAGAAAATGGTCAGCAACCAAGACAAACAGTGAACCACAAATAGATAAAACCCTGAAACAACTGGTAAATTCCATTGTTTTACTGTTTTTCATTTGTTGGATGCCTCTGAAGTGCACAGGCAATAATTGCAAATTCCTGAGCATGAACAATAGCAGAGTAATTACACAGTCACGGTGATCTCTGTCCCAGAAAAGGAAGGAGAGGCTCCTCCTTCCACCACATACTCATTACTCATTCTTCTTACTCATACCTCAGCCACATAGTGAACTGGACACACACTGGACAAGACATAAAAACAGCTGGGAAAAAGCTGTATCTCTTAGAAAAAACAATCGGGAAGTGGCAACTGCCCAAAATCCCTCTGGGGGCCATGCTGAGCATCTCAAGCCAAGCTTCAACACTAGCTACCCATTGTCCTAAAGATCACTGATGTCGCACAGACTGGAACATGAACTAGAACGGTAGCTCTATCCTGGGAAAATTGGGCAAATCACAGTTAAGGTCTCAATCGTCAACATCCATAACATTTTCCCAACAACCTAATGGTGAATATGATCTAGAAAAGGTCATAGGATGGAGTTTTGCTTGTTAGTGAAGCAGCACTGAGTCTTGTGGGAGGCCAGCCAAGATGCTCACTGTCGCTATGGTGAGTTGGCAGTCCACAGGATGACAATGTTTTTCATTGAGTGCCAAAGCAAATGGCCATCTTCCTTCATTTGCATTTCTCTACAGTAACAGCCAGGCAGCATCGCTCAGGGAACAGGCGATACCAAGGCAAACGTAAAGTATTCACTTATTAAAGTACCTTTGGTGATTTCTTTCTGTTTTCGTGTGCTGAGCTGCTAAAGAGTGCCACAACACTGAATGTTGTTTGACACGGAGTGACCAGAGCTTTGGCCCCTCACAAGCATGACCCTGTGTTTTATAGTCTCCTTCAACCTGCTTTGCCATTACACATGCTCACAGATAGCCATTCACATGATGATGTTGTAATGTGCAACCTTGACTGTGGCTATAGTTTAGCACAACACTATGTGAATTTCATAAGAGCACAGTATGTATGTGCCATATTTATGCTCTACAATGCTGCTTTCTTGTGGTCAAGGTGGCTGTTCAATAATGAATGGGGACTGATCAAACTGTGGTAAGCTCGGCAGCTTCTCAAACAAGAGCTTGCAGCTGGACCAGCTCCGGGACCCGTGCAGTTTAAGAGTGTACGAGGAAGGACAAGCTGCTCCTTCACAGTCAATTTACGTGCATTTGCTTTAGCGACTATCCTCAGTCAAAGTTTATTATGCTGCATACAAGTGCATTTTTTTATTTTTTAGTCCAGTTTTCTTCAGGTGTTTCAGACTTGTAGTCAAGTGTACAATAGCAAATTTATTTATTGTAATTTGAAGCTATTGCTTCTTGCTCACAACTTCTCTTCCTTTTACCATTAAAACCATTTCTTTATACCACCCATCCGACTAAATCAGACCCTGCAACAGTCTCTCAAACATACACAGCTCAGCAGTGTCCCCCGCCTCTCTCCCCCGGAGCACCAGTGTACTGTGGATTTATAAATGTAGAGCAGGAAACAGAATCTGGGTCAGAGCACACATGCTGAAAAGAGGCAGTGGAAACCATCCACAAGGCCGACCCCCACCCCCTAATCCCTTCAGGCCTCGGGCGACACGTGACCAGCTGTACAACCATCCACTGCAACGGTAGGACCTCTCGGGCACACATGATGGGGGTGTTCAGGTGGACCAATCATAATACAGCTTCAGGAACTCACTTCCTGCCCCAATGTCCAATAGGAACCCACATTTGGTCTCCGCTGGAACAATGAAAAGAAGGACTCTGGGAGATGAAGTCAATAATGAACAAGCACACATACAAGAAGGCCTTCCTAAAACGTCAACATGCATTTATCTTCAAGTTGTTACAGACACGAATGCTGCAGTAAAACCACAACCACAGAAATGTGTCCAAATAATTAACAAAAAGAGGAGATAAAGATCTAAGAGGTAAAATTGGGTGAGCACCTACAACGCATCACCTCAGGCGTGAAAATAGCTGCACAGCAAGTCCACATTCCTACCAGAGCAAAAAGCTTTATCTAAGAAAGCATGAGGATTTGGAGACACTGAATGTCCACGTTTACTGGCTGTCTAAGCACTACCTAGCTAGACCGCACCCTGGTAACAATGGCCCCAAGCAAATATTTGGACAGGCACTAATGTGGTATGAACATAAGGGCAGCACGGTGGCCTTCTGTACAGTGGGGCCCTTCCCTTCTGTTCCCGGGGTCTTTAACTAGCCATAGCCTCATCTCCAAGGCCATCTTCTATAACTGAACGAGCAAGTGTCATCTGACTAACTGGAAAAATTAACTATCTGGTTACCAACTTCTACAAGACGGGTCTTGGACAAAAAAAAAAAGTCACACTGTAATTAAATACATGTAAACAATTTTCAAATGTCCTGCTTAAATGCAGTTGGGAACAGGGTACAGCTACCTGTAGACTGGGGTAAAAACTGAAGAGAGCTGACCCACTCTCGGACCTGAACTCCACACCCTGACTACGGAATCCAGCAAAACCTGGTGCGAAGGGGCTATTTTTGGAGGGAAATGATTAGTTTGCAGACCCGCTGGTTAAAGAAAGGGAGTGTTCTTGTATCCCACCACGGTGCCACTTTGGGTCTCTGCACAACAGTCGAAACTGAGGTCTGGACCACAGACACATTATGGACAGCTTCAGCCTACTATTACCTCTGCATGGGGGAGGACCCTTACGTTTCAGGGAAAGGGGGAGGCTATATTTAGCTACAAAGGCACGTTAGTCAGAAGGGCCTAGCTCACATCGGGACATGCCAGGTTTTTGTGAGTTTGTCCACCTGACAGACATCACATACCCCCTTACATGTGGATTCAGGTTTCTGAAATTTTGCCCACCACTGGAGTGGTTAAACCAGTGAATTTATTCTTGACATGTTATTTAAATGATGGTCAACAGCCAGTTTTTTAGGCATACCTATCAAGTACTGGGTTTGACCGTTTTTTGCCTCCAGAACATTACAAACTTAACAATATGGTGCTGGCCATAATCGACAGGGCTTCCTGGTCCAAGCTGTCTTGCAAGCTTCATACACTGTTTATGAATATTTTGGAGGCACATTAATTCTATTAATATTGCATTCCACCTCATTCCAAAGATGGTCTACTGGTTTGAGAGGTAGGGACTGCAGAGTAAAAGCACTGCCATGTTTGCGGAGCCATCATAAAATAATGGGTACTTTGTGATATAGCACTTGACCCTTGCTGTAGAATCACTTTTGAGAAAAACTAGACTGACCATGGAGAGATGCACCTGGTTAGCAACAATGTTTTGGTATTTTGTAGACTTGAAACAATGTTCATTTGTGCTAAAAACCCTTCAGTTTATGGGATCTCTATGGGTCATTAAACCTGGCTTCATTAAGCACCTCATTGCTTTCCAGGACAGGGAGTCAAGGACAGATGGACTCACAGGCCTGGGTTTGGCTGCAGGCGAGTTCCAGGCTCTGGCCTAGCAAAACACATGGGTTTTACATACAGTTAGTTGTTCTTAAGAGTCATGGTCTGACTTACCTCTGTGACGTCCATGACCTTGATGGCCGCCAACTGTCCGGTTTTGACATGTCGCCCCTACAGGGAGAAAAAGAGGTGAGATTAGGTCAGTTATCTCAGTCATGAATGGCTGATGTGTCTGTTTGCTGAGCAGGAACAGAGTGAAGAACTACATAAGAATAGATAAAACGTATCATCCAGTCATGTCATAAACAAACTTCCACTGACAAAGCAATGAGGGACATAAAGGTAGAAATAATTGATTTACTTAAATTTTACATGAATTTTAAATATGATTCCATTTTATTTTTGCTGTATTTGTATTAAAAAAGTATAAATGTTTGAGTGTTTGAAATATTTAATGACAATGTAATGAGTATAGATTGCATATAATGATTTCAGTCACTCATCCAACTTTAAAAAATATATCTTTAGCTTTAGATAGATTTATATATACCCTACACCAGTAAAACTGAGAGTCTGGAGCTAATGGATTCTAAGTTGTCCGGATTTTTGCGTTTTCAATGCATTTCATTGCATCTATGGTTTAGGGACAAAAATGTGATAACTAAAAATGTTAAAAGTTCACAGGTATATGAATCTGTCATTTGTCAGTGAATTATTGGTTTTAACTGTAGATTTGTTCTTGATGTTTTCCTTTTTTGTTACTGTGCTGGATATAATAAAGCAGAAAAAGAGGAAGAGATGATAGAGCATGGACCTGGGTTGAGGATACCCCCCACTACACACACACACACACACACACACACACACACACACACACACACACACACACAAAACTTAGAATTGGCCATAATAAAGGACAAATGACAATGAGATGAGGACATGCAACTTGTTTTCTGAAGAAGTTCTCTACAACTGACAAGCATGTCAGTACAAATCCCCCACCCCCCCTCAAGCTTTGGCACACATCTGGAGAGCAGCATCCCCGTAGGGCCCTGCTGGTCCTCTACCAAGGAGAGGTTCCCACGCTCCAGCTGGGTTACATTCACACAGCTCCCCCAAACCCCCAGCCCCAAACACATAAAACAACACATAAAACCAACCATTACTCTTAACATAGGAGTAGGAGGAGGGTACAATACCGACAACCCTAGCTGTGTCACCTACTGCAGTATATTATGGGATTAGAGTAGATGACACTCTTAAACTCTTAAACTGGCCTTTTTGGACAGGTACTGGAATATGGGTTCATGAGGTCAAGATTTATGGTAACAGATTTACTTGCAACTGGAAAGGAAACCTGCAGGGTTGGTCCTGATGACACAAAACTACAGTAGCTGCATCCTAACCACTGCAAAGTGTTTCAAGTCTGTTGAACTGCATGCATGCCTGTGGCCACAACACAGCATCACAACAAACAAACAAACAAACAAAATACACACACACACACACACACACACACACACACACACACACACACACACACAGTCAGCAAACCACTGGAATTTCTTTGCAGAGAGGCCTCTGCAAATGAATAATTTAATCTGAAAAGAAACATTGTAGAGTCTCTCCAAAGTACCTCTCATCACCCATAATGGTCATAGGTGTGCACACACTCCTTGACATGATCCCTTTCAGAACAGCCAGCGTGTATTTACTATGTGACCGTGACTCTGACGGGTGTGACCATTGTGTGTATTCAGTGTATGATGATGATGTTCAGCGAGTGCCACCCACAGCAGACTTGCAGCTAAGAAGTCTCTGCTTCTCTCCAACCCTGCAATTACACCCCCCTGTGCCACTTTGCCCACCAGGTCAAATGCGAGGCAGATGCTGCGTAGTCCTCATCCTTCTCACCAGATGGGTATAAAAAAAGAGACCAGAGAAATGCTGACACTGAATGTGCACTCCAATCTATTACTAACAAACAACAGAGACACTGTAGGGTGAAGTGCATCACTCTGGTTACAGTCTACAAGATCATAAACAAATCTGCACCCAAATACCCATAGGACCCAATCACTCACTACACCCCAACTACACTCCTCTGTCTTTCACTGCTTGGTAGTCCCACAGTCAAAGGGTCCAACATTAAAAGTGTAAAAGTGACTCTGTTGTCCCTCACAGCTGCTGAATCTCTCATCCCTCACAACATTCAAGAAAGGTGTCACAACACTTCTCTTTCAGACCCACTTTTCTATGGACCTCCTCTTTGCGCCATAACTCCCACTACATTATATGTTTAAAAGAAACTGTACTCCTTGTGAATTTTACATACAGCTACTAGTGTAATGTACCCTGCATCTCTGCTGGTGAAAAGCACCATTACTTACTCCAACTTGGGGGGAAAAAATCATCTGTTAAATAAATAAATGTAAATGAAAGTGTTAAAGTGTGTGTACATTTATGTGCTTGCATTATATGTATAAATGTTTATGTACAATAGAAATATTGGGCACATTGCATGCAGTCCCGTAAGTAAACCTGTAGCCGAAGTCCACCCTTCTGTGATTAGGCTGATAACCTGCAGTACGTGTATGCCTGCACGCATTTCTACCTGAGAATGGAGACACATTCGGGGCCCATCAGTGGATGTGAGAGGACAGAGGACTGTTGAATTGAGAGATGAGGAGAAATAATGATCTTCACATCTCCAGAGAGTGTGGTGTGTGGGAACCAAAGGAAAAAAACACAATGTGAAGGCTGACAAAACACAGTCAAGTCATGTGACGCACCTATATTTATAGCACCTCACACCTTAGAGCTGATAGCTGAACACGTGTTTTTGAGAGGTAGCTAAGTGTGTGTGTGTGTGTGTGTGTTTTTTAAGAAGCTGCTACTGCGCCCTTAGGCTTGTGGTGTAAAGCAAGTAATTAAATAAAGATTGAGGAAAAGACAGCCTATGTGAGACCTATGAAGTGGAAAGGATACAGGCAGCAGAAAGAGGCACAAGAGGTTCCACCCCACACCCCCCATCCTGCTTCATGAGATGAGGGTAGGATAAGGACTCAACTGTCCAACGGAAATGCCAGGAAGGGTGGGATCCAGCCGGATGCTCTGCCTGCCACACATGCTCCCTCCAGCAAAGTCAGTTACAAGCAGAGCCTTCAGGATATCTAAGGAGGAGGACCACCTGAAAGTCCAGCAATGCAATGATGTTCAATGTAGACAAAGGACACAGGAACACAGCTGGGGTGGCTTCATCTGCATAATGCTGACTCAGCAAGCAACACACACTCCAGTCCTTTACAACCACCAACTAATTCAACAGTGGACAGAGACTCCCGAAACAGTGTGGGGAAAGACCTCCAAACTGCAGTAGAGATGAAGCAACGCATTAGAATGCAATCAGTAAAACATTAACAACATAAAGGATGGGACACAGACAAACTAAAGTTCATGGTGGACTGGACTTACATGAAGACATTCTTGGTTACCCCAGACCCTCACTGCCAATGTTATCTAACAATGACATGGAAGCAGCTCAGACACATGCAAAGGTGTCTTTGAAACTGCAGGTGATATCCCTACATGAAAATGGAAACTTCCATAACTGAAGAGGTACGGCATGGAAATTCACAACATGCCCACATTTCCATCCGAGGCTCACATAACATCACAGGTACATCAAAGTCATGTATCACACCCATCATGAATGCACATAAAAAGCACCTTAATGGAGAACCCCCACAGATGCCACATCTGTACCTTATGGCCATGAATGCAGACATAAGCACCTCCTCATCCCCCTCTGCATCTGAGGGGAAAACAGAGACATTACTTCTAAAATACATGTCTCCTGTGGGTGGGAGGACTGCATAACATCTTCAGTGTTCTGGGACAAGGGCCACTAATGCCCCTTAGCAACTTGGCAACCCAGCGCGAAAACACCGACTGAGGTTCTGAGGCCGAAAGGTGGTAGACGCATGGGAAAACGGGGGGTTCCATTTCCAAGGAAAACAAGGTTCAAAAGCTCCCCTCTCAGCTCTCCATCACTGCTAGGGGCACCACCAACCTGGGCACTAATACCCACACACCACTCCATTACCAGTCCAAAGCAAACTCATCCCACACTGTACCACACAGTCCCTGATACTGGATGCCTTCTCAAGTTCAGGAAAAACAGTCTAACTAGCTGAAGCCATAACCACAATTGCACACAAACAAAGAACAGTACAGAAAGGGTATAGTGTTCGACATGAAACCTGGCCCAGCTTTCCCTGGCATGGGGGCCCATGGGTGCTACATAGATGTGGGGCAGTTTCTCCCTATGGACTAGATGAGTGTTTGGACTAGACCATTCAAAATTGCCAAAGCACAGGAAGAAAATTAAATAACCAGAATAGTAAAAAGGAATAACAACTAAAGTTTTATGGAACAAACCATTATACAAACCATTCAAATGAACCATTACAAACACCGGTCAATGATGTAGCTGTTACTGCACATTCATTAGTTGACAACCTACATTTTAAACACTGTATTATTTTACAGCCCCTTTGTTAGCAAATTGAGGCTGTTATTGAAGTCCAGACCAAAAGAGGCTAACAGATCTTGAAATAAATAAATAAAATAATGCTGTTCGTATTGTTAAATGCACCTCCCAAAAAGGTGTAGAAATGGCACTATGAATTTTTCCTTCCAGCAGAAATGCTTTTACATCAGGTGATGCATCACCTGTGCCAGGGCCACGTAGAGATACCAGACGTACACGGACAGAAAGCAGGGAGTTGCCACTGACAGCTACAGCCTGGTCCTGCCAAGAGATCACCAAGGAGACAAACACCATGGTGACCATAAGCACGGTAATAGGCAGCATCAACACACATCCACAGCATTTGTATACTGGGTTACAAAGGCAACAAAGGTGGGTGGGGAGGATGAAGTAGTCAAGTGTACACTTTTATAGTGTGTGTGTGTGTGTGTGTGTGTGTGTGTGTGTGTGTGTGTGTGTGTGAGAGAGAAAGAAAAAGTCGAGTTTCAGCTGGGTGATGACCATGTGTTCTGTCTTGACCAGTGGTTCTGTTTTTCAGCTGTTACATAAACCCACTTTACAAACACATAACATGAAAAGAGCTGCATTTCAAAGGGGGCCAAACTGAGTGGCTATAAAGGTTCCATGGCCTGGGGGCAGATAGAGGGTGACATTTCAGCATTGGAGGTAAAGGTGCACAAATGTGCATATGTACGTGTGCGCGCACACACACACTCTGCAGCAGATGTTTTACCATTTGAATGTCTGTGCTGCATCTCGGAGTAACTGCAGCAAAGAGATTTAAGTGAAAACATGTGCTTTTCCACTGGGTAACTGGAGCAGCAGCCTGGGGAGAACAAGGCTGTGCTTCCACAATCATTAACTGTACCCTACCGAATAGAGATGTCCATCTCCTCCTTCCTCTCCAGGAACACACTATCCCAAGGATAAGTGGGAGGAGGGCGGAGCAGGAAGTTACATCACTGACATGCTTAGAAGAAAGTCAGCTGTACCACCAAAGGCTGGATCAAAACCAGCTGGGACTGACCAAGACCAGAGCAATCTACAATTCTAGCAAATGGTAAAACTTCAGGTAATGGAATAAGGACTGCTGAAGTGGATTATGAAAATTACCGCAAATGGAGGTGAAATAAAAACAACAACAACAACAAATGTGTAAAAACAAAGATGAGTGCAAAACAGCAGTCACAGAATGGGGACAGGGGCCACACAGCACAGCAATGTTCAGGGCTGAGGAAGCTGCACAAGCAGGAGACTGGTGGCTCCACCCTCCCCTGGACCAGCAAATCCCCCCTCCTTGATGCATATGCTCAGGCCCAATGTACACACCATTCCGTTGGCTCTCAGCTATTATTAGCATCCTTCCAGATGAACAAGGAAATTTAAGGAAAAAAAAACACATAAACACACTTCATGTGCATGACTAGTGGGAGGGACAGCAATATTGTGCCACCGCCTCCTTCCACAGCAGAGATGGGAAGTAATCCAACTGACAAGCATCTCAGTGTGTGTGTGTGTGTGTGTGTGTGTGTGTGTGTGTGTGTGTGTGTGTGGGTGTGTGTGTGTGTGTGTGTGTGTGTGTGTGTGTGTGTGTGTGTGTGTGTGTGTGTGCGCGCGTGCGTGCGTGCCCCTGCACGGGTTGAGCTGCAGTGCTGAGGGGAGAAAACAAAGACAGACAACATCCCCCCACCTCCCACAATCCCCCACGGAGCTCCATCCTGAGTTCTCGTTGCACTGCAGAGTGCAAGGATTGCATCACAGCGGAAAAGGTTCCTGGCTGCTTCCACTCGCTTCCACTGCCCTTTCCTGCTCCCCCATCAAAGACCCGCCCCCTGCAAAATGTGCCGCCCTCTCCGGCAGTCCACACAGCGAGGAATAGCAGATGCAGGGCGTGCCACTGTCTGCCAGGTAGAGAGTGTCGCTCAGCAGACAGCTGTTGGTCTCCCATCTTTTGTGTTTATGAAATAATAGAGCAAGGCATTTCATTTGTTTAGAAAATTTCCACCTCTTAACTTCGGCTTCCAGATTTTCCCAGAGAGTACATTTTCAATTCAAATAAAGCAATATTTAATAATTCAGTATGTGCCTAAGTAGAGAGCCTTGAGCTATCCCAAATCAGCCAAGGGTCATAAAAACTCCACAAAGAAGCATACACAGATTGTCTGTGCAAAGCACTGGGGTATCACACCTTGCTATTTGACCCTTTACATCACCACAGGCAAACAGCAAGCAGCTGGGGGTCCATGGTATGATAAGGCATAGATATGAACTTACATTCACCTGCACTGAGACAAAGCAGCAAGAATACAGTGAGGAGTGAGAACTATATGGCCACATTCAAGCTGAGATCACTTCCAAACATCCTTTCCCTTGGGATGACTTGTTGTGAAGGAAAGGAAGGGCTGATGAGTCGTCGGCGAAGGAAATGACCACATATTTTACGCTATGAGTACACCAGCTTGTGTGTGTGTGTGTGTGTGTGTGTGTGTGTGCGCGTGCGCATACATTAGCAATTTACAAAATATATTGCATTCAGCAAGTCAGAGCACAAAAGAACAGTGAGCCTCCATGTTGCGAGGCCACTACCACTGCTACGCTGATGTCTGCATTCCTATGGACAGTGCTCCAAGGGGCGCTGCTCTGTCACACCGAACCTCACAGAATGCCAGGGTTCTTTCTGGGGCTTTATACTCATCCTGTCAAAGAAGAACGAGAGAGGCAGTGAGGCAAGCAAGCGAATAGGCTGCGCTGCAGACCTGTCCACCAAGCTGCTTCAAGAGGAAGTGACAGGACCTCATCCCGCAGCGCCTTCATCCCCTCCCCCACCCTCCGGAGGGCCACTCCGTTCATAATTAGATGGCGAGGAGTCTTGCGCAATGCCTCATGGGAGTGGTTTAGTCATGGATTCACATGCCCCCCCAACCCCAACTTCAAACACTCCCAAGGGGGAGTCCAGGGAGCCAATCAGATAAGACCCCCCACTGTTACATAGAGTTACAGCCAATCGGGGTCGCCCTCAGGGACACCAAACCATCCAATTATAGGATGGGGGGAGAAACCAATAAACAGATAAATGGAGCTCCAGCAGAATACTGGAAAAATGCCGAACTGCCACAGCTAATTACAAGACATCCTTGGGTTCGGTTCCGGCGTGTCTTCAGAGAACATTGACTGCAGAAACCTGCCAATGGCACCATTCAGCACGGAGAACCCTGTCAGCAGCCAGGTAGCAACGTCATGGAAAACACCTCAACCACAGTTGCACATTCTTCACACATTCAAACCTGCTGAGTCATGATAAATGCAGCCCTTTGGTGGTTTTATGCTCAGAAAACAACCCATAATGGTGGGAATGGGAGGCACAGAGAAAACTGGGGAAAACTGAGAGAGGACTACAGCCTTGGATGGAAGATGAAGGACCAGGCCCCATAACCAACAGTTCAGTCAGGCACAATGCACTCTGTGGAGAGCCTAGGGTGGCTGGGGTCATGCAACTCCCCCCCCCAATTTGCAGGGTGAGTTGGGGAACCTAAGAGAAGATGGGCTGCAGAAAGACACAAAAGCAGAGAGTTTGGGAGGGGGGGTGGCGTGATCTGTTCACCTTCGGTAGGGTGGTGCTGCAGGGTGTTGCCTTTAATAAAAGAAGCAGAGTGCATGGCAGGAAGCACATATGGCTGATGTGGGGTATGGTCTTCGCCAGAGATCAGGAGAACTGAAGCATGGTGAAGGCTGTAGGTTCCAGTCCCATGAGGGGAATGCTGTTATTGAACTGCTCAGCAGGTCACCAAAGTCACACACATAAACATGTGGAGGAAAATGGCTTCAGATTTTGTCATCTGCCATTTATGATTAATTTCATTCACATTTATTTATTTACCTGAAGCTATTCTCCAAAGCAAAATACAGTGAAGTTAGTTACATTAATTTATTTATCAAGCTTGGTAGCTTTTACTGTTCAAGGATATAACAGTAAGTGGGATTTAAACCTAGGTCCTCAAATGTAGCTCTGACCACTAGGCCACCTGCTACCAAAAACTAAAATAAACAGATAAATGAAGTTGATACCCAGCACAGTGTTATGCTCTGGTAGAGAACAAGTGTGTTGAACCTCCTGCTGTGGGCAGGTCAAACCTACTGTCGACTTTAAAAATAAGCTTTAACCCATTGCTCAGTCTATTTTAACCCCCACGAGTTCTGCTGTCAATGACTAGGTCGTCTACTGCAGTGAAGATGTTAGGGTGTAAATTGCTCCTCAGGCGACACACCGTCACTTTAAGACACTGTTACAATAAGAGGTCCATATAGGGACATGAAAGCCATTTTGGATAATGGACTGTTACAAGGGGGGCCATGAGACAACAAACCCACCCTCGCTCATAACCCCCGAGCTCTGTCTACTGTCCACCAAGGAGACCGAGGAGAGGAAACAAGACCACCGGGGGGAACTTAGACAGTGACTGACTAGTTGACAGACTGACTGACATACATGCACGCACAAAAATGGACAGAGACAGCCTAGAGGACAGCAATACAGAGACAGCCATAAGTCCAGGGACACTGGGCTTGGAGCAGGCTCTGCCACATCCTCTGGGACCTTCTTCCCGGGGGGGATTTGCCCGTGTCTTGCATCATATCTCTGCCAGCAGCCTTTTACAGCCCCCCCATAATGATGTCATTCCATTTGTTTCTTGCCTCTAACACTGTGGCCCCGTTTCTTTAAATAGAAAATAAATCAGGGTGAGAGAGAAAGGTGACCACATAAAGGACATGACATGTGTTAGAAAAGGGAGCAAGAGCCACACAGATAGGAGGGGGACCCCACCTGATGGGTGACTGATGTGCCAAATAAACATTTATCCATGCAGGAATCACGACAGGGAAGACACACAACTGGTGTGTTTCTGAGTGTCCAGACTGAGAAGACCCAGCAGCAAACACTCAACTGCTATGAGGTTGAACAAACAGAAATATCAATAGCCAAAAAGGACAGTGTCACAACGTGCTCTATGCAGCGATTAAACCAACCCTGTCACAACCGAGCTCTTCGATCCCCTGCCTCCATCCCTCATCTCACAGCACATGGGACACTTCCTGAGCAGCCATGTCAGCAACCATCAGCAACAGGTTTGTGTCTCATAGGCCCCTGTTCATGGCAGGATGGGGATACACTGCTGAACAGCAAGAAGCCTGACCACATGTCATGAAACCAAAAATCCACAAGTCTGAACACAGCACAACCTATGAGACATACCTGACCAGCAGACTACAGAATCAAAATGAGGAAAGGGCACAAAAAATGAGACCAACTCCAGCTGTTATGTGCCATCATGGAGACCTGGTGCTGGTCATTTCCTTATCTAGACAGCTGCATATGTCAAGGGTCCATAAGAAGGTGCTTACCTCTTTCTACAAATCTATCTAGAAATTCTCCCTATGCCAATCAAATGCACAGCTTTTGTCCAAGACACACTGGGCTTAGGCCCACTGACAGACCCTCTACTTCCTCTGGGCCAGTTGCTGTGTGATAGCATTTGTAACAACACTGAAGATCCTCACTCAGCACCAGGGAACATCTCCATTTCTAAAGGGCCCAGTTGCACTACATCTGTAGTAGTCTTGATTAAGGTATTTACCATGAATGAATAACATGAATGATATATATAGTAACTAATAAATTAATAAACAGATATTAATGCTGAATAAATAAGTAAATAATAACTTCATATACACAGCAGATACTGCAAGGTGGCTCAGAAAAAAGTGTCAGAGACATAAACAAACAATTTTTTTATATTCTTCTGGGGTTTGAGAAGGCAGACCAAAAGGGGACATGAGAAATCAGCCCCCTTAAGGCCAGGGTGGACACCCACCCAACCACCCAGTCACAGGTAGCACCCTTCCCTCATCTGCTAGAGAAAGGACAAACAGACGCTGTGCATTCACCAATCAGAAGCAGTACTTCACCACGGGCTCCCCCCACAACAATAAACAGGTAGCATTCAGCATCAGTACCAAACTAGTACTTCTCATTCCTGTGTTCTGCAAAATAAAAGCAAAAGACTTCAAGATGCACAAAAATGGCTGAAATACATAAGCCACAGAAGGAAGCTTTTCACAAAAGAAGGAAATGTTTATAAGTCGCTTTAGCCACACGCACGCACACAGATAGAGCAGAAAACACAGAATAGATGCATTAAGTGTCAGTGTGAGAGCTAAGAGTGCCTTCCTCTCAAAGCTATAGGCAGCCAATCACACGAGAGACAGCAGTCTGCCCGGCTACAAGCGCCGCGCCTGGCAACCCTAATCGAATCAACGTCTGCTGTGGCAGTCATGTGACCTGCAGATCTTAAAGAGCCATGATATCTTCTCACAGAAATCCACTTGTTAGCAAAGGTCACCAACAGGTGGATTTGTGTAAAACCCACCAAATACATGGTTAGTGCAGAGATGATAATGCCTAATATTTTTAAAAATTTTCATTTTTATAAACAATACAAAGCCACAGAAAATAACAGCCCAGCAGCCTTGAAGGACACAACTAGACTTAAACCTGTAACTTTCCTGCCGAGTTCAGCTCCTTAAGCAGCAGGCTACTGGATCCTTCCCCAAAGCTCTTACTTATCCAACCGACGGCCCAACTGTCTTGAACTCATCCAATCAGAAATTCATAATCCCTGACTGGCTCCTTCCCAGAGGAGCCACACAAAGCAGAAACCAAGAGGGAAATGTTGTTGTGAGGTTGTGCAAAGTTCATAACCTAAATGCTCTTCTTCAGACCTTCCATAGCTGCTTCAGCTGTAGCTGTACTACTTCATCTATAAAAATTTAGAGTCTGACAACTGGAGGCCCCAAGAAGCAACAACTAAAGAAGGAAACATGTCTCTTAGGGTCTTCAACTGCTACCAACATGAGGACAAAGAGGTTCACAGATGGGCTGAGGGTCAGTTGAGTCCAGCAAATGCTGGAGCAGTAACAACGCGCTGAACTTCCACATAGCCGGATGAGGCTAGATCCTATTACCGCTATTTTTTTTTTGCATCTTGAATTACTTACGGGCCATATGGTTCTAGGACAAAAGTGGATTTGCACCGTTTGCCCATTGTTGCTTTTTGGTCATTAGGACAATAAACAAACAAAACAACCAGGTAAAGGACAGAGGGAGGCCTTCTTCAGCCCCCCCCCACCCCCACCCTAAACTTTGCAACCCTCAATGCTGTTTTTTTCTGATAATGGCTCTGATTGAAGGGCAGTTTTGCTTGCATCCCCACCAATCAGCCAGACTCCACCTCTCCATCACTTGCTGGGGACCTGGTCCAGATGGGCCCTTGCAGACATTTGCTTTAAGTATGTTCCTAAAACCCTCAAAGCTTCAGCATCAGCTCAGACTGGCTACAACTGCCACTCTGCCCTCACAGATGGATGGTGCATGTGCTTCTGTGTATGAGTGGAATACAGACCCAGTTAGATCAAGGCTCTTGGCTAGGTCATCCTCTCCTTCTGAAATCCTTTGGTGGGTCTCCATTAGAGAAAGGCTATTGCTCCCATGTAGCCAAGCCTAAGAATGTGTTAATTTAGTCCACATATTTCACAACTTTACAATTTACATCTACACACCATGACAACATTGACAGCACATCAGCTGATCCACTTACGGCTTCAAAGTCCTTAGTCACTAAACTCCTTAAGGCCACTAAAATGGGAAGATGTGGACGAAGGAGGAGATGTCATTACCAATATGACTTTCCAGAACATTGGGCATGTGAACACAAGCAAGTGGCATTCAGTCCAGGTATCTGGCTTCTGTTTGCCCATAAAGACTTCTATACAAAAAAAGCAATGTAAAGACACCAGTAATTCTCTCACGTTCTCCCAACAGTCTTCATAAAGCATCTATCATGCGTTTCACAACGTTTTTTGCACTGTGGACCAGACGATACATTAGTTTTTCACTGAGTCAGTTATTACCCAGTAGCTATAATACAGTACATACAATATGTCTTTGTAGTGGGCAGGATTAAATCCTCTCCAGTTGCAAAAATATTTCTTAGCTTTGGCAATTCTGAGAGTTACAATAAATGATGCCCTCTATGCAGCTACACTGTGGGTCAAGATAAGGAACCTTAACTCCTGCTTTTGCTCATTTAGATCATGTTTTTTTCTTTAGATAAATTCTACTGGTTTCTCTTGGCGAGAAGGGTGCTTGGTTTCTTTGTGACTAAGAATCTTTGATGGATTCACTGCTCATTGGAAAGAATTTCTGCACGTAACACACAGAGGATATGGTACCTGAGAACACCTGTCTGAACAAATCCAAATTTTATAAATCATGGATCGTACTTACACTAGAAACTTGGTTTGCATTTTTTTTTAGTATTTTCAGATGATGTGTTCTTTTAATGTGAGTAACCCGCAAAAAAATAAAATAGGCCACTGGCATTTGCCAAAGACCACTTATCTTTAGTGTACATACCGTGGAAAAGACAGAAACAAGCTAGTTAATACCACTTTATATTATGTGTGCTCTGCATCTATAAACCATAACTAATGAAAGTAATACAATAAGGTTGAAAAATCCACTGATCACATAGCAGCATTGAACTGAATAAGCATAACTTTTTATTTGTTAAATAAAATTGTTTAGATTTCATGACTCAAACAATATAATTTTTTTCTATGCTACCCAAAGATATTTAAGCTATGCGTTTATTTTTTAAGCCTCTTTGCATGGTCCAGCAGAGCATCGGTTACAGCCCAGTTCCAGCCCACGGCCTGGATGTTGAGAACCTCTGCAATGAGACCTTCACTAGACTGAATCACAAGGCAAAGGTCCGATTTAACTTTTAAAAACTAGCAACAAGGTCCAGATTTCACCACAAATCTCTCCAGGATGTCTAACTCAGGAGGTCTAGAGTAAAGAGAGAATGTCACTGAATGAATAGCTCATCACACTGCTATCATGAAACTGGGCTTAAGTGCACTTTTAAAAAAATTCAGCACACAGGAATCAGAGGAAGAATGTTTGGTACCAGTCTATAGTGAGGAACACAGAAACATTTACAAATGATAAACAAAGGGACCCTACTGGTTCCAGCCTGGACAAACTCAGAGCTCAGTTGAGCGAATATGAACAAGAATTCAGTTTCTCCTTGGAAAAAAAGCTCAACTCAAACTAGTTGAGAAATGAGAGATTTACATAGGTAAAAGACAGTAACTGTTAGCATGGTAAATTTGTGAGCGATTTCTATAAGCAACATAAACACCATCCATGTGCTTCAAAAACCCCACTTCCTGTGGGTGTAGCCGGACATCCCGGGTTTGTAGTTGTCATGGCAATGGCAAAGTGGCAAGCTGTCAGTGTCCTGCTGGTAGGGAAGGGCTCAGGTTCACAGACAAACACCCACCAGATGGGCCTTAGGGGGAAGGGTGGCTGATCATGTAAAATGGTGAGAAATGCATAACGTGAAAAGGACAAGTCTGTAATCTAATCATTACGAAACAGGATAAGGTGATGAACAACATGGACTATTTGAATAAGCATGTGTCTGTCAGAAAGACACACGCACACACAATGCGGTTAGACATGCCAGTGACCCACCCTGACAGGTCTGTGCAGCACAGGCCAAGGCTTTGGGAATTTTGTCTTGATGCTTCGTCAGAAGTCTGCCAGGAAGTGGGCCGAAAGACGGAAGATTTGTGTCTCTCGGTCAGCTGGCATCTGTCAAAGCTTCGCAGCTCTCAGCACGGTGGGATTAGCACTGCCCTCCCCCACCACCAAATAGCAGAAATAAATTCTGCTCAGAGGGATGTAACCTTTATACTCCTCTTTCCAGGAACGCACATGCATAGCCGTGCTTTTGACGCTGCACTCCAAATGCCGGCAGGTCAGCAGGAGGGTTCGGATTTGGGAGCATTTTATTTTCCGACGCGGAGCTGAGCAGGATACGGCGCGTCCACAACCGCCAAAGAGAGAGACAAATTGGCACCTCCATCGCATACATCAATCACACGTCTAAGGTTGCAGCTGAAGGAGCAAGGATGGAAGTGACAGTTGCCGCAATGCCTTCCCTTTCTCGTCCTCTTAATCTTGGGTCCAGCAGGGGGGATGAATCACATCAGCCGGACATCAGAACCTTAACATCTGGTCGCTTTGCCTGTTTACCAGACAGACCAAGCCGACATCCCACAGTCAAGATGGCGTGAGTCATAAAAAGCCACCAGTGCTCAAGTGGACACCGCTAGACAAGTGCCACTGTCTGAGATATGATGTGTGGACCAGCCCTGGTGTAAAACACCAATGATGAATTGGGACACCACCAAAACAACAAAGACTGAACCAGAAGCATCACTTTCTTACAGACTCACCTGGTTCCAAAGGACCCATCATCACAATGACTCACCACAGACCACCTCAAACACAAACCTCACTGGTCTGATGCAACATTAAATCAGCCCTCAGGATGCAGCTTCACCTACGAAACAATTGCTTTCACACATTCCCATCATGTGAAAACAAGACGAGCAGATAAGGGAGAAGGAAGCGAGGAGAACAGGGCGAGGTGCAACCACAGCACACCCTGCACAAAGGAAAATCAGTCAACCTTTCATTGGCCAAACAGAATGAGGGGGAGGGGCCATGTACAGCTTTGCTTGACTGAAAATCAACACAGGGCTGTGAGCTTCCAAAATATTTGAACTTTGAGAACAGAAGAATAACTAACGCCAACCAGTTATCCCATTGGTTGTAAGAGAAATGCCAATATTTTGTTGAAAACATGAAAGACCATGAGGTCCAACAATGGAATAAGTGAAAGATGTAGAGCAGAGGTGTGTAAATCCTGCAGGAGCAGAACTCCATGTGATTTCCAGGCATGAACAGAAGATCAAGCTCAACCACCATTTCAGATCAGCTGGTGTCCTTCCAAAAGAAGGCATCTTTACACACAAGTAATTTAATTTTCTTACTGCAGAGTGTGTGAGGAGGGAGAGAGAACTAACAAGTGTCTAGTGAAATTTTTCATGCTACCAAAAAGCTAAAGTAAGCTAAAAGATGCTAAAACTGTGACCAAGTGGCAAATGCTCAGCAGAGCCAAACAAAAACACTTTTGTCACGAGGCAGTCAGACGTGCCCAGACAGCTGCGGCCCCATCAGCCCAACAACCCGAAGCCAGGGCCCATGTTCATTTGCCACCTCAGCTGAGGGACAGGCGCAAGCGCCAATCACAGCGGCTCACTTCCAACAAAACACGGCACCTCTGACCATCACCGAAGATGACAATCATGAATAAACTACTTCAACTTTCATGCTTATTGTGTAATTTCTTAAGTCCCCCTCAGACGTAAAAGTTAAAAGTCTACAGGAGCAAAATGATGGATTCTTAAGGTAAAGAAGATTCCGAATGTGTGCAGGAATACTAAGTCAGTGGAACAACCACCCATATAGAGCAAGCATTTCACACCCCTCTGGGTAGGGATCACTCTGGTCTTCTCCTTTGCTCCTTCACCACCTGGAGTTGTGACCCCATATGTTCAGCCCCAGTAGGTTACCGGGTCTCAAGCCAAAAGGGCTGCCATGGTAGACTCTGACCAATTGAAAACATACAAAAGCAATCCATGCCTCCGCTAGGCTGTCAACACACTCTCCTATTTGAGGAAAGAGCTGCTGAAAACCCAAAGGGGATCCATATAGTGGTCACCTCAGTGTGGATTTCAGGTCACCAGGGACCTTTCCACTTTAGGAGCTGATGAAGAGCCAGACTCTGAGCTGCCCCGATAGGGGGCCACCAGTAGGTTTGCTTACAGCATGGCCAATATGCTGGTAGCTTCAGAACGCAGTTAAATGTGGGCAGGACCTTCAGCTTCAGTCTTCCATACCAACCGGAGGTCCACATTCACCATTTTCTCCTCGTCTTACAGACTCACGTGCCAAAGACCACAAAATACACAGTGGAAAATTTACTCATCTCACATGCGCAGGGAACCCGAAAGTACTATGAGGCAAAGGCAAACAGAGGACGCCCTAAACAAGTGTGTAAGACATCCACATTTTTATAAACATTCATGAAGTGTGTTCGGTGTCATGAGATACTGAAAATCACTCTTAAAACAAAAATATAGTTTATCCTGTAGATAAAATTCTCTATTTCCTTTTAACTCGTGTGCACAAAGTTATAAGGTAGAAATCTGCTGAAGTATCCATTTTCACAGCAAAGACACAACAAAAGTCACAATATGGCTGTCAGCACAATTGACCAGGAAATGCAAACACTTTTGTGTCGATTAGCTGTTGTTCCACACAGCAGCCCACCAGGGACCAAAATACCTCACCGCCCCAACATACATGCGGTTTTCAGCAGCATCAAGATAGCTGAAAAGCTCCAAGGATGAGACTTGGAGAAACAAAGGGGGAAAAGCATGTTGGGTAAAATGCTTGTGTTCTCAGAACTTTACTGCAGTAACACTGAGAAGTACTGGTCAGCCATGGACATAAAACAATGGTGACCGTGCCACAGTGCGCTGGTTTCCCATGGAACAACTCAACAAAAACTCAGGAATTATGAAATCATAAAATTACATATAAGGTATATTATATAAATTGCTTAACTGCTGTCAATAGAGAGGACGTATTAAAAGGGAAATTAAGCCAATGTGTAATTTCACTCCTGTTTCTGCATTTCTAGTGCTTCTGAATCATCAGTTTACTTTTTTCTTTAACTGCAAGATATACTATAAATTCGTAATTATTTAACAATATTCCACTGACTTTAATTCCTTTGATAAACGTAAAATATTTTGCTTCCCAGGTGTAGGTGACAATATTCATTGTCAACAGTATCAGTTTCACCTTAACTTACAATACCAATCATTTCTATGCGTTACAATTTGGGATGTACATTAAAAGAAATCTCACGCCATGTGAGCTCATTTGTGCACAAGAAAAATTAGATCACTGCAGATTTTACTGGCATTGCAACACTTCAGTACACAATGACACATTTGTTAGCAATGGACCGCCTCCTGAATAGAGTTGACATTTTTTCATCGGCAGAGATGCTCATGACTATTGTCCACAGCATCGCATTATGAAGCAGGCAGCTTCAAATGCACTCCAGCCATCTTTAATGCCACGAAAGGTGCCAGTCTCTTGGTGCTCAGAGACGTACCCTACTTAGCAGCAACTCTGCACAAATGCACTGCTGGCCACCAGGCAGCCGGACTTCAGAGGAGGACAAAGTCCACAGGTGTTTCCTAAACAGGGTGAAGTACGGCAAAGCACAGACAGCCATTTAAACCACGGTATGCGAGCAGAGGGTTAAAATACAATCTTCCAAAAAGCAGGCTGGGGGGAGAGCCGAATCGTGACTCATCGATTTTCCTCATATTCTGATGGAAGGTTCTCCAGGCAACCACCTCTGGCAAAGAATACTGAACCCTGAGCCAAAAACCCAGATAAATCTGGGCTGAAGGAGAAGGGGCTCATCACCAGGGGTGCTGCCGAGGGCTATCGGTGGCAGCAGGAATGGGTGGGGCACGTCCACCAGCAGAGGAGAGATGGCTCCTCACAGCTACTCGTTCTGCTTAGTCAAGTCATCGCTAAAGTCTCCCCCAGAGAGCAGCTTGGCACTTGTAAGCAGGGCTCCGCTTTAGATGTTTCACTACAAGACCCCATAACCTCCCGACAGTCAAAGACCTGGCTAGCTGTAGTCTGAAAACACGAACAAGGCCTAAAATGAAAGTCTGTTTAGCTTCATACAAAAGCTTTTTTGTCAATTCAGATGTCAGTGCATACTGATATATGCCCCCCTCCCCAAGCAAGATGTCATATGTCAGAAAACCGCATCTTCTCTTTGGCATTAATGTGCTTGGTTATACAACAGAAATGAGGAACACCAACAATGAGGGGAAGCAATGTATGGAGACCAGGCTTCTTCCCCAGCAATGGGACAGTGTGGGGGAGAGGGAGCTGCTCATTGTGGACACACACACACACACACACACACACACACACACACACACACACACAGGATGTGATGTAGCTCTACTGTAGCCCACCAAACAACACTGCCTCCTTTCACTCTACTATTGTGTGTTGTCAGTGATGCAGTTTTCATTCTGAAATGTTCTGTGCTTCTATTCTCGCCATGAGGATTCGAGGGATTCGAACACGGCGAAAAACGTCCCCATTTTATGCGCATCTTAAACGCCGCATCACCTCCACGCCCGAAGTTGAAAGTCTCGTTTACAGCACATAAATAAAACAAACAACACATCACGGAATCCGCATCCACCGTCTTCCCCTCCCGATCATGATGATGACTGAGGAGGAGGAGGACGAAGAGGAGGGTGTCAGCGATGAGTCTGCACCGTACCGAGCTCCTCGAACCCGACACCGGCAGTTTATTATCGTACGACAAAATAAAACACGAACCTTGTAGACTTGTCCGTAGGTCCCATTTCCGACCACTTCGACCAGCTCAAAAATCCCCGCAGGATCCTGAAATATATATAGATAAAAAAAAGATTATGTTGTAAACGGTGTAAAAGGCGGTGTATTCGCGGGGTGCAGCGCCGCTGTCGGCCGGGGGCATCGCGCTCTTCACATGTCCGTGCAGCGCAGACAAAGGAAGGCAAGACCCCCCCGCCCGCCCGCAGCCCAACCCGGTGGTAAACAGGGGCAAACGGGGCTGGCTGCCCCGGCGCAGGGCGGATTCGGGCCGCTCCCACCCCCCCCAAACGCGGCGACAAACACGGCGATCCGCCGCGACAAAGAGATCCGCCGAGGAACAAAGCGGTCGCCCGGCCGACAGCGTAACGGCCACGGTGACACGATGCAGCGGCGGGCGCTGCAACAAAGAGCGGCGGCGAAACGGCGCTGCTGCTCCGCAGCGCCGCGCTTTCCCCCCACCGCGTTCCCGTACTCACCCGCAGCGAGGACAGGTCTATGTCCACCAGGCTCTTGGCCGGGGAGTCGTTCGCCATCTTTTTCGCCAAGAAAGGCAGTGAATCGCACGCAGTCCGCCTGTGGTCGCGCGCGCTCGCGCTCGCGCTCCTCCTCGCGCGCCGACGCCGATCGCTCTTTGTGTCGCAGGCCGAGCACGCGCGCTCGCGCTCACACCATGTCGAGGTGGCGGCTCGCGCTGCGCCTCTGGACCCTCTGCTCCCCTCCGAACCGAGGCGAACGGCGGAGACGCAGGAAGCCGGCGAGCTGGAGCTCGGGCGGAGAAGGCAGGGCCTGGCGAGGGCGCGCACGGGGGGGGGGGGCAGGGCCTGGCGGTTCGGGGAGGGAGGGAGGGAGCGAGAGAGAGAGAGAGAGAGGGAGGGAGAGAGGGCTGGGCCTCACTGCGATGGGGGGTTGTCGGGGTTACCAGCAGTTATTAACGGGGGCAAACTTTCTTTAAAAAAAACCCTCCGAATTAAAAGTGAACGACAACGCGTTGTTTACGTACACACGTGTGCCAGGTGCCAGCAGGACGACATGGGTGTGGCAACACCAGAGGATCGGGGGATGGCAAGCTGGTGGGGGTCCGTTTATTATAAAGATTTTTTTTTAAAAATGCTCACAGCACCGGACTGTTTTCCTGAAATTCACTGTATAAACTATGTAGAGCCAATAATTCATTCATGTGCCGCTTTTCACCATCTAGGTAACTTTTGCACGTTTATCACACTGTGGGACTCAAACATATGACTCCCAGCTGCAGAGGCCAGAAATGTGCCCTATTTACCTCGGGCCCAGACGAGGTCACACACACTGATCCGCTGTGTGTATCCAGAAAGAGCCTCAACACCGCCAGAGACGCCCTCGGAGCTGCGCTGCCGGCTTGGAACGCAACACAGTGATGCCCCAGCACGGTGCCCCCAAAAACCATCCAGCCCCTGGTCTGCAGTATATTTGTCATTCACTGGACAAGCAACCCCAGGGGGCAGGACTGCCTGGGTGGTGTAAACAGACACCTCTGCCCCTGTGTGTGTGCCAGTGGTGACATCACCGGGTAGGAGATGCGTTCGGTCAGTGGGAGATTCGGCATCGCAAACTGTACGTAGGGGCAGCGGGGGGTGGAGGTTAGAACTCTCACTTTTAAGATGAGGGACCCAGGTCTGAATCCCTTCTCCTACTCCAGTACCCTCATTCAAGGTACTTAACTTGAACTGGAACAGTTTTATAGCAAGAATATTAAAATAAGAGGTGTAAAACAATCAAAATTAACACGGTGACAGAAATGTAAATGCGTAAAAGTACTTTTTCAAATGTACTTGAGTAAAAGGAAGTGTAACACAGTTCAAAAGTAAAAGCTGAATTGTCACCTCGCAGCACTTGGGCTGTTTGGGCATGGGTTTGAATCCAACTGTGTGTGGAGTTTGCAGGTTCTCCCCATGTCTGTGTTTTTGCTAGGTGCTCTGGTTTCCTTCCAAAGTCCAAAGACACTACCATCTACCTCTCTGCTCACCTCATGCTTGGAATAACTTTGCTTTGCAACACTTGAAAAAGTTTCAAAGGGAAAACAAAGCAGGTGGGCCAACTTCCAACAGCGATGCCCTGGTAAAAAGAGACCCCCCGCAGCCTCCTTGTGAAACAAACAAAATGCTTTTGCTGCAGACAGGTAGCGCTCCCAGACTGGATGTTGATTGGACCAAGCTGCGAAAGGGAACCATCCTGAGGAATTTCCTCTTAAATATTTCCCCTCTGAAGTCTGCAGTGCCATCGTACCCCTAACCCCCCCACCACCACCACCACTAACCACTGCTGTCAGCACAGCAACACCGATGTTCTGCCACAACATTGTTTGGGAAGTTCCTCCCATGTGAATCACAAGAGCCACCATGCTGTCCCCCTGGGGTCTGCAGGGACCCCCTGTCCTCTTACCCTGCCTGCCTAGGAACAAGATCACATGACGCCTTTTCTGCCCCCCCGATGCGCAGTCAACACTATGAGCCGTCAGCTTTGTTACTGATATGAAATGTGCATTATTTGTGATTAACTGAGGATATAAACCTTTTCCTCTGTGTTCATTTGTTTTGCGCTCTTCAGCAGCCACGTGATATTTCCATTGTGTGACGCACATGGGAAATTCATAAGGTTTCATGATGTCATTTCTTTCTCCTTTTTCATAATAAATCTACAGAAACTGTCTGACTTTGAGCCGAATTCCCCTTTGTGCTGTGTGTGTCGCACACCTGACTCCTCTGTCATAAACCCAGTGACTCATGTGGCCCGGGATGTGTGTGTCGGCCAGGCTGAGAGGGCACTCGGAGTGAGGAAACTGCAGTTTATTCACATTTAAGGGCATTGTTATACATCAGTCAAATAATTTGGGAACTTTTTCCATGAAACTTACCTGATTCGTGTTCTCCAGGTGGCGTTTAAAGCATCGGCCCTTTGGCACCAAACAGTTCACAGGTGATACTGTTGGGGGTCAAAGTCCGGGCAGGTGGATGGAGGTTAACAACATTTTCATAACCGTGAGTCAACATTTTTCACCTCTGCTGTTACCAAGCTGTCGGGAAGCCAGCACACGTGATAAAGGAAGCTCACAGCTTCCTCCAGTTTGACGTGAGTTCAAAAGTGATGACAGCCGTCGAGTCGTTTCGATGCGAACACATTCATGTGTGCGGCACAAGAGGGTGTGTTTCATGTGTGTGTGTTACAGAAAAACAGGCCTGAGTAGATCAAAAACGTTCTCCCTTCTGCTTCATGGCATCCTGGGGGGTGATGGCACTGCTTGTTTACTTCTCTCATCTGGTCACAGCCTGGTATTGTTCCAAACCTCAGCAAACACTGGGGGGGGTGCATTCAAGCAGGTTGTGCACCAGGGGGCCGCACCCCAGGGGCCCTCTCACACCGTCACTTTATCTGGAAAAGGGGAAGCTCTTTCCCAACCAATGGCCCCTGTTTATGACTCAATGACAGTTGATCAGGTCCAACCGGTCTCGCGACCGGCAGGGTGAGAAACCGAGAGAGACAGTTATTCGTCACCCCACTTCGCAGAGAAGCGTCTTGAAAACAGTGGCGGGACAGCAGAGGTGGGGCTGACGGCGATAAACAGCTCGCGTCTTTTATCGTTTCCGTTTTTTTGTCGCAGGAAAGCAGAAACCGGACCGAGATGGATCAGGAGTGCGGTCAGGGAGCCAGTGGCTGAAATCAATCGGCAGAAGCAGAATCGACAGACAAACCAGTCATAGTTTGTCCTGCGGAAATTGTTTGGGTGAAATAATGCAGCGTTCTGGGGCAGACCCACAATTTTATTGCTTCTTCTTGTACTGTTTGTCTGCCAACACCTCGGCCCAGCGTGGAGTACACAAGGCCGGTACGAGGAGAATTAAACCCTGATCTTCCGCCCCGAACGCAGCAGTCGTACCGCAGTGCTGCCAGCTAGTCGCTACATGCCCTCCCTGGAGCCATGTGGCATTTACACACCTAGCAGGTCCACTATTAATAGGCGTGCTCAGTTTTTCTACTGGAAATGGGATCACATAAACAGTTGGGTTCAAAGTCACAGGAATGTTTGCAAATTTGCAATGAGAACAAACAATGCTTTGTGAAAAGCTTAAATGTTTCCCCAGCAGCTGTCCTACTGTGGGTGACTGGGCTTCAGGGGACTTTTCATCACATAAACTGTGAAAGCGACAAAATTTTACGGCAGCTGCTGACCAGTTACTGCATCCAATTTTGCACGCAAGAGCATCGCTGCTAAATATTCTCATGAACCCGGGAGGCTACCCACTTGGTTCGTGCACCCTGGTTTAAGCCTGGGTGTCTTACACCTGCAGCAAGGTTTTGGGAAGAAACACTAACTGCCCCTGTGTTGCACACGGTGGTGGTGCTTTTATGAGTCGCTCATTGTGTTTGCTCAGTAACCGTCGCTTAGACTGTGCTTCCCCGTGAGAGACACAGAGAGGACCGTTTACATGGCCGAGGAATCAGAGCAAACAGACCCGGTTTGTTCAGAGAGCAAAGGCGCCCCCCTCATCGCACCCGCTCTGCAGCCAAAAGGGATGCTTCTGCAGCTTCTAAGGGGAACCGTGTGCATTCATACAGAACCAGGTGGGGTCCAGTTAAGACTGACACTTCTCCAGAACCCCCCCCTCCCGAACACACACACACACACGCACAATACATCCATCCCCTTCAGCTGATGTCTCCTGATGCATCTGATGTTGTTCCCCATTTGGGGTCTCCTTACCGGTCAACATGCTGTGTGGTCTCTGCAGCACAAATACAGCAGGAAGGTTAAGTTGTTTTTATGGAGGCTCATAATCACATTTGCTTTGGATTTGTTTCATCTCAAGGGTCTGTGTCCGTGATGCACAGGGAGTGAGACGGGGGACATGCTTTTCCCCAGCGTACGGACCACGTGACCACATCTCCCCCGGTCATAGAGAACAGAGCTGGAGGAAGGAGTGGCGAAACTCGGTCGCCGCCCTCCTGTCCTGAGTCACATTACCTATGGAGCGGTTCATCCAGGCTCCGTCTCTTCTCTTCCCCATGTGCTCTGAGGTCACCAAGTGCGCGCCTTTTCCCCCCCAGGAACCATGAGGTTTCACCCAGCCAGCCAGTCAAGGGGCCGCTTAATAGCCGTGGAAACACAGGAGGTTGTTGTTCTCTCGGTGTGTGTGTGTATGTGTGTGTGTCCTAAGGCTCACTCCAGGGTATATGTGTCTGTGTGTATGTGTGAGTGCGGCTGTGCATGGCCGGGCAGGAGCTAGCGGTGCGGTTGGACTAAGCCTCCTTTGTGCAATTTTCTGGGTAAACATGCAAAAAGTGGCAAAGACTGTCAGAATATTTAGTTGAGTCCACAGTATAGGAACACATGAGGTGGTCCTCCACAATTTGTGCATTTGTACCGGTTTTTGGGCTGTAGATCAGTTAAGAAGCTGTCTTTTCTATAAAAATGACGGAAGAGAGGAAACGGATGCGCGGGTTGGCAGAAGACGAGTCCTTTGGTGTCCCCACAACCCCTGCTTTCCCTGCTCGCCCCTGGGTAAATGGCTCAGGAAACACCCAGGCTTTCTCAGGCTTTGCCATTGCTAGCAAGACATGCGGTTGGCCACGGGACGGTGAGGTTCCTCCTCCGGGCTGGAGCAAAACCCGGTATAACATCTGGGTGTGGAACACAGCAGACACCGCAGTCCACATGAAACCCGAGGGTGTTAGCAAACGTGCATGAGGTGGGCGGCCGAGTTCACCGCTTGCCTCCCGGTGTCCATGTTTAGGGTTGTCCCATGTCAAGATGAAAGGGATCTCTGCGAGCTGCAATTCCTTGTGGGTGCGTCTAAAAAATACACCGAATAAAATGAAAGTGAGTATTTCACTCCTTGGTCTTTGTGTCATTCGCTCCTGTGAAAGTCAAAGTTTTAACTTTTCCAGTGCTTAAAGTGGTGGATTTCTGCAATTTCTGAAAGATGCTAGGAGACACTGCTGATGCTGACAATATACTATTAACTTACATATTTATTATACAGAAATATGAAATATTTTTTTCATAACGGGGACGTAGCGTACGAGTAACTGTGTTGGCTATTTTCAAATTTCCTTCTCAAAGCAGTCAACCCTCCTTTAATAAGTGTAACTCAAACAAACTCTGCACACTTCTTCAGGACCGTTTTACTTTGTCACTTGGACGCGTCGTAGTTACTGTATGTTGCTGGTCTTTCGGCCCTCAAAATTTCTTTGACCCCGTGTTGCTGCTGACGCAGTAATAAAAAAAAAATAACAGGGACACAAATTTCGCGAGAATTTCGGGAAAGCAACGCGTGAGCCGACTTGCCGCGTAACTTATTGCACCCTGAGTAATGGCCATGGGGGTTCTTATGAAAAACGGCCAAGCGTTACAGCAGTCTTTACCGAAGAACCTGGTCATTTCCTAAACAAATCCCTCAAGCACAAGCCTGGTGCATTCCTGGAAATCCATTCATCGGGCAAAAAATTGCTAAACAACAACAAATCCCACTATTTTCCGTGAGGAAAATACAAGTTGTTACAAAGTAGAACCCAAATAAATCCTAAAATCATCCAAAAACCCAAACACAAGAGGAAATATTACTCCTGTCTCACCAACACAACTATCAAAATTCCCAACACCTGTTATTAAACAACTAAAAAAACAAAGCTGAACATACATACATCTTTGTGACTATAACTGTATTTACTGTATATACTGTAGGTAGATTACATACAGTGAAGAAATATTAGACAAAAATGTTACAAGGATTATTTCTGTTTTATGACTTATGTGCAAGAGTATTATAGTCAAGCAGCAGATGAGAAACAAGCAGAAGATCAATCCAGCAAACAAGTGGCGTTAAAATGCTCTTCGGCAGCACATCAACACAATGCAGAACGCGGGCAGTCATCTTGAAGGAACATTAAATGTGGTCTTTGGTTCCTCAAGAAACCAAACAGATGTAAACACTGCGTTCCTGGGCACCGATTCAAAATGGGGCCACAGACCAAAAGTTCAGCATTCAAGATCTCAGTCGTGGGCAGCTGGTGTTTCCCGCAGGGACAGCTGTAGGACCTGCTGGTGGACCTGCTGGTAGACACCAGAGGTGAGGGAAGCTGTTAAGATGGAGGAGGAGGCGGCCTTCCAGGTGGTGCTTTCTGGGGATCTTCTAATGTGGCTGAGAAGCCACAGCAGGCCAGTAGGCCTGCAGCAGAGGCAGCTGCTGAAGAGAGCCCTCTGGAGGTACCTGAGATGTTCTGGGTAAGAATTACCTTGGTTGGCTCCTGCTGCAGTAAAACAAGGGATGCCCCACTGGTAAAAATATGGTAGTTTATACACACCTGACCGTCCGTGAATGAAATATTCATTAACAGCTTGTAGTTACGGTATAGACCTGGAAAGAATAGCGACCATGATAAATCTTTAGTTTCTGCGTTTCTGGAGCAGGATAAATATAGTAAAAAAAAATAATGTGATAAAAATGATATAATACTGCGCTTACCTCAGCTAATGTGAATTTATGAAACACCTTAGACGAAGAAAGGCGAGGGAGTTTTATTATACGCGAGCCCATGTTTTCCACTACAGCTGGCCACGTGATTTAAGAAAGCTTCAAGGACTCGCACACTGCCGACAAACGCTTCTTGGAGGCGATCCAATAAAAGGATGATTTTTAAAGAAATAATTCCGGATAAACTGCAAAAAAGTAAAACCGTTCGACTGTAATGCGTAGTAACTTTTCCCTTAAAAGTGGTGCTGCTCGTCATTTTGGTGGGGATGTAAGGAGTTTGAATTTTTTCCCCGTAAAAACAAACAAATGAGTAATTTTATTGTTTTTTTTTTATTATATTTGGTTAGTTTTTAGGAATAAATTAGGAGCAGTTAAGGGGGGATAAATACACATCTCCCGGGCAGCCTGGAAATGCCTGTGGATCCCCCAGGAGGAACTGGAGACTGCGGCTGAGGAGGAAGGTCTGGGCCCGTCCGCTCAACTTGGTGCCACCGCAACTGTCACCAGGACAAGCGGACAGAAACCGACCGACAACTCACGGTGACCGAGATGAAAATCGCAGCTTTGCACGGGCAAACGGGGCCAAGGATTGATCCTCAGACAGAAAAGCCAAGCAGCAGCTCCTGTCAGACAAATCTCACACCGCAAACAAATGATGGGGAACCCTGGGGCGTCTCTGCCATTGCAGAGCTATTAAGGCCACTCGACAGTTCCTCTGCAGAGCAGCGTAACAAGGTCTCCTACTTCACACGGTCGAAATTGAATCAATTTATCAACGGCTCTGGGGTCCGCAGACACCGCCTGTGATCGTGCTCTGCTCAGCACGTCGCCGCTTCCTCATTTCTGAACCCGTGTCCAGATGCTGTCATTGCCGTTGGGGTCTTTACGCCCGTGGTTAAGGACAGCAGGCTGCTTTGGCCCAAGTTCACTAATGTTCGCAGTAGAGCACTTTTTCATTTAAACTCTCCAAACTGAGCAAAAATTCTACATCAAGACCAGTTTGAACTTCATAGCACGACACCTCCTACCCTTCTGTAAGGCAAATACTACATTTGCAATTCACAGGGCGCCAGCTTCCTAATCTCACTTTTTCATAGATTCATTTTGGAACTCTGATGCTTATTTCTAATGTGCAGTTGTCCACCTAAGATGGTACCAGTCATTGGACCTCATAGGAGGGGCGATGTCTACCAGTGGTGCAGTTACCAATAGGTCATGGGTTCTAACTGCGATGGTACCCAGGAAAGTACTCTACATTTCTGCTGCCCCAAAAACACCACCTACACTCGCACAGCAGAGTCCATCCACATTTATAAATCATAAATGCATCCTTTTAAACGGGGCATCGCTTAACTCTGCCTCAAACTCACTCCAGCTCCACACTCGTGGTCCACCGGGCTCATCGCAGCAGAGCCCTTGGGATGTCTTCCTGAGTTTAGGCTAAATTCCTTCCAAAGAAACTGGTGTCAAAATCTCTAACAGAGGAAGTAAATAAGATGTAGCGCCTCCTCCAGAGGATTGTGGGTAACTCACAGAGGCAGGAGCACAGCAGGGCTGTTGATGGACGAGGTCCAGACAGCAACAAGCATTAGTCCTCTGGAGGGACACCGGGCAAAACTGTTGCTTTACAACAGAGGGTCAAGGTTTGGATCGCACCTTTGGTTGGAGCTGAAGCTTCCTGGGAAATGGCTGCACATGAGCCACCACCCAGAGGGAGGACTTCTGACTCACCGAGAGCAGGAACGTCTAAAGAAGAGTAATGGATGATGTTTCAGTGCCTGAGATGCTGAAGGAGGTCATGCGTACAGTCTACAGGAGAGAGTCTGCTGTCCCAACCTGGCATGGAACCCTCTTCAGGGAGGCAGGGGAACTTTGGACAGGCTGCCAGGCCATCATAGGAATCAATCTCTCTCTCTCTCTTACACAGACATACACACAAAGGGCAAATCAGAGTCACCAATTCAACTGAAACGCATGGATTTGGGGTGTGGGAGGAAGCCAGAATACCAGTAGGAAAGCCCCGCAGATATCGGCGGGCGGTGACACACACCAGGGGTGTGTTAGGTCTGGACTGTGAGTGAGGCAGACTGGATTTACACAAAGTGTACCACAGTAATACCACATTGAGTGAGGTAGTAAAGTGGAATGTACAAAGGGCTGTTTTATTTTAAATGGGGTCATTAATACTGGGGGGATTAAATCTGCCTTTTATTAACTACAAATACTGAGGAGCACTATTTCCCATGGGGTCAGTACATGTTTTAATCTATCTATCTATCTATCTATCTATCTATCAAGCCTTCCATCAACAAAGGAATCATATACAACCATGGCTGTGCCCTACACTCAAAGTACCTGATGCGCTCTCTCTCTCTCTCTTTCTCCCTCCCTCCCAAATGGAGTCCTGCCAGTTGGATGACTGACTGCTAAGGAGGAGGAAGAGGGCAACAGAAGCCCAAACAGTCACTGAGACACAGCACTGATGTTTCTCTGGATTCTAACATCTAAAAGGAGATGGGGGTGGGAAGGTGTGCCGCTGTGCCCGCCACCCCCCACGGCTGTCGATCCTTGCCCTGCAGGTTCATTATGGGATGCCGCCGAGAGTGTTTTTTTCATCTGCATTGCTGGTCAACAGGTTACCTTTTGGAGGTACAGTGTAGCTGTGCCGTTTAGGAAGACAAACTGGGCATCTCTAGATGCTCAACATGTAACCCCCCTCCCAGTCCCAGTGGCCCCCTTTAAGGTTGGGGCTTCGGGCACGGGGAGCAGCTGGCCACATGGTAACGCCGTGTCACCAGGAGGCTCCGGTTACGGTCCAGCCGCTTCGGCCCGATGCTCACCAACTACCTGAACGAGCTGAAAAGTCCCCCTGTCCTCCCAAGTAGCTCAGGAAGTTAAAAGTTAGTTATTCTTCACACAGACCTCCTTTTACATAATAACAATAATTATTATTACTTTGGATTCTGAAGGGCCTGCGTGCTAACTGCGAACATTGCGAACACTTGGCCTCCATCAGCATTTGCCACAAACACGAAAGTCTTTCTTCATCGAATATCGGCTGCCAGTAAATTACGTAAGGAGTCATTTTTGTGCAATAAAGTTTGTGCACGTTGCTCAGACCCCTGTTTATATGTGCCGGCTGTGTGCAGATTGTAACCTTGCTGAAGAAAAGCAGACACTAACCAATGATTTAGATTTAAGTAATCTAACAGCTAAGGAAACTGACTCATAACCTGAAGGTTGTTGGTTCCAGCCCCACTCCCCTTCATCGGTGTAACACCCACCCAGTTGTACTGTTGGGTCAAATGCTGAAGCTCAATTTGAATAAAAGTGACTATCAACTGTGACTTTAGCCATTAGCTAAAGATGCTAACACTGACAGCAACTGGCCTACATTGTTCATAACCCTGCTTACTCCAGGTGGTGCCACCTGCAGGCAGAGGTGAAAAACACAGAGAATCCGCTATCCTCCAGGTTTGTGTTGCAAAAGGATTTCTGAGCTTTTTCTGACAAAAGCTGAGGAAAAACCTGACCAAACCCACCGAATCTGATGGCAGATGTGTGACGGGGTCACGGACTACTGCGCTGCAGAAAAGGGCTCCGATGTCAAAATAAAAACATGGTATTTGCATCTCAGGTCAAACAGGTGGGAATGGCCCCTTTGTCATAAATCCATTGCTGGATGGGGACAACAGGGACAGTGATTTACACCTATTTACCCGCTTGTACAACGAGGTAATTTTTACCGTACCAGTTCAGGCACGGAGCAGCAGGCAGTGGGATTTGAACCCGTGCCCTTCAAATGCAGTGTGGCAGCTCCAATCCTCCACAGCCCCTGTTGGCCTATAGGAGGAAGGAGGAAAGGCAGAAGGGAGTGGAAAAGAAGGGGAAGGGACAGAGAGAGATGAAGTGACAAGAAGAGGGACGTTCAAGGAGTACTGGCTGTCAAATGTTGTCTCCCCGCCATCGATGACTCATCAGTCTGGAACAAAACTGATTTGTCACCCAAGCGTGTTATTCACAACTGCACCCTAATATCAGCTTTATCATCACCATCATCATCCCCTGTCTAGGCCTCAACCCAGTGCATCTTTCATACCTGGGTAGCAAAGGCACCGCCGATCACCCTCTGCCCCGCTACACAGTGCAGCTCCCACCTTCATGCGAACAGGTAAATAAAAGCTGAGCGCAAAAATGTGTTTGCTTTCATAGACAAACCTCCTGCTCCCCCCTCTGTGCCCTGTTTCCCAGCAGGATGGGCTCTGATCCTCCAGAGGTTTGAGGAAATGGAATCAACCAAATGCCGGGTTCACCTGTTGGTTTCATCATTTCCGGGTGGGGGGTGAAAATTGCCAGTGAAAATGCAGCCCCTCAGCACACCGGGGCGGTGTCCACTGCCGGCTTTTGTGGCACAAAGAAAACTGGAGTGGGAGGGGGGGGGGCGTCAGTGTGCGCGACACCTGCGCATTTCGGCACCTCAGCTCGCCACTGCCTCCCTGCGGCCACACTGAGTGTTTGCACCCCCGGCGACAGAGCGGTTCCCACACCAAAAATAATAATTTTTTTTACAGAAAAACAGCGCAGAAATCCAGCAGTCCCTGCGACCACAGGGGACTTCTTCTTGTGATGGAAACAGAGCAGATGACAAACAACCAACACACACACACATACGTACCTTGGATTTTTAGATTTTAAGTGTTTCAGTATTATATCGAAATATAATGTTACGTAGAACGAAATATTAAAGCATAGGTTTATCCAGCAGATCATGTCAAGGGTCCGAATACTTTTGCAAGGTACTGTACATACATACACCTACGTATACATATTTGCTAAGTATGTAGTGTATGTGAAGAAATATTAGCCAAAAATATTGCATTTCTGCCTTGTGAATTACATGCAAAATCAAGTCAAATTGTCAAGTCTTAAAAAAAAAAAACACAAAAAAAAAACTGAGCGACAAGAATGGGATTCGTCTTGGAAAAAAAAAAGATTACATTATATTGATTTTAACAGTAAATAAACCCAACACATATTGAAGGCGAAAGGGAGGTTGGAAAAAAAAACCTTGAAAAATTATCTCCATTATCTTATTATATTACTATCTTGGGCCATAAATAAAGAAATTTACGGACTATAATGAACGGATACAGAAGGTTAACGAAACCACAGGAGGGATTTCGAAAAAATGTGTAAAACTAACTGTAAGCGATTTGTAAGTGCGTGGTAAGAAAATGTAGTGTCCTTAGTGGGGCAGAGTGAAAGCAGAATCAGAACTGCGGTGGCAGAAAATGCATTAAATGAGAATGTTTAGGCACAGTGAAATAATACAAAAAGAAGAAGTAAAGGCGGAAAAAACGAGTATTACGTTACCCGCCATTAGGAAATGAGGGGTGAGATCTATTGCGTCCAGCAGGGGGAGCCAAACGCAGCGAAATAAGCGTCACGGCTAAAATTCCAGGTAATTGGAATGAGACGTAGGGCCAAATTTTTCTTGTTATTTTGTCACTGTGTCATGACAAATCGATCTGTCACTGAAGTGGACTGTGCTTATTTTTAACATTTTTATTTTATATTTTTAGAAAAATCAAACCGCACGAGGTCACCGGTTAGTGCACCTGGAGGACAGGTGTGCGCTGGTGTAAAACATAGTGACTGGCAAGAAACCTGGAAGGCAGCAGACTTCAGCCCACCAGAAGGTCCCATGGAAACGGTTTGGTCCTATCCACAGATCAGTGGACACCTGACTGACTTGCTAGATTCTCTTCGAGGGGTAAAATTTTCCGGTCTTTCGGCTTGCATTCCTGCGCTGGTGACAGCGGTTAAGCGGAAGTGGTGATCATAAACCAGTTAAACCAGCACCGCCACTCATGTGATTTGTCACTTTCCAGTGGGCAGGAGGAGGGCCGTGTTGCTCTCCGCACCCTGGAGCAGTGAGAATGCTGACCACAAACTGGCCCCAGGTGCACAAGAACCGGGCTGCTTGCAGCACCGGGTCACTCAGGTGAGGTTACTGAACGACACGGCCTGTATTTTAACGTCCAGGTCGGGTTCAGGAATTATCACACAAATCAATTATACTGTCAGGTGTTTTATTTCAAATACAAAATAAATTAAATATTTTCTCTTACTGTTCAGATACTACAGTAATGCAGCATTTTGAGTGATAAACACACAAAGTAAATGGCGAATGTAGGAGATGGACAAGAAAACGCATAAAGGCCTCCGAAGTACATTGTTCCATACAGTTAAATCGTTTCAGCTGGTAAATAAGACAAAAACATGGACATCATAGACACACAAAAAAAATCGAAACAGCCACCCTGCAGTCAAGCTGCAACAGACTGACAGGCCGACACCCTGCGTACCATTGCTTTTCACCACGTTCACCAGCGCGGGCGGCACTGAGCCACAGCCAAAATCCGAGCTGACGAAGGGGTCGCAGACGCTGCCGTTTGGAGCCTCGGTGGGCAGTGTGTACCCCTCCTCCCAGGTCGTGACAAGAGCGTAAATCACGCGGTCCACAAGCAGACGGGAAAAGGCAACGCAATGAGCATGACCGGGCCAAACCGCGCCCTCACCAACCAGCCACACCCTCTCAGGGCAAAGACAAGAAGATGTGAAGCAGCAGGTGAAGGACAGACTAGGGACCTTCAGCCAACCGACCCTGGGGTGTCCGTCCTCCTGTCAGCTGCTGCAGGTCCAGCAACGCACTGCTTTGTGAGAGATCAAACGGTGCCTACGAGGGCGTGACAAGACCTGGAAAAATCAAACCTGTACCAAAGCGGTCACGTGTCGCAAGAAGCAACTGCCTCCTTCCTGTAAACATTTGGACACGAGTCGCGATTCCAGCGGTTCCGGTGCAGATGGTTCCCCAGAGCTCCTGCAACACCAACCTCCACCTCCTCACATGCGAAATTTACTCCCCACATTTTGGTCAGACTTTCGACGGTAACAGGTGAGCAAGCCATCATAACCCTCACACCCCCGATAGGTAGCTCGAACCCGTGACTGTGATGTGCTGTCTGGCCCAGACTGTAAACGGGTTTCAGCTGGCTGATGGCCACATCCCACTCAAGTGACCCTGCACAGCAATGCTATAAGTGACACTTTTAACAAAAACATCCCCCCATTAGTGTTAAAGATGTGAGGTGGCAGAGCCTACAAGGTGTCAGCAACGGATCAGACACCGGCGTAAAAACCGCATGTCCGCAGGATTCTGAGTGATCTTCCCTCATCTGGATGGAGAACCCCAGAAGCGAAAATGTACATTCTAATCAATGAAGTACGGGAACAGGAACGTGGACCGCTGACACAAGACACACACAAACTCATCGGCAGATAGTGACAAGGACACACAGTCCCCCCTCCTCCCCACTCTTCACTGTGCCGAGGACAGGGAGGCTGGCAGGGTGTCGTCACCGCGCCCTCTTGCGGGTGACATAGACGAGAACTCGACGGATGGAGAGCAGTCGGTCCTTCAGCGACGTCATGGCCAGGATGCTGAGCTGAGCTCTGCTCTCCAGGGGTAAGACGGCCAGGAGCCACCAGCACCACGCCGGGCCACTAGAGCTGCTCTGTTGAGTTGGAGGAGGGGGGGTTCAACATTAGTGAGAATTCCAGACAACATGTCCACACTGAGGGAAGAGCTATAGACAAGGGGGATACCTGCGGGTCAGGATCTTTGCTGGGCAGGTCCCCAAAGTGGCTAAGGATCTGGTTCTTCATGTTGTCCTTTAGCAAGGTGAACCAGGCTGTGGCTCTCTCATACACCGAGTCATGAAGCCTCAGCAGCTCTGCAAGCTCCTCCCCATCCACCTGGGGGGCCAAGTCACACAGGTGAGTGCTGGGAATTCCCACGTGGCTCAGCCCAGAAACACCCTTGCAGACCCCAAGAGACACACGGAGACAGACCTTCTTGTCCTCCAGATACTCGATCTTGGCCGTGTTGTAGCCGTCTCTCTGGCCGTGGCTGAGTACCTTGAACCGCGCCACTCCAATGGTGTCCACGACAGAACGCCCATCCGGGAAGAACTTGACGTCTCGCACTTCCAGCATGCAGCCGTAGTCTGCAAACCTGGGCAGGAAAAGTCAGAAACTTGGTCAGAAACCGCAGCCCAGTTAGAGGTTGGAGTGATGCATCTCCTCCAGGCTCAGCAGCACGCACCCCTTCAGTTCGTCCGCGATGCACATGCCAAACTGCTTGGTTCCTGTCTCCATGGAGCGTCGGATCATGAGGCGGTAGCGCGGCTCAAAGACGTGCAGCGGGCAGGGAATTGTGGGAAATGCCATGGTGCAAACGAAGATGGGCACTTCCTGGTTCAAGCTGCAGGTCAGATTCACAGAGCAGGAGAGAACAAAGAGAGGGTGCTTTAGGTGGGATGAGAGGAAGCCAGAGAGAGACCCTTCAAACATGTCCTACATCATTAACAACTGCAATTTTCTACATGATCAGCAAAGTTTTTATCTAAACTACAGTCAAGTGAAAAAGTTAGGACACCCCTCTAAATATTCCATTCTTTTTCACACGTGTCTTTTTCACATGACTGTATCTACCTGCCACTTTCTCCATTTAGCCATGTATCCAGCTGTCTATTTACCTGTCTCTGTACCTTTTTATCTATCCATCTACCTGTGTCTAACACCCCCCCCCATTAAGGCTCTCAGTGCCCCAGTGGGTGGGAACTACAGACATGATCATACACTCACTCAACAAGTACACAAAGCTCACTTTACCAACATACCTGGGCCCACAAGTCTGTTCGCAACCTGATTTGTTTCTAACTCCAAAGCCACTTTAACCGCCCTAGTGCTACAAACAAGTCACAGCAACTAAAAATGTAATAGGACAAGAACCCCTCAATTAATTTTTATTGTTTTGCTTTGTAAAAAAAAAAAAAAAAAAGTCAAGCTATTGTAAACCCGCACTCGTTCTAAACACTTTTGAAAATTTTATCAACCTCATAGTATAAGGAAATTTAAAATGCCTAAAAAATATATTGTCCCCACACACTGTTTAATGTTCTTGCTAACAACATTCAGGAACACCAGACGGGAGCTGTAGACACTGGAAGTGACAGGAATTGAGGAGGTTCCACATCTAGGCTAGTGATGTGCTCTTGGCTGCCAACTACTGGCTTGGAAGGTTAACACACATTGTGTCTAAAGCAGACCAAGCACAAATTTTGGCAATAATTTGTTTTTAAGAGAAGGAGCCACTGCACCTACACATATGAATGGTCAACACAAACCTTTGCACTACAAACGTCAAAAATAGGCAGAGCATAACCATGAAAACCACATTCTGAGCAGTGCTCTACAGTCAACTACAATGCAGTTCCCTGCTGGAGACCCTGCTGCATGTCTGCACTCACTTTGACAGCTCCTTCATCTCCTCCTCATGGATCTTCTTCCTTTCAGCCAACTCTTCAGACAGGTAGCGCACGAGCACCTCTTCCATCAGCAGCATCTTGTTGTACCCCCTGGTGGCCAGGTACTGTAATCATACCGCAATGCAATGGCAATGTCAGGACTTCAGTGGTGACATTTTATGTTCTGGCAGTTCACAATTTATGCAATGCTTTTACTGTAATAAAATGGCAGCATAGCTGCTACTCTGCTCAGAAATATGCCACGTGAGTGAAAAAACCCTGCAGGATTAACATGGCATGTAGCAACCCTTAACAATACATGAGGGTTTCCAAGCACAGTACACACCCATGTATTTTTAAAATTTCCTCATTCCAGGTTAAACTGCCATCTCCACATTCCATTGTGCTGCTGCTCTATACGCAACCCATTTTTAAACAATGGTTGCATTATCGTTTAATATAACTTGTTTGCATGGTGCCATTGACCGTTTTAGATCCATTTTGCTCTGAATGAGGTAAAAGGCGAACCAGAACCCCAAGGCTGCTCCGTTTTTTTTTTTTGTTTTGTTTTTTTTTTTTTACAGAAAAGAGCTGACTGTATTTTATAAACAACCAACTGTACCATTAAAGGGAAACAAAGCAGACTATAAACAGATTCTAACTCCTTTCTGCCGAAAGTGACTCGTGTAGTTTAGGTACCACAAGCAAACAGTCCAAAAACTAGAACAGGGACAACCTGACGCAAAACCAAGAGAGATGTGCAGGTGTCTAGGCTCACCTCCGACAGGTTCTCCTTGCACAGTGGGCAGTTCGGAGTGTGGTCCAGGCATCGCTCCAGGCACTTGAGGCAGAATGTGTGACCACAGGGTGTGGCGACAGGCTCATAGAATAGCCTAGAGCATGAACAGTAAGATACTCTTTCTTCCTTCTTCATTTATTTGATTTTCCCAAGATGTAACACAGTATGTCTGAACAGTAGGTTGGGCAATGGTTCAGGAAGCATGTTAATCAAAGAACCCTAAGGAAAGAATTCATCTCAACTGTCTTGAGCAGACAAGTCCAGGTGTCTTTACGATGCTTAGTAACTACAAGAGGACAGGCGTAAATTAAACAGAAATGAGAGGTGACAGATTAATCTGCTCGGAATCGGTGAAGGTCCCACCTCATGCAGAGGGAACACTCCATATCTGCACTGTCCAACAGCTCAGGGGGCACAACCCTGGCCCCTATGGGAGTGGGGGAGTTCTGTGACGAGGAAGCGCCATCTGCGAACAAGACACACAGGGAAAAATCATATAATCTGCGTTCCCTACAAAACCCTTTCGCCTACGTCCCTTCACAGTTCACACAAAGATTCTTCCAGGCTCACACATAGGGTTTTCCAACAAAAACACCCATCTGCATCCAGGGTATTTTGCATGAGGTTCATACCCTGCTGGCGCAGCAGCTTGGTGGGCGGCGCAAAGCCAGGGGTGTCAGCAGGGCCCTTTCTCTTGAGGGTGGAACCAGGCAGCGAGGACAGGACTGACACCAGGGTCTTCCCATCACCAAGGAGGGATTCAGTTTTACTTAGTGAAGCCATCAGGTTTGTGTGGTCCTTGCCGGATGGGGACAGGGGGACACTCTTACTAAATGCAGAGTCCTGGAGAAACCAGGGGATGTGGGAGGTCAGCTACTGTACATGCCTTTGATCTGACCAATGCAATATGTCATGCGACTGGCCTCACCTTCGAGGTGCCCACTTCCTGTCTGTCACCACTGCGTGGGAGGGGCTGAACAGAGCCAAGGAGAAGGGGAGGTTTGAGGCGTGTGGAGGTAGACCCAGCCTGGTGGGGGTGCAGCGATGTGGGCAATGTGTCTCTCTCGAACAAAGAAGAGAACATCTCGCTGAGGATCTGTGGAGGCAGCACAAGAAAAAGTAAGTTACATTACATTTATTCATTCACAAGTATCCCTTGAGATATGACTCTGACTTAGTTTTCACATATACCAGTGAAATTTATGCTATACTTTACCAAGTTATAACCAAATACGCTTTAAGGTTAAAAGTACGTGGACCCCCCCTTCTAATGATTGAGCGGAACTGCCTTCGGCCGCACCCACACAGCATACAAACACATTCTAGACAGCTGTGTGATTCCAGCTTTGTGGCCACAGCGTGGGGAAGCTCCTTTTCTGCTCTGGTATGAGTGTGCCTCCCCCGCACAATGCAAGCTCCATAAACACACGATTTGCCCGGGTTGGTGTGAAAGAACTTCAGTGGCCTGCACAGAGCCCTGACCTCAACGCCACTTAACACATTTGAGATGAACTGGATCATCGACTGCGAGCGAGACTGTCTAGCCTGACATTGGTGCCTGACCTCCTTCATGATCTTGTTGCCGAATGGGCACAAAATGCCACAGCCGTGCTCCAAAATCTGGTGGAAAGCCTTCCAAAAAGAATGGAGGCTGTTACAACAGCATATTAATGTCCTAAGGTTTTGGAATGAGATGTTCAACCATGATGGTCTGGTGTCCACATGCTTTTGGCTATATACAGTCATGGCCGAAATTGTTGGCACCCCAGAAATTTTTCCAGAAAATCAAGTATTTCTCACAGAAAAGTATTGCAGTAACACGTTTTGCTATACACATGTTTATTCCCTTTGTGTGTATTGGAACAAAACAAAAAAAGGGAGGAAAAAAAGCAAATGGGACATAATGTCACACAAAACTCCAAAAATGGGCTGGACAAAATTGTTGGCACCCTTAACTTAATATTTGGTTGCACACCCTTTGGAAAAAAAATAACTGAAATCAGTCGCTTCCTATAACCATCAATAAGCTTCTTACACCTCTCACCCGGAATTTTGGACCACTCTTCCTTTGCAAACTGCTCCAGGTCTCTCTTATTGGAAGGGCACCTTTTCCCAAGAGCAATTTTAACATCTCTCCACAGGTGTTCAATGGGATTTAGATCTGGACTCATTGCTGGCCACTTCAGAACTCTCCAGCGCTTTGTTGCCATCCATTTCTGGGTGCTTTTTACGTATGTTTGGGGTCATTGTCCTGCTGGAAGACCCAAGATCTCGGACGCAAACCCAGCTTTCTGACACTGGGCTCTACATTGCGACCCAAAATCCTTTGGTAATCCTCAGATTTCATGATGCCTTGCACACATTCAAGGCACCCAGTGCCAGAGGCAGCCAAACAACCCCAAAACATCAATGAACCTCCACCATATTTTACTGTAGGTACTGTGTTCTTTTCTTTGTAGGCCTCATTCCGTTTTCGGTAAACAGTAGAATGATGTGCTTTACCAAAAAGCTGTATCTTGGTCTCATCTGTCCACAAGATGTTTTCCCAGAAGGATTTTGGCTTACTCAAGTACATTTTGGCAAACTGTAGTCTTGCGTTTTTATGTCTCTGTGTCAGCAGTGGGGTCCTCCTGGGTCTCCTGCCATAGCGTTTCATTTCATTTAAATGTCGACGGATAGTTCGTGCTGACACCGATGCTCCCTGAGCCTGCAGGACAGCTTGAATTTCTTTGGAACTTGTTTGGGGCTGCTTATCCGCCATCTGGACTATCCTGCGTTGCAACCTTTCATTAATTTTTCTCTTCCGTCCACGCCCAGGGAGATTAGCTACATGCCATGGGTTGCAAACTTCTTGATAATGTTGCGCACTGTGGACAAAGGCAAATGTAGATCTCTGGAGATGGACTTGTAAACTTGAGATTGTTGATATTTTTCCACAATTTTGGTTCTCAAGTCCTCAGACAGTTCTCTTCTCCTCTTTCTGTTGTCCATGCTTAGTGTGGCACACACAGACACACAATGCAAAGACCAAGTGAACTTCTCTCCTTTTTATCTGCTTTCAGGTGTGATTTTTATATTGCCCACACCTGTTACTTGCCCCAGGTGAGTTTAAAGGAGCATCACATGCTTGAAACAATCTTATTTATCCACAATTTTGAAAGGGTGCCAACAATTTTGTCCAGCCCATTTTTGGAGTTTTGTGTGACGTTATGTCCCATTTGCTTTTTTTCCCTCCCTTTTTTTGTTTTGTTCCAATACACACAAAGGGAATAAACATGTGTATAGCAAAACATGTGTTACTGCAATACTTTTCTGTGAGAAATACTTGATTTTCTGGAAAAATTTCTGGGGTGCCAACAATTTCGGCCATGACTGTAGTGTATGAGGGTTATGTTTTGCACTTACAAACAATAAATGCCAAGCATGGGGGAATGTTCAAAGTTGGTGTTGTAAGGGTAATAATTACATTGCGTGTTCCACTTTGAACAAACAGGGCACACACTAACACCCAGCATCTTATCCAGAGCCACAGTACCTTCTGGGCCTCCATCTTGACAGCGGTCCAATCGGGCTTTAGTGCTACACACAGGAAGTACTCCTGCAGAGCCTCCTCGTTGCGGCCTGCTTTGCTCAAGGCGACGGCTTTCACGTAACGAGCCTGGGGGGGAGAGAGGATGGATGGCGTTGGCATTAGCGTGGACCACAATGACTGTGCCACAGTACCGATGCTACAGAAACACGGATACCAACTAAGAAATTCCTTTATGTTGAAGAAGTTTTGTAAATTCCTGTCATTTGAATATCCTGGTTGTAATTACATTAAATCGAGACATTTCATTATGCCTTTGCAATGTGTTTTGTAACTGAACAATGGTAAATGTGAAATCTACCTATGCTGTGGATGACCAATCATGGGAAATTACTATGGAGCTCAGAAACAGGAAATGTCTGTTACAGTAATCTATTTCTGAGCAATGGCTTGCCCTTGCCATTTTTCTTCCCCAAAGCAGGCTGACAAAAGAGAACCCAACACACAGTGGTAGGATTCATCAGATCTCACAATGACCACACTGCTGGCACTACCTCTCCCTCCTCTGCCAACTCCCAGGAAACCAGGACAGGGAAACAAGGGGCCGCTTGCATAAGAGAGATAGGACGAAGATGGCTGGTGTGGGTCTGTTGCACTGCCATGTGGACACCTAATCCTCTTACACCACAAGACATATGTCTGCCCCAGGTATCAATCACAAAGGGGAATACATTCATGCAACTATTGTGTGTGTGTTTGTGGGGGGGGGGTATTTATTCATGCGTTTCACACATTCTGGTGTGGTTTAGAAATCCTGGAGCAGCACTGTGTCCCATCATCTCCAGTACAACACCTGTAGGAACAACACTCCACTGGACTCACCTGGGGCAGGTGTGGGCAGAGTCGACATGCAGTCTCTGCATCCTTAACAGCTTGTACATGGTTCTGCATATCAACGAGGAGCTCTGCCCGCTCAGTGATGAGTCTACAGTCAGAGGGTGCTGTGGCAAAGGGAGATGGGACACAACTATGAAAACATCATCATTATTACTGAACACACAAGACAGCTACAGGTAGTTGGTACAAGGAGCGATCAAAGGGGGCTGACCTCTGAGTCACACAGTAACCTGTGATGGCAGTGACCATCCAACTGTCCCCTCACACCTACAGCATCAAACGGTACAGTTACTACTGGGGCTGTATTACAATGTCGTACTGTGTGATAGATGGCAGCTGCTGCATTTCAGAATGTTCACGTCGCTATTATGAGAATCATTAAGGAGTTGATCCGAGAGTTGTTGTATGCTGACCAGTGTAAAACTCAGTTTCACACGATTTCTTCTCATGCTCGCCTGGGAGCAGTTCTGATACTTTTATTTCACCCATTTTACACACTTTATGCTCTTTTATAAACTACGTCCTTTTGATTTGAATACTGTTACGTTTAACTGCATTAACCAGGAGACATTATTTGGTATGTTTTAAACACCATTTTATTCCTTTTCATAACTGGTGAGGGTGCGCATGTATGTATACAACTTGCTGAGGGCAACCGCCTTCACATAATGAGCCTGGGGGTGGGACCAGCTTGTTATAGCCATCCTATGGATAACTATAACTCCCAACTACCGGAATGTGCACTTCCATCACAATGGCCAGTGCACACGAGGTCCACCTTTCCAAGGAAGGACCGCAAGACCAGCATCATGCCTCCACTCATTCTTCTCAGACACCTAGGGGAGGGCAAGATGGTAGCATTTTCCCTCTATTGGAGCCTCGGCAGGCATCGCACAGGCGGAGCGGCTGAGTCAGGACTGAACAGATCTGAGTTCCCGCCGACAGATTTGTTTACCGTATGTAGGGCCGCCTGCAGCCATCCCTGCGTGGGAGGTGTGTGCCAAACACATACGGTTCACTCTGTGGCGGCAGCCAACGTTTCCTCTTGCATATCTGAGCATGGACCGGCCATGCAAACTCGGGGCATTCGGCCAGACAGTCGGTAAAGGGGACGGTGACAGGGACCTTCAATCGGCTTCCTTCTCCACTATTTACACACCACACAACTCCAGATAGTAAGGCCAAGCCTACCGCATTTCTGTAACACAGCACACCTTTGACCATCTCTCAAAACCTGTACCACACCAACGTCCGAAAATGTTCCGGGGGTGGAGGCCATCTTCAGAACTAATGGCTGATAAACAGCAGGGGGCAGTGGAGGAAACCTCTTGACTTAAATCGGAGGCTAACTGGGATCACAGCGTCTGGGCAGTGGCTGAAAAGGGGGTAAGAGGCCCTCAGGAGGGACCACCCAGGGTAGACTGAGCCGAGGCCAGTCTGCATTGGATCACACCGCTTTTCCAACGGTTTAATGCTGGAAACCCACCACACTCACAGCCTTGAAGGCAGGATGGGACCACCTGTGATGCAAGAGGGAAACCCCTTTGGGGGCCACACTGGGATATAAAGGGACTTCAGTAGCACTGAACTGGGCTTATTCCAACAATTGCTTTGTATCTGGGTGATGATATGAGAACTACGCTTTTACAGCTGTTTTGTTTCCATTAAACAAATGCTCAGGGTTGTCACCAATGGCATCAAGAAGCATCTCCATGGCAACACAGTGACCCAAAACTCCTCTTTGAAATTGGAAAAGGAGGCAGCATGCCCCATTCCTGCATTCGTTTGACACTCTGGGGGAATCGAGACATTCTGGAACAGAAGGAAGAAACAGGCAATTCACTGACCCCCTGACTTTCTGGGCTTTTACAATAAAAACAGACAGGGGCCTTCCCGTGTAAAAGGAAAAAGCAGAAACTTCAAACAACAGCGAAACACCCAAACAACCACTTCTCATGTTTACATAAAATCTGACCTGTATGTTTCTGCAACGAACAACAAATAAACATCATCACTATCTGAGCACGTTTTAGCCCAAAACTTCACCCTTAAAGGAGTAAAGGCGTCAATTTTACCAGGGCAACGACACCTTTTACTGGGGTAAGCAAGCCCGGGCCACTTCTCTGGACTGTAAGTAGGACACCCGGAAGGGACGCGCACGGCCGCGCCCTCTAGTGTGCGTGCCTCGGTGGCATCAGCACGCGAAAGTAGGTCACGCAGTCGTTGTTCATTCGGGGACGAAGATCGGACCCCCTCCCCCGCAGTTGTCATCATTAATTTTGAACAAGAAAACACACAACACACACATACACACTTACTGAGCTCGGCCGCTCGGCTGTACTTGTCCAGAGCCGCCGGCAGCTCTTTCCTTCGCCGCCACATGCGCTCGCCCTCGATCCAGCACCGGCGTGCGAGGCTCTCCGCCTCGAACCACTTTTCGAGTAGCGAGCTCAACACCACGTTGACACGGAAACCGCCGGGCGGCTCACGGCCCTCCTGCTTGCACACCGTGCACCGGCAGCTCCGGCGCTCATTCCCTCCTCCTCCGCCGCCGCCTCCGTCCTCCTTCTCCGGGTCCTCCTCTAGGCAGCGCTTGCAGAAAGTGTGTCCGCAGCACAGGGTCACGGGCTCCGAGAGCAGGGCCGCGCACACGCTGCAGGAGAACATGTCTGGCTGGGGCTCGCCCTCCGTGTGCGTGGACAGTTCCCTGTGGCGGAGGGTGCGGGCGATGCTCTCCACGAGCAGCGCCAGCTCCTCGGGCCGCAGTGCATGCAGGCGGGCGGCCACACAGTACGAATCGAGCGCGTCGGCCAGGCGACCCCCCCGGACGAGCGCGTCCGCCCTGCGCATATACAGTCCGCGGTCGGGCTGCGGCAGCTCGGTCAGCTGAGATCCGTAGATCTCGGCGGCGAGCTCGAAGTCCCCGGCGCGGCACGCCTCCTCGGCCACCTCCAGCATCTCCGGGCACAGCCCCGCAGCCCCTGGGTTCGACAGCTCATGCGGGAAGCTCTCCGCATGGTGCTGTGTGCCAGTCTCCATCTCGTTGTGTCCTGGGTGGGTTGGGGGGGGGCGCTCTCGCCGAACCAAAACAAACAAACAAAAGAGGCCGAAACAGACGAGCGGCTGCCGAATCTAGCGACTGTGGCGACCAAATGCGGAATCTGGGCGGAAGTAGGACACAACTTGAAGTGTCACCGTGGACGTGAAAACAGCGTGGCGCCCACGGTGACGCAGCGTGAGCCTCATGCCGGGGTTGAGCTGCCCCAGGCGCGGGAGCGGCGAGCCTAAACCATCAGGGAACCGCGTGTGCCGGTCCGAAAACGAAAGAAGCAGCAAAGTTACTAAAAAAACCGGCAGAGGGCCGGCTACCACAGTAAATACCCGCTCCTCCGCGCCCTGGCGCGGGCTCTGCGGTGTCGCCCCTCGCGCCCCTGATGGCCGACTTCGTTGACATCCGGTTTGAAACGGTTACAAGGTGGCGGATTTGTAAAAGAAACTGCAGAAAAGCGGGTGTTGGTGCGCCAGTTGAGAACAGGCGGCCGAACGCTGGGAAATGGTTTTTAAAACGGAAAAAAAAATCAAAAAACGGGAAAACAAAGAAAAGCGTCTCGAGCGACTTTGCCTCAGAGCGGAGGGAGAAGCCGAACGGCGCCGTTTCTCCTCAGTTGAAAAAAAAAAGCCGACATTTATGTAACCCGGCTAGTTTCACGCAGTTGGACTGTGCGCGTCGGACCCCGGAGAGGTCATTTTGAATAGCAGCCAAAAAACGGACAAGTCGATGAAACGGCGGCGCCCCAACCTCCAGCCGTGTTTATGTCGCTCGGATTCCTCTCCCCGAGTGCAAAGTGCAAGTAGTTCGTGTGTGTGTGCGTGTGTGTGTGTCAGTGTGTGGCTGTCACAGCACCACGTGACGCTCAGGACGTGACCCCATTGGTCCGCCGCGTGGCTCGCTTATATAATGACCCGGGTCGTTGTATAACAGTCGAGCGACACCGCGAGGTGTTTTATAACGATGGCAGCGCGGCTTCTGCTGCAGTTTTGCTGCGCGTTTGCAAGGTCACGGTGTCGAGTTCGGGTTCGGCTCTGATTCCGGATCCGGACCGGCTGTTGGGTTTGTGAGTTTGGGGGAGGTCCGATGGGCTTGGCGGGGGTTCACCCCGGGCACCAGTGCGCACCCGCGTTGTTTTATGTAACACTTTGTCTATTACATAAACAGGGAGCTGAAGACGGAGTGTGTCGTGTGCCAGCAGTCCTCACACACACACACACAAACTCCTCATCATGACCTGTTAACATATTCTCAGTTGAGACAGAGAGCAGATTCCAGCACCTTCTGACCACTGCTGGACATGTCCTGCTAGAGATCTGCAGTGATTTTTGGGAAAAATGCTTTTTTTAAAAAGTTTGTAGGGTGTGCTGGTGCTTTGTCGTTCCCCCCACCCTGAAAAGAAGGTGCTGGCTCCAAATCTGTAGTTGAACCCTAAAATAGGAAAACTGCTTTTGGTTATTTCTGTCCAGGAAATGAATGAACAACTTGGCTATAATGGTGTTCTGAGCGTGGGGGGGGTGTGAGAGAAAACCGTACCATGTTTTCAAAGCCCCAGTAACCACCAGGTAACTTGCTTGCTCAAAAGGACTCCTCTGCTCACATAAACACACCGCCCCAGGAAAACAGATGGGGAAACATGTTTGTCTGTTATTTACCCTTTTAAAAAAAACTTGATTCTTAGGTTAAATTTTTACGTCAATATGCTCGTGTTCTGACTTTCAATTCGGTGTATGACTAATGCTTAAATCATTATGAAACGAGGAGAAAAAATATTATATAACCTTTATATACAAGGGGTTTAATTTTATTTCTTCCAGCATTTGGGTGTCAGTGTGTGTGCACACACAGAAAAACACACACACATACTTTGTGAGAAGTAGAGCCTTTTTTCCATGCTCAGGTCTTGTCTGCTGCTGTGAAGACCCACACGTTGCCTCCTTGCCTTTAACTGTTCACAAATGTCTGCTATTTATTTGTTTCCTCAGTGGGTCACAAATTGAGGTTTGCTAATTTTAGTGTCAGATTGTGTAAACTTAAAATGATGGAGAGACCCAATGCACGGCGCTGCAGTCCAGGGAGAGAGCAGGAAGCCAAACCCAGCCGGGCACCTGGAGTTTCCCCAACAGCGACCCAAACCACCGAGCAGCAATGCTGCCCGCAGCATCCACATCTTTCACGCACATAATCCTCTGTCTTCCAATAATCCAGAGATAACCGGAGGCTCACGGTCAAGGCAGCCCATTGGTCCCCCTAAGGCGGAATATCCACCTTCCTCACCTTCCAGAATCCGGTCAAACCATCCCTAAGGCAAATGAACGACTGAGCAGTGACAGCTGGACATGTGAATCAAAAAGTTTCCATGCCAGAGAAGACAAGTTAGGAACTAATCGGTAACGTTGGATGTCCTGGATAAGTGTCCTACATAAGAGTATATTTTCATTTTAGCTTCTTTCCTTCATTATGCTATTAGTATTGTTAGTTATTTGTTAAGTCCATCTTGTTTCAGTTGCTGTATTTCAGGGTGCTAGTAATGTTTGACTCTGAAGACATGACCCACTTTAGACAAGCAGCAACACTGTGTGGATCTGGTCTTGTGACCATGAGGTTGCAGGTTCCGTCCAAGGAGGGAGTCTGAGCTCAGTGCTTAAAGGGGAAGTTCACTCTTTCCACCTCTGGCTTCTTTATTGCACCAAAGTAGCTGTACTTGAGCACCCAAACCACACTTTTTATTGTGTTGGAATTTTCCAACAAAAATGTTTATTCCTGAAATGACCTAAAACGTGAAACTACCCAAGAATATCATGTTGTTAAATAAAGGTAAAATATAGGCATCCATTTTCCAAAGAATAAATTTTAAAAAGCTTTAAACAGTATTTGTACTTTCAGTAAAAGTTTTGATTCAATCAGATGTCCCTTCCAGTCTTTTAATGTGACAGGTGTTGTCATAAAATATCAAAACAGTGAAAAACATTTTTTGGAGAAACATATTTTAAAAATTGTAATGAGTTTCATTACAAGCACTTTTCCTGTGGTAGGAAGGTTGGCATGAAGGATTTCCACACATTTCTATGTGGAACAGTGGGAACCTTAAGCTGTCAAGAATATCTTTCTGTAAAGTTATAAAAATCACACAAACATAAATGCAAACCTAGGTGGACATCTGGGAGAAGCTAAACTGAGGTAGCAGTAAAGGATAGCAAAGGAAACTACAACCAGCATGAGAACAGATACAAGGTTATTACTCTCAACCAACAAGTCTGAAATACTAAACGATTTAACTGGGTAAAGTGTAGGTTTGTAAGTTGTGGTGAGGTGTTTTAGTGTCAGCTAGTGCTTTGCTGGATTAAATAAGGTGGTAAAAATATCTAGGAGAAAATAGCACATACACCGAATAACTGGTTCTGCAGGTGCTGGGTGTGGGACCCCATCTGAAGTGTTTAAATTGAATGCCTGGAGGGAGGAGAGCAGAACTGTGCCATTATCATCATTATTGTCCTCTTCATTGTCAGTAGTATCGGGTGGCTGAATTAATGTCTTAAATATATAAAATAATAAACCAAAGCAATTCCAAGCACAACATTCATGCAAGTTCCATGTCGGCATTTTCAGCAATCAGTTTTTATAGAAATTGGTCGAATTCAGTACGCAGTTGCAGTCAGCTTATGAAATTACCATGTTTCCTGAGTCAAAACAGGGTCAGTACATTTTTCATATTTTCAAAGCAGGTGTAAATGGTTAAGGGGCTAAGTTCACAGCACGCTGGGATTAGAGTGAGTGTAACCAGGTGGGGCAGTTGGCAGGTGTTTATGCTGTTAAATGTCCTTTTAAAGTCAGTGTGAAAAACAGAATAAAGGCACTGCACACCGGTTGACACGCTTTTTCTGTCTGCTTTCTTTATGACCGTTTGCTTTTGCTGTAAGTGTTTCACTTCACCATCACTTTGGATATTGAAACGTAAAAAGTGGGCAAAGAACAGTGGAGACTTAACATGACAGCAAAAAAATGAGTTCAAACTTAAGGCCCAAACAAAAAAGTTATTGCTGTTTTTATAAGAATTTATGGTCTGTAAAACTGTGGCTGTTTGCCCATCAGGGGTATTAAAAACACAGCTGCTGCCTCTGGTGAAGAATGGGGCAGAGAGAACCCTCCTCCAGTCTTCCAACAGACAGATCAACCTGTCATGAGCCAGGTGAACAAACCTTATACCAAGACAGATTATGTGTGGTTTGTAAAGGGTGTTTTTGGGCAGAAAGTGTGTAGAATCTGGCAGAGGAGCACCAGAGAGATGGATGACTGTAAGGCCTACCAAAGGCCCCATGAGGAAAGTGGACACTGCGCGTGGAGAGTGGAGGGTGACAGGTGTGCCACTCGGACTGTACTGACTTCATTCCCTCAGGTTCACCTGGAAGGTTTGTCACCAGTCCCAACGCGTTATCCCGTTCCCCCTTGCTGGTGGTCTCCTGGCTCCGGATCATAGACATACATTATGTTTGTGCTTCCTGAGATAAACCCAAATGATGGAAACCATGGGGAATGAATATTTATTTATCCGTCCCTTCATACTCATTGACGTTATTAGGTACGCATTGTTGGTACAGGCTGCTGGTTGTGTGCTTATGTGTTTCTTCACCCAAATTTAGTTTTTAATACCAACCATGCATTATTAGAAATCAACAGGTACCATTGTTGCTGGCAAGGTGTACCACTTCATGGTCATCCATCATCCATCAGTAGGATAATGTGCTGTGTTTAACATGGTCCTCCAAACTTCACTGTACCATTGCTTTACTCTCAAATCAGTAAGGCATCTTCAGGACGAGGTGGAACACAATGCTGGCAAACTAATGCACCACAAAATGGATAGATAGATAGATAGATATAGAAATCCTGAAAAATGAAGTGAAGTTGTCAAGTCGGCATGGATCAAAAACCCTGTAGAGCATGTCTTGCCCTTAATTGTGGACTCATGCTGTTTTAGAGGCAGAGGGTACCTAATACAGTGACCAGTGAATGTATGTTCATTTATACATTTGTTTAATTTAGCTCATTCATTCAAAGGCATTTGAAAAAGTCTGAAAAGCTGTGTTTCTGGTTAAACTGACATTCATTCATTCATTCATTCTTTTGGTAGTGGTTTCTTCCTTGCGTTGTGTATTTGAGTCACTATTAGAGGTTTCCATGCTAGAGCTGCAACGTGATATTTTATGAAAAAATATTGTTTGATGAAGCAGACTGATTCTGTTTCCACCGTCTGGGATGGCAGCAGTTCTGTTCCATGAGGCAAACAACAGATTCCAAATAACATTCTCTGTTTACTCAGCAGGTGCATAAGTGAGTATAAAATACGAAACGTTTTGTACATGTAAGGATTGAGTGCCATGACAACCAGTTTGTATGAGGACATTGACCCCCCCCCCACAAAGGCGATGCTGTCAGGTCAGTTTTCGTCGACACGGGGCTGCGTTTTCACAGGACATCGGTCCTGCGGGACTCATCCCTCATCTTCATCCTCATGCACCTCAGGAACCGTGTCCACATAACGGGCGGGAGCATGGCTGGGACCAGGTGGCAGGTCGACACACGCACGTGGCCTCTGTGGAGCACCAATCCCTGGCAACGTCCAACAAAGCCCACACGTGAACCGCAGCTCCAGTGGCTCCCAGATGGCAGGATGCCTGGTCCCCAAACCAGCGAGGGGGGGGGGGGGGACTCTTGCTTTTCACACCACTGAGTGTGGACCTGGGGAGGAGCACCTAAGGGCTTAGCCTTACTGGGTTTGCCAGCATAATCTGTGCTAATAAGAGTGCGTTGCAGTCACTGCGTAATCTCACTGCAAACAAGGATTTGCTCCAATGCCAGGTAGACGTTTATTATTTGTGCAACATTACTGTAATTCTCAGCTAAATGCAGGTGTACCGGAGGAATCAAAGCTGAAAACGGCAGTTTACAAAATAACCTATGCCCCCCGATTATCATGTTCAACAAGGCATGGTCGCAAAGATGAAATAGTTCAAATTTAAAGGAGTACTGCAAAACACTGAGGCATAAGGCACCATAATGTACAGTTCACACTGAAATTTGACCCAAATACTTTTCACATGACTTGCAAATGATGGAAATTTTACTGAATCAAAGTAAATCCAGCAATTTGTGCTTACATTTTTTGGGTTATCTTACATCTTACAGTAACTTTGCTTGTGACCAGCCATGGCATAAACTAAATCTCGGTACTTCATGCCAAAGGCAGCAATCCTTATCACATCACCAGCAGGTTAAGACCTCTGGGTAAGTCTTGTAGAATTGTTACTCCGACCAACCCCCACCCCTTCAGAGCCCTTGTATTCGTCCAGTATCAGATTAGCATCAGCTACCATGATGAAGGATGTATTCTACAGCATCTCCTACCAGTTTAGCTGCCACCTGTAGGTTTGTATCCCACTACTGACACCAGTAACCCGTTGTGAAAATGAAAACACTGGTCCCCCACGGAGAAGGCAGCAACCCTGCGATCACCACAGTGAGCTACCTGCTGCTGCTATTAATGATGTGAAGGGGCTGGATAGACTGATATTAAAGTCAAGATTTCAATATTTTAACAGCTAAGGGTAATTTCACACAGACAGAAAGACAAAAACAATTCAGCATCTCGACGTCCACTGTTCTACACAGACTGACATAAAACAAGACAGCAGGTGGCAGAGTGGTTGTCAAAATGCAGGCTCAGCAGACTCAAAAATGTGAAACTCTGCCATAAAAAAACTGAGAGCCATGAAAGTTTTTCAATGCATTCGGGCAGAAAATGAGAACCGATTAAAGAGGCAGACTTCCTGGTGTACAAAGCTTACACGTGCTCTGGAATACAGCAGATCCAGTCAATTTACTTTGAATATTCTTCTCCTTCCATAGCTTTGACTGACTTGTGCAGAGGCAGAAGTTTAGAGTTGATGCAAATAATGGACTGGAAGCCACAATATATTTGGCTATCAGAACTGGAGACTTTAGAGTTTTCCTCATCTACCGCTTGTAGCAGAGGTGTAGGCAACAGCAATTCAATATCTGATATTCAAAGTGATAGGAAGGGTCCTGTTAGCTGAAGCGGTATTTTTAACATCAGAATGAACACCACTGATCCCACAGATGAGTAATTATTACATTTTTTATTCCTTTTCCACCATCACTATGCATGGGCAAGAATGAGGTCACTTCTGAAATTGGCAGCTACCTGATGAAAACTACCAACCGTAACCACAAGAGGGCGCGATACCTTTTACCCTGAGACTTCAGCTATTTTCATTCTGAATAACAGCATTTTCATTCTGAATAAACATGAATAAAAATGTTATGTTATGAAGCTCTCACCCTTCCTTGTAAAATAAGTTCCCCCTAAAACTTCAGAAAAGGATGTATTCTGTTCCAGTTGTATTCTGATGGGCTTCAGCTCATCTCTCAGGCCTCATGGGAGTAATGGGGGTCATAGTAGCTGTGAAACTGCTCGGCAAAGGGAGTGTTGTCATGTTACAAAATACAGCTGTTATAAAAATACTCATAAAAATAAAAACCTGGAGGGAGTTAAGAAACATCAGTTGCGTGTGATAAGTACTGTACGTTCAAATTCTAGGAGAAAATCACTATTTCACTGCATCTGCTCTTAAGGTAAAGAGGTAAAACTCAAAAGACTTGAGATTCATTTGAACGGGTGGACATCTGAGGCATGTCTCAAATCACTGTCACATTGGACCCGGAATACAGCTCTGCGGCGGAACAACCTGCAGGGGGACACCGAGGGGAGCTAAATCCCGCCACCTTCATCCATGTGTGGTGGTAAAACTGCTGTCCTCCCAGGAGAGGAACAACGGAGGAGGCCTATGCGTCGAAGAGGAGCACAGCAGCGTCACAGCAGCTCATCTGTTATGTTGATCTAACGCACATGCACACACATACTCCAGTAGTCCAAAACTGAAAGGTCAATCACTGTCCTCCCAGGAGTCATCGGTAATGTAGATCTGGGCCAGGAGATCCCATGATCGTTTTGCTGCTCTGTTGCCATTTGAGTCGGTGGACATCATACTCTGGGATTAAGGGGAAACACAGATTACATAAACAGCTGCCAGTAAATTGTAGCACTCCAACCAAAGAGATTTCACCCCTAAGCTCGTAGGCTGCTCTCTAGTTTGTAATACTGGGAATTAGTTCAAGTTCCACAATGATCCGAGTGACACCAGTTCCCACAAAGAGGAGCAGGAGGAGGAGCCTGTTGGTTTTGCTCAGACCTCAGTTTATGTTATCACCATGGCAATAAACATGAGGACAGGCCTCATTAATCCTGTGAATACAACATGTGACATCAGAACCACCGCCTCACCTAGCATCTCTGGGTTTCCTGTGGACAGTCTGGTGCCATCACACATGCATACACACACACAGCTCCTGGCCATCACCGATTTGGACACGATGCTGCATACCCATGTGGTGCCCCTTTGCCCCTTCCCCTGTTCCCTCCCCAAAATGCTGGGATGCTACAACAGGAACATAACTGCAGTACTGGCAACACAGGGCTCAGAGGAGGAAACGCCATTCTCTATAATTTTAATCCATTTAAACTTTATTGAAATGTTGTTCATGCAAGGTCCTTGATGAGTTCCTTTATTTAGTGTTAAGACAAAAAATGGCAGAGACCCCCCCCCCCCTTCCCAGACAAGGCCCTGAGCAAAACAACTGCTGAACAGAACTGGATGCAGGTGGAAGGGGGTGGAGTTGGTATGGGTGTCAGCTGCAGGGTCCAGTGTTTTACCTATCATCGCCGAGAGGGAATCCAAAGTTATTTTTGTTACAAGAACGATAACCTGGACTTTGCCCACAGAGCAGTGAAATAATAATAATAATAATAATAATAATAATAATAATAATAATCAATAGTAAGTTATTAGCTGGAAGAAGGAAGGACCTTCAGAAACTCCTGTTAACATTTACAGTGCAGAGCTCCCCTTACAGGAACAACAGGAGCACAGTACATGTCTACATTAATGTTAAAATTATCATTACCATTATTATAATTATTATTAACGTGGTAATTTTTACAATGTATTCAGTTAAATAATTAAGGTGAGGCACCACATCTCTCGCACCGCACCCCAGGGGCTAACTTGTGACATAAATGTAGTTTAATGTAAAAGAAAACATTAAATATTCTTGTCCCAGGAGGTGGCGGTGATGCATGAACCGCCCTGCACATCCTGTCTTTGTCGGCTGCCCACACTCCTCCTCTGAAGGCTGCGCGCTACCCAAGAATCATGTTGATTCAGTGGGATCACCAAGGCAATAGCCACATTGATGGAGGCTACCTGCCTAAAGTGAAGGAGGCAGGAGCGCAAAGGCTGTGTTTGAATTCAGCCGCCTGCCAACACCTTGAGCACAGAGCCCATACGCCAACCACGATGGGCCTGGACCTGGCACGAGTCGGGAACATGCTCCCAAGTGGCTAATCCAGCAGGAAGTCTGGCCGCTTGTAGCCAAAGAGCATAAAGTCACCCTCAAACCGGTCAAAGAGCCGCTGCACATCCCACTTGCTGATCCCCGAGAAGTAGAGCTCCACCTTGGTGCGGTTGTAGTGCGTGATGCCAGGCGGGATGGCAGGATAGGACACGAGGCGGTCAATGCCGGTTTCCTGGAGGATGTAGGGGGCGTCATATTCCAGGGTCTCGTGGTGGCCAACTGCATTATAGGCGATGTTGCAGGGCGCACACAGCTCCACGTACGTCACCCAGTGGATGATGTGGTCTCCAAAACTGCGGTCCTGGTGCTGGTGCCCAGGGTCACCCAGATAGCGGATGAAGTCCTCAAAATGCAGCCCAGGGGTGCTGTCGCTATCGCTGCTGCGGCGCTTGCGATACTTGCGGATGATAGCTGGCGCAATTTCATGCTTGTACCAGGGCTCGAAGCGCGGATTCTGCAGGAACTTGTCCTTGAAGGCGGAGATGAGCCGCTCAAAGGGGTCTCGCACGATGAAGAACTTGAAGTACGTGCTCAGCCTTTAGAAAGGAGATGAGCCATGTTAACCGGGTTATGTGCGGCTGAAGTCACAGGTGCGCAACAGGGACGAGCGTGTGGTTGTGTGTGTACATGCACACAGAGGCATTGAGGCTGTTAGAACTCCAGTTTTCTCTAAGGTCAGCAAAGTTAAAAGGGAGGGGAACAGAGGAACCAGGACAGCTGATTCTCAGTTACTGTTAAAATGGTCTCTAGGCAGCAACACAGCTCCAAGAAGAGCAAACATACATTCATTTTTAACAGTTTTGGAGCGTTCTGGCAAAACAAAACGGCCTACTTTCAAATCAGACAAGTCCCTCCAATGTCCCTTCCACTGCCCCACACCAACAAAAATACCAGTTTTTTCAAGTGCTCATACATGCCTGGGGCCTGATGCTGCCATGGAACCTTGAGAACCACAGCAACATTGGTCAACCATCCAAAAACCATGCAGTGGACATTTAAAAAAAAAAAAACTGATGTTTAAACTGCAACAGTACGTCCAGTTTTGGAAGAGAAGATGTATCCTGCAGAAGGAGGATGTCAAATGGCTCCAGAAGAATCAAACAGTAAATCACCAACACAACACATAATGACTGGACAACTATTAGTCATCTTGACCAAGTGTGAAATATGACAACCTTTTGAGCGGTCACCCACAATCAGCAAAGGTTTGCGGATCTCCTACCCTTACCACAGTCCTGAAGCACAGAATCATCTAATGACAATGTTATTGGTCTTTTGGACAGAACTTATGTTAAAAGCAGCTCATTTTTAACTTTTTTTAAATTATTATTATTAGATGTATTCCTCTTCGAGCCCTCTTTAACCAAAAAAAAAAAAAAAAAAAAAAGTGGGGTTGAGCTATGGTTTTCCAGTACAAGGGCCAAAGGTCCTGGACCACCATCAACCACCAGAGGAACAGCTCTGCAGGAAGATTTAGGTCAAGTAGATCCATGGTAGCTTCTTCTGCAGCTACATCTTAAAGACAAACTGTTAAATCACTTAATCTGCTTAACCATCACCTTCACTTCAGCCCATCTGGCAGGTGGAGGAATATTAAAGGAGCAGGAAATCTAAATAATAAGTGACAATGTTCAGAACTTTCCAAGTAACATCCACCTCGATCCATAAACTATAATTTACATAACACATGCAGGTTAAAGTTCCCCAACATATGGAAGGTAAAACTCAAACCTTTTAGATATTTCTTCTTGGCTGAATGAAGACAGCCGAGGTAAACCATTCTTCTCCTGGTCATGGACCACGTTCTCCGGGATTTCATTCACAGAGGGAAATGCACCTAGAAGGCAGCAAGAAAAGGCAAAGAGAAATTTTGATGTAAAAAACAGGATTGTTGCAAAAGCCAGGCAGCAAGAAGCACAAACACAAAACAGAGAATTAATCACACCGGGGGCAACCACCAGATCGTGCTCTCCACAGGGTGCGGGGATGGGTCACCTACTCTTCTCCATCTACTCCACTTCCCTCACTTTGTCAGTGCCTCTCACAGGTTCTCATAGCACTGTTATGCTGATGATACCAAAGTCACCTCCTCTCTACCTGCAGCTACAGATGTTTCTTCTTGCACTCCAACATCTCTAGTTAGATGACCAATCCCCATCTACAATTCAACTTTCCCAAGACAGATATGCTCAAACTCCCAAGCAGGTTTGTCCACCCATCTGGAACTCCTTAGGCCATGGTGATATCCTACCTGGACTACAGTGAACCCCCCTCTTGTCTGGTCTTCCAGCCTCTGCCATCAATCTCTCTCCAGCAAATCCAGAAAGTCTCTGCACTAGTTGTGTTTGACCCATTGAGGTGCTCCCATTTGCACCCCATTTTCATTCCTCTCCAATGGTTTCCTACAACTGCTGGCTTCAATTGCACCACTCCGCTTATGGCCCACAACATGGTCAAAAGATTTTCTCCCCGACGCCAACAGGACCTGATCACTTCTTGAACTAGAACTTTACATAGCTTTGGCAGAGGTTTGCTACCTGACCTAAGCACAATGCAGGCTAACAAAGTATCCGGTTTTGCATTTTTGCTTCTTCACGTGCTCTCACTCACTCGTCTTTGTGTAACAGAGCCTGGATAGCTGACTGCTAGCAACGGAAAAAATACACAACGGCAACTCATAAAAAAAAGCACTCAAAGTGCTGAATTAGTCAGGCACAGCTTAATCATGGAAACATTATGACCTAATGGTTAACAGCAAGGAAAAAGCTCACTGGTCGTGTATATTGTAAGCGTTGCAATACTGTTTTGACAACAAACTTGCATGTCTCTTCAGCCACTCCTGCAGAGTATAGATAGGTTACTGTTTACTTCTCCACACATAAATGCAAGCCTACTGCAGGAAAATTTATTGCCTGTCAGAAGGGGTGGATTAAAAGGCCTTGGGGCCTTCAGCAAAGATACAAATGGGGTGTTCTTCAAACCAAATTCCCCACACTTTTCCATACGCATTAGTCAACGTAATCAGACCATGCTTCTTGCTGCCTGGCTCGTCCCTGGACTGTTGAAGACTGTAAAGGTCCGGGAAGTATCTTGTATGTATTCTAATTTCTGGTAAAATAATTTTGAACTCAATTATTATGAAATCAATTGATGACCTTAACAATACAACCAAATATAGAGTCTTAAATCCATGCCTTTTTTAAAAAAATATATAACATTAAAGCTCCCTGAACTGCTACGCTAGTGTTTAATTTTAGCTGTCCTTTATCAGTGCTTTGATTTGCATATAGGTAACAAGAGAGGATATCGCATTATTAAAAATAAAATAAAATGCATAACATTTTCTTTTACAGGTGAACAGTGGATCTCATCTCTGTTCTTGCCATCAAGCGCCAACTAATTATCTCCAAGTTAAGAGGTATGATATAACTGACTGTCCAAGACCAGGTTAACACCTGTCCAACACCACTTTGGCCATTCCAACCTACAACAGATGTGTAGTGACATCATGACAATACACACTACACAAGTGTGTAAAATATAACATTTCCAAAATTCACTCATGTACAGGACCTCTTCTGCAGCAGAATATCGGGGGTCCGTCTGTTAAGGAGTCGGATGCTGAGTGAATCGGACCGGAAGTCTAGGAATCCCAAAAACAAAGAGAGAGGGGGGCTGAACTGATTGCCGAGTGCTCACCATTGAGGACAATGAGGACTTTCTTCCATTGTGTGTTGCCCACTTTGGGCGTCTGGCAGAAGAGGATCTTTTGCTTGTCACAGACAAATATGCGGTCGAGGACAAACTTGGACAGAGGGGTGTGTGTGAGGTTCCTGAGAGAGGAGATGGCACAGACACGGTGCAGGAGCTCCAGGCGCCGCCTCACCACAGAGCGCCAGTAGACAGGGTCTGTTGGGGGTGGTCCATGGGATGGCTGTGGAGACAAAACACGAGGACAAGTGTTTGTGATCAGAATGTGTTCTTAAGGACAACATAGAAACAAGAAATATCTGAGCTGGGCACAGGACGCCAAACACACAACGTGATATAATTTGTCTCTCGATTCAGCTTCCATTATACAACACTTTTGGACACTGCATTTCCTAGAAATTATTTTCTCTGCAACATTAGCAATTAATGGAAACTCAAATACAGGCATTTTTGCTATGATGCTACATATGCATTGGTCGCAAACATATTTTAGTATTGAAATAAAAACTACTTTAGGTTTGTGATTATATCCATCTTACCCATTTGTTTAGTGAGCCTGACACTCAACTTTCTTCCTTTGTACCGTCATAACCATCATCCACTGCAGACGCAGTCAAAAGCCACACAATTTCTTTCACACATATTTCCCTCTTGTCCATCCTCAGTGTCTTTGCAAATTTCACTCTCCATCGCTGTTACTTCCTCGCAGACTAAACGTCCATGTTTAGACCCATTTCAACAGTTCTACCTTGAGCACAACATGCAATATCATCAGTGAGTAATATTTAAAACAGATGTGACTCACAGCAATTTCATATCTTGAATACAAGACTAAACTCTTCATCATTATTTCATATTATGAAACTCAGGACAACAACATTTTTAAATTTTCCTATCTGCTTGTTTTTTATCACGGTGTAGAAATGAGAAATATCTGAGTCTATCCCATCAGTTGAATGCAGCATTCACTTTGGTTCTATTGATGTAGGTCTTTTTTCCAGAATCTACTGGCAGGTCTGACACCACCTAACCAGACACCAGCCAGCCACTCTGCCCTTCCCAGCAGACAGCCTGCCGCTGAGCTCAGCGAGTGGGAGGCAGACAGCATACCTGGTAAACTGGTGGAGGCGTCCTTTTCCCCCACTCTGGAACCACTGGGGGCTTGATGTTCTTTGTGGAGGATGCAGTCCAGCTCTCTGTCTCTGGCTTACCCACATAGTCTGAAACACAGTCAGGGAGGGATTGTGAGCCATGGGTGGTGGGCAGGTGTGGGTTCAGTCTTTCAGGGAATTGCAGGAGGCTTTGTTATAGGAGCTCAAGGACTCAACAACAGCAAAAACAACAACAAAGCAACCTACTAAGAAATGCAGACACAACTAACTGAAAATCAAAAGCAAACAGTGCATTGCAGCAGAAAAAAAACAAACCCTTATTTGTGAAAAGGTTTGAACTGAAACTCTGAAATAGAGTTCCCAAAGTATGTTGACGTCTCCTTCTCTCCCTAACTCCAGCGTCCCGTTACTGCGCTTCCTTAAGCGCAGTCTAAATTACCGTGCCTCCCTTATGTTCTAAATGTCTAACAAAATGTATTGTTACAATTACAATGATAAAAAAATAAAATACATTAAATAGTACAGCAGAAACAGGGATTCAAACCCATAATGGGATGGCAAGATGGCAGCTCTAATCACTATGCAACCTGCTCCCCTACAAAGGAATGTTGTCTTTTGAAACAGAAAAACAAAAACACACAGACACACATGTACTCACCATTCATAAACTGGCGGCTCAGTTTGATGAACCTGCTGCCGAATATGAGAAAGAAGAGAACCCAGCCGCAGACTCCGATCAGCAGCCAGTGGTGGCGCATCGCTCCGCAGGTCAGCGGCGGGCCATCGGGATGGCACACGCACCTGGACATGGACAGGACAGGACAGGACAGGAGAGGAAGGAGGACTTCACAAACAAGAAAAACAGCATCGACTTCCTCCGTGATGCAGCAACACCAGCAATGCATCAGAAAAGCCGTTCGCAAAACATCCTGAAAAGGCGCGCTGCTAACAGCCTCCCTGGACCACGCCGGAGACAGACTCGTGGCCTTCAGCACCACAGGGTGTCCAGAGATAACACGATAAAGCACGGTAATCCTACCGAAGAGGTGGCGTGCCATGTGTCCTTGTGTGAAGATGAGGGCAAAGCAGGAAAATGCAGTAGAGCTGCTCGAACTGCAGCTGGCAAAGTGATGACTGAAATATACGACGGTGGTCCCCTAAGATTATACAGTACATAACACTTGAAAATGACAATAAACAACTATGTTACTGGTTTACGCATTTACTATACTGTACTTTTTAGTCGTTATTTTACAGTGTACTTTTTTACTTGAGAAAAAGTTTACTGTAAAGCAGTATGCCGTGTTACGCCGGCGGCAGCCTCATACATCGTACATGCGGCGCATGATGTTAGCGCAGCGACAAAATCGTGTAACGACGCATTTCTCAGAACGGAGCCCCGTCATTGAGTGACGCATACCTGTATACAATGTCTCTCTCTCTCTCTCTCACACACACACACACACACATTCTTTCGTCCCCAAGCCCACAGCGTTTGCGTGCGTTACTACAGGTGTAAGCGACAGCGTACGTGTGCGCGCAACGCTAAACATGCTAGCGCGTCCGCCACTGCGTGTGTAACAGTGCTCGGGTGGGTCGATGTGTACATTTGTGGGCGTCACTATGCGTTCATGTTATTTCACCTTCCTTGGTGCGTTTGCGTGTACATGCACGTTCCCGTGTGTAGTATGACACACTGCGCGTGTGTTATTTTCACGCACGCCTTGTGCTGTGTTTGCGTGTTTTATTACGTAGCGTATATGTGTTTTTACGCTAATATGAGTGTGTGTGTTTCCACGCCGCAGGCCCGCTATCTACAGCATCTATGTCGGATGAAACAGAAACCAGGAAGTCGAAGTACAATACACTGGTGTCGCACATTTAATAGACCCCGTACAGGTAGACACCCACACCGACCTCCTACCTGTTCAGCTACACGGGAACTCCGGAGTGCGACCGGTGCGGCGCATTTCTTCGTTCGTCTCCATGAGCGCCGGCGTTAGACCGACGGGAGGGAACAGCGGCCCCCAGCGGCCGACGGACGGCACCGTCACCGGGGGCGGGGCAAATCCTGACGGGCTCAGCGCCAAGGGATGTGGCTTAAAGAGACAAACGCTGCTTTTCTGTGTTGGTTGCAAACTGAGCGACAGTGTTGTCTCTTTACACAACAGAGTGCATGCCCCATCCAGAGGAATTCATGCATTGTATTTTGTAGTCCTTTTGAGTGACAGCAGAAGGAATTCTAACATTGACCAGCAGCTTGGTCCAACCACTGCAATTTTACAAACATACACAGAACAGTGGTAATGAAGCAGAGCATGACAGACCTTGCTACAACTTTGTCTACATCCTCCACTCTTACCTCTGATCAGATTTATGACAGTAATTCAGAAAACACAAGTGTGAAGAGTGTCCTTGGCAGCATAGAAAGGCTCATATAACAGGGTGAGGAGCCAAGTGATCAGGGAGGAACCCCCCTGCATAAATTTGACCTGAAGTTAAACATAACTGTAGAAAAAAAAAAAAAAAAAAAAAAAAAAAACACCCCCCCCAAGGGAAGAGCACAAGCTGCAGTCCAGCCTAGAAGCTACTAGGAATCCATGTAAAAGTAGCAAGTGCTGTGGAAGATATGTCTTCTGCTTAGCCACAACCCTCACAGTTAATCTGAGCATGGATTGTGGAGGTGTCATCAGGTAAATTGAGTGTTTAAATCTTACTGAAATGGAAATCGCTGTTAGTTCTCATACATGCCACACAAGTTGTGCATTTCTTGCATTAAGGGTGAAACCATTTTGCCCTGCTACTTTAATGGAAGTATGATAGAAGAAAATCTAAGCACAGCATTTGCATAAAGTCTAGAAAAAGTTCAGGATAAAATATATGGAGGAGTGTTGAGCTCTGAGCAGCCCAAAGGGGAGTCTGGAGGAACTATCTTACTCCCATTAAGTTTAGCATGTCAGTAACTTGTTCAATATCACACTGAATTTTGCTTCCACCCTCAAAACATAAGGGAAAAACCAAACCTTGTTTTTGGTTTGTTCTTTTTATTTAAGGAGCTATGGTTTCATTACTGGCATGGAAAGGCCTAGAAGACCCTTACAAGTCAACTGCACCAGCCATAAGGGACAACCATTAGAAGCAAGTCAATGTTTAGACAATTACCAGGCACAGATTTGGTCAAAGGGTCATCACTGAACACCAGGGGTTGCTGGGATCCCATTTTCAGTGGGTTGAACAGGTGCTGAATCCTCCTTGCCACTTGGCACCTGGACAGTTGTGGTGTCATTCTTGCCGGGAACAGGTGCAGAGTCATCCTGGTCACCATTTAGCACTTGGTGAGTTTTAGTGTCACTCTGCTGGGGAATGGGTTGAGCAGTAGTTGCAAAGTACTCCTGGCCACCATTCAGCATCTGGACAGTGGATATGTCATTCTGGCTGGGAGTGGGCTGAGCAGTGGTTGCAGCACTCTCCTGGCCACCATTTGGCATCTGGGCAGTGGCATTCTGGCTGGGAGTGGGCTGAGCAGTGGTTGCAGCACTCTCCTGGCCACCATCTGGCATCTGGGCAGTGGCAGTCTGGCTGGGAGTGGGCTGAGCAGTGGTTGCAGCACTCTCCTGGCCACCATCTGGCATCTGGGCAGTGGCAGTCTGGCTGGGAGTGGGCTGAGCAGTGGTTGCAACACTCTCCTGGCCACCATTTGGCATCTGGACAGTGGCACTGTCATTCTGACTAGAAGTGGGCTGAGCAGCAGGTGCAGAGTCATCTTGGTCTTCATACAGGAAAGCTGGGGATGTAAAAGTGGTGTTTTTGCGCTTCATATTTAGCATGGGGCCATCCTCAGGTACTTCGACAGTTGGCAATACATCAGTCAGGGGAAAATATCTGCAGAACTCAACTGGAAGAGGTCTAGAGAAACCTTAGGAGAAAGAAATGAGAGTGTAGATAAAGTCCATACTAGCAAGTTTCCAAGTTGGGAATTATGATACATTCCATAATAAACTTTCAGGCCACCTAAAGTTAGGAGAAAAATCCCCTAACAAGACCCAACAGTAACAACCAGCAAAGGAGAACACAAAAAAACCTACCTCCTTCAAGCAGCAACCAGAGGCTGACCCAAAGCAACACATGAGCACCAGCCATTGTGCTTCTCTACTAAGACTTAATGAAATTGAGGGATATATAAACAGTACCCCCACCCCCCCCCCCAGACAAATATATACCCACCCAGAGTGTGGTTTTACCATTAAGGGGCCCACAGATGAAGCAGGTGAGACCCATCAGGGCTGATGTCATTAAACTCATAACAGGTGCAAAGTATCCAAAAATGTGCTCTGTGTAATTCACTTTGTAAACTGACAAGGTTAATTTGGCAAAAATCCTTCTCACATACAAATTGCAGTGGATGTTTATTTCCTTCATGTTTATTCTATCAGATTTTTATCTTTATTACACACTATCCTCACATTCAGTTCAGGTTGATTTCTCCTGCATGTTTAATATACCAATCAATCAATAATCGATCAGCCCTTTAGCCAAAAACTACTTTTCTACTTGATGCTCAGGAAAGTAACCTGAGCAGAAGTGCTGTGTGTGTTTGCTCATCACCTGCAGCCTTTTTTCAGCTGTTCTTTGTGTGAATTTCCCTGCAGGGTCAATAAAACAAAGTAAACCAGATTCTTTCCTACAGTCTGGATGGAAAATTTTCAAGCTGTTTGTGTACTAATTTAGAGATTTATATTTGCATTATTATTTATGTAAGAACATGCAATTCCTGAAGGAGGCCATAGGTGGTCTCCTTCAGCACCGCTAATCTGATGGATGCAGCAGGTGTTGCCTCATAGCTCCTGTGCTGTGCATTTGGACAGGGCTTTGATGCTCACCCAGTCTCCATGCAGATTGCATGGGTTTCCTCCATCTGTCATAATTTTACACTGAAGATTGAAGACAAATTTTCCTAGCGTTATGGTAAAAATTGTGACTTTTTCCTCCTTACTGTATTCCACTACAACCCCCCAGAAGTCAGCAGCCTAGTTATGTGTGTAATCCCACCTGAAAGACCTAAACCCAACAAAACCAGCACCACACTTTTACCTTTACTTCATGTTCCTATTGTCAACTTCTCTGTCACAACAAGTGAGTCTCACTGTGCAGCAGCTCCACATTCGGTCTAAAAAGTCATGGTGCACTAAGTTCCTGCTCTTATCTAGTTGTGATAAATAGACTGTAAACCACTAAATAATTAGCCAAATCTCTGGCTTCTAAAAATGTCAGTATTAGTAAAGGAATATGAAATAAATAGTATAAATAAACTACACTGCATTTAGCGAGCTGCAATAAACTGGTTATATTACATGTATTCAAGCCAATTTGCTGTGTCATTTTAATATCCTGCATGAACCACTGCCTAACCAGGTAACTAGGTACTAAATCATGGTATCGGTACCTTACAGGGCTTTAATGTTCTATTCATTCTAAGCACCTGAACTCACTGAGCTTCTTCAGTTCTCAGTTATTTGAATAGTGCTGCTTTAGGGTTTTTGTTTTTGTTGGATAGCCGAAAGTAGTTGACAGTTAAGGGAGGTAACTTGTCACCTGGTGGACACTTGGATAAAGTTGCTCATTAAATGGTAAATTAATAGTGTAACTGTTTTGGGGCAACAGCAAGTGTAGTGATTACAACCATCTTTGCTTTGCAAGCTGAAAGATAAATCTGAATCTGTATTCCTGCTCTAATACCTATGATCAAAGTACCAGCCATGAGCTGATACAGTAAAAATTACCCAGCTGTGTAAATGGATAAATAACCGTAAGAACGTTTTTAGTTGTCTTGGGAAAAGCAGTCAAGGTCAATAAAGGTTAGGAATCCCAAGCAGAATGTGGTTTTTGAATTGCTTTGTAACAAAGTGACATGCTCTAATATTTGGTTGAAGCGCCTTTAGCTTCTGTTACGGCACGCATTCGCCGTGGCATCCTTTCGATAAGCTCATGCAATGCCACAACATTTATTTCCGTCCAGAGTTGCATTAATTTTTTGCCAAGATCTTGTATCGATGACGGGAGAGTCGGACCACTGCGTAAAGTTTTCTCCAGCACAAAATCTCAAAGATTCTCAGTGGGGTTAAGGTCTGGACCCTGTGGTGGCCCATCCATGTGTGAAAATTAGGTCTCTCTCATGCTCCCTGAAGCACTCTTTCACAAGTTGAGCCCAATGGATCCTGGTATTGTCATCTTGGACACCTCATTTTTTGGGCATATAACATTACTGAACCTAGACCTGACCAACTGAAGCAACCCCACATCATTACACCAAGTTAAATCCAGCTGGTGACTTTTTTTGGCCGGGCAGCGTATTTTCACAAGTTAAAACCGTATACTGAAGCAGTGAATGTTTATAATGTTTAAGAGCATCAAAAAGCATAACTTGAATTAATATAACTTGAAAAGAGATTTTTTTGAGTACTTTTTCTTGAGAATTATTTTCACAGTAACAGTTCTATTACTATAGTATTGTCTTACACTATACCATCTCTGGAAAGGATGTGCTAGGCATGTATGTCTAGGCTGGTCTGAGAACAGGGGACCCCTCTGGAGGACCTGAAGACAAATATCTGTTGAAAATGGAGGAGTGCACGGAAGGAGGTTGCTGTGATTCGTTCAGTGGGCCTCCAATTACGTTTACAGCCCCGACTACATGTACCAGTTTTCACAAAAATAATGAAATAACCTCTAAAATGGTCCACAATGAATGAGGAGAAAACATTCTTCTTAAATATAACCAAAGAATGTTTTGGATATTTGAACATTCAACCAGTTTTTATTGGTGTTCAGAGGAAAAATGTGGACAACTGTCGCTTTCCAGAAATTGGATTTGTCACCTCAGGGCCTCCTGTCAGGGTTTAGCACTTACAAACAACATGAGGTCAGAACTCGTTTTGTCTTTGGAGCGCTCTGACTCATTAAAGGTGTCGGGGGAAGGCATTTGTGCTCAGTCGCCCCCCAAGGTGAAGTGAGAGGTGTCTGATGTCGAATTTCTGCAGTTGAGTGCAGTTCATGTGACATCACATTTGGAGTAAGACCATAGACACCTCCTTTGCTTCTTCCCTAATCCAGGGCCTGCAATTTCTGCCCTGGGGACATGGGGTCGATCTCCCATTGTGCGCACCTTGTTACGCAAGTGCATTGTATGAAGTTCTTCACTGTCGACAGCGGTGACTGCGGTGTCACCTGTCCACAGCAGATTCATTCAATACACTTGGCTAAAAATGCACTCTGACTCACAGTAAATCACCACACCATACAGACAAATACATTAACGATATATATATCCATGTCGGGCAGAGGGTTGTAGATGTTATACCAGATCTCAGTGTATTTTAGAGAATCTAACTGGACCTTACATGTGTCCACTTACAGCCAGAGCTTAAGTTAGTAGGGTGGCACACAGGAGCTCCTACCCAGCTGTCTCCGCTCACCATTTAACACTGAGATTATTACATTAGCCTTGTGCGTATGATCAAGCGTAAAACATCGATTCTCTGCAGACAACATTATAGCTTCCTGAAGCCTTATGGTTAATAGCCTGATAGACCTTTATGGCCGAGCGAAGCATCTGATGCTGTTTTGCTTTGTGCGCACGACTCGGGAATTCAGACGTTCCTCATCAGTGAAACTGTCGCGTTGAGAAAACTCATGACACAGGATGGGTCTCTCGGTTCCTGCTGCTGCACATTTACACACGGGTCTGAAGGGTCTCCGGTGAGATGGCTGGGTTCTATCAGAGGGCCCTGTTCTTTCAGGTTGTCAACCGTGAAGTGCAGAAGGCCAAAATCACACTTTGCTTGCCTGGTCTGAAGCCAAGGATGCAAAAGGGTCACCGCATCTCCTAGGAGGAATCTTTCTGTGTGCTCCCTGTATGGTAGATCTCTGATGTTGTTCGACATTGTGACTCAAGCTCGTGGATCACAAAAGCCGGAACAATCTTTCTAGTCAGGCACATGGTATGAATCTGTAAAATTATTCCTATTCTAGGACTCTACTTTTTTGTCAATATAACCTTCTTGCCCAACAAAAAGGAAAAAGCAGAGAAACCAGCAAGCTGATCATGAAGGTTTCCCTCTTTCCTGTCTATAGACACCTGAGAACAGCAACACAAACTGGTGACCTGTGAAATGAGCTCAAACAGACATTTTAGGAGGCCTTTCAAGACTTAGAATTTTTAAAAATGTTAAAAACACTAAATAGTAAGCATATGGTGAGTGTGAGTGTAGCAGGAAGTGAACGGGCTTTTAGTCTATGAGGGAGGTCTATGAGGAGCTGTTGCTGATTATGGCCACGTGGCCTTCAGTGTCTCCATGACAAAAAAATGCTTTTCCACATACTCATCCTCCAGAAGAAGCATTTTAATCCGTAGGCTGAGCACACAGAGGGAAATTGCTGTAGAAGAGCAGGGACATTTAAGCACCGTTTTGCTTGCAAAACATCCTTTTATCCAAATAACCTCACAAATCTTTAGTTGCTGATCGGTTTTATTAATAGAGCTTGATGTCGTCCAAGCAAATTCTGAGACACCTTCTTTGGTGTCCTCAGCCACAACCTGCCTGAGGTTTACCTGGCAGTCCCGTGAGACTCGTGTTTCCTGCATTTTGTTTTGTGTTCATATTTGTTTTTGGGTCGTCCTGCCCCCTTTGACAATTGCGCATAAAACGCAGCTCTAGCCAGGTGGCCCCTTTAAGGCAACTCCCTAAAACATGAAGGTGCTCTGATGCTGCCCTACACAGAGCAGTAAGACGGTGCACCTAAACTACTTGGGTAAAAACGCAGTAAAAATTTAACCACAGTATCCAAAAGAAAATAGAAAATGCTGGAGATGCCAGTGGCTATGCGCAAAACGGATGAACTAACGCAGACGTTATCGTAACTCATCTATAAAACGGGTCAATACAGTTTATTTATTATCATTTGTCATAATTTCATAACTTATGGCACATCTGTTTGTTTTTAGCGCTCTGTCCGGGAATGTACTATTTTTTCCCAGCTGTTTACCCGCAAAAACTGTCTCATTAAGCGGGACACTTTTAATAACGTTTGCTCTTATTTTGGGCAACATTTCCTGTTGCTCAATTCTTCATTATATTTGTTATATAAAAAGGTCACATAATCTCCCAAATCGCTGTCGGCGGAAATGTATTCAAGTTATTGTTGATCAAATAACGTGGAGGCTGAGTGGACCAATTACCGCGCAGCTCCTTTTCCCCAAAGGTGCGTGTGCGTGCGTGTGCGTGCGTGGGAGTCGCTTTTCTATAAACTATCTTCAGAATCGGACCCGCAGTCACTCGGAGCCAAGCGGACGGAGCGCAGGATCGACATCAGTCATCACAGTCACCTGCGTGAAGTGGATGCGATGGGCAGGACACGTCCCTGTCACCTCAGCCTGATCCTGCTGCTTTACTGCCTCACCTGTGGATCACCTGCCACAGGTAAGATTAATAGCAGCTTGTTTAAACGCGACGATTAAGGATAAGAGAATATGAATAAAGGGAAAAAAGGGTCCAACAATAATACAAGAACAGATTTTTGAACAATTTCAACACAGAAGCTTCGGCAAAATTAAACAGCCAACTAATACAGAGATTATCATGTAAACAGTGGTTTGAAAATGAAGAGGTGGGGAGAAAGGAGGCGCCCAAATGTGCATGTTATTCATATAAAAACGCAGCTTTGCGTCTTTTTGCGCAGTTACAGCTTTCCTGCCGATTTTTTCCCTTAAACTGAACGATTCGAACTTGATAATCAGCCGCGTCACAGTTTTTAAATAAAAACGGGATTTTTATAAGGTTAACCTGTTGGTATTTTAAATATCAGCGGGTTCGTGTTTTATTTTAATAACTGCATAAAAAATAAAGTCTCTGTGTACAAGGACAGTTTACATACGTGTAGCAGCAGGTAAGGGACACTTGCAGTTGGGAGATGTTTATAGAACTGAGGTATGGACCCCACACCCTGGTGAGCCCCTAATTTCTGCTGCGCATTTAGCTACAAAGTATTGAAAGGGAGAGGAAGGAGGTATTTGAGCAGGTAGTAGGTCTGACGCGGATTCTGTGTTGAAGATATGTGCAAAGTAAAAACCTGTTTTTACGGCTTGCATTTAAAAAGCGAGCACCTTACTGAGCTTCCTCTCCCCCACCTGCTGCAGGCTTCCCAGCTGGCCTGTCCAAATGTGTGGAAGATCTTCCCCTGCTGGAGGTACCTGTGAAGTTGTGTGAAGTGCTGCATGAGGATGTGTATCTATTCCATCATGTCGCAATGTCTTTCTTTACATCTGAAATGGTGACAGTGGAGTCACACGCTGCTTTACCACAGCGGACCTGCATATAACCGGTCCCGAGGTCCAAACCTTGATACAGAAACGGGCAAATTCTGTAATACAGCCTCCTCTCTGCGTGACCTGAGAGCAACAGTTAATACAAGTACACATACAGAACCTTAAATATACTGACAATAATTTATTTGAGGTAGATTTTTTAAATAACCGTGAAAGTGTATTTTAAACATATTATAGTTCTGTAATGGGGGAACACAGTCGCACAATGAATAGAGCTGGTGCCTCGTAGCTCCTGGACTGTGGGTTTGGACAGGGGTTTGAATCCAGCTCGGTCTATATGGCATTTTCATGCTTTCCCTGTGTTCATTTAGCCTTTTTTTCACAGTCCAAACACATTTACTTCAGTTGAATTTAGTGACTCTGAATTGCCAATAATGCCTGCATATGTGAGATATTGGGATCCCTGTACCTCCAGGATAGGTTCTGGACCACTGCAACCCCACCTTGGCCTGGGAAATACTGGCATTGATTGAAGGGAATTGAGATGAAAAATGCATCATTTATCTGAAAAGGAAATTATACCATGACTGGCTGCTTAGTCATGTCATGAATTCAATGTTTTTTTTTTTTTTTTTTACAGTTTTTGACCCATTTATACAGTGGTTGTTTCTACAGTAAGCACAGTAAAATTCAGGGTAAACATCTTGATCACATCACTGCAGGATGCCAGACAGACTGACTCCTTCCCTCTGTGCTACATTGTAAAATGTCAGGTTCTTCCATGAGAGATAACAGTGCTCCCGGTGCAAATGGCACAGAGTCCCAGAGGTCAGGGCATTTTGGTGCTGGAAGACGAATGCAATGTGAAAATTCCCTCCTCCTCCAACACGGAGTGCAGTTTTACTGTCTTTCTGTACTGAACAGCTGTGTGTTCGGTGTTTTGCCAAGTAGTACATGTGTAGCCCTCTTGTTTGGACTCCGGGGGAGGGAGTCCAAACAAGAGAGCTACACATGTATTACTTGGCTTCAGCCTTTCTATGCCATCACTTAGCTTAAATGGCTTGTAATGGCTTGTAATTTTGATACAGAAAATAATGGAAATGAGATGTTCTCCACCTTTACTAACTTTCATCTGCTTATCGTTCTCATCCTGAATGACCCCGGTTCTGTTGTTGTTTTGCAGCTGTCAGAGGTGCAGCGGAAGATGTGCGAGTTTGCGTGGCGAGATCAGAAGAAGGTAAATGTCACACTCCTTTCCAAGTGGCAATCATCACTTTTCCAAGACTGAGTGAGCTAAGCATTCTGACTCTGAATGCTGCCTTTTCTACTTGTGCTTCCAGGACGAGGTTCAGGACGTGTACAAACGGGTACGTGGCACAGTTTGCATCGAGTGATTCTGGTAATGCCCCCTCACCCAAGGGAGTGACTCAGTTCTCTCCTCTTTTTCAGTTCTTGTTTCATTACTCCAAGGCCCAGAACTCTCTGCATTCTATGCGGAGTGAGGTGGGTGTGGACAGCGTGGAGCAGACACTGCTCCATCTGTTATGGAGAAACATCATTTTTTCCAAGTGAAATGCACGTTGCACCTACTTTTTTCCACTCATGAAAAACATTTGCTTGTGAATGTACTGCAAGTGTCCTCCTTCATACTGTGTGAAACACGTTTGTGGTTTCCTCCTTATACCCTTTTAGTCTCAGTCTGTGCACCCTTTGATGCGCCTGTCCCCAAAATTGTCACAGAAGAGGAAGAAACCTCTTCCTTGGGTATGAATGTTGTCTTCTGTGTGTAGTCAAAATGAAATTGAAAAATTTTCTTTAGTACTCAGAATAACCTGTCTTCTTCACAGAGGAGTTGAAGAACACGTCACCCTCCTCCATGGCCTCACGAAAGGTAAGGTGGCCATTTCATGAGCTTTTCTTATAGGGACTCATTAACACTGGTGGTTATTTCAGTGCACAAAGTGTGTCTGAAATATCCTTAAGATTCTAATAGTTGCCCTACCAGAACCAAGCAATAATTAAAACGACAAACGCAGCCATTTCCTGCAGAGCTTCACTTAGATTCATCAAAGTTTTATTTTTTCTCCTTGCTTCTATCAAATATGCAAACAAAGGTGAAATTTCCAGATGACGACCACCCCCCAGTCTTTCTGTAGATGTGTACAGAACAATGGTCAAGACACCAGGCCCTTAGTCTACAAAATTCAATATGTAAATGCTGTATATGTCGATAAAAACCAGTGTGTCTAGTATCACTTTATGCATCTGTGGACTTCCTGAACAACATGCTGGCATTTTAGTAATCCCAGTAAAAGCATGATAAAACCTGAAATAAGGGTCTTTCGTGTTCACATTCAGCATTTTGTGAGGTACTGAAACACCACATACGGACTTAAGCCAAGCTCATCAACATTGAGGGTATTTCACCTGCCAGTATCACATTTAGAACAGATTGCAATCTAAGCCAGCTGATGTGTAGTGAAGCATCCTGTTCACTTCTTCCACTGGTGTTTTGTGTGAGGGGTACAGAAAGAAGTGGGAAAAACACAAGTTATATTCAGATATTATTTATGGATGACAAGAATTACAGTTGCATAATCTCACTAAAAAACTCCCAACTGGATGCAACTTTATATCTGCAAATGTTTTTAAATACCTTAATATTGGTAATAATGATTAAAAATTCAGCTGGAGCATTGTGTGAATTATTAAGTCCCAAATTTTGCCAAACTCTCTCCAAGTCTCAATGGAAAGAAGTTGGTAGTTGTTTAATTGTGTGTGTAAGCATCCTTCTTCTTGCAAGGGAACTCCACATTGTTCATGGAAAATGCTGTGGATTCTCATCATCAGTGGAAAAGCCTGCAGTTTGGCCTCCTGCCACCAGAGGCCCTGTCCCAAGTGTGTCCTGTGCCACAGTGGCAGCTAGTCCTCATCTTCAGACTCACTGTCCTTCCTGGTGGGCAGGGAGCACCGAATGGACGACATGAGCTTGTCCTCAATCTGCTTCCTGGGGTTCTCCTCCAGATCCGTCTTGATGGCTCCCGACTCTGCCAGCCTCCACTCCAGCTCTGGCCATTTGTGAACAAAGAACACGTTACACCAAAGTCCAGCATGCTGAACGTCTTGAGTGAAAAGCAGAATAAAATACAAATACTATAAAGCAAATTTACATTTTTTAACTATTCTTTCTTCCCGGGTTTTAATTTTAGCTGATTTGTTTAACAGCTACAGTAAGTTTACTCCTTTGTACAAGCAGTTTTTGCTAAACTGTACATGTGGTTGGTTGTTGAGAAATTAAACTTTTCAAATTCATTCCATCATATTAGCTCCAAAACTGAGAGCCTCATGGGGGGGCAGCAAGTAGGCAGAAGCTAAGCATAGCAACATACACAAAAAGAGACCCCTCACCTTCAACTTTGAGATTCATGCCCCCAAAGACCAGCGGCCCAATGAACTGTGCCTTCATTTCCCCCTCAAAGTAGACAAAGATGGTTGGGAGATTCCTGTCGGGATAGTTGGCGATACAGGTGGTGGAGATGGACTTGAGGAACTTTGTCTGGGGGAACTTCCTAGCCAGCTCTGAGAGGTGCTGGTTTATCAGTGTGCATAGGGGGATTCTGGGTAGACACAAAAGAAAAAGAAAAAATAAAGACTTGAGAGAAAACAGTGATAAAATGACAAACTGACCACCTTCTTTTTGGTTAATATTAAGTAACTACCATCTATGTTTTAAGGTCTCAAAAAAACACTTAAATGATTCTTACAAAAGTGATGAGAAACAGACCCTTCTTACAGCAAACTATTAGATATGAATTATTAGAGTAACACCCCATTTAATGCAATTCCGATTAGTGATTCATTATAGTGCTCCGGGTATAACTTCATAGTGTGCATTTGTATAGCATGCTAATAAGATACAATATTAAAATGGCTGCTGTTTTGTGTGTTACTTTCTAGTACTGTATTGTGAGCGCTAATCGGGGCATCGGTGTACTCTGGTGTTTTTCGTTTGTTCAGAGTTTCTACCCAAAACTGATGTGTACAAAAGAACAGAACACACTCACCCCGGTTTGTAGAGGTGCAGCACCACCCATATTCCATCCCCAGCTTTGTTCACTTCCTGCACATAGTCTTGTCCAGAGATCTCGGTCACCTCACCAAACACATTTTTGATCATATTACCTTTCCATTCAGCAAGCCTCTTTTGCCTGAAAGACAGAATAATACACAAAATGAAGGAACCATAATTAAAGAATTGTTAACTTGCCTAGCAGACTAAGTGGTCACTGAAAACCCCATATAAAGTTTTACCAAACAACTCCCTGTGTAAATCTAAATCAAATTTTGATGATAAGGATTTCACACCAGCAGACAGACTGAACCAGCTTGAGTTCTGACTAAGAGCCTAAGCATCAGAGTTGAAAGATAGAACTACACTCTGCATTTTTTCTCAGGGATAACCAAGAGGATCGATAAATTAATAACATCAGAGACCTGTACATCTCGATGGCCGCCTCGTCTTCCTCGTTGAACTCATCTTCATTCTCCTCAAGCTCCTCAAGAGTCATGTCTTCGTAGCTTTTCACTAATTTTACCGGGAGCCGAGGGAGAAAGGACAACGTGAAGACAGTGATGGTCCAGAGCTTGGGAGGAACATGTGACCATCCTCACCGCAGGCACTCACCGACTGACTGCTGCTGAAAGATCTCTTCCTCCGCCTCATCCTCCTTCGGTGTCTCCTTCGGGGGAAGGATGCCCTTCTTGCGAAGGATGTCATTCCACTCCGTGTCCGCGTTGGGATCCTGGAAAAACAGGACAGAATTTTTCCACAGGAAACGCACCGTTTTCTTAAACCAACAAAAGCGGCATTGAGGCAGATTTCAGTGTCCTGCTGCTCCAAACATACAGAACCAAATAGTGTGTATATTTTAAATATGCTACAATAACCACAATAAAACACATACACGACACAGGCTGAGTTAAATCATATTAAGTACTGAGGGGTACGACATGACTGTCTGTTCTTCCACAATTGATTGAGGTTTTAACAAAAAAAAAATAACACTCATTGTTTACTAAAGAAAAAGTTAAGTAGAGTCAACATCAAAACAAGTGGATATAAAACCTGCATGATTTCGCTTTATCGCCGCTCCAGCCGAAACCAAGACTCCGCACCACCTGGACTTCTTCTCCGTAAGCCGGAAGTGGAGAGTGGGTGCAACCTTAAAACATTTCGACTGAAACATTTGGAGGAAACGTGGCTTTTATAAAGGGTTTTCTAAAAAATAACGATGACTATTACTTGCATACTTACACAAAGAATAGTCTTTAATACAAAACGTGTATGCTTTCGTGCAACGGCGCTTTTAATACGCCGTTATTTAAAGTGGAGCACTAGGCCATGTTCCGCAGCCGGAGTTAATTGGACGGTGCACCAGGCAGCGCTCCATGTCCGTATAAGGAGAGGAAGCGGATCGGTCCAGCGGGCAGTAGCCAAATGCGGAGGGGCGGTTGGGGGTGCGAGATCCAGGCAGGGTTGTCTGTCAGCGCAGTAAAACGTCGTTAAAAACAAAGCTCACAAACACTTCAGCGCCTCGGCTAAATATACACGTTTTGGTAAAAAGAACAGCCTAAAAGTTACTTCGTCCTATCTCTTAGTTTCTACTGACGCCCGATGCTTCTCCAACAGGATTTACTGTTTAAATTCACGTCACCGTTTTCAAATGTGATATCATATGTCAGGCACATCGATATCCAATAAATATTGACAGAGATGTGTGCTTGGCGAACTGGGGTATGACAAGAGGCATGTGAACGGATTGTGGGGTAAAACAGGGTATGACAGTGAGGTATGGGCATGGAAAGTGCTCTGTTGTACGTTGGTCTCCATGGAAATTTAGGCCGTCCCGCTGAACCCTGTGCATCCAGTATTAAACCAACGAATGTGAGTGCGATTGTATCTCATGGTTTCGAGGTTTCCAGTATCATTTTAAATGTATCATTCTATGTGCAATAAAATAAATAGTTATAGTCCTAATTTTTTTTACAAAACTATTACGAGTTTACAGTGAAAATGCTCGGCTTTACTGTTCAAAGTTTAATCTCAGCATTCGGCGTGAAAGCGAGTAACCAACTCCTCACCTTGTTATTTAGCAGGAATTTGTAAAATTAATACAACAGAAAACGTGGAAAATGAAATTATCGTGTGTGCTACTTCACTTCAGACAGTCGCACAGTTGAAATAAACGCGGTAACTGCCATATGTGGCAAATGTCCGATCAATAGATTTTGGCACCGATTATTGGTATCGATTGGAATCGTCACCGTCATTGTCCTCAGAATTGTCATCATTTAATACGCGCCTCGCCCTTCGTCCCCGTAACCGATGTGTTTAGTTTTTGTTGTTCGCACGTTTTGTAGAACTGCGTGTGTGACACCCCCCCACCCCCCATACACAAACACACCCTCCGAATCTCGGACCTCGGCGAGCCGCAGATGGAACTTCCTCCGTGTTGCCGGAACTGGGGCGAGCGATGTGAGTGTGTGTGTGTGTGTGTGTGTTGACGGGGTTGGGGGGACACACGATGTGACACAGTTTGGCAGAAAGTGACAGCAGAGACGGCAAGCGCGGGACGTCTGCCATTGCCATGGACGGTGATCCCCGGGGGGCCGCCGGCGAGCGCCCGCCGCCGCTCGCTGCGCTGTAACAAACGCGGTAACAGTGTGGCGAACCGAGTATCCGGCGGTGGATCGGCGTATCCTGCAGAGCAGCACAGCAGCAGAGAAGGGGTGGAACGGGGTGTCGGCGGTATTCCTGGGAAGAAGTGGGCCGGGGGGCGAGGAAGGATGTGGCTGGAGCCCGAGGAGGTGCTGCTGAAGACGGCGCTCAAGCTGTGGGTCACCGAGCGCTCCAACCGCTTCTTTCTCCTGCAGAGGCGGAGGGGCCGCGGCTCTACGGGGGGGACCTTCACAGGTACGATCGCTGGTCCCAGGCAGCGAACAACTGCCCGCTGTTGAAAGTGTCTCAAAGTGTCCGTGGCCGGTGCGGTGTCTTTGTTTGATCCAAGAAAACACACACACACAACTTGTGGAAGTAACAAAAGAAACACCATAAAGTATCAACTGACGTTGTTTTTCACTGTTTGCATTTGCGCCTTAAAGCAGCCAGAGATGTGCTTTATTGAAGGTGGGTTTCAGTCCACGATGAACTTAAGCCAAGAGTTTAGTTCATGAATAGGAGGATGAAACGGTGTTAAAACTGAGCGGCATAGCAACTTGTGACCTGAGAGGTTTTTTAAACTGCTACTTCCATCTTAATCCCTGGATTTTAGTGTGCTGTTTGGAGGGTTTATCCTGTGTTTGTGTGTGTGTGTGTGTGTGTGTGTGTGTGTGAGTGAGAGAGAGTAAGAGACAGAGAACGCCTGCCTGGCGTCAAGCTGACCTCACACACGGTCCTGGAAAAAGATGCACTTTGGATTGACACCACAGCAGGGATGTAAAGCAGAATTTCCCTGCAGGCAGTAGAAGGTTTACAATGGTTCTCCTTGCCCACGGTGATGTTGTCATAAACCATATGGTTCATAAAGGGAGAGCAGGGCCAAGAGTCGGGCTAAAACCCCATCTGAGGTATGAGGTTTTTTCTGTATTTCTACATAACTGCAAATAAATCTTTTTCTTGTAAGGTGTAAAATAAAGGTTTTGACATTTGAAATCCCAGTCTGACTGAAAATACTATAAAAAACCTTTAACAATCTCGAGTTAAATACGTCCTTAACTTCCTTCTTAACTAGGAGGACTTATGAGAAGAGAAACAGAGGTTTCATATCATCTTTTAATCGAAAGTGCATCTCTCAAAGTGCAACAGAAAAAACACAAAATTGCACATTAAATTGTGGTAATAAGTGATATAAAGTGCAGTCCATTACAATTGTAACGTCTGACTTCTGTAGCACCGCTTGTGCAAAATGCTAAATGGGGTAAATTGGTCAACTTTGCCAGTTTAATTTTAATGTGAACCAAGTGCTGTAGATATAGGCTTATGGTTAAGCGTGTTTTCAGTCTGGGCTAACACCTCGTCCTTTTTTCTTTGCCGAAATTAATTTGCATTGTTTCTAAAAACAGCTCTGCGGAGGAGGATTGCGAGAAAAACTGCACTGACTGCACATTTTCCTATTTTGTCTCAGTTAAATTAATTTTATTCATTTCTTTCCAAATCTGGTTTTCATCCTTTACGTTACAACAGAATCTCCTCTTGCATTCTTCTGGCACGTTGCTGAAAGCTGATTTTTAATTGCACTAAGAATGGGATAGGATATAAACTTATTTTGTTCCTTCAGGGAAATTTACAGATTTTATTGTTTAAGTTTAAGTAATAAAAGTAAATATTCAGTTTTAATAAAAAGCCTTTTAAGGCCAAAGCTGTAAGATTGTAAAATATTCAGAGAAGCTCTTTGTGGAGCAGGGTCTACAGTATATGCTTTTGAAGTACAGGATTAATATTGTGTACTTTAATGCTAAATGTTTAACTTTTGGTTGTGTTTGTGAAACCTTGAGCATAAAAACAAACAGGTGGATGTTTGAAATATCGAATGTTATTATTAGTTTTACAGTTGTTTTGTACCCAGCTGGTCAGGCCTTGAGGTAGATCATCTCTGATGAGGTAAAAGAATACTTTCTAAATTTTGACCATGTTTTGTTCCTGTTGCTCTGCTGTTGTCTCCAGATGGTGCTGAGGTGTTTGAGGAACGTTCTTGACCTGCCGTTATATCAAAATGAACAACGCCGTTTGGTTTTAGGGTCTGTTTTTCCATTTGCTTCATCGTGTTGCGAACAGGAAAATAAATGACCACTTGGGTGGAAAAGGTTCTCTGAGCAGTTCTCACAGCAGCCGCCTGTGGAAACTGAGAAGACAAAGTCCTACAGAAGGAAATCCAGTTAGTGAGACAATGGAGATCAGTGTTTGAACAGCTGACACAAAGTGAAGCAGCATGACCCTAATAACAGCTTCCAAACAGGCAACATGGCGGGGCAAGGCAGTCCCCACTATGGCATGCCAGCATGCACCCAGTGACCTGCATAATCGATGCAGCTGGCTGATGGGGGCTGGAAGGGCAGCAGTAGGGCTCTAGAGGCTACGTTTCTGCTCAGTCGAGCGACAAAGGGTTGGGAACGGATTCACCAATGGACACAGATTGAGATCCTTCTCTTCAGCAGCTTTATGAGCGAGATGCTTAATGATGTTTGTCCTTATAGGGAAGGGAGTGCGGTTGAGGTTGAGAAACCCTCCCAGGGATGCATTGGGTTTAGAGTGCTCATCCATGTGGGTGCCATTTATCTCACAGATGCCTTTAAAACGCAACTCTGGTTTGCATTTTTTCTTTGCTTGCTGCTCTGCACTACACACTGTGACAGGATATTGGTCCCTCTGGCTATTTCGTACAAACACAACAAGCCATTTCATGTCATGGATGTTTGGATATGTTTGGTCCTAAGAGGAGCCATACGTGATCCAGTCTTGTGTCCCCTCTGAAGACAGGCCTCCAGGAAGTGTTTATGAAGCTCTTCAGGAGCTGTGAATGTGCCGTTTGGTCCAGTTTTTCTCTGTGCATCAACACAGCTAGTGGTGGAGTGGCCAGGGAGAAGGACATTTGCTCATGGTGTTGCACAATCAAACCTCAGCCATTTCAACCTTGAGTGAAGTAGTTCACCCTGAAGGAAACACTGAGCTGAAGAAACTTGTCTGACTTGTACATTCTGAAGGTCCGTATGTAGGTGTTTTGGGAAAACAGGTGTGTTTGGTGCTGCACAGAGTCCCCGTCAGAAGCTTATATATATAATCAATGACAACGGGGCTGAGTGTACAGAGGTGGGACACCAAGGGTAACATGAGCAGAAACAAAGAAGTTCTCATCTCTTAAATAAGATGTAAACCAGTCAAAGTTTTCAAACTCTGAGTATTAAAAGCTGGCAATAACTACATGAAAAGTGATATGAATGAAGCCTTTGAATCTGCACACATGTGTACAATGTTGAGGAGCCAAAACAGTGCTAGGTCACAACTAAGATGGGGACTGACGTTGCACTGAAACTCATTGAAGAGCGATGTTTACGAACGTTGCTGAAGCTGCAGGGGTCCGAGAGTTTTTTCGAATATCTTTCCCCAAAAATCTTAAATTAGAGAGCATGTAGTACTTTGCTGAAGGCTGTGGGTCCAGACCCAAGAGTGGAGGCAGTAGTTAATCGACAAAGGCAGAAACCGAGCTAGTACACCTATATAAATCGAGTCATGAGGAACTAAATAGCAATGTGGTCCCATATCTACTGAGTGTAGCAAAATATGGTCAAAACTCAAACTTCTAAATACAGGAAACTTTAATAAGTTTTGGAGGTTTTATTCAACAGACCAAAATAAACATGTAATGACAATGAAATTCTAGTAAATGTGTTTGGGGAGTTATGAATACTGGAGAGCTTAGCAGAGCCAACCTCACTTCCAAGGGTGTGTAATGATCTTATCTTTTGAGCTTTTGGCATTAGACAAATATTAAACCTTGCATGTTGTTCAGGCTTCCCCACACATTAGTGAGCGGCCATCTGTAAAACAACATCTTTTCCTAGCCAGTTGATCCGGTAATTTGCCAACCTGCTTGAAAGAGCAAAAGCCTGGTTTAACCCAGGGAGATGATTTAAAAAAAAAAAAAAAAAAAAAAAAAAAGAGAGAGCTTTTTCTGATGGTACTTAAGTTGGCCAATGAGTGATATGGTAAGAAGTAGTTGAGCTCATCTTGGAAATGGCTGGTTCTTTAAGACTATTGGGGAGAAAAAAAGTTGTATTTTTAGACTTGATACCGTGAGATGTTCTGGATCTAATGTCTCCACTCCTAGGAGAAGTAATGCTGACCCTGAGATAAGTTATCTACTGATCAGCATGACCCTGAAGTTCACCACAGACATGGAAAACTTGTACAGACCAACCTAGATCCAGCATGTGGTAAAGTCACATGTTGGTAAAAGCCAAGATTTTGAACAAAACAATCAACATACACATTGAAAGTGTTATGGAAAGTAAAAGAGATGGTGGGTCTTCCTTACAGGAATGCTGGTGGGGGCTCTGGATACAATGCTGGACTCCAATGCCCGAGTCGCTCCGTACCGCATTCTCCTGCAGGCCCCAGGGTCACAGGTCAGCTGGGTCATCGCTAGCGGTAAGGTTTTACTTTCACTATTTTAACCTAAAAAAAAACAGCCTTAAGTACTTGCCTTTTAGAAATTATTGCTTATAGACCACAGTAATTTGTCAAACTGATGTAATGCTGTATGATCTCATGGAGTTCCTGACTGAGGTTTGTTGTGGACCAGGAGCCGCAGTGGAGGAGATCAAGAGACACTGGGACTGGCTGGACCACAACCTGCTGCACTCCCTCTCTGTGTTTGAAAACCAGGAGGATGTTACAAATTTTGTCAAAGGCAAAGTGAAGGTACAGCTGTGGTTGGGGAAGTGGGTCAGGTGTGATACAGTGTTTTTGGTTTCATCTTCCAGCTAAACAGGCCACATAGACTCAAAATAACACAGACACCCTCTGTTTCCTTCCTTCCACTTCCTTGTCCCCCTTCTTCCTACCTCCCACCATTTCTCCATGTTCTTCCTCTCTGTCTTTGTCTCTCAATCCTGCATTGTCTCCCCAGGGCCTGATAGCTGAGGAGGTCAGGGGCGAGACAGCTGTGGTGGAGGACGACCCGGAGAAGTTCCGTGAGGCTCTGCTGAAGTTTGAGCTGCGCTTCAGCCTGCCTGCCTCTGAGAAGTTGGTCACTCACTACTCGTGCTGCTGCTGGAAGGGCCGCGTACCACGGCAAGGCTGGCTGTACCTTAGCACCAACCACATGGCCTTTTACTCCTTCCTGCTGGGCAAAGAAGGTGCAGCATCTAGCTATGTACGGGCATGTGTGTCCACGCTTGCAGTTTTGCTTCTGGTTCACGTACCTGATGTTCTCATTTAGATCAAAAAAGGTGCCATTCTAGTAGAGTGGGACACCAGTGCCCTCCAAGTTGTGGTTAAATGTAACCTAGACATTGAGCAGATCAGCTGCTTGTGTATGTGTGTTTCTGTGTCCATCTGTCCCACCTTCCTCTACCCCCTCCAGTGAAGATGGTGATCCCCTGGGTGGAAGTTACTAGGCTGGAGCGTGTCTCCACCACCCCTCTGAGAGATACGATCCGTGTGACAACGCGACGGCGGCAGCGTGACTTCTCCATGTTCCTGAGCCTGGAGGAGGCCTTCAGCACCATGGTGCAGCTAGCCAACATTGCGCTGCGCAGGCTGCTGGACAATGAAGGGTTCCAGCTGGACCGGGTTCTCCAGCAACCTGGACACATCACCAAGAGGTTAACTGGGGGCAGTGGGTGGAGATGGCTTTTATAGAATTGGCAACGTCATGTTGTTATATTGAAGCTCAAAAAATTATGCTAAAACCAGCGTGTTTGGATTTTTGTTTTCCTCTCCTCAACTGCTCTTTAGTTACTCGATAGTTACAATAAATGCAGCCTGCTGTCACTTGTGGATCTCTGTTCATCTCTGTGATTCAGAGCATTTTCATATAGTGACCCATCACGCAACGTTGGTTCAGAGCTGTTAGGCTCACAGGCCTGATAGTCTTTCTCATATAGATGTTTAGAAGTCGTCTGTTGCCAGGTTACATCAGATCAGGTGGTGCCACTCGGCAGCCAGAGTCACCAGACTCAAGGGCAAAAACACACAGGCAGTGTTTGCTTTGGGTGATAAATCAGGAGTACGTAGTGCATCGTTTCTCAGGGTTACTTGTGGAAAAGTTCCCGTGGGCTTCATTCAGTTGTGTAGCCCTTCCTGCAAACACCTGTTGCATGTGTGTGCACAATTGTAGGCTTCTGTTTACTTACCTGTAAAATCAGTGGACTTTCCTTTGACCCCTTTTCATCTGCACTCATCATATTCCTGTGTCTCTGTGCACAAAGAAAAAACAGTTGAAGCAAGCTTGCTGAGTTTGTTTACTGTGTATTAAACATGTTTAAATTCAGTGTGGTCTCATTTTGCCTGTATTTTACACACTTTACCATGTTTCACTGTGAAGGTTACTTCCATGGTGGGGAAATTTAAAAATATAACTAACTGTACATTGGGAGTTGAGGAAATGAAAAAAAAAAAACCAGATTATTTTCCCCATAAATTCCAATTATTTTAAAAGCATGACATTGACTTTTTTTGTGGGAAACTGCCTAACTCTCTCTCTCTCTCTCTCTCTATCACTATCTTCCACCCCCCCATGACCCTGGCCCTTCAGGGTTCTGGAACAGCAGGCCTTGAAGGACTATGTCCTGGCCCAGTTCTGGCTGCCCCGGCGGGAATCCCTGCGCGATGTGGCCACCTGCTTGCTGTGGACTCCACATGCTCGCTGTCACACACCAGGGACCCTCTACACCACTGAAAGCTACCTGTGCTTTGCCAGTAAGGAGGAAGGCCTCTGCAATCTGCTCATTCCCCTGGCAGAGGTATGTATAGGGCAATGAGGAGGGGGCAGTATGAAGGAAGAACACCTGGTCTGGGATGGCCTAGTCAGTGAGGTGTTGAGGTGACCGGCTGTCAGTGGCAAATGGTGTCCAAGCGAACCATTTTAAGGGACACAGACCACTGGTAACCTTATGCTACCACTTCTGATCTCAGGTGGTTTCTGTGGAGAAGCCTGAGAACACAAGTTCGCTGCCTGATCCGGTGATCATCAGTGTACGGGGCAAGAGGGCCTTCCAGTTCATCGAGCTACAGGAGCGCGAGGTGGTGGTTGAGAACCTGGCGATGCGAGTTCGTGCCTTGAAAACCAAGGACAGGAAATCCCTGGTACTGTGTGTCTTTGTTCTTCATGGCAGCTCTTTTTTGTAAGACCATGGGGTACCTCGAAGAATACTCAGAGGGCCAGATCCTCCTGAGCCTTTGTCCAGCTTAGATTTATAACCCTGATCTTCTAGAAATGTATTCAGACTACCTTCCCAACTGCATCTGAGCCAAGGTATAGAGTGGGCTGCAACACAACTGGGATTCAAAGTTTGTTGGATAAAGAAGATGACCTGCTCATTACTGGAACACAGTTGCGTTGGTCTTCAGGCCTGTGGACCAGTTCTGTACAGTCCACAACTGGAGTCCAGTGAATCTGTCGCTTCATTCCTCTTTCCTTTCAGGCTGGGTATGCACCAGGTCATGGCTTCCTTGACCCCTCAGAGTGCACAGGCAAGGGGACCAACCCCAGTGAAAAGACGGCGCATCAGGCAGTCAGCTCAGAGGCCCTGATGTCGGTCTTCCACGGCTTGTCTCCCGACACTCATGGCGGCCCCTCCGTGAGTCCTGCATTGAGAACTTCTTGCTTGGCTTCACTCATGAGGCTTTACTCAACTGACCAAGACTGTGGTTACTGAATGCTCCAACTGCTTGCCTGGTTACCTTTCTAAAGCATGTTAAGGACTGACCAGACTTGACCATGGAACTGCCATTGTCAGTCAGTTCTGAGTATGAAAATCAGTCAGTTGGTTGGGTCTGTGGTAGGGGAAACCTCTTAATGTCTGGTCAGTCTTTGAGTACATGAGCCACTTACTGCATTGTGAAAGCTGATGGTAAGCTGCTGTTGAGCACTAAGGCCTGCGGTGGTGGTGTCTGGGTGCCCATTTGTGTGCATGTGTATGCTGGTTCCTCAGATTAAGGAGGAGGTGAAAGTGCGCTCATGGGAGGACCACTTCTCGGAGTACGGCCGCGGCGTCCACATGTTTCGTACCGAGAAGGTCTGGAAGCTGGTTGCCATGGGGATCCCGGAGTCCTTGCGGGGAGAGTTGTGGTTGACATTCTCCGGTAATGGCGGCTATGTGGCAGGGTGGGGAGGGGGGGCAAGGTGTGGTTCAGGGCGATTGTCTAGCTACAGTGGAACAGCAAGCGTAGCGGCAAAATGCCCACAGTCTATTTCGGGAGGATTTATTTCTGAGCTCGGTCTGCAGCTCTGCGCATTTTCACTTCCTCTCATCTCTGCATATGGGGCCAAATTGTTACACACCATATTTTTACTTTCCCTGGGGTGGAACCACTTGGTCAGCAGTCATGTACTTTGACTCTGCCCACACTTCTCTGGGGATAAATTGGGTTCAGATCGGTTCCTCGCAACCAGGGTATGTTAGCATTAGAAGTTATAACTTTGCGGTATCTTGTGAGCCCTTCATTTGCAGGGATTATAACATCATCTGGATTTTTGTGGGTGAAAACCAGCTGTGGACTGTGAGATGGTCCGGCTGAGAGGCTAGTCACACCTACAGAAGCCAAGCTGTGTTACTTTCAGTACCAACAGTGACTAATCATGCTAAATATGCTAAAAATGCTAATGCTGATATGCAGGTTGGGTCCTCAGAGCTTTAGGTGTGTTAGAACTGTACTGTCTGAGAATCACTGCCAACCTGAGGTGCACCTGTGTGAAACACGCTGGTCATTGCTGTGCGGTGCTCACAATCTGCTCCCTGCGAACTCATGCAGGCGCCTCGGTAGAGATGGCAGCCCACCGGAACCACTACAGTAGCCTGCTGCACGACTCGATGGGGGTTAGCAGTCTGACTACGGAGGAGATTGAACGGGACCTCCACCGTTCCCTGCCCGACCACCCAGCCTTCCAAAACGATGCGGCCATAGCCGCTCTGCGGCGTGTGCTCACCGCCTACGCCCACCACAACCCAGAGATTGGCTACTGCCAGGTACCCACTGCCGACCTCCAGTCCATCCCAGTTTTCTGGAAAATATACTTAAAATTACTTATAAAATAATATTGTAGTGCATATTGTCTGGTCACCCAGCTGCATTAACAGCTGCTGCCTCAAGGGACTGAAGGCTGCGGAGCACAAGATGTGTTTGTTACCATTATACATGCAGTCAATGGGCCTCGTGCTGTGTGTGTGTGGGGGGGGGGGGGCACATGTCAGGCTCCAGCACTGCTGTGGTCCCCCATCAAGGCTCAGGGACCAGTGCCACGAATCCAGGAACAGGATATCTGCGGCACCTCGTCTGTCTCCAAAGGACAAAGAAGCCTTTCAGTTACTTTACTGCGCCACGTTATTTGGGTGCCAGGTAGACGTGTCCTTCACTGCTACCTCTCCATTTCTCCTTTTCAGAGTGACACATTCAGCTGGTGGCTCTGGTTTGTTAGCCGCTGGATCACCTGTATGGCATTTGGCCGGGTTCCTCTGTCTCAGGTATCCCTGACAGACAGGTTTGGATGCATTTTTCCTTCCTGCAGTCCATGAACATTTTGGCCTCGGTGATGCTGCTCTACACCAAGGAGGAGGAGGCCTTCTGGCTGCTGGTGGCCGTGTGCGAGAGGATGCTGCCAGACTACTTCAACCGCAGGGTCATTGGTGCGCAATTCGATCACCTGCAGTAATATCACCGTGTGGCTGTGTCTTTCCTGTGCCCCGCCTCACCTGAACACACTGCCCATTGCAGGTGCGCAGGTGGACCAGTCTGTGTTTGAGGAACTGATCCGGGAACGGCTGAGCGAACTGGCGGAGCGCGTCCCAGACTTGTCGCCGCTGTCCTCCGTCTCGCTCTCCTGGTTCCTCACACTCTTTGTAAGCGCCATGCCTTTCAGCAGCGCCGTGCGTGTCATCGACTGTTTCTTCCTGCACGGCGTCACAGCCATTCTGCGCCTGGGTCTCACCGTGTTGGATGCCAACACAGACACTCTCTCTGCCAGCGTGGACGACGGCCAGGCCCTCATGGTTCTCACCAGGTATGATCAGTGGGTCGTGATGGTCCTTCATGGCGCCTGGGCTGTGCTTTCAGATGTGGGTTTGAATGTGGCTCAGTCTGTGTGGAGCATGCATGTTCTCCCCATGTCTGCCTGGGTTTCCTCTCACAGTCCAAAGACGTGGGTTTCAGATAGGTTGGTGATTCTAAGTTGCTCATGGAGTTCTGGCGCAGCTCTGTGGGGGGCTGAGAATGACAGACCATGTGACTGTGAGGTCCTTCCGCTTATACTGATGGATGCCTCTCCTGGCCCCCTCACAGCTTCCTGGAGGCTCTGAGGAGCGATGAGGAGCCACCCCATTCCCTCAAAGGCCACACTGAAGGGACATCTATGGACAACCGATCAGCAGTTAGGACGCAGATTGATGATCTGATCAGGGACTCGTATGAGGTGAGCAAGAGGCAGGGGTTGATTCTGGTCCAGCGGAATGTCTGTCCTGAGATTCAGTCCCTCGCACCTTTTTCTTCTGTAGAAATTTGGAGACCTGACAGTGCGACAGGTGGAGCATCTCAGGTGTAGACATAGGATTCATGTGCTGCAGGCACATGAGGACACGGCCAAGGAAAACGCGGTGGGTGAAACGAGGGGGTGTGTGCGCGCACGCAAACACAATTTTAACAAACACAGTTAAAATCCAATACAACAGGTATTTCTTCATATCATAAAGCACCGTGAGCAAAATTACCAACATGTTTCTGTTCAGGGTGACCCCTGTCTACCTCAACACCACAACCCTGAATTAGGACAAGTGGTTATTCATAACAAATTAATGAAATATAACATTAAAAGACAAAATAAATGTTTTTTTTTCCTGTCTTATATTTTGTGGTTATCATTTTTATTCATGGAAAAAAAAGAAAATTGTGGTAATTTGACCCCTTCACAATGGGGTGATTTCACAGAATGATTTTCAACCAAATTATCAGGAATTTTTAAATGTGACATCACACTCGGTGTCAACCTCTCCCGACCTCTGACACCGCAGCTGAGGGTCGTGAGCCCGGAAGTTTCCATATCGCCAGAGGACCTCGGTGACCTCTATGACCTCTTCAAGGTTTGAGAAACCCCCAGCGGCCGCCGCGTTTCTTTAGCCTTTGGTTACCCAACTGGTCTGAGCTCAGTTTATGGGATGTCCGTTCTTGCTCTTGGCACTGCAGACAGAACATTTCATCTGCTTGTACTGGGGGGCGGAGGAGTCCCAGTGGGCGTGGAGGCATCACAACCCCAGCTGGCCGTACGCAGAGCAGTACCGCCTCGACTTGTCTCAATTCCGCAGCCTGTACCGCCTGCTGGCGCCATGGCTGTGTGGGCCGCACACGGACACCGTGGTCCGACGCACCTTCTCCCTGCTGGACCAGGACCAGGACCTCCTCATCGGCTTCCGGGAGTTCGCTGGCTGGCTGGGTACGTAGCCCCACCCGGTGAAATATCCTGCCAATCTTACTATGAATAAAACAAACTAGATTTACATGAAAAATGTTAGCATGTTAAAAATACGAAGCAGCTGCATTTTTGACAAGTAGAAGATGCAAATGATACATTCACTTGTTGAATTTTATGCTAAATTGTGTACACCTGTACCCCAGCATAGGAGTGTAATTGGTTCTTACAAATCGCTTGAATGTTGGGAAGATATTTTAATTTTTTCTTATGAGGAAAATTGTAATTCGTTCCAGGTAACCTTTTCTACCTATTTTCTTAAGATGCTTTTCAGCATTCTGTGAACTGAGTATTAAAGTAATATTCGGAAATAAAAATCACGAAAGCACAAACTGTGTTTGAACCCGGATCGCAGGAGGCAAAGACCGAGAACACAGTTGTGGGCACACCGATGCCACCAAGTGTCACTTGCACTCACTCCAGCTTATATTTCTACTTGTTTACACCCGGACATCTTGGCTCAGATACCAATCTGGGTATTAATGTGTACTGCTTGTTTATACCAGGGCGAGTAATTGGGGTACAGGTGTATTATGTCAATGTCATATCACATGTGAACCATAACAAATTACAAAAACCCTCCTGACTGCAGACAAGCTGTACTCTGAGGACCTGAATGAGAGGATTAGGTTCCTCTATCGCCTCCACATTCCCCCAGGTGAGAGCGAGTCCCTAGAATGACACCCTGTGTTATTCCCCAAACCAGTAACAAACAAGTATTAATTGTTAGCATTAACATTAGCATTAGATGCGCTTACATGATTTGTTCTTTCAGTTCCCGGGTGATGTGTTTTTTGTCCATTTGTCCAGCAAAGCTCAAGTAAAGTTCCATTTAACCTGTGAGGGGTAGGTTAATGTGCGTGTTGGGTGAGAAATGAAGGTGTTTTTGCTGTGGGTGGTCTGCTGATCCTCCAGCCCTCAGTGAGAATGAGGACAACACATCCCCACTGAAGAGTCCTCTGCTGTCTACTACCAGACCCCTGTGTGTGGAGTTGCCCAATGGTAAGTGTCCCCGTCCCCCACCGGGCATCATAAGCTGCAAACACACATTCAGGCAAGGGAAAACGGCAACATCATGACCCCCGTGTGTGCAGGCGAAACGGAGGACTATCAGGAGCGACTGAAGCAGATGCTGACAGACCTGGTCAAGGAGAAGGAAAATGAGAAGAAGGAGAAGGAGGAACTGCTGCCACCAATGAAACAGGTGTGTGTGCACGTGCACTGCGTAGGTAACTGTATTTGTGGTTTAACATCACCATACACAAAGTGTAGGAAATGGAATTGGTTGTGAAAAAGCAAGTTTGTTTTTTCTGATCTTTGCTCTACCCTCCTTCTCTTGGGCTTTGCTATTAACAATGGTTCAGTTTTGCATATTTCCAAGATATATTTTCTATTTAATTTTAAATTGCAGTCTATTTTCAGTTTTAGAGGACATGTGACCTATTTTTACCTTTCAAGCCCACAAATGGTGTTAAAGAGCACCCAACCACAGAAAAAGCATTTGTGTCCCCAGTCTCTGTCTCGTGTGGCCCGGGTTCAAACGCAGTTTGCGCTTCATTCATCTGTTCAGTGGGTCGGCTCCCTGTTATATTGTTTTCACTATTTTAAGTAAATTTTACTATTAAATATTTGCGCATATTAATAGATTCATTAACTATTAGGTAATTAGATAATTGGTGCTCTTTGTCACTGGAACAATCATGTTTGAGCATTAGGGATATTTTGGGAGAAATTAATTTCTCAGATGAACCTGGAATGAATCATAGTGGCATTCATAAGAAATCATGGAAATGGCTTCCTGATGTGCAGGTCTGCGGTACACATCCAATTACAGTTATACCGCGGTACAGGTGTATTACCAAGTATTATTTATTATAGCTGAGATTTTTACAGTAGATAACTAATTAGATTAGGGGATTTGTGCATTATTATATTTTGGTTTTAAGAACACAACAGAATATGAAGTTTGTTTGTAAGGTGAGCCGGTGATTCTCATGACCTTAGTTACACGCTGGAGGTGATCACAGCAGATTTCCAGCATTATCTCTGGAAAAGTGATGCACTGCTGCAGGGCTGTCAGTTGTCTGCTGCTCTTTGCTAGATGAGAAGTTTTATGTCATCTGTCCTGCCAGTGGGAATTCATTCAGTTCTGCAAGACGCTGTACAGCATGCTGGAGGGTGACCCCAACGAGCATGAGCTCTCGCAGGCCATTGCCACCGTTACCAGCCTGGTGCTGCGCATCGGTGAGGTGGATCACAGGAGCCGCTGTACAGGGGACGACAGCGGGGCCGCGGGACTCAGCCCCACCAGCGAGTGGACCGTCAGCTTCGCTCAGATCATGGCTTCGCTTCTCACCGAGCAGGCACTCGTCATCTTCTTCGAGGCTCCTGCGGACTTGCGGACAAAGATCGCCAGCGCCAGGGAGAGGCAGTACCAGGAACGGGTTTGCTCACTCGCGGCCCAACAGGGTGTTGCTTCTGACTGAGCCCACAGTACGGAGCTCAAACAGCACCCAAGTGAAACTGTTTACATCCCATCAGCAAGAACATTTCCACACGGGAGGTTCCTGTTTCTGAACCAAATTCTCCTGCCAAATATGAATTGTTGATGACGTTGCTTTGAAGAGATTATGGTCCAGGAAACTTTGCCTCTTAAAAGAGCAGCACATTCTTTTATCTGTGGTTCAACCCCCCACCGTGCACTATAGAAATACTGTAGACTGGGGTCAGATGGTTTTAATTTTAATTAATGGTTTAAGGAAAGCTGTGAAACAAAGTCCGTCCGTCCGTCCCAGGGTGAGGGATGTTGCAGGTTCAAGTCCCCAGGTTACAGGTGTGACCGGTATGTGAGCCTTGGGTGTATGCCTTACACGCCTCAGCGGACTTGTGTAAAGCATGGTCAATGTTTGGACTAACCAGTGTCTTACAAGCTTTAAATCTGTATTATTTTCAAATGCAGTAGGTAGCAGAGCTTCCAAGTGTTGATTTATCATGCAGTTGTCAACTTTTTTAAAAATCACAAAGTGGTCTTAATCTCTTCAATTTTGTCCTTCTTACAATAAAATGTGAAACTGCAAACTGTCAGTCCATTCTAGGTATAAAATGTCGAGCAGCCCTGCTGGTGTAAAGGGGCCATCTTTCACCTGAACCCAGACACCACAGAGCGCCCCTGCAGACCTCACCACCATGAGCAGAGCAGACTGAAAACAAAACTGCTGCATGGGAGCCTTCAGAGTGGTGTAACCCAGTAGGGGCTATGCTGTCACTTAGCAGAAGATATCATTGCTGGCCAAGACTAAGAACAGAACATTTGGCCCAGCCAGAACCACCCCACAACACAAAGAGCACCACAAACTAAGCAAGACAGCTGGTATAACAACCCCTGCATAAGAAGTGTGGCAACATTTGACACCAGCAGGCAGAGAACCCCACGCCTCTCTGTGTTGTGTGGAAGACCACCCCTTGGTCTTCATCAGTGAGCAGCCAACACAACACACAGGATAAGAAAAGTTAACGATTTTCACTCCTTTATTGTTACAGCACTGAACAACTAATTCTCATCAACATTGACTGTCTGTAGACCTGGGGGGAAAACAGAAAAAGACGCATTAACTCCACGCGGTGAAACCGGACATCAGAGGAAAGGCTCGGCTCCCCTGCAGCCCAACTATCGTCACACCGGTGGCACTGACCTTTATACGTGGTAACGGGGACGTATGTGACAAGCGTGTAAAGCTTATTGGGAGAGTCCTCGTCCTCATTGCGCTTCCTGGACAGGCGCACACGGATGCGGTACGGCACATTCCTGTAAACACATGCAGCGGCACCGCACAGGTGTTAGAGAACGGATCTTGAAGCCAGGAGGGGAGTTATTACTGTATCCCTAAAAAAACAACCCTTCACTAAACACTGCAAACTGGGCAAATTGCTCTGGATTAACACAGTAGCCAGAGCCACAACTGTAGAGGTGAACCAACATTTAGAAATGACACTGAGTACTGCTGATTAACAGCTTAAACACATCAAAAGCACAGTCTCAAACTTGCTGTGCAAAAGCTAAAGTGAAATAAATTACTGACCTTTCTCAAAAATTACAATGTTAGATTCTCAGTCAGTCACCCCACACTACTGATTTACATCCCAGACTATATGGGAGAAAAGAAGTCCAGATATGGCGAAAATGTGGAAAACCGAAACCATAATTTAAGTGCAATATCTTTTACCACAGCACTGTACAGTACTGCACTGTATACTAGAGTAACAGTTCACACTCTAATGTAACAAACATGCAATGTGGGTTATAAAGTGAAACAGTCAGTGCTGTAACTGTGCAAACACACAACAGTGACTAAAGCTACCACACGACTGAATTAGAAGGCCACTACAGGGGGACTCTTAGACCCTGCCTTCTTCAAAATGACTATGGAGACAGTGAGATGGTCCTTTCCTTAGATGCAAAATCAAATTTGTTTAAAATATTATTTCATGCATGAAAGTTATCTTACTCAAATAAGTCTCAAAATGTGTTAAGCATTAATATTTTCCCTTTTACTTTAAATATTGAAAGAAACTTAATGTGCTACACTTGTTCAGCACAGTTTGCATCAATGCCAACAGCTGCACTGAAGATGCAAAAATCAAGTGCACATCTCCCACACTGTAGAAACCACCACTGATGCCTTTCAAACATTTCTGTCCGAGCTCTACAGTTTATGTGGTCTGAAGTTCTGCCTCACCTCACGCCCTTAGTCCAGACAGCCTTGTTGAGGCGTGTGTCGATGCGCACGTCCGGAGTTCCCATCTCCTTCACGGCAAACTTGCGGATCTCCTTGATGGCACGAGGTGCTCTCTTCTTGAAGCCCCTGGATAAGGAAAGGCCCCACATGTTCAACAGCAGGCACAGATGCAGCTCAGAGAGCAGTGCAGTAAACCCAGCCTGCACCTAAGGTTGCATCACTTGCCCCCACACACACACAGGTACTCACACTCCATGGATGCGCTTGTGGATGTTGATGGTGTACTCTCTGGTGACCACCTCGTTGATGGCTGACCGCCCCTTCTTCTTCTCGCCACCCTTCTTAATGGGAGCCATCTACAAGGGGTTTAAACAAAGTAAAATATTCAATTTTGTTGTCCCCAGTAATGTGCTTTAGCAAGGAATAGTCCAAATCTTATTTTAACTCAAATCTATGCACCTATCCCACTATTTAAAGCAGTTAGTATTCAGCTTGGAGTTATTAATACAAAACCGTGTTATGGACCGATTGACACATGAAGAGCCGGAGTCCAGACTAAATAACTCTTAGCAACTAAAACGAACCACGATAGACCAACTGGATACTTTTATGGAAACATTTAAACGTTTAATGTTAGTTTCCCTTTGCAGGAAGACCCATGAAACCATGTAAAATCCTCTATTTTCAGCGCACAACACTATTGCTGAGCAGCACCAAGACAAACCGCATTTTTATTAAACACATTTCTGCAGAGACGTTCAAAATAGCTCCGCACACGTCGTAAATCGTAACCATTTACTTATTATTAACTTAAATGTTGGATTACGAGTAATATGAAGAAGGATTAACCCGGATTCTTTGAGAAGATACAAATCGGATGCCACTCACTTTACCGAGGAAATGTCGGAAAGGAAGAACTGCGGAATTCTGGGTAACCTAAACCCACAGGGGAGAAACTACTTCCGGGTGGATCAGAAACAAACTTTGTAGGAAGCAAAGATTTATCCGGGGTGGTAAAATGTAAAGAATGTTATTAAAAATTCAGAAAACTGAACATAAATGAAAATAAAAACGCAAATACAAAGTTTATTTACAAAGTAAAATCCCTTTTGTCACCGAAAACCACAGTGAAGCGTTTTACAGCGAGGAGGCGTAAACCAAAGCCGGAAGTGTCGTACAGCAACGCCGGAAGTATCGTAAAGCACCGTACATTTTACTGCCAGCTATGTCTGCCCTGTGTGTTTGTTTCACTGTGGCGAATGCATTGTGAAACAGAGCTCTCCGCTTAGCCGTCTTTAATGTCGGTCTGCATTTGAGTGAGGCTCCAGTTTAATTTTAGTCTCACGCTCTTTTAAGCAGCTTCTTTATTTTGTTTATTGATGGGTGAGCGCGCGGGACGGATGGGAGTCTCCCGGTGAGGAGTCAAGATCCAGAATCGGGCCCCGGACAGTTTGCCGAGGCTCTTTCGCTGCTGTGCACAGTACATCTCCTCGGGAGACGCGATGACTTTGGCCCCGAAGGAACTCGCCAACCTGCTGAGCATCATCTCGGAGGAGGCCTCGTCCAACACGTTCGAGAGCCTGTCCACCGCCTTCCACCACTTCTTCGGCAAGGCGGAGCACTTCCGCGTGGGCTCCGTGTTAGTGATGCTACTGCAGCAACCCGACCTGTTGCCCGGCTCCCCGCAGCGCCTCACCGCACTCTATCTGCTCTGGGAGATGTACCGCACGGAGCCGTTGGCCGCCAACCCATTCGCCGCCGTATTCGCTCACCTGCTGAACACGGCACCGGTGGGGGAAGAACAGGACAGGCCGCTGTGCGGTGAGGAGAACCTGGAGAGGAACCTGGGTTGGGATTGGGGTGGGGGCGTCTTTCACACGCACGTCCTCTATGCCATCTGCCTGTCTCTCACACTACGTCGCTCCGCCTCTTAAGCTATCGCTCACCCCCTGTTAAGAAACCCGTAGAACATCAATGCTGGCTGTAACCACTAAGTCGTGTTGCATCCTGAACCGAGTCCTGATCTCGCAGGCTTCCTCCCAGCAATCACGCTTCCGGAGAAGTTCTTCTTGTCACAGCTCATGTTGGCTCCTCCCCGCGAGCTTTTTAAGAAGACGCCACGCCAGGTGTCCTGCATGGAGGTGGGAAACATGCCACAGTCCATAGATATAAGTGGCCTTCAGCTCGCCCTGGCAGGTGGGTTTGTCTTTGCTTCTGTTCAGCACGGGAATGACCGCTCTGCTCCTCTGTTGCGGTCCGGCTCTGTTTGACCTTACCTTTCCCCCCGTGAGCAGAGCGTCAATCAGAATTGCCCACTCAGAGCAAAGCCAGCTTCCCCAGCATCCTGAATGATCCTGACCCGGACTCGTCCAACTCGGGATTCGACAGTTCCGTGGCCAATCAGATCATAGAAGCCCTGGTGACTGGGCCACGGCCGCCATTGGAAAGTGAGTATCTAGCTGAGTGATGCAAATGCATTGTTACCGTTATTTCACCAACCTCACATCTTACCATATGCTGCGGCAGAATGGGTTTTGTACCATGCTGTTTTCCCCAAAGACCCCTCACCATTACCATGTGTTGACTATGTCACCACCTACGCAGTTCTACTGAATTATGGCACCACTCATGGCTAAAATTGGCTTCTGAGGCCACGCTAATAATCTGTAATGAAGAATCACACTTTTTTAGGGTGCACATTAGTTAGACTAAAGTCTGTGCTCAATGGGTGACATTCTACCTATACACACATAACTGTAAATATTGCAATTTGTACAATTGTCTATTGTCTGGCTCATGCCGTACTGACACCCCTGTTAAATTGCTAACCTTGGCCCTTGCAAAAAATCTGTTAGACAAATGTGGCTAACACAGTGAGGTAAGACTTTAGTTTGAAAACGGTCCAGGCAAATGACAGATTCCAGACCTGTGATCGACCCCCTGTGATGACCCTCCTAGGTCACTTCCGGCCTGAGCTGATCCGCCCGCCACCCCCTCTACATGTGTGTGAAGACGAGCTGGCCTGGCTGAGCCCGTCGGAGCCGGACCACTCGGTGCAGTGGGACCGCTCCATGTGTGTGCGGAATAGCACTGGCGTTGAGGTCAAGCGCATCATGTCCAAGGCTTTCAAGAGCCCATTGTCGGCGCAGCAGCAGACACAGGCAAGTTCTTTCCAGGCTTCCCAGAGCCCCCCCACCCCTGAATCCTTCTGATATGTGGAGCAGCACTGCAGATGGATAGAACTGAGCCGTTAACACAGGTCCTGTGCATTTAAATATACGTGTTACTGTAATACTTTATTATAAAAAGTTCCAGGATGCTTCATCTGAACATCTTTCATCTTCTCTTTCATTATGACACTTTGTTGTGTCTCTGTGTCACCATGCAGCTGCTGGGGGAGTTGGAGAAGGACCCCAAGCTGGTGTACCACATTGGCCTGACCCCTGCCAAGCTACCCGACCTGGTGGAGAACAACCCACTTGTCGCCATAGAGATGCTGCTCAAGCTTATGCAGTCCAGTCAGATCACAGAGTATTTCTCTGTCCTCGTCAACATGGACATGTCCCTGCACTCCATGGAGGTGGTCAACAGGTAACATTTTACAGCAGCAGGTGGCATTTTTACAGGGGTTGTGCAAAAGTAGACAGAAAACACTGGCAGGTTACAAGTTGTTTTTCAGTTAAAATATTACTTATTTTTTGCTTTCCAGGTTAACAACAGCAGTGGACCTTCCTCCAGAGTTCATTCACCTGTACATTTCCAACTGTATTTCTACCTGTGAGCAGATTAAAGACAAATACATGCAGGTACAGCCTTGTCATTACCACTTGCAAGTCCGACTCTTGCTGAAATACTCAGTTACTGTTACTCTGTGCAGATTTAGGGGATTTTTTTTTTTATTTTTAAAACTACTGCTAATCCAAGGGTAAATATGCAACTGGGGCAACATTCTGTACTGGTTACAACAGTCACCTTAATGTCTTGGGTTTGGATCTTGCCTCCTGCTGCAATAGCTTTGATTGGGGCAAAAATAACCCTTCTGTGTAAGTGGGTGAAAGAGTGCATGTAGCTTAGTTTACAAAGTTGCAGGAAGTGACACCATTAATTAGTGCCCACTTGGGGATCCACCTCTCTGCAGAACCGCCTGGTGCGCCTGGTTTGCGTCTTTCTCCAGTCCCTCATCCGCAATAAGATCATCAACGTCCAGGACCTGTTCATCGAGGTGCAGGCCTTCTGCATTGAGTTCAGCCGCATCCGTGAAGCAGCTGGCCTCTTCCGCCTGCTCAAGACTCTGGACACGGGGGAGGCCCCTGCTGACCCCAAGCCCACCAAATGAGTGTACAGTATATACCCCCCCCCCCAGTCCCCCATCACATGTAGTTACCCATTTGTTAGATTTCTTGTTAAATAAGTTTGCAAAAATTCATACAATAAAATGCCTCCAGGCTGAACTTTCCCGGAAGCGGGATAGTCAATCGAGTGAGGCTGTGTTTAAATACCCATCAATGTGGTTGATTGCTGTTTATTTTCATGGTTCACCTTGCATACAGAAATGATTTTCTAGCAGGTAACTGTCCAGAGCAGAGGGCCCCCAGGAGGCACACAACCATCTTAACATCATTCTGTTCACCAGCATCCCTCCAGGGTTGTGAGGTGAAACTCCTTGTACACTTGGTTGTATTTGAACCTCGTCGTACTCCCTTTGGGAACTTCTGGTTGTGTAAAGTACAACAGAATGGCAGCTTAAGTCACCACACCCATCTGTCAAAACACTGAGGACAAACACATGCACGCAGCAGTTTTCCTTCATGTTCTGGAAAAAAAGCTGGTCTCAAAGAGTCTTGAACAATCTTGATTTTTACCATGGTTTAAAAAAAAAATCACTATCAGAACAATTCACTCAAAATTAAGGGGAACAACCAGTTTCAATGTCCAGTTTTAATGGCTGATGCAGGACAAACCTTGCTTACCTGTTTGTTATAAAATAAAAAAAGGTAAAAAAAACATCATGAGCTACAGCACAACTAATGAACAGAGAACCACAAAGGGAGTCACATTTCCTCTGATTGAAAGAGAACATTAAAAGGGTCAGCAAGGGGCGCCGCTGCAATAACCAGTCCGACTCCCTCTAGAGCAATCTGCTGATTGGAGCCATTTGTTGCAGTTTAAGAAATAATCCAGGATCGGTGTCTTGAGTTAAAACAAGTATGTGAGGAGTTTCAGGAAGCACACACTTCAGGTGGGGGGGTAGGCGTGACCTGGGCTGCATCTAGGGGCACTTCGGCCCTCTCCTGGGCAGGGAGTTCCCCACTGACTCCACTCCCGCAGTCACCTGCCATCTTCCTCTTGAGCAGCCGTACACTCAGGCGCAGAAGCTCACTGTCCACCGGGGCAGCACTGTACAGCGGCTTGGTCGTGCCCTGTGGGGACCGGTAAGCAAATGCAGTCTGAATAGGAGAGAAAGCAACAGCTCCACCTGCAGGCCAGCAGGTGTGACAACTAAAACAAATGGAAATGAGGAGCCCTTCCTGCTCACCTTGTCATTCCTGAGTAGCTGCCTGCGCATGGCCAAGTCCCGTCGTGCACACAGGGCCTTGCAGCAGGGGCCCAGGTTCCGCAGCAGCCCTGCCCTCTCCTGCCTTCTTCGCAGTGCTGCCGTATTCAGGGCACCGAGGTCATGTTCAAACAGCTTGTCTGCATCTACAGGACAACATGGATATGTGGGAGTCACATGCTGCTGCAACAGCTCCATTTTCCTAAAACTAGTGGGTCAAGCCTGCCATCTTGCACCAAAAGGACCCAAGTTTCAGTCCCACTTGCTGCTACAGAGTTCTTGGTCAATCCATTTACCCCAAGTTGATAAGAATAAAAATTCCCCAGCAGTACAAATAGTGAACTGCTTTCCCTCTGTACCTGCACTCTGAGTTGTACTGGAACCGTATTCACTGCTTCCTGTATATAATTCACTGTACTGTATGTTCGTTTCAGTTACAGTCCACGTTAGCTTGTAACAGTGTTACTATAGTACATAGTGCAGTGGCATACAACACTGTATTAAAAGTATTGGGCTGAAATTAACGCTTGCCATATCCAGACGCCTCCTCCCCTCATATAGGTACTCCTGGCCCCACCCCTGCCCACCTTTGGGATCGTCCAGCTCCCCCTGGCAGGCCTCTCGGACCCTGGAGAGAAGTTGAGGCCCCGCCAGGCGCGGCGACACCCCCGCCCTGAGCAACACGGCCCCAGGTGTGAAGCGAAGCAGTGCGGCGCCTGCTGCCCGGGGCTCAGATTGCTGCTTGGGCATCAGGCTAGACCAGTCCACATCGATCACATCCAGCGGTCCTGGAGGGGGACAAGGAGATATGAACAAAAGCAAAAGAACATGACAAGATGGAGCCAAACAGAGGGCCTCCAGGCCTCCTCAGATCTCTACACCGGCTCACCCGAAATCTTCTCCTCCTCTGGCTGCTGCTGCTCCTCCTTCTTCTGTCCACCGTTATCAGCCAAAATCTCGTCCAGCTCATCATCGCTGATGGGCTCGTAGTCCTCGCCACCAGAAGCCACAGACTGAGCGTCCTCTGCCTTCCCGTCGTCCTCATCTGCAGACACAGTGCACATTACAACGGAGCTACACTGCACCCTGCAACACTAGAGCCCCCAGGTGAACCATCCCCAGTATCAAGTAACCCTCAGTGCTAGAGCCATGTTTGAACTGAGCTGAATCTATTGACACTTTCAGTTTGGAGCTCTAAGGTGTTCCCACAGCTGTCATTGTTTTACTGTGTTTTTTACCATCCTGGCTGTCCAGCTTCTCAGCCTCCCGCATCTCCTCCAGCGCTCGTGGGCTGTCCGTAGCCTTGTCACTCTCGGTGGAAGCCCCTTCTCTGGCCAGAGGTTCGAACTCAGCCCTGTCCTGCTTCTGTTCTGCATGGAGTGGCAGCTCGGGCAACAGCAGCCTGTCGCGGTCACGGTCCCTTTCACGCTCCCGATCATGGAGCAGCAGCCCTTCGGCCAGGTGTCTGTCCCTCTCCAGCTCTGCCTCGCGCTTCCGCATCTCCCTCAGGTCCCGCTCCCTAATTGGCTCCCGGCCTACACGCATCAGCAAGGGAGGTGGGGGCTCACGGCCTCTCCCACCCCAGTCCCGGGTGTCCGAATCGCCACGGTCCCAGTCACCCCGCTGCTGTTGCTGTCGCATGTCCTTCCTGTCACGATCACGGTCCCGCTCAAACTGCTCTCGTTCCCGCTCTCTGTCGCGTTCCCGCTCACGGTCCTTCTCACGCTCCCGGCTGTCATAGGAACCTGCCCGGGACCGTGCCTGACGCTCTGACTCAGGGGAGCTGCGACGTGAACTGTGGCTGCGGGAGTCTTGGCGGTCTGGGGACGGGGGGGAAAGAGGTCAAGCAGGGTCATAGCGTAGGATCAGTAGTGTTTTAGTTCTACAAGTTCGTATCAATTCTGTCAGGGAACAAACGCACGCTCATGCTCACCTGAGGACGTACTACGGCTTGGCTCGCTCCTCTTCAGCTGGTCAATTCGGGACTTCCTCTCAGAGGACGTGGGCTCCCCTGCAAGGCTCCGGTCCTTCTCTCTCTCTCTGTCCCTCTCTCGGTCCCGCTCTCGTTCACGGTCCCTGTCGCGAGAGCCACCTGTTTGCATCCTGCCCCTCCTGGAGCGTGGCCTGGGCTGATCATCCACGGTGATGGCGGCCCCACGAGGCGTCGATTCGCTGGAGGGGGAGCGCACGCGACGGGAAGATGAGCGGCTCTGGTTGCTGCCCAGGCTGCTGCTACGGCCCTGTTCAGACGCCGCCTTGCGCAGCAGCGGTTGCGGGATGAGCGGCTGCAGAGGCAGCTGGGGCTGTGAAAGTTGGGAGGTTGTGTCCTGGCCAAGCAGTGGGGCAATAGTTGGCTCTACCCTTTCTCGCATCCCCTTTTGAACTCTTCGGCCCACATTGGGTGGAGCTCTTTCCACAGGGGCAGGTACCTCACTTCTCTCTGGAACATCTTCGTCTGACCAGTCACTAAAAGTGGTGTCTGTTTTCAGGTGTGGCGTGGGCAGTGGGTCACCTGGAGGGGCCTTCTGAGAGGAGGGGACAGAGCTGTCATCTTTGGTGACCGATGCTGGAGCAGGGGGTGGTGTCCTGGGGCCACGCCTCCTCTTGCTGGAATGATGGTGATGGTGGTGGGAAGCCAGTGAGGCCTCATCCTCTGAGATGTCTGACTCTCCTCCCCGGGAGCGCTTGCGCTTCTTTTCTGCTGCCTTCTTCTTAGGTGCTTTTCGGGGGGAAAGCAACAGAGGAGGGGCTTCTGCAGGGGCAGGACTCCTAACCGGGGGTTCAGGGTTGAACCGCTCTACTCCACTGCTGCTACCACCACCACTACCACCAGCAGCAGCAGCTCCTCCATCCTCCTCCTTACGGGTCTTCTTCAGCCCTTTCTTTTGAGACTTGGTCTTCTTCTTGCCCTCTTCTTGTGGCGTTGCCATGGCAGCTGTCTCTTTCTCGTCAGCACCAGAAGGTGCACCAACAGAGGGAGGCGCTGGCTCCTGAGAATCTTTGCTGTCCGGAAGGTGGTCTGATGCACCTCGACGGTCCCCAGAGCGTCCCTGACCCCGGGGCTCCATCTCATCGTGGCGGCTTCTGCCTCCACCACTGGTGTCCTTTTTCTCCACTTTGCGCTCATCGTCCCTCCAACGACTGGATTTTTCTTCCACAAGGGGCCGTGGGGGGGTGCGTACCGGCTCCTGTGGCCGGACCACCTGGCTCAGCAGCCTGCGTTTCTCACCACCTGCATGACAAACATGTAAATGGTGAACATTAATCATTTATTAAAAATAATAATTTCAGTCACAACAGCAAACTACATCTCAACTAATCTAGTGCACTCATTTAACAGTAAGACTAACAAATGGCAGCAAGTAGCATAGTTGTTACAGCTGCTGCCTCTGGACCCCCAGGACCCAGGTTTAAATCCCACCTACTGCTGTAGTACCCCAGTCAAGATTCTTACCCTAAAGTGATACAATAAAAATGATCCACTTGCATTAAAGGGAAAAACAGTGTAAGTAGATAACAATAATTCGCTTTGGAGAAAATAAATACATGAATAAAAGTAAATGAATACAATATTGACAACACTACATTTTGCATCACACACACACACACACACACACACACACACACACACACACACACACAGCCCACCTTTCTCCTCAGCACTGTTGTAGCCATCACTGTCAGGGGGGCTCACTTCCCGTGCTCTCTTGGGTGAAGGCCGTGGGCTGGGGCTGCTCTGGACGCGTTGCCTCTTCCGCCTGGGAATGAGGGTACAGGTCAGAGAGGTCACACTGTAGGACAATTGTCTGGGACTGACACATTATGTGATGTTCTTCTGATGTCCACCAACTGTGGAAACTTCACAGGCAAACAGCTAGCATTTTTAGGTTTTATATTCTGATCACACCAGGTATATTCTGGAATCAGATCCATCAAAGTGTACTAGAAGTCACCACATACTGACCCGGCCTTACGCTCCTCATGGGAGTCCCGCACTGAACGCTCCTCTCTGGGGTCTTCTCTGCGGTCACGCCGCTCTGCTCTGTTCTTCTCGCGCTCCTCCCAGTCCCTCTGGCGCTCCCTTTCCCGCTGCTCCCGCTCCCGTTCACGCTCCTTCCTCTCCCGTTCACGCTCCTCACGCTCGCGCTCTCGCTCCCTCTCTCTTTCCCGCTCACGCTCGCGAGCTCGCTCCCGTTCCCTCTCCCTTTCACGTTCTGCCTCGCGTTCCTTCTCACGTTCTCGTTCTCGCTCCCTCTCCCGCTCCTTCTCACGTTCACGTTCCCGCTCTCTGTCCCGCTCCCTCTCCCGTTCACGAGCACGTTCCTCCCGCCGCTCCTCAGTCCTGTCCGCCCTCCGGTCCTCGCGTTCAGGCTCCTCGCTGCGACCCCGATGTCGAACTGGAGAGGCTGTGAAACAGTGAGGAAGAGAAATGGACAACTGAAGGACTTTGATTTAAAAAAAAAAAAAAAAAAAAAGCAATTCAAGTTAGACAAGCATTAATTGCAGTTTTTAAGCAAACAAAATTTGTGTTGATTCAAGTTATCAGCAAAATGCTGCTACTTAGCTTTCTGTAAAACTTCAGCCTTAGAACTAAAACAGTTTTAGATACAGTAAATATACATATTCACTAGAATATCTGATTAAGTCATGTGCTAACCTGAGGGTGAAAAAAAGTTTAAGCTATATTAAGTGTTCGTTGATTGAAAGTGGATGGGCATACAAACATAGCTGAGACCAAAGCTCTAATTGTAATGACTTGACTTGTTTGTAAGTTGAGGTAAGTCTATGGGTGTTCCAGCACTAACAAAACTACAGGTTACACTGAACAAGAGCTCTTAAGGGGATTAAAACATCCAACTCAAGCAGCTCACTGAAATACAAACACAAAGTAGATCCTTATTTTCAGAAACCCCCCCTCTCCAAACAATGACAACAAAAATGCACCAGAGGCACCATTTCCTACCTCGATCCCTGCGATCGCGTTCTACGTGGCCCCCCCGCCGGTCGTAAGAGGAGTCTCTAGCCTGGTCCCCTCGCCGGTCACTGTCATAACGGTCACGGTCTGCGCCCCGGTCGCTGCTCCTTTCAGGATACGAGCTGCTGCTGCGGGATTCCCAGCTGTCATGGTAGGACCCTCCAGTAGTTCCACCGGCATCAAACTGGGCTGCTCTAGAGCCCCGGACCCCTAGAAGCAAATGTCAGGTAGTTTGGAGGAAAGGGATCCTCTAGCAAGAAATTAAAAGTGACTTTTTATTTAAGAAAATGGTTTTTAGGAACTCAGCGTAACGCTCACCCTTGTCTGCTTGCTCACTGCCACGGCCCCTCCCCCTGCCTGTCCTCTCAGGGCGGCTCTCAGCCCTGGACTCAGTCCTCCCCTCAGCTCGGCTGCTCTCCTCGCGGGTGTGGCTGCGGGCATAGCGCCGATCGTCCTGTGCAGGTTCATCTCTCCTACGGGAATCAGCTCTGTCACGGTCTCGATCCCGGTCCCTCTCACGTTCCTGGTCACGGTCCCTGTCCCTCTCACGTTCCTGGTCACGGTCCCTGTCCCTCTCACGTTCCTGGTCACGGTCCCTGTCCCTCTCACGGTCGCGATCCCGGTACTCCAGTGAGTCTCGACCGCCTCGCCCATCTGTGCGTGTGTCTCGTCGGTCCCGGGCTTCACGACGATCACGCCCGTCACGGTCCTCACGTGTTGAGCTTTGCTCCACATCATAATCGTCATGACCGTCTTTCTCTCGCTTCCCACGGGACTCTGCCACGAGGGGAGGAAAGTGGCAGGAAGACAATACATGTTCACAAAACTCCTTTGATCACTTAGCACGAAACAGAATAAATTCAAAGCCAAATGAGCAGTCGCTCAAAACACTAACTTGAGGTGCGAAACCTAAAATTAGGTTTATGAGGTTTTGCAGTGCAAAAATAGGAAGTACAAGATCGAGAGGTTGGCTGGCCAGTACCGTCTCTACGCTCCTGACGGCGGTCATGCGCAGGTGGGCTCCTCTCCCTGTCAGACCGACCACGGGAGCGATTCCGTCCAGGGCTTGACCTGCGCTGGGCTGGGGGTGAACGAGAACGCTTGGCTGGGGGCGAGGAGCCCGATTCGCGAAGGTAGGCTGGAGTAGTAGATGAACCGGAGCGGGAGGAAGGAGTGGGGCTGCGCCGGCGCCGAGGTGGTGTTGTAGACCTGTGGGGTGACCAGATTAAAACAGAACAGGCTTGTGGTTTATCTCATTCTTCACATCAATGCATGTTATTTCTTCCAAAATATAAAAAGAAACTGCACTGTACTTCAGTACACAAGTTCTGAGCGAGTACCTGAAATTGACAGGAAGGGTCAGAAAACACTGAAATATACCGTCTTTAAAAGTAGCTACATTTATATTTCCACTTACTAATTTAGCCAACACAGTGCTAAGCTGTTTATCCATGCATTTCAATATTGCCTTGCATCTTCTTCAGGTGAGTCTTCCAGCACAACAACCATCTTAAACCAACAAGAGCAAGAAATGTCAATGACCAGAAAATGACACCATTGCTGGTCTCACCTGCGGGGTGGAGAGGACACCACAGCATTTCTCTGTGTAGCCGGCCGGGGTGACCGGGATTTAGGGGACACATCTCTGGAGGGTGACGATCCACTACCAGAGCGCTCCTCTGAGGTCGCTACCCGCTTGGTCTTGTGGACGCTCCCTGAACGGTCTCTAATCAGAACACATGAACAGAGGGGATAAGGAAAATGCAGGAACCCGCTAAGGCACCATTTACAGCTTTCCTAAAATATAAATTCAGCTTTCAACAAGTTTGACTGATTCCTTAGTTAGATTTTTTTTAAAACACATGACATGGTGGGGCAACAATTAGTGTTGATCTAATATTATGAAGTGAGGGGGGTGTCAACCCTATGTCAAATCTTCAAACTGGAAAACTATGATGTGCAACTTACAGCGATCAGTTAATCTACAACACATGCCTTTAGACTGTGGGAGGAGCACACAGAGTGGGGGGGGGGTGTTTTTTAAGTGACAAAAGTTACTCCTGAACCTCATTAAGGATTTCTTAGCTATCCAAAGGTTTCCCAAGTTTACACTGGAAGTTTCCTGTAGGGATCCAAACCTATGTCCTGCTGGTTACAGCTCAAATTCCAACTCCAATGCCAGCAAGCAGCCCCCCCATTCACCTGCGCTTCTCCTTCTTTTCCTTGTGCTTGTCGGCATCGCGGCCACGATCTTTGCCCTCCTTGTGCTTCTCCTCTGACTTATCCTTGTTCTTGTGCTTGGCCTTGTGTTTCTTCCCCACCACTGGACTCTCCACAGGGGTCGGAGTTAGCGGACTAGGAGTCCGGGGACCCTTCTTCTTACTGTGAGCTGCCTTGAGGGGTCTGGGAGGATGTAGGGGTAGCACATTGAGAGCAAAAAACACCATTCAACTCCACAACCGCAGGCATCTGATCCAAAATATATTGCATATTTAACATCCTTCAGAAGTAAATGGAAATTCACAAAAATTCAAACTCCACCGGCTGTACTCTGTAGCACATTTTGGGCAATAGGTGGCAGCCTCTACCAACAACCCTCCCTGCCTACCTGGCTTGCTCTGCCACTGGGGAAGAGATGACCGACATCTTCTTCTCCTTTTTGCCTGAACCGGCAGTTTTTGCAACAGCCTTGCGCTTTGGCGATCCGCTGGACTTGCCAGATGATGGGGAGCCTTTGGAGCTGGCTGGCTCAGGGGACACCTGGGGGACAGAAGTCACAAATCAAAGGACTTCCAGCCTCAAAAACAAGGGAAAAACAGAGAAAGGCCTTTTCTTTAACTAGGAGATCATCTACAGCACCAAGTGAGGAAATTGCTGCAGGACAACCACAGAAATCGCTTACTTTTGACAGGCTGTTTGTTCGGCTCTTGTTGACCGGTTCCTGTTCAAAAGGTCAAAGCATAATTTTAAGGAAATTAAGTCATCTACAGATCAGCCAACAAGCCTTAAAAAGGTAATGTCGCTCGTTTCATAAACTTCCTCAAAGAAAATGATCCTTTTGCTAAAAAAACAAAAGTTCAAGCAGCCAAAGTTCTGCAGTTTCTCAAAGATGCTCAGTAAAACAAACACACACCTCTTTTTTAATGACAATCTCCTCTCGTTTGTCCTGGTTCTCCTGCTCAAGCTTCATGAGCTCGCGCTGAATCTTCTGTCTCTTCATCTCGAGAGACAACTCGTAGTCGTAATCACCTTCCCCGTTATCTGAATCTGAGATTGGCAGAGTGTACATTTATAATTTATCAGGCACTTTTCCCCTAAGTGTAATCAAAAGTAAACAAGGTGCATCAGGAAAAGATGAAGACCTTCAGACACAGGATGATCAAAGCAGATTTTTTTTTGATGCCACCATGTTACTAACTCAACAATATGGGGTTCGAGACCCTTCTTGAATGCTGGAAGGGATCCAGCACCTCTGCAGGACTCCTTCCACCACACCGAGGACAAAACTGAGAGTCTACAGACTTTCACCGTTGAACCCCCTTGTGAGTAAGGCCTCCAAGTGGCCAGAGATGGAGGAACACAGTGCTCTTACTGGGATGCCTCTCCCCTCACCTTCTCGAGTGGCTTCCCACTCTGCCTGCTCTTCCTCACTGGCAGGCGTTCGTTCCTTTGTGATCTTTATGTCCTCTTTTTCGCGGTGTCGGCCCCGGGAGGAATCTCGCTGCTGCACACAAAGATGCGTTAGCTCATGTTGTTATTTATGAGATTCTCTGTATATCAACAAAGTGTGACCCAACTGAACCCTACTGACTGACGTCAACCAGTTAACAATCTTCACCACTGTAACGTGTTGGGTTATAAAAGTCTGCATCATTACACGTGAACTATACAAAAATGATGTCTTTTTCATTTCTTCTGTGGCTGTAAGGCAAGTGCCCTACCCCAGCATTTAGTTTACTCACTCTGGCTGAAGGGGATGTGGGCTCTTCTATGTCTCTCTTCTGAGTATCAGGCTCCACATCCTGTCTCTTATTCTTCATCCTCTCCCGGAGGTCACCAGTGGGCCTTTCCGATGACCTGTGACATAAGACATGCTATGCTTCACTGATGTTCATGCAACCCTGGCAGCCTGAATATGTACGGTTTTGCACGTATGTACAGCCTCAGCAATCCACTTACCTCCTGTAGGTTCCAGTGAATCCCTTCCCTCTAGGCTGAGTTCCATGTGTGTAACGACAGGTGTTGCCGTAACTGCAGTTTCCCGTCTTCAACCAGTTTCGACAGTGTGTCTGAAACCAAACACATGTCATTTTACACAAATGGTGCCTGAGTGGTTGGCACTGTCACCTTCCACTCAGAGGAGCCAGCATCAAAACCTATTCCCACTTTAGTACCCTTAATCAATGTACTTATCCTGAATTAATACTGCAAAAATTACCCAACTGTACATGTAAATGGGTAAATCAATTAAGCAGTATAGTGTACCTGAGGTCATTTCACTACAGAATTAGAATCAAGAAAACCCTTTAGGTAATTACAATCAGATTCAGATTTATTTGACCAAATATGCATACGCATACAAGGAATCTGGCATTAGTTTCCAATGGGCCAGTATTTGTTAGACAAACACAACATACATACATACATATACAAAACAAGTGCATGATGCATGACAGTGCCAGAGAATAAGAATAAATAATGAGGAGAGAATAAATAACAAAGAAGGGAATAACTGCACAGACTAACAAATTAACAGTTCATTTACATAACAGCATTTGGAAAGAAACTGTTCCTGTATCTGCTTGTTTTGGCACACAGTGATCTGTAACTTCTGCTGGATGAGAGAATGTCAAAAAAAAGCTGTGGCCTGGGTGAGAGGGGTGATGTGTGATGAACTGATCTATTAGGTATGTGCAGGGGGGAAATTAATCAGTTTCTGGATAAATTAAAAGAAAAAAAAAACTAAATTAACATCATACTTTAAAATTTTCAGTTCATCTTTCTCTGCCTTTGCAGCCCTTCTCAGTGCCTTTTGTGCTTCTTTTGAACCTTTTCAGGAGACATTTTGACAGTCAGAAGGATATTTACAAAGTAAAGGTCACAACATCACTGCCCATGTTCCGTCATAATGCAGGAATTCTAGCCTTGGAATTTTCAGCACAAAATTTCCCTGGAATTTCTGAGTACGATAAAAAGTAGCCAGGAAGGAAACAAGAAAGCATTGGAGTTATATCTGTCATTCTCCTGATAGTAATGAGTCTCATGCTTGCATTGTGTAAATATGTTGTGCATTATTGTTGCTGTCATCTTCCTAACGTAAAAGGTACAATCATCATGTATCCTTGACATATTGCATTGCTTACTTACAATTCAAGAATGTTTGTTGCAATGAAGAAAAATGTCATTTGTATCTAATAAGGTATGTGTACTATATATAAACATACCTATTAATACGTTTATTAAGCATTTAATAATTAGGTAAGTGACACTTAAAATACTTTTGATATTTTACAGAAATGGGCTGTGCTTAGGTGGTTAAGAAAATTTTTGTGATATTTGAAGAAACTGGTTGGGGAAACACACACCTCTGCAGCATTACTCCCGGTGCTGGGGCCGAGTCTCTCAAAAACGCTGGGCCGGCGGGAAGGGGTTGTGGCACTGGTGCTGCTACTGTCAGAAATGGTCTTCGAATTCTCCACTGTCACCTTCCGCCGTATCTTGGACATTCTGCAGGGCTGCAACTGCAACACATCACTGTCTATTTATATCAGCAGGTGGAGTAGTGGTTAGAGTGGTCACCTTGCATGCCAAAGATCTGGGTTTGAATCTCGCTGCTGCAGCCTTGATCAGGGTACTGTAAACATTACCCACCTGTATAAATGGGGACATCGGTGTGAATACCTTCACACTGTAAATGATTTAGGTGAAAAATTGTAATATAAATGAATGGAAACATGTCAACAGATACAGCTAGCTGGCTATTGAATTAACTGGCTTCGCCGTAGCAGGAAGAACTACGGGGTTACTCATGGCGCCATATATTCCATATACAAATAAATATTAATAAGGAGACAAATGGTTATGAAGCGAGTGACCAGTCGGTACACAGAAGTACAATCCTTCACTGAGGAGGATTCGGCCTTCCCGCCCTTCAAGCCCCACCGGACCAGTTTTAAACGGCTCACGTGAACCGCCGACTCACCCAGAGTGTTATTTTGGTGCCGCGTCCAGTCGAACGGTGTTTCGAGCCGAACCGGTGCAGTCAGACGATTAAAGAAGGCATTTCCACGGCCGGGGCTCCGCAAAGAGCGCTCATGGTCGCCGCCGCCGATGCGGGTAGCCTCAAAGGCCGCGCCCGCTGATTGGCTGGACAGCGCCATGCATTGTGGGAAACTACCCGGAAAGTGAGATTGTTGTATGGCGCTAGCCGGAAGACGCGGTGCATTGTAGGAAAAAAAAAACCGGATGTCGGTGTGCGCCATGGGGAAGTGTGCGATACTGTAAAAAAAAAAAAAACCGGATGTCTGTGTGCGCCATGGGGAAGTGTGCGATACTGTACGATATTGTACAGTACAAAAGTGTTTTCTTATAGCTTGTTCAAAATATCTTAATGATTCGGGATGTTCTTACAGCTTTCTTATTGGAGGAAACTTTTTGAGGAGATGATAAAGGAGATTACACATCAAATATCATAGTTCAGAGTTTGATATAGATTTAATACACGTGGTTTTCATATGTGAATTTTCTCAACATGGTAGTAAATGTGTTGAGTCTCTGTTGCCAGATTCTGCAGCTTGAAAAAGAACCACACAGTCAGTGATGTTAAGGTTCAATAAGGTTCAAACAGCACAACATGCTCTCTCCACTAACCATCGATGGCTCCTCTGTGGAGATAGTCCAGAGCACCAAGTTCCTTGGCGTCCACATCACAGAGGACCTCACATGGAGCCTCAACACCAGCTCTGTCACCAAAAAAGCCCAGAAATGTCTCTACTTCCTATGGAGGCTGAGGAGAGCTCACCTCCCTACCCCTATCCTCACCATTTCTACAGGGGAACCATCGAGAGCATCATAAGCAGCTGCATCACTGCCTGGTTTGGGAATTGCACAGTCTCAGACCGCAAAACCCTACAGCGCATAATGAAGACAGCTGAAAAAAATCATTGGTGCTCCGATCCCCTCTGTCACGGACATCTACAACTCACGCTGCGTCCACAAAGCCACCAGCATTGTGGATGATCCCTCACACCCCTCCCACCCAATCTTCTCCCTCCTGCCATCCGGAAAATGGTTCCGCAGCATACGGGCATCCACCTCCAGGTTGAGGAACAGTTTCTTCCTCATCAGACTGCTAAACCGGGGAAAAATGACATAACTCCACCCTCCCCACGCCAGTAGCTGCTGCACCACTGTAACTTCTTTTCCTTTTCCTTCTCCTATTTCTTATTTATACTATTTATTACTATTATTTATTTTATTTATTTGGCAACATTTGCACTACACTCCTTTGTCTTTTCTCCTGCTGTACCACATTGTGTTGCACCTATGGTCCTGGAGGAATGTTGTCTTGTTTCGCCATGTACTGTGTAGGTGGATGAAATGAGAATAAACTCCTGCCTTGCAATATGAGGAAACCAACTGCAGCAATGTGGACCCATAAGTACATAGAATGTGGATAGAAATAGAAAAGAGGAGTAACTGTTGTATCTTCAGAGGAAGAAAGGAGACGTTTCCATTTAATTTACTTAAGTATTTATAACACGGATAATAGCAGTTGGTGATTTTAACAAGAAAATCTTTCATTTTATCATGCATCCAGAACTTATTTGGAACTAACCATGTCTTGCAAGGGTTAAAAGAAAGCTGACTGTTGACTGTTTATAATAGGCTTTTGGTCTTAAATGATATGTATAATCATCCAAAAGGCCTGAAATAAAATACATGTTTTGGATAAACCAGTCTGGCAGAAATAAATATTTACTACCTGATGGTATAAATCTATTGCTGCAAATGATGTGAGGTGAGAAGCTGTGCTTGAAAGTCATTTTCTTTAAATCAAGGGCCTGCTGGTGAAAATGTGATAACTTGAAATGAAGCTAAAGTCACAGGATGATAAAAAATGTATGTTTCTTCATATTTAAGAATCCAGAACCAAATTGTCCCACTCACATTTTTTAAATTCAGTTTATCTTGATAATTTCATTCAAGGTCTAAAAGTTTTGGGCATTTAAACCATTTTAATTGAGTTTAAACAATTTTAACTTAAGAGTTTAATTAAGGTTTTGCTATTAACATATTCTGTTTTTCCTAATATCTGTGTAGCTCTACTTAAAGAGGTCTCTTAACCCACTGATGTCTTTATAATCAATACAACTGATACTCCATGCAGAAGAGTTTTGCTTTTCACATCCTGAAAAAATAATGATCATCTGCATTCTTTGTCATTTGCATGTTTTTGTCCTATGTCACTGATTACTGGAACAGCACTGTTAGCAATATCTCTTGGAAGAAAGTTTGGCTGCTGCCTCACAAATACCTCAGAAGAACAAGGTCAAGGAAAACTTCAAGATCATGCATAGAATTTAGTCTGCAAAACGTGTTATCAGTAAATTCAAAGAACTTGTACATATACTGTTCTTTTGTACATTCCAGCCAGAATCGGTGACTGACTTTTTCCGGCAGGGAATTATACTAAGAATTTATGGCAAGATGTCTCCAAGTTAATTGATAGCTTATGTGGAGATGTTATTTTATTTTATGAAAATGTGCTGTTGGGATTTTGATGGTGTTACAGTGTTGTGTAATATGCAGTCGTTTGAGCTGTTTTAATGCAGTTCTACTTTTTCCTTATGTATATTTTTTTAATATATTTTAATGGATTATTTATTGAAAATCAGGTTATGGCATGCTACATATAGGAAAATGCAAGAGGAAAAGTGAACATATTTATTTATAACAAAAAACTTTATTTCTCCAGAGAATTTGTTTTCTTGATAGGATTCATAAACAACCAAAAGTTAGAACATTTTAATGGCAATAGAGATAAGTAACTGACAAAATTCACATGACTATTGGATAAAAAAACGAACAGAAAGAATTGCATTGAGTTCAATAACTGAAATGTAGAAAACATACTGATTGATTGATACAGACTTGATCTCAACAGCTGTCTAAAATGCCTTCCCTGGAACTCAAATACTGGCAACTTTTTGTTCTCTATGGCTCTGAAAATTGTGCATGCATGTGTGTGTGTGTGTTGTGAGAGAGAGAGCCTTCTTTGGCATTGGGAGAAAGGGCTTGGACTTAAGTAGGCTGAATTAGGTTCTGAAGGTCAGTAGAGTGGTTATGCCCTTACACCCTCTTCATGCCCCTGGCCATCAGGCAGGCAAACACTGTCATCACCATTTTGGGCTTGACCTCCACCAGGTCCTCTGGCAGGGCGTACACTCGGGCCCCAATCTTTCTTGCCATGGAGATGGCGTATCTGAAAGCATGAAAACACACAGCAATGACATGCTTGTCTTAAATCGTCTGGTCACAGTGGTGTTTACTTAGATAGCTTTAGACTTCTAATGTTCTTGCACTTGAACAGCAGGGTGTTACTGTATCACTGCAGGTGAACAGTTAAAGTCCAGTCATACTTGGCATTGTTGAGCTTCTCCTCATCCGACAGATTTTCTGTCTTCACCAGGTCATAGCGGATGCAACCTGGCTGAATGGTATCAATCAGGTCCAGGACTGGCATACTGGTGCTGATGGATCCATCCTGGAGGCCCAAAGGCACACTTGTGAGCATCATGAGAACACCGTGGTGCACCATGTTAATGCATAAAATCTTTTCTTTTGCTAAAATAACATCAAGAACCTGAAAATACATTAATCTACAGTCACTTCCAATAAGACCAATACAGGTCACATGGCAGACCCTTGATTAACATATGAACTTCTTCTTTTCTCCAGAGGGATCTGAGATTTGCAAGCAACACTGTGGCAATCCATGTCCCAACCAGATTGTGGACCATTGAGAATCACGCACCTTGAACCCACTGATGGTGGCTTTTCCTGCCTCTTTCAGTGAGTTGTTGACCCAGGACACGATGGTGTCATCAGTCACCTTCTGTCCATCACCCAGCTCTTCCAGGATGTTCAGGGTGTACCTGAGGGATGGTGGGAGATGGGAGGTCAGGAGTCAGTCCTCTCCCACTTGACCTCTAGACATGGGGCAGCTTGGTAGGACCATGGAATCCATACCTCCTCATGAGCTGCCAGAGCAGCGCGAGAGTGAGCGTGCGGTTGCCCTCATTCAGGTCCTGGCCAGCAATGCCCACCAACGAGAACTTAGCTTGGTTCTTCCCCAGTTCAACAGCGTAGTTACAGTTCTCCAGCTGTGAGGAGATTTTTTTTCTTTTTATTTGAAGTTGAGTTTCATATATTTGTGCTTGACAAAAATAATCAGAAAATAATAATACTAGGGAAAAATATTAGAGATGATTTCAATGGGAGGAAGGAAGCTGACAGAAAGAAAACAATCATTCCCTTTAACTCTGCTTTTGTAAAAAAATATATAAAGTTTTAGGCTTGAAAATCTTTTCAGATATTTCTGTGATTTTTTTAACAGTTTGGCTTTAATTGTACCAGCCATCTTTTAATGGTTTTAATTCTGGGAATATATTTTCAAAAATATTGCGATGCAGTGGACTGTGATCATTCCTATATCTAGCCATATACGATGCATATGAACTGAAGAATAAATTATGTGGTTAAGAACCCAGATTTGAGGTTCATTTGTCCACCTTCCTACTGCCAGGGTTAGGGCCTTGGTGAAAAAGCCACTGTCAGGTAAGAGGGATGGTTTCATTTTGGGTCTCATGTCAGTAACTGATGATGGATCTGGGAGCTCCACATGGGTGTTATACTCTGTGTTGGTTTGTAGAATTTGGTAGCGGAGCTGCCATGTTCAAGCCTTGTTAGGAGTTTGAGTCACATCTCACCTTCTTCATGTTGCCGCCCAGCTTAGGGTATGGCGGCTTGTTCACGCGGTTCCAGTCCACTGGGACCTTGATCTTCTCATAGAGCTGGAAGATGACCAGTGCATCAGCTAGGTCACTGTAGGAAACACAAGGACCACATAAGGTCATATTTACCTTCAACAAAATACTTCTTTATTGTAATTATGTGAAAGTATAATTTGGACTCAGGCAAGATGGAAAAAATAACAAACTTGTGCAAAACTCAAAATGCAAAATAACTGAAGTCTCCGTTATCAACTCTCACAATTCCTTCCAAAGAGCATGCATTTATATGAAATCCACAACAGCACAACAATCATTTTGTCAAAATGCCAATGGCAGAGATTCATGAAGCTTCCTTACACGTAGAGGTGATTGACACGTGGGTTGACGCCCAGAGAGTTCATCCAGTTCCTGAACGTCCTCTCCTCCCTGGTCTCACCTGGAAAAGCAAGAGGTGACATATGAAAACTGTACCTTAATATACTGTGATCTTCACACTGTAAGAGGGGGGGTGACTGTCAATTTGTGCATCATCTGCACATTACAACAGATCATTGTGCTACCCGTCTATTATGTATTATTTGTGATTTTGATTTTCAGGCTGACTCCTCCGAAAGAGCTGCTCTCACCTTCGATGGAGCTCCAGTCAATATCCTGGTTCTCGGGCTTCTTCAGGGCAGGGTACGTGTTGAAAAGATTAGCAATGAAGGCCAGGTTCAGTTTGGGGTTCCCACGGATGACATCGGTCGCCGTGACAAACTGCCGGCAGCCCAGGCGGTCAGCCTGTTCCAGCATGCACTCTGCACGCTTGAGGTCCTCTTTCTCCTGCAGGGGGCACCACACATCCACAAGACTTAGTGAGACACAAGCAATAAAGGCACACAGCTTCTAGAGGCCTTGGAGTAGCACTGACTCACCCTTATTCCTGACATGTCAATGGCGATGGCTGGAATTCCTTCCTCCTCACCCTTGGGGGCCACTTGGTTTATTATGTTGTAATAGGCCTTTGAGTCCTGTGGTTGACCAAGAGGGCACAAGTTCATTTCAGAATGTCCAAGAATGAGACCCAGACCCATCAAATGTATGCTCAGGTATATGTATTGTTCAAGTATGCTACTCAAACAGATAGGGGCACACCTTGATGTCAGAGCTGAAGTTGTTGATCTTGGGGCAGCCAGCACTTTCCAGATGGTAGTTGGCCCACCGCAGCAATAGCTCTTCAGGGGAGAGCTTCATCAGGTCCTCCAGGCTCTCACCATCTCTCAACAGGGCCACCAGAGCTGCATACATGCACACTCAATGAGCCTCCTTATATTGTTGCAGTCACTGATTATTAATACTGCAAACAACCCCAAAATGGCCTCCAGCAATGCAGTGTGAGCAGTACCCTCATTCCTGCTGATCTCAATGTCGGCAAAGAGGCCAATTTTGATGATCTGCCACAGCAGGCCTAGGACCAGGTGCTGCCTGCCCTCCTTCAGGTCCTCTGCCCCAATGTTCACCACGTGGCAGCCAATGGCCGACGCGGAGTTCAACGCCAGGTTCAAGTTCTCCTGTTTGAGAACACAGAGAAGCAGCATTGTAGGATTGCTGGTGGGCCTCCAAAACAGGAAACATGAAGAACCACTTCCTGACACAGAGGGGGGAGAAGCAGTGCCTGTTTTCAGCCTCTAGACTGAAGTCAGGTAGACCGCCAGGCTTGTAAATTAACGGGTGGGGTTATGGGATTACAGACTTCAAAGTGAAAATGTTCAAATGGCATATGTGTGCACAAAAGAAGGGACAGAATTGATTATTCTTACATCCCCCAGAAGACACTGAAAATGACTAAGAAACACATCTAGAACCAGAAGTCTGTTCACAAACCATTTTCTTGGTTCACTTTTAACCACTAACTCTTAATTACTAAAAGTTACCTAAAGCAGTTGTCCATTGGACTATAATAAACAAAATTGTTAATTTTAATTTTTTTCACATCAAGGTACACTAATATTAAAACACTTCAAATGGATTTTAAATTAGCATTTAAATTATTTAATATTTAAATTTTTCCACAAAGTTCTATTCAATGCCAGTTGCTGGTCAATTCTTCCCATAAACATGCACAACATCTCTCATCTTGTTATTCATAATCGACACTTAAGCTCAGCAAACATGATTTGTAAACATTGTGGAAGTTCAGTTAAATGGATTCTTGAGTCCCTGATATGTGGGTGTGTTTTACTGTAAACACATTCTGCTATTCAGAAAAGTAGCAAGAGAAGAAAATGTAGATGATGAAGAAACTGGAAATCTTTCACATATCTGAAAATTTGTGACTTGTTCATTTCTTAACACAAGGAATTTATTTTGTTATAATACATAATTATGTAACACTGGAAATTTGTTGGAAATGTATTCAGATGGTTGCAGGTTTCAGAGAGCATAGCCCTGACCCAAAACCATCAAACTGCAAGGAAAATGAACATACTATGGCTTATAAGAGTGAAGTACCTGAATGGTGAATGGTGTGAGTTTCTTCTTGTTGATGGTCCTTTCGTCGATGGTGTCGGGCACAGAGAGGTTGATCATTTTGCTGAAAATGAGAGCAAAGATATGCACACAGTTAGAGCTGCTTCATAACTTCATGTGGTCCAGAATCCAAGGTCAGCACAAGGCCTCAGGACGCACCACAAGACGATTCCATCCCCCACAGCCCTGAAGAGGTCATCCGTGCTGGGATCCATGGGCAGGATGTGGTTGCAGTCGGGGTCTTTCTCCAGGGCCTTGTTCACCCAGTTCACAAAGGCGACCTTCTCCTCCTCTGGGAGGGGAAAATGGTGTGGGAGAAGAGAGTGAGACTAGGGACTGTGGGTCGACAATGTGGTGCCCCTTTGTCCACCATCTGAAAGCCACCCAAGGATCTGCCAGAGTCAATGTACAGTTATTGCCTAGTTACTTAGAACCAAAATGCTACAAGGGATAAAGAGTCCCTCGCATGAGGTTCTATGACTAGTTAAAAAAAATAGGAATGGCAATTTGCACCACAGTCCATTTATGTGCCCTTTTTTCTAACCGTTTCAGTCAACACACAGACTTTTTTTGTGCGCTTTTTCTTTTTTGGCTGTGTTAACTATGTGCTGAGAATTGTCACTATAATAAATCTGAGTTAATTCTGTTTCTCTTTTGCTTTTATTTGAAAAGCACAAAAAAATGGTTACTGCTTAGAGTTGAAAATCAATAAAAAAAAGTTTTTTATGGATTTTTATTTCAATACTGAGCCTGTCTAACAATCTATTCCCATAAATATACAACACTGTGCAAAAAAATGCAGATATATAAGAGCTGTGTGGTTTTCATCAAAGATACGCATTTAATGAAAACATAATTATAAAAGTGGTCACTAAAGTGAGCATTAGTGAACTTGGTCCAGAATTGCATGGTCACTAAAGTGCACTGTCCTCAAACACGTTAACCAGACAATGGTTAATGTCAAATGCATTAATCAGGCAATGACTGTGTGTATCTATGAACAGCAACTGAATTCCTTTAGCTCATTCAGCTTTGGGAAGGAGGTCTTCCTCTCAGATCTCAGATCTCATACAAAAAGACATTAATGCTGAGGTCACCAGTGAATGTCTCTGACACATCTCCCCACCTGAGTATGAGTGCTGGGTGCCTGACTGCTCAGAGGTGCCCGCCACAGCACAGATGCCCTCTTTCTTGTTGATGGCTTTGCGGAATGTCTTGGCCACCTCGGTGCTCTTCAGACCATGGACCACCTGAAAGATCAGGGACTAGACTGACTAGAGCCTCCAGAACTAAGCATTAAACTAAGTACTTAATAACTGTACACAACAAGATCCGTTTCAGTGGCATCAATGTGGAAAAGTAGGTTTACTAAAGGCACTACAGTATGCAGTGCAATTTGAACCTTAATCCTTTGAGTGCAAGGTGGCTGCTTGAACCAGTACACCACCAACTTAACGTACGATTTAACCTTTGCAACTCCAGGGCCACTATGTCGAGGGCCTTCAGGTTGTAGCCAAACTTGGCCTTTAACCTCCCCTACTCACTTGGATAAATTCATCGAAGGTAATTTTGCCCTCGTGCTGGGCACCGGTTGAGGTGAGGTCCTGGATGATCTCCCTGATTCTATATCCTGGCAGGGGCAGGTTGGCCGCCTTGAACAGGTCATTGAGGTCATCGGTACCGATGTACCCGTGGGACTCTATATCTGTTTGTTCGAAGGTAAAAAGGTCAGACGTAGTTAAATCAGAGGCACACAAACATACAACTAGTGAACCTATGCGGCGATAGACCAACTGAGGTCCAGTCACTCATACCAAACCAAGATCTCATCTCTCTCACCGATCTTGGAGAAGGCCTCTTTCAGGTCCTCCATCTCATCGTGGGAGATTTGCGCTGGAGTAGCCATCTTGAAAATTGCTGAAAAGCACAACAGCAGGCACTAAACATAATACCTTTTACATTGTTCATATTCAGGGTTTACAAATCAACCATTTCCCTGTGCATCTTCTGTCAGCTTTTCAACACCAGTAAAACAGAAAACCAGAGACATCGATGTGACAGTTAAGCTGTAACAGTGTGGTGAAGGTTCAGACTTGCACGCCTTATTGCTGTCACCTTTATATCGAATGACTCATAAGTGTATTTGCTTTGCAGAAAATGAGCCGTGTCACACTATGGTCTCCACTTCCTATGCTTTTGAACGTGAAATTAGTTTCACTGTGAAACCTCTCACTGACTTTTGCCTGCATTGCTGGAAGCTAAAGCTGGTGGCAGAAAGATGAACTGATGATGACAGTCCCGGCAGGGTGTGACAAATCACATATCAGAACAGGAGACTCAGTGTCCACATGTCCATCTGCAAATGTTTAAGGCACCCTTAGGTTGCGCCAAGCTCGTGGCAACACACGATACAAGCAAAGTTCCCTGTCAGACTTCCCTGTCAAAGTTCTTGCACTGAAACCAAATAAGGACATCTGTGAGGTTTCAGTTTTAGTGTAACAACATACAGCTCTGTTTCGCCTTTTTCATTTCTCCCTTGACTATAGCTAGAAGTCACTGATATTTTTAAAACAAAAGTTTTCTTTCTATTTTAACCCTAGGATCAAAAAAGAGTTTGGGCAGTGTGTGAAGTGGGCTGGTACTCAATGGTAGTGGGTAGCTACTAGCACTTCAGTGTTTTATCCTTTTTTTCTTACGGTTTCTTATGTCCCGGTACTTCCCATAACCCCCAGTGCTCTTTTCTGGCCCTGTTGAGCAGATTCTCTGCAAAGCTTTGTGCAAAAGACTGAAGTAGCACTTTCATCACTCAGAATAGCCTTATAGGTACATTTCATTACCCAGGATGCACTAAGTTATGCTGAAAATCGGCTCACACGCTGCTTTCCAATAGTTTGTTCAAAATTTGTGTTTCTTTTTATGAAGAAATTTTAATTGTTTGCTGATAATGTGAACATAGTAATAAGGAGAGTACCAGCACTTATTTCTTCCAGTTTCAGCACTGGATTTGGTTGAAATTTTACTTTTGGGACAGGATGTTGCTGACATGCGTGTACATATGTATTGAGTGAAAGAATACAACATAGTGCCTGGGGCTCTTCCTGTGTTCAGGTGTGATGCAAACAGCCTGCTCACAGGCCGGGGCACAGGAAGCCACCACTCAGCGCTGCGGTTTGAACTCTGAGCAGGGTGTTACAGTGTATCAAAGCGTTTTATCACTACCTAGCTCTCGCCTCTCAAAACCTGCAACGTGTCACCATGTTCACTGCAAACCAGACCCCTTGGCGCCACAAAAGTCGAGCTTTTAAAATTTCGAATCGGCCAATCCATAACCTGATCACCACAGCAACTGAAAATTACTCTTTGATTTAGATTTGCCTTTATATAACCTATATTTTACCTTACATAGGAGATTCTCCATTATTTCTAATCCTCTGGCACCTTTAAGACCTCTCCCAGAAACTGTCCATAAATAAATTCAGAGAAGATACTGCACTGAATTTACTGCAGCAAAATCTGACTACCTTCATACTGAATCGTGAAATAGCTAGAAATAACACAGCAATACTGTTGACTTGTTTTCTTTTATACAGTTATACAATGTTATTTTCAAAGCAATTCTATTCTCTACAGACCAGACCTCTGGAAGCCCATTTTCAGGCTCTCCCTGGTTAAGGATCGCTATCTTAATTGTATAGGAAATCATATATTTAATAAAAGAAAATAAAGTGAAAAATGTTTATTTCTGAATCATTAGGGCTCCCTCCGACTTCATATATGTGTTACTGTATTTTCTGCTGCTTTAGAACCAACTGTGGTGTGTGCATCTGTGACCTTAGACCTCACAGCTACGTTCCTCAGTCAGCCACCACTTTAACATTAGCAATAAAAACTTATTTCTATCCTGTCAGAAAAAGCACAACGAATATAAATTAACAGCTTTTAAATAAACGGATGACTGGTATTTTAAAACACCAATATAACAGCTTCAATAACAAAGGCAGCCTTCATTCCTAAGCACCAGCTCTGTAGGCACGTCCTGGCGCCATGGTGGTAACACAATGGGCGGATCCATGAGGGCGTAAAAACAGGAGTTTAGCACCACACTGTTGCAAGGAGCTTAAAAAACTCTGTACTACAAGAGCATCATGTTTCATTATGGTTTAAAACATTGCTACGATTTCCTGTTCCAAGATTTCTCTTCTTGCTGAATGCTGTTTAGTGGAAAGGGGAAAGCCGAGAGCTGTGCCGTTACCCAAGTGGGGTCCTGTATGGGGTGGACAACGTTTAAGGGCAATTCAGCCATGTAATCCTAATCTTAACCCTAACTGTCAGCACCAAGGGTTTTTGCTGACAGAAAGTTCAAAATTGTGGCATTCATTTCTGCACCATATTTCCTCTTTCTGCACAGTGGTTGTGATTTGAAAGACATCTTGCCATCTTGGTACCGGGACTCTGTTGTGTAAGAATTCCTGTTCCCTTTCTGCCTTCCCCCTGGCAGACAACTTGCCCGAACCCCCAGGGGCAGCTCCTGCATTTCATTCATTTTTACAAACTGTATTACAGTGTTAAGCTACTTACAGTTACTATATTTGTTCATTTATACCTGTGTAATTTTTACTTTAGCAAGTGAGAGTAAGTAAATTCCTCAAGGATACTGCAGCAGGAAGTGGGATTCAAAACCACAGCCTCTAGAAAGTAAGGCAACAGCTCTAACCACTACAGCACCTGTTGCCATCCAACCACAGGTACATTACAAACATGGGGTTTTATGAAAACATTCATGTCTTATCCTGAATATGGGCAGAAAGCAGCCTGTGTTTAGATGTGTGTCATCTGCTTTGATTCGTACTAATATGTGAGGTGACCAACAGGACACAGAGTTTACAAGTTGCTGTCTGCTTGCTGCGTTAAATCCTGTTTTTCATAGTGTTACATAAAATAAATTTAAAATGATATGTGGAAAAGTGGTGCAACAAGAGTAAATATCACATTTCCATAATAATTAAAATGTTCAACTCAGAGCTCATTGTCCAAAATCCTGGTCCCATGAATATATTTCAATTTTTACCCCAAAATGACACCACAGTGTCTGCTGAGGTGCACTTACTGGGTTCCATACTATTACTTTGATTTTACTATGAGACACTGACCTCCAACAGCAAGGTATTTATCACTCTATTGATTTAAGGTATATACCTTGTTCAAAGGAACTACAGCAAGAAGTGATACTTGAACCTATCCCCGTTGCAGCCAAAGGAAACAACTCTAACCACTGCACTACTTATTGTCTTCTTACCAGAAATTTTTAATTTTCACACAGAAACAGGATATTTCAGTGACAGGTCTGCTGACACCCAAGAGGAAGGAGTTGCTGGTGACATGCTCTTCAGCTTTGCGTACCAGAGATGCACTATACTGAAGCTCTACTGCAAATCTCCCCTTCACGCCAGGTTCTACTGAGCACTTGTGCTTGTGTTGTAACTGGACTGTCCCTGACCTTTGCCAACACACTGAATCATTGTGCTGGCTCCCAATTCGAGCTACTGAGACACTGATCCTGTACTCCTCCATCTGGCTTCCTGCACAGCCACACCAAAATGTTTATAAACATGTTCCACCTACCTAATCTCTTGCCTTATCTTCTATTTAACTAGTTCCTAGATTCTACTTATAAATACACTGATGTCTTTTAAAGGAACTCAACACTTTGGTGTCTGGCTGAAGCTACCACACCCCCAACCGCTGCTAGCACCTGACTGTGCCATTTCAATTCACACACGGTCAGGTTCTTAAACAGCTGTGCTGCCTGCTGGCCCAGTCCGGTGAAGGCCACACGGTTACCTGGTGATGGTCAATCTGAGCAGTCTGGGTATGATTTTGAAGGTCCCTGCGTTGCTCTGGTTTGCACGCGTCTTGACTGACAGGAGACGACTCAAGACCGAATGATCGACTAAGACGAAAGGAGGAAGGAAGTCAGGCGAGAACAGGAACAAGATGATGCTTTGTCTTTATAAGGCAATCTAGTGAGCGCAGAGACAACAACGTGGGGGAAAACCCACAAGTGCAGCGCCATCCACTAAGGACGTGTTTAAAAGATGGACCCAAGCGAAACCCAGGACTGCGCTGCAGTTTTCTGACTTCCTAAACCTGGGCTGCTCCTCGGTCGGGGTTACGGGCTGAATCGGTCACTTCATATTCCTGTTGACGTGTGAATATGACACCCAATCTGTTGCCCAAAACTCCCCTATGAACCGCAATCTATACTGCCCATCTGAGATTTACAGGCAAAGATATTAATAGGCAAGTCATGTAATTCAAAATTAAGATAACAGTCATGACTTTAATACAGTATCACAAAAATTGTGACAATTGGCCAATGACCATACTGTCCACTTTAATGATGTCACCCAGAACTTAGGGAAACCGGGGGGTGTGAACTGCAAAAATACAAGAACCCTGTAGTGCTGCAGTCCTGTATTCTAATTAAGCATTTTTTAAAAATACAGCTCCATTCAGGCACATAACATCCCTGTTCAACTGTCTGCTTTACATGATGTTTTACATACAGTTACCATCCAGTTAACCTTTCTGCAAAGGTACTAAAAAGCAATTTTTTTTTTTTAAAAAAAAAAACCTTTTCTTTGCTATGGAACAGCACATCTCGCTAGCCTGTACAGACAAAATATTATTGCACACGCTGTCTTAATGCGTTTTAGAAAGAAGGTAAAAAGGCTCCACCTGGTGGCCTCATAACTTTGAGTTCTTTAAAACACGCTCCCCTTGAAGCAAGCACCTGTTAGATCAAGCGTAAAAACACTGTAGTTGGCTTCATATTTTTTTGCTTAAATGTATTGTTTTTAACTTTAGCCAAAGACGGCGGTAAGAAGTCGTTTCGAAGTCAGGCGGGAAAACTCGCTCCCGTAACCTGCGTAGGGGCGTTTCCTGGAGCTGTCTGTCTGACCGTTGTCCAATAACAGACCAGGAATTAGAAGGAAGTATTTGATTAACATCCGGGTTCATAAGCAGTTCTCTAATAATCAGAAAGCGAGAACTTGCCGGAAACTTTAAAAATCCACATCCGGAGTCAAAGGTTGTGTTGTGTTGTGGTACAAAATGGCTCCGCACGATCATTTGTCACTCTGTCTGTGCGACGTTATTAGGTATTCCGTCTTTTAGTGGCCGCTGTTGTTGCATGTGAAATGATGACTAGTGATGTGGCAGGGAAGTTGGACTGTGATGGAGGAATCGGCCGTTATTTGCTTATTCGTGAATGCGGAGAATTGAGCTTCCGTCCACTTGCTTCCTGTGGGACCTTCCTGTCACTGGAATTTTTGTGGAAAGATCCAGTTTCTCTCTCTTTCTCTTTGTGTGTGTTAGCCGCTCGTTGTGGGATCTTTGCCTATCAATTGTAACTGTTATCTGTCCAGCCTGGGTTGTTCGGCTCTAGGTTCCAGCTCCGTCTGTGTGATGTGTTCATGTTCTTTCCGCGTCTGTGTTACTATGACCTGCTGTACTGGTGGTTAAATGACTTTTAAGTTATTTTCTCTAGTGTATATACTTTGTCAGCTAAGTAATGGTTAATTGTCACTATGTATTGCTTTGAAGAGAAGCATCTGCTTCATGAATAAATATAAACTAAAATTTATTGCTAACCCTTATTTATGACATTCCTCTCCAGTACAACTTGCTTTGTTGCTTTTAATAGTGAATCATTCAGAGGCTCTACACTGTTACAGGTCTTTTAAAAGGCCTGCATTGACCTACATGCCTTTGGACTCACATGAATATGAGAACATTCAAACTACAAAGAGATGGAGTCAGATATGAACCCATCTTAGTACCTCTTAATGACAAGATATGGCCAGTTTCTTGACTCTTGAATACAGGAACATGAGGAATGTGGTCACTGACAGTTTAGCTGTGTGTCTTCTGCTTCTGTTCTTCCAGGTTACTGTGGTCCCTCTTCCTGCCATGCCTGTACCTGTGCCTGGTACTGTCTGCCCTTCTGGCTCTCCTCATCATGGGGGTGAGGATGTGGCTGCAGCGCAGGAGGAACACCCGACTGGCCCAGGAGAAGAGCCCAGTTGTGGCCTTCTTCCACCCATACTGCAATGCAGGTGGGGGTGGAGAGAGGGTACTCTGGTGTGCTATTAGAGCCCTGCAGAACAGGTAAGAGGGGTATGAGTGATTTGTGTTGAGGCATCACTGCCTTAGATCCTCTGAGGTTGTTAGCATAATTACTGAGAAGACTTGCCCACAGTGAAGTGTGGAGAAGCTGAGAAGTACCTCTATACTTGCTTGATGCTGAAAGGACAGCAGTTGGTTTTATCTATCTGTCTACTTACTTACATGGAGATGCTGTATTATTTAGGGATATCCATTTAGGGATATTCTTAATTTCCCTTATTTAAAAAAAATGGAGTTGGTGGTACAACAGTCACAAAATATTTTTCCTGGTTACTACTATAAACAGTTTTGTGTAATTTCTTGCAATACTGTGTGGAAAATTCTTCATTGTACTGCAGATTAGGCATAGCTTCATACATCAGTGTTAGGTTATTTATTTCTTATTTCCTGTCACCCTTGTGCAATTATAATGGAATGTTTTGCCTGTTTCTTCAAGACTGGATGCTTCAGATTAGGGTCTGGAGCTCTATGTTGATTTGTCCATCTGTTTTCAGTACCTGCTTGCCCAGTGCAGAGTTGTGGTTATTCAGAGTTGAGGGTGTGAGGCTGGGTGCACCCTTGTTCTAACTTTTTTTTCTTCTTCTTTAAACACTAAAGGTAAGGTATCTTAGTTTTTAATATTTTCTAAATTTAAAGTTTCAAGGAGGCAATTCCACCAAACAGTGAAGGTTTGAGTACCTGTTGAATTGACCAGCTAAAAGGGATCCAAGTCCAATACCCCTTGTACCAGGCATATAATCTTCTAGCAGAGTTCTGCCACTCTCACACTCTTATTATCAGTAGCCTGAACTACACAGAGCTGATGTACAAGATTTTGAACTCATTGCACCTTCTGAGGGTTGTTCTAAGAACCAGGAATGGCAACATTTCTGGCATTGGGGTGAGTAGGGAGTGCTGCCCTGAACAATGTTTCCTGTCCCTTCTGTGGTCTCCCAGGTACCAGAATGTCTCCTTCGTGGTGTACACAGGAGACCAGGGTGTGACGGGACAGCAGATCATCGATGGAGCGAGGCGGCGCTTCAACATCAGGTTTCCACGTCCGGTCAGGTTTGTGTTCCTGAAGCACCGCTTTCTGGTGGAGGCGAGCCTGTACCCACACTTCACGCTGCTGGGCCAGAGTGTGGGCTCCATCTTCCTGGGCTGGGAGGCTCTCTGCGAGTTTGTGCCAGACATCTATGTGGACTCCATGGGCTATGCCTTCACATTGCCCATCTTCCGCTACCTGGGTAGCTGCCGTGTGGCAAGCTATGTGCACTATCCCACAGTGAGCACCGACATGCTGTCTGTGGTACGTGAGCGGAACCCGCGCTTCAACAATGCCGGCTACATTGCTGACAACCCGGTGCTGAGTGCCGTCAAGGTCGTGTACTACTGCGCCTTTGCCCTGCTGTACGGCCTTGCCGGCTCGTGCAGCGACATGATCATGGTAAACTCCTCGTGGACTCTGGGTCACATCCTGGCGCTCTGGCGGGTGCCGAACCGCACTGTCATTGTCTACCCACCCTGCGATATCCAGGCCTTCCTGGATGCTCCACTGGAGGAGGACACTGACCGGAAATCCCATACTCTGGTGTCGGTGGGCCAGTTCCGGCCAGAGAAGGATCATCGCTTGCAGATCCGTGCCTTCCGGGCTCTCCTGGACAGGAAGCCAGGTGGCCTGGAGCGTGGGGCACTAAAGCTGGTTCTGGTTGGCGGCTGCCGGAACCAGGAAGATGAGGATCGGGTGCTCATGCTGAGAGGGCTGTGCCAGGAGCTGGGCGTGGCTGACAGGGTGGAGTTTAAGCTGAATGTGCCCTTCGAGGAGTTGAAGATGGAGCTGGTGGATGCTACTGTGGGGCTGCACACCATGTGGAATGAGCACTTTGGCATAGGTATGTTAACCCAGCACCAAGTGGAGTTAGTTGTGTTATAAGGGTGTTGTCCTGTAGGTGTAGGAAAGCATTTCATCTCCCTTTTCCCTTGTCACTCCTGCACAGGTGTGGTGGAATGCATGGCGGCTGGGGCAGTGGTCCTGGCTCACAAGTCAGGAGGTCCTCAGTTGGATATTGTGGTTCCATATCAAGGTGATGCCACAGGCTTCCTGGCAGATGACGAGAGCAGCTACACTGATGCACTGGAACGCATCCTTTCGCTAAGCCCTGCCACCAGGCTGGAGATCCGACAAAACGCCCGCCGCTCTGTTGCCCGCTTCTCTGACCAGGAGTTTGAGGCCTCCTTTTTAGCAGTTATGGAACCACTCATGGAAACCCTGGTTCGGTGAGAGTGGACATAGCCAAGCCACTTCCTGCTCCACTTGGGCGTCTGTCTCTGTTTCCTCCATCTGTCTTGCTAGCAATCGCCCAACCCAGTGGGACAGACTTGCCTGCTGCCATCACAGGTCTGATCGGAGTCTCATTCCTCTCTTAATATTCCTGCTACTTCAGAATTTATTTGGTTTGGGTGGTCATAAGTGTGTGCATTGCACAGTATGTTTTATTTCTTACCTCAATGTGTTGTACTGCTGCGATGCCCAGTGTTGAAGCGGAGCGGCGTGGTCGTCTTGCACCATTTGAATCCGATGTGGCATTGCTCTGCGCGATCTGGCGTCTGAATTCTCAGCACCGCTCTGTCAGAGCGGGTGTGTTCCTGCACATGCTGTGAAGACCAGCAGTGGACCAAACCTGCACCTTCCTGCCACAGTGCTGTAAATATGATGGTTTTGTGAGAACTGCACCTATGGCCACTTCACTGGTGTTTGTCAGCAAAGGGAATTGCCTTGATGGGTTTGTTGAACTTTTGTTTAATGTTATCATCCTGTCTCTTTTTTTGTTTTGTTTTTGTGCTAAAACAGGCAGTAATCCATACAGAAAGGAATAATTTAAAGACTAGAATGCTCTTAACTTATTTAAAGTAACAAGAATTTATTCAGTACAGTCAAGTAGTAGTTTATTGTCATTTTGACCCTCTACACCAGGCATGTCCAAAGTCCGGCCCGCAATAATAATTTTATGACCTCCGCCAGCACCGTTGACCACAGTATTGTAGCGTCCGGCGCTACAACTGTTCGTTGTATGCGTTGCTGCCGAAGTGCACCCTGGGAAATGGGGCGGGGTTGCGCTGTGGCGGGAAACTCGGGCGCAGGAATTGAGAGTTGGGGTTTGAGAGAGGAGGAGGCTGGGGTTGTTGGTCAGCTGCAGTGTGGGCGCAGAGGGACAGCCTTTCCTTCGTCTTGCCCGGTTGTTACCTTCCCTTGAGACGCCAGTGTTCAATAAAAGGTTGTGTGTTATGGAGACCGGCGGGGTGTCCTCATTCCCTCCATTCGGCGCTCGTTACAGTATAAAATACACGCGTATTTCTAAAATGGCGACTGTAACTAAAAGGAAAGTAGACAGCGAGAGCCGCCGCTTCCAGGACAAGTGGAAACTGGAATATTTTTTCACTGAAATACGAAGCTACTGTGTCTGCCTAATTTGCCAGGAGACTGTGGCTGTTTTCAAGGAATTCAATATGAAGAGGCAATACCAGACGCGGCGAAAAATTGAAGCAACTGGAAGCTGTTTTGCCGGCACGGCAGCGCTTTTCCACAAGAGCCCGTGAGTCAAATGAAAATGCCACAAAGGGTGAATTTATTAGACTGCGCGATGAAAATGGTGGAGAAAATTTGTCCTGAGAAGAAGCAAGAGTTTGCCAATGTTTGCCTGGCTCGTAACACTGTGGTACGGAGGATTGAAGACGTTTCGTCTGGTATGAAGAGACGGACAGAGGCAAAACGAGTGGAGTTTGACACCCGCTCGGTTACTGGCGTTTTTGAGAGGAGCGGACAATGAAATGAATGCCAGCGAAGAGCCTTAAGGCCCAAACAAGAGGAACAGATTTATTTGTCTGTTTGTTCCGCCGTAACGACATGAAACTACCGTGGAATAAAGTCACCCCTCACATTAGTGCAGGCAAGTTATTTCTTTGGTCTTCTGTAGTGAATAAATTCTAAAATCTCAGCGAATTTTTTTTTTTGGGTCTTTTCAATCCGTGTATCATTTGTTCTTTTGTTTTTCAATCGACAGTCAAACCGGGTCTCGTAAACCCGACAAATTAAATATTAAAATCAAATTCGGTCCGGCAGCCCGTTTTTCCATTTCGTATTTTTGATCCGAGTCCAAAATTGAAATGATGAAAAACACGGCTTTTTTCGTTTTTGATATCCGATTCAAAACCAAATAACATATTTTCGTTTTTTGATGGTCAATTGAAAAACGAAAGAACGATTGATACACGGACTCATGCGGCCCTCAATGTTTTGTACTTCTGAATAAGATAACTGTTAGCGTTATTTTCCTGTTCACATGTTTTGAATTTAGAAGTTTGCAGTGAGCATTTGATAGTGAATAATATGTAATGTTTAAAATGAACCTAGATATGTTTAATCTTCCCAAAAGTTTTTTTTTCCCCCCACACAGTTTTTCTTCATTTTATGTGGTCTTCAAATATGAAAGGCAGAGTGATTTTGGTAAAAACTTTAGATTTGTGTTCTGTGTGAAGAAATGAAAAGTTTGCCATTTGCAATAAAGATGTCATAAAATAGTTCATTTGCATTTAATGTTAATGGTTCAAAGAATTTCAGGCCGAACGGTCGGCCCCCACACATTTTCACCTCACCAAATCTGGCCCTCTTTGGAAAAAGTTTGGACAGCCTTGGCTTAATTCCTCCCTAGCTTCCAGTAGGTTCTCCAAGGTGTCATTGTCTCCATCAAGATTTCCTTTAGAAATAAGATACAGGACAAAAACATATCAACCTTTTATTTCAAGAACTGATTTCTATAATCTCCCAAGCATTATTTTAAACGGTAAAGATTTGCTTTTTACCAGCTACGGTGACTTCTTGTAATTCTACGCTCATGTCGGAGAATGTATTCTCTACGCTGGAAACAAAAGCCTGTTTCTCAGTAGCAGTGCGAAACCCCTCCAAGAGTTGTCGGAATATCTTTGTTAACCAGTTCGTGGGGTACCAGTCCTCCTTGCATACCTGCAAAGAAAATCAATCCTAAATAAGACACGGAGTGGAGAGAGATGGCCCACGTTTCTATGTTCAGGCACACTTAAGCTCAGACACTCACGCTACAGCTTCGTACACCAAACTAAAGTGACACAGACCAGGCTGAGGAACACCAAGAGGTGTGTGCTGTCCAGAAGCTGCTTGCTGATCTTGTGGTTTATGATGGTGAAGCAGATGTGATCCCCACATAGCAGGAGCAGTCGTGCAGTATTCTTAATGTGCCAGGCCTGGGGCACCTCTGAAAGCAGCAGGAAAACATGTCATGAGGCAGTTTACTGTAATGAACTGTGTTACTGTGCTCACAAGTAAAGAGGACAATTGACAGTTTTAGTGGGTGGCTTACAATTTTTAAAAAATCCCTTCCATATTCAGCTTCATGCTGCTGGATTACACTATTATGAGATTAAAATGGATATACTGCACAATTATGTAGGAAAAAACAAAACTAAGAAAACTGGAAAAATGCTCCTTGTAGGCTGCCGTGACGTGTGTGCGTGTGTATATGTATTTTTTATATATCAGAAGTTTCACTGACTTGATGCTATACTTTGATTAAAAAGTGTTCCTTTCATTTTTTCGAGCAGTGTATGTACATATACAGGTATGCATCACTTAACAATGGGGATACGTTCTGAGAAATGTGTCATCGTGCGATTTCGTCGCTGTACAAGCGTCATGTGCCGCATCACGTCTATTTTGATTTGTATACAGTATAGCTTATTGCTCCTAGGCCACAAACCACAGTCGTATATGTGACGTGGCGTTAGGTGCCGCATACCTATACTTGAATATGTGTGAGCAGGCAATCTGGTCACAGGGTAATGTGGTACAGGGCTGCTCGCAGACAAGTTCCAGGCGCCGCATTTCAGATCAGCAATATAGCCCGGTGCCTCTTGCACAGACATAGAGCTGCTATTAAAAAGATTGTTGCGCTACAGTGAAATTGTACACTGTATGTTGAGCAGCACATCGCATGAATGCCATGGTGCTCAGATGGTAAACACACAGTAGTGTATTGCTAATGGGAGTCACCAAGCGGATCACCGTACAAAGCTACCTGTCATCTCAGTGATGATGCCGAGAATGTCGTCATCACTCCACTCCTGGGACTCGCACAGTATAACAAGCACCTTGGCTAAGTCTGACAGGCAATAGGATGGAACCACTCTTTCACGCACCTCCAGCCAGCCAAGTTTACCTAAGAGAGTCAACCAATTACAAGTTTAAAAGAACTTCTGAGAAAAACAGCGTGATTCCAGCTGGCTGATAACTGGTCATCTGCTCTACCACCCTGGAGAAGTGGGCCGAAGACAATGAAGAGGAGCCGGGCCCGGCTCACTGTGCACTGGGGTTTGAGGAGGCAGGTGAGCCAGAACAGCGTCTCCCTCTGGTTCTGCCAAAGATTCAGTAGCACTTTGCGGCAAAAATGTCTGATCGCCAGCTCCAGCTCTTCAGAAGCTCCTGCTCAGAATGGAAACCTTCAGCTCATGCTTGTAACAAAGCAGTCCAGGGTTTATCAACAAAATTATAATTTAATTACCCGGTATTCCTGTAACAACAACCTCAATTTTGCAGGGCAGGTATGTGAAGTCACACAGGGTGTTAAATACTTGGTGGCGCTGCAGGTCATCCCAGCCTGTAGTCAGAGTCTGAACAAGCAGCACAGTGCGGTGTTCAAAAACAAGGCAGGGCTTTGTAAAGGGGATCATATTAAATACGGTTAACTGAGGCAGATTTTGCATAGAAGCGTTCACCTTCAGAAGTTCTCTGTAGCTCACAAGGCCCAAACAGCGAGGTTTGGAGCAACCCTCCATCGTGAAGCACAGGATCTAAAGAAGAGTAAAATTGTCAAGATTCCCTGTGTGTGAAAGTAATGGGCCATCAGTGTTCATCTTCGCAAAATATAAACTTTCTATCGATAATGAACGCATGCCATCTTCCATCAAATCCCTGCTCCTGCATGACAGTAAAAATGGCTGCTGAAGATGGGGAAAAATAACTTAAGTAGCTTAACATACACAGGGAATGTTTTAAGTTGCCTTGAACAGAACAACCAGGGAATACATAAATACTACTGTCTGCTTAACTTATTTGAGGAAGTATGGCGCATCAAGTGTGAAAAAGTTGAAATGCTGTGAGTTTAATCGCACCTTTAACAGCAGTATTTTCATCTCAGTTTTTAGCTCTTTTCTCACTATTCCCTGTCTGTCTCACCTCTGAGAATGCACTAAACACAAAATGCAGCCTCTCCTTTGCAGGAAGTGAAACGGTACATCTTCTCAACAATAAACCTGGAACAGAACAGTACGTAAATGAACAAGAACATTCATTTCCACATCGCTATTATTATAGCTGGATTTTACCAAACTTTTCAGGTTATAAAATGAGTCTGTATAAAAGTTGGGGCACTGCAGCTTAATTGTTCTCCTAAATGTAAATAGTGAGGTCCCTTTCAACTTGCAAATTGTTTTTTAGGTTATCTGGGAATTTTAGTCACCCACAAAAAGAGGATCTAGCTACATGGGCTCCTTTCCCACTTTATTATTTTGAAGCATTAATGTTTTGTTGATTTTTTAAAAAATCCAACCTCCCTTATCTTTTGCCATTTGATTATCTTCTGAATTTATGAAAAATTAAATGATCTTGGTTTATTTGAAATAATAAAAGGCCCGGAATCAAACTTTGCCAGCTACAAGATCTTTGGCCTTTATTCATAAATGTAGTAAACTTCTACCTTTAAATGAAAATATTGTGCTGTTCAGCACTCCTCTATGTCGCCAAAACATTTGGACATTCTTGGGGATGCCAACAGGACTAATGTTATGGGCTCCCACTGCCTGCCCGTCTAGCCATCCTTTTTTGTTGACCGCTTATTCTGAGCGGGGTTGCAGCAATCTGGAAGTTGAAACTGTGAAACTGCTCCTGGATGGACACCAGGCTCACACTTCCTTTAATGAAAATATCCTTTGGACAGATTGGATTCCAGAAATGAATGTTTAAGGAGATGATGGAAATATATTTCTCTGTCACAGCTGCGCACTAAATACGGGCAAGTTTCAACTATCTACAAAAACGCTTTTGGTCTGTACAATACGAATCTGTATAATACATACAAAAGCCACATAAGCCTAGAAAAACAGAATAGCTCTTAAGCTGATGAACAGCTCGGTAGCCAGAGCACCTCTTGAGGCATGACTGCATTACACAGTACCTGTTGTTAGAAAACACTAGGCAAGACATGGGAGCTTGACCTTGTCTCGTCTTTTAGGGATGATGAATGCACATCTATCCATGCCACAGGTTCCTTCTATAAATAAGTGAGTAACCCATGTATAAAACATTTATCCGATAGTAAAAATAATATTTCTGGATGATAAATGTTTTCTGTAATGTATGGACACCCTTTTGAAACTACATTCTTGTACTTTTTGCCTTATACTGCATTATGTATGGGGTCCACTATGCCCTAGCGTACAGTTCCTGTCTTTATGCTGCGGTGACCTGCACTATTCTGCTGTTAAACAAATAAGTTTGGGAGATACAAAGGGGATAAAAGAGTGTTTTACCAATGGCTCTGTAGTGGTTAAGGACACAGGTCTCACTCATGAATGACTGGTGAAGCTTCTGCACCATCATCCTGTTCCTCCAGGTTCTTGTGGACAGGTATCTCGTGATGCAGCTGCTGATGTCCTTAGACACCAAACTCAGCACGCTTGTCTCCATGACTGAATAGGGACACAATAACGTTCTCAGTCAATGGTAAACAATTCAAAGGGCAGATGCTCAAAGGTATTACAGGAATTTGAACGTCAGTCCGTCAAGGGCAAGGTGGCAGCCATAGGCAGCACACTGACTGCTGCCTGTAATACCGGTTAGGTGTAAACACACGAGTAGTTCTGAATTAATATACAACACAGTGTTGTAACCCCAACCTCACATGTTATACTGGATGCCAACTCCCAGCTACCTACCAGACAGGTAGTCTAAAACCATGCCGATAACCTCTTCAGGTAACCTCTGGAAGAAGCCCAGGGTGGACTCCATTGTTCAGTTACAGCTCCTGTCTGTAGTATTTTTAGAATAAAACAAGAATAAAATTTAATAGAAACAATTCGAAGCTTAATTGAGGACTAGCTGCTGCCACTTACATTTGAGACATTTACAGCAGTCGGTCTAAGGACTCAGGAGATTGTCTCAGCAAGCCGGAAAGAAACGGGACGACTCCTTAGGAGTCCTGGTAACCACCCACAGCACCACCAATACGCACACACGTCATCTCATCTCCAGTTATCTGAGTCTTTCACATATCAGGTCCACAGAGATTACAACTACTCACTGTTATTCAGTACAGATTTTTGTGTACTTGCTCCACCACATCCAGTCCAGCACGGTCAACTTAAACTGCATGTGAAAATGGCACCAAGTAGCTGTGTGTGAGAGATTGTGTGATGGTATGGGTTGTGTGCTATGTGTTTTATTAATGTTTTAATTATTCTTTTATTATTTTATTAAGATAAGTAATTTCATCATCCTATCATCATTTTTCAATATTTGGTCTGTTTTCAGGAAGAAATTAATGCCGGTTAACAAATGAAGTGCACACACCTGAGTTGAGGCTGTTGGTTGTGTGGCACACAGCGTCCAGAATTCTCCAGCAGTCCGTCCTTCCAGGCCAAACAGGGCCCTGTATGAGGTGACTGTGCAAGATGGCTGCTCAAAAACCACTCGGTGCCACCGGACTCATGCGTAGCCAGACCTCGGCAAACAGCAGTAGATGTGGTCAGCAGGAGGTTCGGAGAGGAGCATCTGCAATGAGGGTAACCAGAGTCACAAGGACGGTCATACCGGTGCTGAGTTGGTAGCCCGCTCTAGTCCTGTAGGAAAAAAAGACACTTTTGGGATTTATTTCACTGATGCTTTTCTCCAAAGGAGTTTACAGTATTAGGATGCCTTACCCATCTATACAGGTGCTTTCAAGCAATTTGGGGCAAGTCTTACTAATAAAGAAACCACAGCAGAAGAGGGGATACGAACCCATAACCTCACCATCTACAGCTAACAGTTCTAACTGCTATGGCATCTTCTGAACGCTGTGCCGATGATCACCGATGGTCTTAAACCGCACAGCTGCTCTGTAACAGGATGCTACCCAATTGCTATGGCACAATAACCGTTCATTGCCCTCTTTAGGTAGTTGGACGATATTTTTCTGCTCAAAGGTCGTACAGGTTAAAATCCCACCCTAGTATAGCACTCTGCAGCAAATTATCCATCAGATTCATAAACACGTAATGCTAACAAAAGAACTATAAAGGAAATCCTACTACTCACCTAACCTTCCCCCTAAGCCCAGTTTGACCTTATCCTAACCTGCAAACACCACGGCAACCCCACAGTCAACCCACAGCAAGCCTATCCAGCTATTATGCAATGGCTTGTATCTCCTTTACACTGACTCCAGCGAACTACAAATCCAAACCTGGCATAGCGAAATATCTCATCGGGGATATCAACCGGGCACCTTCCTTCGTCGGTGTTTCGTCGAGTTAGCCCCTCCGGGGGGCTCGACCACAGCTCATTCGACCCAGAACTGCTCCCCTCCACCACCACGTGTACCACCGCGTTGCCCGGCAACGCAACGCAACGCAACGCGTGGTCCGCCTTAGCGCTCCCCCTCCAACAACACGCTCATCGCCCATTCTGCTTCTAATATATGAGAGCTAATATTTAGGGATATTTCTTTTAGCGGATGTTTATTTCTGTGTATAGTTAGATGTTGAACGTAAATACGTAAAACGTAGCGTGTATGCGTAGTGTCAAAAAAAAAAGATTAAGAACGAATGCAGCCTGCAAGTTCGCGTCTCCGTGTATTAATGTAGAAGTTGGGGTAAAACACACATGCACGACAAAAGCACAGAGCCCACAAGGAGAAGCGCAAAAATAGCAACGTGCACAAGAGGTGACAGAAGATGAATCGGATGGACATTGAAGCGAAGCCTTGAACTGCACAGCATTACCGAGTCAGATCGCAGAATAATACGGATTGTTCCGGAGGCTCAGGAGTTAAAGTCAAAATGGAACTGGACACTGGGTCTGCCTTATCTGCCATCTCTGTAGATGGTTACAAACAACTGTTTTCAAAAATACCGATACACAAGACATCGCTAACTTTAAAGACTTACACTGGCGAGAAGGTGTTCCCTAAGGGCAAAATAACAGTACAAAAGTATAAAAGTACAAAGACAAACCGCACTGGTTAGACCTGTATGTACTGCAGAATGGAGGGCCAGCGTTGCTTGGACGCGAGTAGTTAAGACTTGAACCGAAGGAGAACACTACTCCGAAATTCCGTAAGGCTCGACCCGCACCTTATGCAATTCGTCCGAAGGTGGAGGCAGAATGAGAAAATGTAGAAAAATCGGGCATATTGTCCAAGGTAGAGTGGAGCGAGTGGGCCGCACCCAGCGTTCCGGTAATAAAGAAGGGAAAGGAAGGAAATGTTTGCATCTGCGGGGCCTTCAAAGTGTTAATCCAGCACTCCACACCGTACAGTATCCTCTACCACGTATTGAAGGCCTATCCTGGGGCCCCCTTACAACTGCATCCTTACTACTACGCAACTCTGCACCTTTGCGCCAGTATTACTGTAAACTGGTCAAAAAAGACTTTCTTACATGTAAAGAATCAAACAGTATGGTTCCTCTAACATATAATGGTAAACCCTGACATTATATACCTGTTTATTTGTTGTAATGTACACATATTTTATTGATGTGTTTTATGTTTGCTGTTGCAGTCAAATAAATGTGTAAAAAAGATTCTTTCCTCCACCCTAATTCATTTAGCGATATTATAAGTTATAATGTGTTATGAGGATAGGGATAAAAATCGACCCATGTTTTACCATAGTACTTTCCGGACTTTAATGATTTAAGATGAGATAAAACTTTATTGATCCCTAGGGAAATTCTTATGCCAACAACTGTGAATTGCAAGGGAGCAGCTTCAGCCATTAAACCACCTACCGCCACACTGGGAGACACCGTACAAGAGGACTGTAAATACCTGTATAAAATGTGGTATAAAGAGAAATGTCATATTGGCTTTGTCGCCTTAAGTAGCTCATACCAGCATGACTGTTGCTTTCTTTATTACTCTCTTTAGTGGTGATGAAATGGACAAACGCACCAAAAAAGGATTTGATACTCAATGATATAATGACAGCTCCAACAACAAAATAAAAGGGAAGGGGGGGGGGGGTTACATTACATATCAATAGAAAGTCATGACATTTTGCGATCCCTCCCAAGAGCTAAATAAAATTTCCACCATATTCCATTCACTGGTTTGCATTAAGTAGGGATGATACATGGATCCAGTGTGAGATTTCAGCAAATTAAGTCCAGCTGACAACATCATACTTGCTGAGGAGCAGATGGGAGAAGTCAGGAACAAAGTATTTTGTTTCTACAAAGTGTATTAGCTACTGTCTCTTGCACCAAACTATTGCAATAACATCTTAGATGAGGCCATGCACCACACATTTGTGACTGATGCTGGGATCCAGACCTGGCAGCTGCAGGTTCGGCCCTTGTGTCGTCCACTCGGCTTCCCGAATGTCTACTGTGCTGCCTCGCAGTCCGAGCGCTGGGCCTCATTTGTCTCTGGAGCCTCTGGCTTTTCTGCTTCCATCTGTGGGGTCTTGCACTCTGGCACTTGGCTGACACACAAGGCCTGGGCTTCCTGACTGGAAGATGTTGTGTCTGGCTCCTTGGCCCTCTGTTCTTGGCCACTTGGCTCACTGTGTCGTCCCTTTTCTTCATCGGTCTTCCTTCCTTCTTTCCTAGCAGAAGGTAACCCATCTGCTACCTCCCCCCCTCCCTCATAGCTCTCGTCCACAGAAAAGTAGTTCTTCATGGAGTTGGCTACCTCTTCTCTCAGCTCATCCTCCGATTCCTCAAAGTTTCTATTGGGGGAAAAAAGAATGGAAGCAATTTTGAAGTTGCCTGTAGTAAGTCCACCACTGTCTAGGCTGCAGAGCATTTAAAGGATGTGGAATGATCTTACGTATCATCATCATCTGACCGGGGCTCCAGTCGCTCTTCATCCATGTCTACATCCAAGCTGTCTTCAGCCTCAGCTTTCTGGCTTGGGAGAAGAGTACCTGGAAGATGGTTAAGATACCAGATAATTGTACCAAGAAGACTAGAATTCATTCTCTGGTACAACACAGCTTCAGAGTCTTTGCCTCCAGCACAAAATGTTAACACAGGCGCAAGCGCACAAAAGAACAGCCGAAATACAACCGCAGCACGCTCTTGTTACCCTTCCTGGCTGCTTCTTACTGTGGTAGAACATCCCAGGAGAGTTTTGTGCTGCTTCAAGGTAATTCCCATTTTCTGAACCCTCTGCAGATGTGTAGGACAGGTGACAGTATGGGGATTTACCTGAGTATTCAGAGTTCACTGTATTGGTGAGCGTTGCCTCAGTGAGGACTTGTAGGAGAGTTTCAGGGGGGACCTTGTCCCACTGTTTCCTTTGCCCTACTGCCCCCTGGTCCTCTGCTTCTGCACAACACAAGGTGGGGGGGGGGGCATAAATATTACACCTGATTTGTAACGTATACCGTAAGAACAGAGACAACAGAGTCAGCAAGCAGGATGAAATGTGACCAAAGTAAGGGACCTGGGGACAGCAGCCATCATGGTGGGGAGAGATGAGATGAGATGAGATGGATGGGGGGTCCAAGACTCACCCACATCGCAGTCAGTCATGGTGGGGCAGACAGAAGACACTTCCATTTTGGCGAGGGCGTTGAGCAGAGTCCAAGGGCTCTTCTTAGTCCACCTCTTCCTGTGGTCTGCCTCCAGCTCCGCCTCTGCATGGGGCCATTCCCTCAACCTGAGCTCCTCTCCGGCCTGGAAGCTAAGGGTCTGATTCAGTGGGTCCACTTCCTGCAATGAAACACACTTCTGGGCATAATGTGGTCATATGACCTTGTAGTGAGGTCTGTAACAAAGTTCTCATCATCCTGCTGCCCTGGTAAAACAGCATGTCCTACTGTTACAATCACTGTTATTATCCATGCCTAGAGCCACTAATAACAACTGCGTGCATCAGTTGTACCTCCTCCTGTTCTCCTTCCTCTTCTACCTCCTTTGCGATCCGTTCACCTCCATCCTTGTGTGCCGCCTCATCGTCCAGGAGGACCTCAAACATGATCCCTCTCTGGGTTGAGCAGAACTCGCTTCAGGGTTTGTGTCACATTGAGAAACTGATATTTTGTTATTTGCATTTTTTTAAAATTTTGTCTCCTATTTGTCGCCCCAGTTGTGGTCGTCTCCAGTTCAGTGTCAGCTCAGCTTCAGGCAGCTTCGAGTCAGCCAGGCTACTAACATCATGATGGGAGGGCTGAGATCTGAACCCTGACCCTGAACTCATAGTACTCTACCTTCCCTCTGTACTTCTTCTGGAGCTGCTCCCTCTCTCGTCTGTTGTCACTCAGTATCTTTCTCAGTTCTCCCTCTCTAGAGTCCTTCTGGGGAAAATGGTGTTAACAATGAAATCTTCATATGCTGAACTCCCCTCTATATCCAGCAAGGGTCTCGGAAAACATCTCACGTCTCATTTGATCTATCCTGTCTGTCACTACATTGCCTGTAAAAAGGGCAACCCTGTCAATCCTATATGCACCGCTAAACGCCACCTAAAAAAAGCGTCTGCTATGAATTTTTTTTTGAATGTGCGATACTCCACCTATATGTGCAATACAGAATATATATTAAAAACTTTTCATAGTCTATTGGATATTTATGCTTATTCATATTTATTTATTATATATTCTATTTATTTAACATATTTATCGCTACAGTTGTGTTGTTAAGACAGGCATTGGGTAGCAGTGAAAAGTTACCAGTGTGCTGGGCATCCACAGCAGAAGTGGTGAGGGAGACAGCTAGAAAGGTGCTTGGTGTGACATCTGGACAGAGGAAGGAGGACAAGGAAACCTGGTGGCAGAATGAGGAAGTACAGGAGAGTATACAGAGGAAGAGGCTGGCGAAGAAGAAGTGGGATAGACAGAGAGATGAAGAATGTAGACAGGAGTACAAGGAGATGAGGCATAGGGCGAAAGGAGAGGTGGCAAAGGCTAAAGAAAAGGTGGATGGTGAACTGTATAAGAGGTTTGATACTAAGGAGGGAGAAAAGGACCTGTACCGATTGGCTAGGCAGAGGGACCGAGCTGGGAAAGATGTGCAGCGGGTTAGGGTGATAAAGGATAGCAATGGAAACGTACTCACAAGCAAGGAGAGTGTGTTGAGCAGATGGCAAGAGTACTTTGAGGGGCCGATGAATGAAGAGAATGAGAGAGAAAGTTAGATGATGTAGGGATTATGAATAGAGGAGTGCAATGGATTAGCAAGGAGGAAGTTAGGACAGCTATGAAGAGGATGAAATATGGAAAGGCTGTTGGCCCAGATGACATATCTGTGGAACCATGGAAGTGTTTAGGAGAGATGGCAGTGGAGATTTTAACCAGATTGTTTAATAGAATTTTGGAAAGTGAGACGATGCCTGGGGAGTGGAGAAGAAGTGTACTGGTACCAATTTTTAAGAATAAGGCTGATGTGCAGAACTGTAGTAACTACAGAGGGATAAAACTGATCAGCCACAGCATGAAGTTATGGGAAAGAGTAGTGGAAGCTAGGTTAAGAAGGGAGGTGACGATTAGTGAGCGGCAGTATGGCTTCATGCCGAGAAGGAGTACTACGGATGCGATGTTTGCTCTGAGGGTGTTGATGGAGAAGTACCGAGAAGGTAAGAAGCAGTTGCATTGCGTCTTCGTGGACTTAGAGAAAGCATATGACAGGGTACCTAGAGAGGAGTTGTGGTTTTGTATGAGGAAGTTGGATGTGCCAGAGAAGTATGTAAGAGTGGTACAGGATATGTACAAAGATAGTGTGACAGTGGTGAGGTCTGCGGTAGGAGTGACGGATGCTTTCAAGGTGGGGGTAGGATTACATCAAGGATCAGCTTTTGAGTCCTTTCTTATTTGCAATGGTAATGGACAGGTTGACAGATGAGATCAGACAGGAGTCACCGTGGACTATGATGTTTGCGGATGACATTGTGATCTGTAGGGACTAGGTTGAGGAGACCCTGGAGAGGTGGAGGTATGCTCTAGAGAGAAGAGGAATGAAGGTCAGTAGGACTAAGACAGAATACATGTGCATAAATGAGAGGGAGGACAGAGGAATGGTGAGGATGCAGGAAATAGAGTTGGCGAAGGTGGGTGAATTTAAATACTTAGGATCAACAGTCCAGAGTAATGGGGAGTGTGGAAGAGAGGTGAAGATGAGAGTGCAGGCAGGGTGGAGTGGGTGGAGAAGAGTGTCAGGAGTGATCTGTGACAGAAGGGTACCAGCAAGAGTGAAAGGGAAGGTCTATAAGATGGTAGTGAGACCAACTATGCTTTATGGGTTGGAGACGGTGGCACTGACCAAAAGACAGGAGGCAGAGATGGAGGTGGCAGAGTTACAGATGATAAGGTTTGCATTGGGTGTGACGAGGATGGACAGGATTAGAAATGAGTATATTAGAGGGGCAGCACAGGTTAGACGGTTTGGAGACAAAGTCAGAGGCAAGATTGCGTTGGTTTGGACATGTGCAGAGGAGAGATGCTGGATATATCGGGAGAAGGATGCTAGGGATGGAGCTGCCAGGCAAGAGGAAGAGAGGAAGGCCTAAGAGGAGATTTATGGATGTGGTGAAGGAGGACATGCAAGTGGTGGGGGCGACAGAGAGAGATGAAGAGGACAGGAAGAAGTGGAAACAATTGATCTGCTGTGGCGACCCCTAATGGGAGCAGCCAAAAGAAGAAGAAGACGAAGAAGAAGAAGAAGAAGAAGAAGATCGCTACAGTTGCTCTTCCTGTTATTTGTGTCTCCCTGCTATTTGTATCCTTGTCAATTTGCACAGTTGTAACGTAACTAATTTCCTTCAGGATGATAAAAGTTTTTCTGATTCTGAATACCTGTAAATGTAACTCAAGTATTTCTGCAAGCAAGAATAAAAATGACAGATTGTACCACTCAGACATCAGCCTTTAAAAAGAGCCCTGAAATGTGACCTGGGTGTCTGGACAGCAGGTTATGCAGTGGCTAGAAATGCTGCTTTTGGACCTGGAGGTGTCAGGCCCAAAACCCATCTCCTGCTGTAGTGCCTTTGATCAAGGTGCTTTGCCTAAATTGCTGCAGTAAGACTTACCCAGCTGTCAAACAGGTAAATCATTTTAAATAACTTAAAAAGTATCCGCTAAATGAATAAATGATTCGGGTGCCAGACAGTGTCTCTTCCACGCGTGCATGAGTGAATGAGTGAGCAAGTGAAAGAGAGAGAGAGAGAGACACCTAGCAGAACCTCGAGCAGGTAAGTTACTTGAGCAGGTGTGTTCTTCTCCTGCTCCTGGCTCCATGCTCCACTCCAGGCTGCGTTGTGTTTGGGGTCTGGAGGATTCTCTACAAAGGGCTGCTCTATGACTGCATCCTGGGGCTGAACAAGAGCGGCAGAAGCACAATAACATCACAAAAAAGGCAATTGCATTTATACTGTAGGGCAGAAATAAATGTCAAAATGGCTGTGCTGATAACCGCAAGGTGTCGTCACTGAGACGCTTTGAGAAACCGAGCCTTATAACCGCAGTGATGTGCACACTTGTTTCTGCTTCACCACTTGACTTGATCTGAAGTATTTAGGGCAACTAATGATCAACCAGATGGAAGCAACAGCACGTTTGTCAACTGAGGCTCTTGGTGACAAGAAACTGTCAGTGTAATGTAAACTGATAAAAAGACCTGCTTTTACCCTGTTGCTCTACCCAGTCTTATCTTTAAAACATAGTTGCGATTACCAGGCTTTTAAACCACATCTCCGATCTTCCCTGCAGCTGCTGCTCATGGTCTGTATTTCTAACACTGCAACATCGCGCAATTGAGTTTTCATACAAACTCGCTGTGTCGTCTGGTGTCCATACCTCTCCTCCTGCCCTCCTCTTGATCTCCTGCACTTCTTGGTGATACTGTTCTCGGATGTGCTGCAGTTGCCTCAGGTACTCCTGCAAACACAGAGAGGATGGCTGCAGTTCCTGTTTCACACCAGTTCAATACAGGCTCCTTTGCTCCGTGAGAAAAAATTTGCACTAAAAATCTACCAATAACTAAGGTTAAAAAGGACAAATTCTTAATTACCATTAATTTAAATGGGGGAAAATAAAGAATGCATTCTCTGGTCATAAAAGGTTCACAGATTGTCACCATATGTGAAATTCCTGCCTTAACATTTAAAAACAAACAAAAGTTATGTTAAAACCCAGATCCAGGCTTAAGACCCATATATACAAATTCACATATAAACAACTTTCTTGATTTATTACACAATTATTTAATGTGGTGGCGTAATGGTGCGCCAGGTAGTGCTGTCGTATGACCTGGGGTGTTGGGTCGAATCTGACTCAGTCTGTGTGGAGTTTGCATGTTCTTCCATGTCTGTGTGGGTTTCCTTTCACAGTCCAAAGTGAATGTGTTTTGGGTAAACTGGTGACTCTGAAGTCCCTGCCACGAGTGAATGCCTGTGTGCGGCCTACCTCGCACCCTGGGCTTCTGGTATAGACTCTAGACAACTGTGATGGGATTTGACCTCACAACCACCGAGTCCAGTGGCTGCAGCTTTAACCATTTTTTTGGGCACAAATAACATATTCTCAAAACATAAGGGTTCTCTGCACAAGGAGGCCTGTACATCTTTTAACATTTATACAAATTTTTATTTCCATGGAAAGTCAGTATTTCTGGATTCTACTTTGACTTTGTATTTCACCTGGATACCATTCACACTCAATTGAGACCATTACACAACAGTACGCACATCAGTGTATACAACACCATGATACCTTTCACGCTAGAATCCACTATTTAGTCTCTCTGCTTGCACCAGCTAGCTTTAAATTTTCCTATGAGTCAGTGAAAATACGTGCTGAAGCTGGAATGGATGTTGAACCCACACACTCCACACGCTCTTATCAGTTTGTACTTTACTTGCACAGTAGTATCTCTGGAAACATAAATAATATTGATCCATGGCACGAACAGCCAATGAGCTGAGTAGACCAGTCAGAACTCTTGGCTTTGTCTCACAGTCTCTCACACACACACCACCCTGATATGGAGGAAGCTTGCAGTCACCTTTCTCCTCACCTGCTGGCCACCGTCTCTCCTGCCTGAACCTGCCTGTTGCCTACGGTTTGCTGGCCCAGCTGGCGACACCTGTTGTGGCTCCAGGTCTCTCGGCTGGCTGGCATCTGCGGTGGAGGGACGCAGGCCCTAAGTGGCAGAGGGAGGGAAGCCACTAGTGAGCGAGCAAATGAGAAACGGCAGACAGCGTGGTGACAAACTGACCAAACCCAGAGGATGATCTGTCTTCCTACTGCCAGGCCTCACCTCCTCGCGTCACAAACTCCTCTAACCTCACCATTGTCATAAATTAAATGTATGCCTCAGTGATAAAAATCATGCTGAATTCAGAGCCAATGTGCCTTCTTCTATCTCACCATCTTCTGACCAGTGTTTTTAGCGGTTCTGCAGTTTGAGGGACCCCCAGTAAAGAGGTGCAGCCCAAGGGACTCACCAGCTGCTTCTCAGCCCTCAGTTTGTACCATCTGGCCTCCTGTCTTCGCTGCAGGTACTCGTCCCTAGCGGCTGCCACCCTTGAGAAAATGGCAAACATTTAGAGTGACTCGTGACAACACAACCCAAGGCTTCCTTGAAAAGCTCCAAGGTTACTCTGAGAAGATCCAGCTCCAGCTCTTCCTACATCCTACAGTTTCATCACAGTATAAAATGTGTGAGATGCCTCCAAGAAAATTCTCATGTTTTGTATTCTTTATAATATCATGAACATTCACTGCCTAATAATTAAATATACCAGTACACATGTGAATGAATGCTGTTTATTCCCTCATTACTGCACAGTCCTCAAATGCATCTTACTTACATCTTGATCAGTTTATTTATAAACTTGGGGAAGGGCAGGAGGTGTAAATGTTAAAGCTGGTCGCAAGTGAGGCATCAGGATGAAAATATGTTCACTTTCCCTCATGTAATACAAGAGTAATACAAGAGTTCTGCTCAAAAAGTGTCCGCACCATAAGACTGCCACTGTATGGCAATTTGCTTTCTGCTAAAGGACAGCGATATACGCAAGAACAACGCCATTTTCATTTTTGGAAAAACTCACAGCCGATATGGTTCTCTGAAGTTGGGTTGGTTACCATGGTGACCTCTGGCCTCCTGACTTGCAGCTTGAGAAGGAGGAGGAGGAAGAAGAGAAGGGTGAGGGGTCTCCTCGTGGCGCCTGCGCTGGATGGCATCGAGCTGGGCGTGATAGTGTAGGTAGAGCTCACGAGGCTGCTGGTCCTTACTGGCCACCTCAATGTTCAACCAGTTAGGGTCATTCTGACCACAGTCTCTGGCTGGTAGCTTCTCCATCACCGCAGCCTTCGGAGGAATTACATACTGGGAAGGGCAGAGTTACTTCAGATGCATCATACTTACATATGTATGGGCAAGGACCCTCATTTAATGGATGTATTACAAGCAGATTGATGACATAAATATGTATATATAACAATATTTCTAAGGTACACTTCCTTCACACTGACTTGAGAACCTGTCCTGCATCCTAACATTTGGTAATGTGGGAAAAGTATGTACACCCAGGGAAAACATTTACATTTTAAATATATTAAGATGTGGATGTCTGATCCTCTTTTAAACGGGATTTAAATTTAAGGGCCCAGATTTGCACAAAAGGTGAGAAACATGGTTTGGAAGTTACCGCATATGTGGGAGGAAATACACTGAGCCAAAGTCAGCACAACTGGCAGAGGAGCTCAGAACAGAAAAGGATTGATGCCCGTATGACACAAAACCATTTCGTAGCAGTTGCAAGTCCTTCATTTTACTGTGTGAAAGATATTTACAAATGGAAACGTAATCCAGATTACTGGAAATAGTAGCGGAAGAGGCCACCCCAACTGGTTTACAGTTAGCAAAACACTTACAGACTGTTATTTCAGCCAAAGGGGGAAAACCACTGTATTGAATCCACTTTTAGAGAATTTCTCTGGAATTGATTTCAAAAGTACAAATTTCCAGTGTTGCTTGATAAATGTGGTCACCGTTACACTTACTATGTTTAAGGAAGGATCAGATCTCCAAAACTTTGTAAAACCTCAAAAATCTCTTAGTACTCAATTTTTCATGCGTATATAAAAAAACGCAACACGACATTACTTTATGCTGCGGTGGAATGCCACTGGCTGGGGGTCCGCACACTTGTCTGAGGGGTGCTTTCCTTACGGGGGTCCCTACTTTAGCGTGTGGAATAGGCCTCTCTCTGTCTTTGGCCTTTGGGACCAGATCTGTAAATGAACATAAATATGTTATTAAAACCTTATTGTATGTAATATTGCAACAAAGATCAGTTATTTCTACTACTCTGGAGTCAAATAACCAGGAGTTGACCTCATCATCCCAACCTCACTGGGCATCTCACCGCAGCCCTAGGGGAGGTCTAACCCCTCTTAATAGGCGTACCTGGGATCTGCCCTGGTTGCAGCCTCTTCTTGTGCATCACAGTGTGGCTGAATTCCTCCTTTATCATCTGTGAGGGGAGAGCAAAGTCAGAAAACTGCATGCGAGACGTCCAACTTTGAATCGTTCCACCTCCAAAGAACGAGCTGCAAGATGTGTTCACAAGTTGTCTGCCAAATTTCCCAGCTGTTAATGTATGAGGAGAAGAAAAAATGTTTAAAAAATCATATGCTTATCCATTTAACCAGAATTTAACGTATACATCCATACGTAAATGGTAATTTGGCAACAAAATCACTTTTATCTCTAAGAAAAAATCAATCGCTGTGTCTATAAAGTTCAGTTTTGTCTACTTGTTTGTTGCACAGCTTTGTTTTTCAAGCCACAGATTTGAAATCGGCACACAGCTTCTTCTCACACTAAGTGAATTTTTTTCATAGGCAAGTTTATTAAACTACGTGCAAATCTGAAAATTTAAAATTTGGTCGGTGAGGGTTAACCCTAATCTTAACTCTAACCCTTGCCATCTAATCAAATATCTCAGTAAAAGTAGGCATACTTTTCTTTTGTGTTTCATGTATTCTCTGCAGTGCTGTATAAGAAGCACTCTGAAGTCTCATTTTTACGATAGAAAAGAGCACTTTCTTCCACCGCAGACTCTGTGAAAAGAGGCGCGATCATGCAAGTGTGCAGTGGGCGGAGCCAAAAACTCACCTGGGCATCCAGGTGTCTCTCGATATGCTTCTCCAGAAATGGCCTCCTGAGCATGGAGTTGACTGAGGGCCGATCGCGGGGGCTGACCTTGAACAACTGGGTCACCAGGAGGCGCAGGTCATAGGAGTAGTGAGCAGCTATGGGACTGTAGTGCCCCCTGCAGATCTTCATCACCAGCTGCCTCAGGCTGCTGCCCTCAAACTGCAGCGCAGTTCTGAAGTCACTCAGGGTTTGTAACACCAGTGTGAGCATACATGCATGTGCAAACAGTACAGAATCCTTTCTGGATACTTCAACCCTGTTCTTTATTTTTGCTCCAAACGTCTGTGACAACACAACAGCACCAGCAAGAAAGCCTCAGTTTGCATATTTTAAAAACTCTACTGTTTTGGTTCTATTCCCTTTATGTGGCAGAAGCAGCTAAAGTATCAAAAATGTCAAAGGGGTGAAGGAACAGCTTCCTGTCAACAGGCATGACGAGATACTTACCGGGTGTCTTAATGTGCAGAGCTCATACAGGACACAACCCAAAGACCAGATGTCGCTGGGGATTCAAGAGGAGTTTGGTTACTGCACAGCGTAGGATGCTGAACAAGGTGCTGAGATGCTGAATCCCAAGTCACTGTTTTACATGCATCATATAAAGACCCTTTAATGAGAGACTCATGTTACAGATTCGGCACTAAAACCAACTCTTTCTGCCTAAATCCCTACACCTGGGGGAGAGAGAAACTTACTCCAGTTTGCATTTAGTTCTACCATCTTTTCCACTGCTCATACAAGTTTGAAGGTCTGTTGTTCTTGTGTATGAAATGTGAATATGTGCTGAAAATATATCTTTGCACATACAATTTATCTATCTGCACACTTATGTGTGTGTTTGCCCACACACCATCTGGCTGGGTGAGAGGGAGTATGTGTGTGTGTGTGTGTGTGTGTGTGTGTGTGTGTGTGTGTGTGTGTGTGTGTGTGTGTGTGTGTTTGTTTTAGAGATCCAACACACCCACAGCCCAACACAGTAGCTTTGAGAGACTGTCAACTCGAGCCAACACCTCCCACAATGATTTGCTGCTGCTGCTGTTGTCCACCCTTTTCTCTGAAATATGCGGTTCACCCAACAGTGAACTGAACCTAAAAGCCTTTGACCTCGTGTTTCGTTGGCCAATGCTGCACATCTGGGCATTTGAGTAGAGGACAACAGTTTGTTTTCCAGACACTGCTGACAGCCATTAAAGGCAGGAAGCTCCTCTTTGTTGCGCTCATTTTTTCTGCTTCCTAAAAACACACATCGCCACCCATTGCTTCCGAGCAGCGGCCGGGTATCTCGTCTAGCAAAACGGACACAAATGGCACATGGAGAGCGAGGTGAGAAAGGGAATATAGAGGAAGGGGGGGTAAGGAAGAATGAAAGGAATAAGGAAGCGAGAGAAGGACAACAACAATGGGAGGAACAAAAGGGACAAGGTATAGAATAAGTGAGAGGATAGAAAGCGAACAAGACGCCGCCCCATCCCCTGTCCCACAGAACCAGGGGCAGGAAATAAACAACAGACTGAGATGGGAGAGATACGTACGTCTTATTGTTGTAGGGTCTGTTCTCACAGATCTCAGGAGACAGATAATAGGGGGTTCCCACGCATGTCCTGGCGAGCTCCATGGTGCTGGTGGGCCGAGAAAGTAATAAAACCATTAATCGGAGCCATAAAATGTGCAAATTGCTTACATATGGCAATGCAAAGGGCAAAAAAGCTCACTGACACACCTCTTGAATGAAACGCGGCCAGGCTGTTTATTGCACAACCATTATTTGTAATGTTTTTACAGCATGAATATTGCTAAAGCTGGCGCTCGTGTCCTGAGCTGGACCATTTACTTTGATCCATTGTACTGTTACACAGCAGCACTTCTGTCCTTGCACCGCAGGCCGTACTTAGGGAACAGCGATCTTCTCCATAAGAGTTATGTCACCTCATGATGTCTGCAGCCCAAGGCATGAAAAGAAGCGAGTGGCTCACAGCACACACATTTTAGGAGATGTGTGTTGGTATGCAACCCTGCACAGATGGCATGAAGGGCCACACCAAATGAACAATAGGCTGTCTCTACTGGAAAGGAGGAAACCATTTAAAAATTTGCCAGCTCAAAAGCTCCTGTGTTTTAAACACAATCAGCTCCCATGTGACCAAAGTGAGATGTTTACATTGCGTCATTCGGATCAGCAGCTGTAGTTGCCGCAAAAATGGAAGCAACAAGCGAAAGCTGCCTTCCTCAACAAACTCCACTTAAAACAGAACAGGTTTTGTTTTGTTTATGATGTACCTCTCACAATCTACTTTTACCATGAAATTATTTCTGCTAGTGCAGAGCTATTATTATTACTGTGCGACATCTGAGCGAGGTGGGAGGAGGTGTAGCCCTAAGCCGAGAGGAGTGAACAGGGCGAGAGATACAGGAACGAACTTGCTGAGCATTCTTGCGATTCCAAAGTCGCCAAGCTTTGCTTTCATCCCATTGCTGGTGAGAAATATATTCTGCGAAAGAAGAAAAACACACGTTGGCAGAAATCACAAGCCAGATTGTACCGTGAAATGTGAAAAATCCTATGCCTCAAAATGAATGGAAATTAAAGCGACCGTTTTCTTCCAGTCAAATCATTTTCTCTCTGCTTTTGTACAGGCTGCCCCTGGACAGCTCTTCACTCATTCGATAATCCCTTTATACAGGTACTTATCTTTGCAGAACTGCCGTGACTCATGAGGTGGTTGAAGAGCCAAGTTCCTGCAGATCACTCCCATTCTCAGGAATTCTGACTAAACTCCTCTCGCACCAGCATGAGGGTAAGAGGGTCGTGAAGGCCTGTTGTAGCCCCTATTCCTGGGAAAGAAATTCTCTTTCCCAGGAATTCTCAGGTACACATCAAGGTCTGAATTTGGAGTAATTTATGGCAGTACAGAACAGCCACTTCTAAACTCAGAACAGCCAAAAATTAATTTAACTTGGTCAATTAATGACTCCATGGTGTCTGAATTTCATATTTTAAGGATATCTTTCTAGTTTGGTGGATAAATAAATGACAGAGTACAACAGCAGCATGAGAAGATAAAGGTGGTCCCAAAAACATCAGGAATGATGTTGAATGAAAAAGCATTGGAGCGGAAACGCATTTGAGTGTTCCAGAATAATGGAAGTATTCTGAGTCAAAGAAAGGCCAGATACAGGAGGTGTGCATCTTGTGCTCAAAGTTAGTTGTCCTGTTCACAAGCACATGGCAACCCATAGAAACCAATGCGGGAGACTGGTGGCTGTCTATGCGATGATGTAATTTACAGTTTATAAGGGGAAAAACATTCACTGGTCACGGTCGTTTTACAAACGTGGCAGCGCAGTGGCACAGAGAGCAACAGAGGTGCCTGCTTATTCTCAAATTAGGTTTGAATCCCCCTCGAGATGTGTGGCGTTTGCATGTTGTACCCATGTTCTCAGAGCAAAGACATGCACAGACATCCCCCCTCAGTACCTATTTGAACAAGAAAACCACATGAATGGGCGCGTGGATGGAATCCGACTTGGCAACGCTTCACATTAAAGTTGAGGTTTGCATTTCCTTATTTCCCTGACATCCGGACCAAATTACAGTGCTGTGAAAAAGTATTTACTCCCTTCCAGATTTTGTCTGTTGTTACAAATTTTGATGTAAATGATTTCAGTTAAAATCAAATGTTAGATAAAAAGGACATAATTGAACAAATAACACTGCATATTTAATAGATTTAATTGAAACTGTTATCCAACACAAACTGGTACTGTGTGAACAGCAATGGCTCCCTTATACTTTACTAACTGATTACAACTGTGCTGGTCAGCATGACTGCAGCCTTACTTTGTCTGCTTACTGGTTTCACTTACATCCAGAGTGGAAAACCTGCTTTTTTTTATTAGTTTTGCCCTCAGTATAGTGGAATGAGCTCCCTCTGTCCCTCAAGGCAGCTGAATCCCTCCTAGCAGAACAGGCTCAAACCCATCACATTCAGAGCCATTCCTCTCGTGACAGCTACATAAATGAATCCAAAACTATCTGCCGTAATTATCTAGGCATTTGCTCTTTGAATGTCACTTTTACAGGCAGCTGCTTGAGAGATGTGAACCAGTAACATGGTGGGATCAGAAACACAAGCTGCCCTGTTCATCCTGTGTCTGTGTCTAAAACTATTTGTTATTTGTGCACTTTTTAATCAGTAGTGTAGATCATTCTAGGAGAACAGGGTCAACTGAATTAATACATACAATGCTTTACCTGTGCTTTGATATCCCGGTGCAGGACCTTCCGGTCATGGATGTGTTTTAATCCCAAGCAGATCTGGACAAACCAGTCCACTATCTGTGAAGAGTACAAAGAATTACATTAAACAGACATATGTTGGTTTGGAGGCTAAGCGCAGGTAATGTTTGGTAAGGCAAAATAACTGGAAAAATGGCTGTGTCGAATGTCATAGTTTTCAGAGGCACCTGATCCTCCGAAAACAGGATGCCCTTCTGCATTTTGATCCTGTTCATCAAATCTCCTCCATCGCAGTACTCCATCACAATGTAAAGGGTGCACCGATCTGCAGTAACAGGAGAGACACAGATTAATTCCCACAGTGAGCCAACCAGAGTTCTTCATCTTGGTACAACACAGACTATTCTTTTAAGGTCTTAAAAATGCTGACGGAGGGATGTTTCGTTCTCGTCAGTATAGGCAACAAACCCTCAAAAGACGTCAAAAATGTTACAATGTTGGGATGTTTCATTTTTGCCATCAATGTCACTTCCTTCCGAGAGGCCTCCTTCTCCTTGGCTGGCATCTGAGAAGTGTAAGGAATCCAAAAAAGTGAATATCAAAATTACAGGACATAGTAAAGTCTCCCTTCAATTCAGTTTGAGCCCAACGGCATATACAGTTTTGAAAGAAATTATTTTAAAATTTCAATTTTCACTTCATCATGCACACTCACTCAAGGCTGCTACCTTCCGCAGGATGATCTCTTTCACCACACACGCCGGGCTGCTGCTGTCATCCTTGGCTCTCACTAAGAACACCTTCCCAAATGCTCCTTCTCCGATTTTTCGGACCATCTCATATTTGTCCATGTTAATCAGGGACCTGATGGAAGAGGAACTCTCAGAATACAGAACCTGTCAGCCAAACTGTGAGTAATTGTGAGATTCCCACCTGCACTGGATGCTATACTGCTTCACTTTCTGCCAGTAAAAGTAGCCCAGGAGCATCTCCTTTCTACTGCTTCGCTTTAGAATTATAGCTGCATTTTACTGGCTTTCTGACTAATTATACCTATGTTTCGGATCGAAAACACCATTGTCGTCACCATGACAACCAGTACACAAACTCGCCTAGCCTCACCGCTATTCTGTATTCAGCTTAAAAAACCAAAAGCCTCTCTTACCGCGCTAATGTTCTGCCTGTCCCTTTTGATTTTCAGTAAAGTATCTGGTGGTGGGTTGACATGTACCTAAAAGATCTAGAGGTTAAACTCTCATTAAAAAGTTGAGCAAACTTGCTAAGGCTAGAAAGCGTTAGACGTTAACACATCGAAACAGGTTATCGAGAAGCAGAGCATTGTGGGAACTGAAGTTTTCGATAATGTGTCTGCTGAAAAGTATACGGGCAGTAGAGAAGCAAAGCACCATGGGAATTGTAGTTTAAAAGGAACTGATCCTAATCGGAAACACGGTAATAAGAGCAGTATCCTACGAATTTTACTTTCACTGTAAGACGGCGAAAAGCAATTTTTCTTCATCTTGTGACTGGTGACGGCTAAGAATGCAGGCAGCTAAATGATCATCTTAAACCCTGCTGTTCAAATGTGTCCTCAGTAACTCCTCGCTCTCCATTTCCTACAGACGCCAAAGGTGACGTCATCCCCCACCACAGTCACAAAACAAAAATGACAGAAGTACAACTGTAGCAGCGTTGGGGTCTTTTAAGTTTAAGACTCTGTTCTTCTGTAGATTTACCTCCTGCATAAATTATTGCTGGATTTGGTTTTATGCAGTAGTCATCTTTTAACTCTTGTGGCAAAAAATACACGTTTAAAAAAACAAAAGAACAATCAAATACAGATGTTCAATGAACAAAGACGACCAGACCAAAAATTTCTGTGTCTGCAGGACCAAAATAAACGACCTGTTTCTGGGGGACCTTTACAGAACAAGCACTGAGTATTAAAGCATTTAAACAAATAAAAGCTTTTGGCAGGACAAATTCCACCAATGAAATTTGTAGGAAAATTCTCAGTTGAGAAGATATTTAAAAGTTCACACCTTTTTCGAAGTTACATTGTCAACAGAACCATTCCAACATGAAACTACACAGAATACTTTTACATTTCCTTTAAACCACAGCCAGACTCTTTTACTATTTTTACAAGAACTGGGTGAAGACCATATTTGCCTCACAGCGGTGGTCCATGGATCCACATCAGAACTGGTGAGGTTCTGAAACCAGCAAGGCCAAACTCCAGGCATGGGCAGCAGTCAGTAAACCACAACTAAAACTCTGATGATAACTTATTAAATGTCCATGATCTGAGGGGAGGGGGGCTTTTTATTGCTTCGCAAGTGAAAGACATAACATTTGCAAACACGCTTAGTGTGTATGTACTGCAAATAGAAAAGGCCAGCAGCGACCCAGAGTGCAGGCCTTGCAGTGGTGTTTCTTTCATTTTATCCATCACGGTCTAACGCTGGGAAAGGACAAGGCTGCAGATTTGTCTCCGGAAACCCACACTCCCTTTAACTAAGGAGATGTAAAATCATTTTATGACAATTATGAGGGGGGGAAAAAAAAAAAACCAAGCATAAACAACTTTGTTTTAAGATTTATTCTGGTATTGGTGTACTTTTTACACAGAGGTTATATACAAATTAGTACAGACTTCCAGAAGGATTAAGATTTCTATAAATGAGATGATTTTAAGAAAAGAAAAGAAAAAAAAAAAGAAAAAAAAAACTGACTTCCAGTTTTATTTTCCAAACAAAAAACTGTTCAAGAGTTATCTTTTACCAGAAAACATGAAATAGGAAAAAAGTCTGGCATGAAAATTGGGGGAAAAAAAAAAAAAAAATCCTTACAATTACATCCTAAATATTCATCTTGTACATTCTTATTTCATGCCAACTAAACCTGTTCATTCTGCAAAAATTTAAACTTGCAGTGTATTAAAAGTTACAGCAGACAATTAAAAAAGAAAATGTAAAAAATAAAATACCCTGGACTAAATCCATCCCACAGCCAGGCTGAGTGGTACAAAGTTATTTGTTTCTGTGCAACAGCTTTTAAAATGTTCATGCTACTAAGGTTTGTATCAACAATTTAAACAGCTTCTTTGTTACATGTATATGCATATAATTCTGTAAATTCTAAATTTACCCTGGTTTTAATCCCCAGGTTATTTCTGTTACACCAGGACTTCCATCCTGGAAGAACATCCATCAGAAAGGCTGAGAATCTTGTCAATGGGAACAAATATTGAAACACTACACAGCTTTCTGATGCTTTATATTGCTAGGAGATCAAAGACACAGTGACTGCGGTGAGGAATATGAGAGAAACACAAACAGCAGCAGGGAAGCAGAGGGTGGAAAGGAAACCAAACAAACCACTGAAACAGGTCGAGCAGCTTCACTGCACTCAGGTGATGCTGGGAGAGGTTGGGATGAGATGGGGTGCTGCCTCTATGGCTCACAGATGAGTGTCTCCACCACAAACTTGTTCTCGAAGTGAAGGATCTTGCGGCAGTTGGGAGCTGCACGCTTCTGCATGCCTGTGTGTGGGGGGGAGAGGGGGGAGGGGCAGAGTGAAGTTACAACTCAAGATACATGGCCTGGTTCCAGAGCAGCTTCCAAGTAAAGTTGGCAACATACTAAAGATCATTTAGCAGATCAAATTACCTGCCGTGCGTGTGTTACACACACACACAAAACTGCTATGCGTTTGGGTCACTAAATGTAGCCATTTTGGTGCTGTGTACACAAAACTCCACAAGGTGTCTGGTGCTTGCATGCATTCTAAGCTTCCTTGGTGGTTGGGTTTGAGGTGTGAACATGGTCCACAGAGGGGTCTTGGAGACAGGTATGTTAATTCAAGAAGTGTCAGTGATATCAGACTATTAATTGCAGAGTAGTTGTGTATTTACTGTGACGAGAAAGATGGCTTAAAACCCCTACATCCGACAACTGAACTCATCTCCTGTGCGAGACTACTGGCGTTATATGTCGTGCTTCAGTAATCACTGGTTGTCACTTTGGAGATAAGAAGTCTGCTGCATGCACAAGTGTGGATTTAAAACCTGTCAGCAGGACTTCTCCTTACCTCAGCTGCACTTGTTCCAACTTACTCTATAGGTGTGTTACCCAGTGGAGACAAGCGAGTACAAGACTGATGACTCAGTGTTGCAGCAGGAAAATGAGTGTCTGCATGTACAGTACCTCCCAGCACAGAACACCATAAAGTGTTATTAAAAGTACTCCGTGTTCAATCACTCACTACTTCTTGTGCGTTTCAAGCCCCAGTGCTGTGTGCGTGCATGTGTGGGTACCTACCAAGGATAGCGTCTCTGCGCTGCAGCCGATACGTTTCCTTCCCACGGCACAGGTTGTAAATAAAGTAGCCGAGCTGGTCCACATTGTCCAGGCGCTCTGTGACCATCATCTGCTCATGGATCAGGTAGGACTGTGGCAAGTATGTCCCAGCCTGAGCAGGATAAAGGAAAAGACTGTAAGGAGTTGGGGACAGATAGAAGGAACTTTGGAAATGTGGCCCTAGTTGGGCAGTGAGCTTTACCTTGATGTTGACAAGCAGCTCCAAGAAGTCCCTGGGTGGCATCACGATGGATGTGTTGAGCGGGATCACGTAACACTTGTTCAGGTTGAGGTCTAGGTATGCGGTCAGTTTCTGCAGAGAGATGGGGGCATCATTACTACTACTATTCTGAGCTAGCACGTAAAAATGTACAACCAACTTGATGCTGGATGTACTGCAACCATATCATTATGTTACAGAAAGATTCAGAAATAACGTGAGTATTATCCCATTGTTAAAATGGTTTATCCTGGGAATTAAAAAAAAAAAAAAAAAAAAAAAGGAAAAAAAAAACATTAGGAATGTACAATTCTGGAATCTGATCCATATTGGCCGATAACTACTTTATTTGACATTGGGCCGGGGCTTAGATTTCACTGATAACTCAAAATGCATATTTGATCAATAAATTTAAAAGGTCTAGGCGATTGGGGGCTACAGCATGAAAAGCTGTGCGTTGTGGAAGTTTTTCTACCGTGAGAGTGATGGGTGCCAACTGTGCTTTAACAGAATCATGCACTTTCAAAAAGATGCTGTAGTGTTATTTTAGTGTTATTACTGAGTTGTTTCATCCCTCTTCAATTGTTAAGGTTCCCCTGCAAAGAAAGCAAACAGTGTAGTGTAGAATTTAAGGCTACAGTCTATAAAACCAATCCCTGTTTTAAGGATCAGCAGATGCTGTTTATTTTAAAGATTAAATATGGTTTTCAGAACTGAAATGTTACACAATTGTAACATTTGTCCAACTCATTAAGGTAGATTTTACCCCCCCCTTTTTTTAAATAAATATGCATTTTTTTTGACACAGGCTGACATACATACATTTTTGTATATTGGCACAGACTTCCCATTTCATACATCTTTCTCTTTTTAATAAGTGTTACCTAAGTAACAGAATGACACAGCACTCATTTACCACAAAATAAATTTTTTGCACAACAAAATATTAAGTTTGTCAAGGTGAAACACCTTGGTAAGTTCTGTATTACTCATACTGGTATATTAAAAAGCGAATAAATGTCCAGTTCAGGCACTTTGTGTGTGTCTGATTTTGTACTCACGCGGTTGAAGTCATGGACGATGTCAGCTGGGTCACTGTCTGTGAACTCAGGCACGGGGACATTGATGAGCTCCACCTCATCGTCCTGCAGCACACGCACCCTCTCCTGGATGAGGCGCAGCTGGGAAGGCGGCAGCCTGTCCATATCCTCATGCCGGATCATGAAGTCCTCCTCCCTGTATTTGACCCCACAAAAATACACCTGCCCCTCCTGGGGGCGTCAGCAAACAGGTCAGCCACGCACAGTTCTCATCTGATGCCGTTGATACCCAAAGCAACACTTGCAGTGCCATCACTCACCTGCAATACGTACTGCCGGTACAGGTAGGCTCCACCCACGACTACTCCAGCAAGCATGAGTGTCAACCCGAGGCAGAGGCACCAGCACCAGGCCCTGGACTGCTGCCGGACAAGCACTCCATTCTCTACATCCTGGGGAGACACACGCACACCAGGTCAAGGCATACCTCTACTGTTAAGTACAGATGTTACACACCTGTATACTACAATAAGCTTGTTTATGTAAATAAGTTGGGCTCAGGATCTCTGCCAGTCAGTAGCACAGACACACACAGCATGACAGTATGTGAGTGATTGTTGGCTTGAATTGTGCTGTGGGGCATTGCAGTGACACTGGGGACACTCATTCCCCCTGGCAGTAGTCCTATTACAGTTTCCCAGTCAGTATTTGTTTACAAAAAGGCCTCAAACAAAGGCTTTGTTCAAAGTGTTCTCTAGAACATCTGCAGCCTGAGCAAGAAGGAAGTGAGGGGATAACTGGACCCTAAACACTAACACCAAACCCTGAGGACTACCTCTCAGCATCTATGTGGCTGTAGCACCTTAGATCTGCAGTGACCAAAGTTTCACAGTGACTGCAAAGGATCAGGTCACTGCTCAAGTCCTTTCCTGAGATCTCCAGCACTCCACCAGCACTTCTAACCTAGGTTGTTGCAGGAATACTGATGCCTCCATTGGTCCAACATCCTAGTTTTGTTGCTATTCACTACTGTCCAGTTCCTGTTTATTTATAACACTTCATAATCCTCTTTCATCCCCCTCCACATTTACACCTCAATGGAAGCATGCTTCACAAGTAAGAAGTGAGAGATGACTGGAGACAAAAGGAATGTCTCCTGAAACATGAAGCAGCTCTCAAAACTTCCCCTGAAATAGCACCTCATATCATACTGAAAATGCCACAAATTTTCTTCTTCGGATGTCTTCACCAATTAATTCAAACCAAAGAAAAACAATTTCACATGACCAACCAACCAGAGTTCAAAGCATCCAGAACCACCACCTCTTTGCATTACCTAAGAAAATCTACTTAAGGGGATATAGGTGCTAAAAAGGGAAGTTAAAACCCATCAAACAGGCTGGCAAGATGGAAACTTTTTTTAAAACCCTAGTAAATAGACAACCAGGTGCTGTGGGGATACCCAACATCACATCTGAGCACCTTATAAGGTGAATGCCACAAAAGAAGGTAAATTCAGTGGTGCTGTGAGATCTGGCAGGCCAGAGTGATGTCTATGTCTGTTAGAAAGGCTCAGGCCACCCCTCTGAAAGCCATCCTACGCACTGACTCAAAACCAGTGCAAGGGCAGTGAGCTCGGTCTATCATTTAAATTAAGAAAGGAAATGGGAATAAGAGAATAAACACAAGGAAAAAGAGAACGGGGAAAAGGGGTCTTCATTTGAAGTTGGGTTAACTTAGTCAAATGTGCAAATATACACAAGATGAACATCACTTTGGAAAAAAGTGTCTGCTAAATGAGATAGAGATTTTATTTAAAAAAAAAAAAAAAAAATTCACCTAAGAACACACAACAACCAGCTAAGGGCAGAAACATGACGATCTTCACTGTTCATGGAAGCCTACGATGGGCAGATGAACTCAAAACGGAACAGAATTTACTGTGGACAGTGTCTTACTTCCTCTTGCATAACCAGTAAATATTCACCTTGCACAGTAAAGTCTACTCTGATCAAGATGCTTCCTGTAGTGTCCAACAATTTCCTCAGCTGGACCCTTAACTGGTACAGAAGTACTTCCTGAGATGTTGAAAGAAAAGGCACTTTCCCTCAAGCCAAACAATACTGACCTTGCCAGAGTCCCAAATTGAGTGCAGTACTTGAGTCACCCTAAGCACAATTTGATAACATCCCTGCCTTTCAGGTAAGATGCAGCTAACAGTTTGTGTTAGATGCCCCAACAAAATGGTCAAGAATTGCACCTGCAGCATTCTGCCTGGGGTAAATTTTCCAGCTGTATTATAGTGGAGGGGAAACAATCCCACAAACCTTTTACAAGACCAAAGCTCAATTGTCTGTGAAAGGAAATACTTCCAAGCCAGGCTGCGTACCTCTTTATGTCTAAAATTGAATATGTCGGTTTGATGTTTATTCACAGCTTTGTTTTACAGACTGACTTCGCAGAAATTTCTCACACTAAGTGATGTGTATGCATAGGCTCTCACTCACACAAACACACACGCCTCACTAAGATCAGTGCATTGTGCTCTGTGACCTCAGCTTGTTCAACAGCACTAAGAATATCTATGTACTAAATACAACTACTTTAAAGAAAATAGTTTGGGGAAACGTGTTAGTAACATTTATATTTCCACTTTCTGACCCGAGCAGTGCTCGCTCGGGTAACTCGGCTAGTAGGATTCAAAGGGAATAGTTTATAAAGATGAGCAAGCCGGATGGTGTGATCAAATTATTAGATGTCATGAATTTGAAAAGATAAAGGGCTTGAGAACCTCCGTGAATACCGGGACAATTCGGCAGCTCAAAGAGACAGAGGGAGCTCATTCCCCCACATTGGGGTCAAAAGCCAGAATCTACAGACTTCGGACCGCTGACCTCTTGCGAGCGGGACCACCAGATAGCGGAGTGCAGGGCGTAGGGAGCGATGAGGTCTTGAAAGTACCGAACACACAAGAGGAAAAAGTGCAACTGCACGTCAATTCAATCGAGTGCCGGCACGTGCACCTTTCGTTTTGTTTGTTTGCGTTGGCCGAAACGTGCTGCTACCACCAGACACGGCAGCAGTCGACAGACAAACTCCTCCGCACGTCGCACCATCTGCTGAACCACTGCTGAGCAATGAATCAAACCCCAAACAGTGAACAACCTCCTGGCAGCTTTAATAATCGCCTCTCCATTGATAACCACGGCTGCCACAGACAAAATACATGTTTGGCGCACAGACAACGACACCAAGGCACGAAAACGGGCTCATGTGAGGGTGTGTGTACACACACGCACGCAGACACACACGTCGGGTTGAGCTCACTTTCGTTTTGCTCAAAATGGCGAGAGGCGCGCGCGCGTTAAACTGTACTTCCGCTCGGCGACTAAGCCGTTTAAAACAGTTAACTAAATCGAAAGTTAACAAAATCAGGAACTAGTTAGCTGCTCCCGTACAGAAGTGTCGGGACAGCAAGTGTTTTATTAGCAACTTCCTACGCGGTTTAAAAAGAAAAAAGGTGTTGCACATCGGCAGTTGCAAGCTGGGTTGGAGGAACATGCACGCAGTTTACATGCACAAAGTACACACACACACCGATCACTCCTTCTGTTTCTCTCTCTCTCTCTCTCTCACACACGCCGATCACTCCTTCTGTTTCTCTCTCTCTCTCACACACGCCGATCACTCCTTCTGTTTCTCTCTCTCTCTCACACAGCGCGCCGATACTATTTAAACGTGAAACCGGAAACATGAATAGTCTTTTTCATATTTTACATGCATCTAATTTAAGTTGTCGTTTGTTTTGATTTTGTTTACTGTCGTGCATGTGTGTTTTACACCAACTTCTACATTAATACACGGAGACGCGAACTTGCAGGCTGCATTCGTTTTTAATCTTTTTTTTTAACACTACGCATACACGCTACGTTTTACGTATTTACGTTCAACGTCTAACTATACACAAAAATAAACATCCCTAAATATTAGCGCTCATATATTACATCTACTGTGTCTGTTGTGCTCCTCTTCGTTTGGTGTCTTAACCGAACTCCACTTTTCACCGGAACGGCGTTGGACTCCACTCTGACCGCCTCAATAAGATGCTGGGTGTGTTGTATAAACTAGGAAACAAACACAACCACCTCGGTCCGCCATTTTTAAACTCCTTTTTCCCCCTCATCTCCTCCACGATCACGGTTCGGGCTGGAAGTACACGACCAGTAAAGCGACCCACATTGCGCCAAAAAGCCCGATGCGATGCAGTCCCCACGCTGCTAAACAGCTACGATGTGCGAGAAACCCCACCGGCCCGCGTCTCTCTGCGGCGACCGACGCCGAACTCACCTTCTCGGCTGGAATGAGCGCTTCGCTGCGTTCCTCTTCCTTTTTCGGCTCTTTGTGGCCCAAGGCCGAGCTGAAAGACACCTTGACCATGATGGAAGGCTTGTCTGATGAGTTCTGCGGAGACAACGGGCAACGATCAGCGTCCTTTATCCGAAGCGTCCGAGCTTCTGCTTCCGCAGCTTCTTGGACTTCGTCTCCGTTGTGACGCAGACGATCAGAACGATAAACACGGTTTCTCGTGATCACCGCTAGAGGGCAGTTCTTCTGGCACCAAACCTGAGCCTCCTCATTGGGCCGCTGCAAATACGTATGCATTTCTGCATGATGGGAGCTGTAGTGTTTTGCGTTTGCGTTTGTAAACTGGAACTTTATCAAATCTACATCGTGGATTTCGATAGTCAAATTCTGTACGGTCGATAAAAAATTGTAAATGTAATTAAGCTTACAATTAGAAATGTAAAAGAAACACTAGGGCGCATTTTCAGCTTTTATCAGCACTTTTAACAGCAGTTCCTCTTTAGTAACCTCATTTGCCAACCTCCTGGCAACAGGTATACCGCGCCATTCGTGTGCATCTACTAACAAATGATTCAAATGAATACGTTGCAACAACGTTAAAAAGCATCTTAGTTTTAACACGATTAAAGCGCGATTATATTTATTCCCGGGTCAAGCAAAGTGAAACTCTTGAGAATAAATCAGTTTAATTGCACGTTTGCGTAATTTATTGTAAAGATCCAGTGTGTGGCATTAAATTTTTTATTCATGAAACATAATTACTTAGAATTACTTAATATACATCAATCAAACGTGTTTTCAACGTAATATCTTCTTTACATTGCCTATATGAATAAACAAAGTAATATACAGTATACGCTTTATATAAACAGGGAAGTACATTGACATGCGCAGTGTGAGCTCTGAATCAGGAAACGGCTTTACTCGTTTTTCTGACATGCGCAGAAGTAGCGCTCAGGGTACGCACTCGTCGTTTGATTTGTTTTCCTGACATGCGCATCAGCTCCGAAGCATCGCAATGGCGGTCCAGGAGAAGTCTACAAAAGAACGGCTGTTATCGGTTTTAGACGATCTGGAGGTGTTGTCTCGGTACGCTTTCGAGTCAGTTATTCTGTATTTAGAGGGATGTTCTAGGGGCGTACGAGAAAGTGGGTTGAATTCAATGAAGTAGCAATTTTGTGCTGCAAGCTTACTTGCTATTATGGTGATTTTCAAGAGAGTTGAGTAAGTGCCTAAAAGTACAGGTTTTACAATATTATTTAACCTGATAAATAGTATAATTTATTGCTTTAATAATTTATCATACATATTTAGCAAGTGCAACAGTTTTAAAACGTACAACTTTAAAAAAATAATAATTTTCTCATTGGTTGGCTACCATGTTGCGTTACTCGTTACTACTGACTTGGAGTCTAAAGTCAGTGAGTTTTGTCATTGCAGGGAGCTGATTGAAATCCTGGCTTTGTCAAGAACACAGAAACTGCCTCAGCCAGGGGAAGACACTCAGGTACGGGACACCTTGTAGCCACACATTCTTAGGCTTCCTCACCATCGCATTCAGACACACAATTTTCCCCACCACTTACTCTTTTACAAACGGGCGGGGGGGGTTATTTTATGTTGTAGTGTGATGGAGTGAATAACATTTTCTGGTGAGAGGCACAGAGTTAATAAAGTTATTAAAGTGGGTTCCGTCATAGGTCAGAGCCCTACTTGAGTGGAGGCTGTGGCAAAGGCCAGGATAAGGAGGAAGCTACATTCCATCACTGCTCACATCCACTGAATGATCACCATGAACTCTTTTAGTCACCAGGTTATTCATCTTATGTGTGCTAAGAATTGCTTTTGGTGGTCCTTCTTATCAACAACTATCCATCTCCATGATGTCACCCCCACACTGTTCCCACAGATCCTTGAGCTTCTGGTGCAGCGAGATGCTGAGTTCCAGGAGCTCATGAAGGTTGCCCACAAGCAGGGCAAAGCCCACCAAGAAATGCAGCTGCTGGAGAAAGAGGTGGAGAAGCGGGACAGCGACATTCAGCAGCTGCAAAAACAGCTGAAGGAAGCAGAGCACATTCTGGTGAGTTGGGATGCTGGATTGTGAGATCTGAACTTCACAACAAGCAACAGTAGACACTACTGTGATTTAGGAAATTTACAGATGCAAGTCATTGTTGAGAACCTCTTTCAGTATTCTGTCAAGTTGTTACCTTGGTGTATAAATTTACAGTAATGTAACTAGTTTTCTTTTCACTAATATAGGTAGGGAAGTGTATGAAAATTAAAAATGTCCTATTTCTAAAAATCTCTGCCTTGTTGACTTTGGTTTTGTGTGTTGTGTTGAACTTCATTTAGGTATTTCTGAGACTTAATGTTTGCCAGCATTGGTTACTGAAAGTTTTTAATTTTTATATCCTTTTACTATCCAGGCAACAGCTGTGTACCAAGCAAAGGAGAAGCTGAAGTCAATAGAAAAAGCCAGAAAAGGTATGTCACTGTTAGAGCACCTTCATCAGAAGAGATATCATTACCCTGACTGAAAGGTGACATTTTCTTTTTAACATTCTGTTGTAGGAAGCATCTCCTCTGAGGAGATTATCAAGTATGCCCACAGGATTAGTGCAAGTAATGCTGTGTGTGCTCCTCTCAACTGGGTGCCAGGTATGTGTACAAACAGAAAGTGGCATAATAATTACAGTCTTGATTTGTGGTTTGTTCTGAATTTGGTTCCAGAAGTTTGCTGCTTCAAGCATTTTTTTTTTTTTTTTTTGCTTGTGTCCATTATATAGACAATCCAACGCTAGAGAAAAGCTGGAAGATTGTGTAAAAACTCTCCACATTTAATGTCAGAACTTAGGTTACAGAAATATTATTAGTTGTGAAATACACTGTGATACTTTGTGATGGTGTTGGTTTGATTTTTAGTGTGTAGTTTAAAAAAAAAAAAACAGTTGTGACTTTGTTCATTAAGTTGGATATACCTGATAAGCTGTCGAATCTGTCCCATGTGTACCAAGTGTATAAACAATTATATATATACACACACACACACACAGAGAGAGAGAGAGAGAGTTTCTTTTTCTGCTTTTCAAGCAGAAAATTTTTGAAGCCAGATTTAACATTTATCACATCATTCATGGTAGATAGAAGAAAAATAATCTTGAAGCTTCTCCTTTCTTTCTCATAAGTTTATTTTTGTGTAAATTTTTTATCACTTTTTTCCAAAAAACATCAGACATTAAAAGCTGAAAGATCAGTAAATCTATTAGAAGAAACACGATTGTAATAGTGAACACTGTCAGTAATAGCCCCTGCCGCTCTCCTTCCCTCACAATGATTCTGTGGCCCCCGCCTTGTAGGCGATCCTCGGAGACCGTACCCGACAGACCTGGAGATGCGCAGCGGAATGTTGGGCCACATGAATAATCTGTCCACCAATGGCGTGAATGGACACCTGCCTGGAGATGCGCTGGCAGCAGGCAGATTGCCAGGTATTCACACACATACTGTCTGATTTCATTGCTTAATTTTGCTTTAATGATTTATAGACTGGGTGTCATTGGACACACTGCTTTTCTGCATGAACCTACATTTTGTGTGTTGATAACATGGCTGATGGATTGATTTAAATCCCAAGGGTACTGGTGAATGATGTGAAGGTTTATTTGAATTCTTATAAAACAAGCTCAAACACTTAATTTGTAAAAATTAATGACAGATAAGGTTCACCTATTTTTTCAGCTTAAAATTTCATTTTTTTTAAACAGAAATTGTAATGCAGTCCTGATTTTCACAAAATTGTGTAATGAGGCAGTTCTCCCAGTCTAATTGCTGTAATTAAATGCTCATAACTCATTGCTACTCGGCCTTTTGTAAAATGTAACTTGCAATTATTTAAAATCATACTGCCTTTCACAGGAATTGAACATTTTGTCTCATTTTTTGAACTGATATGTAAGACTTTGCTTTTTACTCATAGTAAATTCTTTAAACATTTTTGCTTTAGAGTTCATTATTATGGATCTTTCATACCTATAATTGTACCGTTATCATAAGTGATAAATTTAACAGGGAGCTTAGTTTTCTGTAAGACAATGGTAAACCCAGTCATATAGTCTGTAGTATTGCTGGAAACCACTGGAACTAGAACAAGTGACCCAGTGTGGTAGAAAGTGGAGAGAGCAGAATAAAGACACCAGAGTAAAAACAAAAATTATAACAACAACACCCCCCCCCCCCAAAAAAAAATTGCAAGGTGCTAATTCAGGGTTGTTTCTTAATTTATTTGTCACATAGTTAGTGTTCTTGGCCCTGTAGGCTTGCGCAATTTATTTGACAGTTGAGATGACTGCAGCTCCAAAATCTATCTTTATTTCTTCATTTTTTTTTTCTGCCTCCTGCCTCCACAGATGTGCTGACTCCACAGTACCCCTGGCAGTCGAGCGATGTGTCTGTAGGAATGCTGCCACCCCACCACAGCAACGACTTTGCGCTTGAGCCCCCTGGGCACAACAAGGAGAACGAGGATGATGTGGAGGCCATGTCCACAGACTCATCCAGCAGCAGCAGCGACTCAGACTGAGACTCTCACACACATAAAACCAGAGCTGGCTGAAGACAGAGCAGTTTTTTTTTTGTTTTTTTTTGGTGTTTTTTTTATCCCCCTCACTTCATTGTCTTTCATTTCTTAACTCAACCCCTGTATTTTTCTATAAAATTCTATTTTAGACCATCAGCTTCAGTAGCTATACAGTTTTTTTGGTAAATGAGAAATTTTGAATTCCTGTTCTTCTAGTAACACAGTAAAATAATTTTTTCCTTATTGATTTTTACAACCTTTTCATATTTAAAAATGGCTTGATAGATATTTTTTATAAGCAAACACAAAATGGTGCTGTGCTTTACTGTGCAGTTGTAAAATGGGTGGTGCTGAAGAAGTGCTACTGTTGTCAACCTCAGTGTGAAATTCAAATATTTACTATACCCGTTTGTCATATGTTTCCCCTAATGGAACTCCAGGTGGCATTTACTGGTCCCTGACCGTTAACCTCAGAAGCTGAGATTGGTGCTGCACAAAAATACATATTTTCACCTGTCCTGGACTGAGGGCAGGTTGTAGTGCCGTGACCCACACAGCAGGCTTCTCACATGTTCCTCCCTAAGCCTGCTGCTGTTTCAGTCATAAAATTGGGGATCATAAAATGTTTTAACTTTGATCACCTTAGCACACTTTACCTTATTTTTTGTTACATATTAATCTTCCTTCTTCTTTCGGCCGCTCCCGTTTGTTACATATTAATACTGATCAATTTACTTTTGCTGGGGATGTAGAACTTTTGTCTTTGAGGGCTGCAGGGAGAACCTTTGCTCAGTTCAGCTCTTTATTGTGATGAAATAAATGTCTGTAAGTCATTTAAGTGCTAAAAAATTGTTCAGAAACAGCAAAGCTTCAACCCTTGAGGTTCAGTTCTACACCTCAATTGAAGTAATTTTATATTGTTGAAATGAGGTATTTGTACATTAACTGCTACATAGTCATTGACACAATATGCCTGTCTGTATATATACTGTATATATGTCTTGTACCTTGTAAATAAAGAACATTCTTTGATAAGTAGGACAAATCTGACATTTAAAATACCTGCTAATTTTTTTTCTGCAGTAAATCACCTATGTGAAGTATGGTGAAGGTGTTGAGACCTCTTGTCACCAAGGTCTGGGGGAAACACGTAAATGCAACAGTTCTTTCTGTGTTAAACTATAGTCGCTGTGGAGTCTCAGGTTTTTATGCCACAGTGAGGCATGTTGGGTTTAGGTAAAGTGACATCAGGGTCATTATAGTGCGGTTGTGAACAGGCTTGAAAGTGCAGTTTTAACATTCGGCCAATCGGTGTCAGTACAAGTACGTTTACTATGTGGTTTAACTAGTGAGATAAATGCAGCCGAACACTTGTACCAGTTTAGACTGCGCCAATAATTGGCTGAAGCGCTTTATTTTTTGTAATGATTCATTTGATACGGGTAAATTTAACTTGTATATCATTTAATAGTTTTTAAATCAAACTAGACTTGTTAAAACATGAAGCAACAATGCGGAAGAAGGACTGCGGAGCTCCTTGATAGGCCGTCATGAGTCCACGTGATCGAGCGACTCCACATGGCGTCGTGTAACCACGTGACCTAGCTTTTTTTTTTTGCGCAGTCTCAGTGCCGTATTGCGCGGCAATGCGCATGCGCACGCCCATGATTTGGTTTTTCTGCGCTCGGCCGAGGAGGGAAACATGGCGACGACCCTGATCTGCGGCCGGCTGTCCGCTGGACTCAGGAACTCGGGCCCCAGAACGACCCTCAGAAATGCCTGCAAGGTCAGTGCACCATAGGGACAGCAGTGATGAACCACTGTCAGCTTGAACCGCTTCGGGGTGAGGGGCTGGCCCTCGAGGGGTCTTAGTCAGCCGGGGACGTGATAGGGTCAATGGTGACACTTTATTAAAGCGCGCTGCTCGGCCGTGTGTGTGTGTGTGTGTGTGTGTGTGTGTGTGTGTGTGTGTGTGTGTGTGTGTGTCGACATCGACAGTAGGTGTCCGATGTCCCGTTCTGCGGTGGCCGCTCCCTTGTTTGCGTCGCCCACTTTGACCTCCAGGACAGCAGCGCACCACCGTATCTGTGTGACAGTCTAAAACTTTACCTTTACATTAACGCAGCATTTCACTGTTATAGTTTACCAATGTAAACATTATATACTGTAATACCACTTCACCGGGAAATCAGTTTACAGGAACACCAGTGAATCAATAAACCAGTTCCTAATGACTGTGGAACAATATGGTATAACAGTGTAACTATATAGTCAGGAAATAAAATATTGTAGTAATTCTTCACTAGTATTTGTGTACAACAGCACAGCAGCTGTAGAAGGAAAACAGTACAGTATATTAGTGTATCGCTGGACCATTGTCATCAGTTGGGTAAATCTTGAAATGATGCTTTTCTTCAAACAAACTTTTAATGTTACTAACTTACTGAAGTGATTTCGACATTTATATAACTAAGTCATTTTTCTGTATTGTTTCACAATAAGAACATACAAGAAGCATACATTTGATTCTGCCCAGTGCCTTGTGAGCCTGTTTACTACAGTGCGCTCTATGACTTCAGTTTGTGCGACGTTTGCACATTGTCCTGAGTCTGAGTTCTGTTTTGGGAAACGTGACCTTTTCCCTGGTTGCTCCAGCTCCACGCAAACTCCTCCATTTCCTAAGAACGCCCATTTTTCAGCAATTCTCCTTTGTGGAGTTTGGTGCGTGATACATTGCAACTGTAAGTGTGACTTTGCCTTGTGTATTTATGGCAAATTTCTGTCTGTCTATTTCAAGAAGTCATTAAAAAGTGGCAGTTTCTGTTTTTGTCACTATGAATTTTAGCTGATTGGAAACGATTGGTTAGTAGTTGATGTAGCTGTTTATTTTGTACTGTAATTCTAATGACCTTATTTTTGTAATTTATCATGATGGGGAGAGTGGTCTTTGGCCTGTAACATTGATGTGGAATTGCAAAAGCAACTTGTGAAATTGCAGTTAAACTAAATTATTCTTCTGAAACCCAGTGCAGAAAGGATAACTGATATATTTGTAGCATTTGAAAAAAGTTATACAAGCCTCCCCCAGATGTCGTGTATTCATAGAATGTTGTCTATATGACACATTTGAATGCAAGAGAAGCTGTTGTACAGTAAATGTGCAAAAAGGCCCCTGACCTGGACGACACCACTTTTTTAAATTTGGAAATCATTGTTTAAATTGCAATGTTTAAATAATACCTTGAAAGTACTGTAGCAACTGTTATGGATGGAAAATTCAGGACACAGTACTGTGGCAACACCAGCTTTATTTGTACACAGCTTCTCAAAATACACATTCACAGAGTGCATCAACACACCTGGCAAAGCTCCCAAGCACATTAAACAGTGAGGGTGTCAGCAGTTCCCCATAACACCCCACAATTGTTAGACATCTCTTTACACACAGGCAGTTGCAGTGTATAATGGGAGAGCCAGAAAAACCACTACAGTGCAATATAAAAATGGGTGTATTTTGTGACAGATATTCACTTTATCTTAATACGGTGGAGAACAGAACAGTAGCACGTGGTTACATCTGAAAAATTCCTTTAGTACTTTAATTGCAGGTGGTCTGTACCAATTGTCCAAACTGCCCCAGCTGACCAACAGCTGAATGGGGAGCCCTTGGCCGCAGTGTCTCTGCTCCTTCAGGACACTCTATATTCATAGGGTATATTTGAATAAGAAGTTAAACATTTATTTGTGGTGTCAATTTTCACCAATAGTCACTGTGATAGACAGTATTAACTAAGGAAACTTTGAATATAATTATACAAATTTTTTTTTTTTGGTCTGTCTCCATAAGCAAAACTAAAATGTAAATGTTTTTATGTTGACATGAAGGGTTCAGTGTACTTTGGTTGAGGGCACAATAATGGTTTCTGCCATGAGGTTTGAGCTGGCAACCTGTGGCTTCCCCAGTATACTACACTGACTGCTGTGTTTTTATTTTCCTTACCCCTTCCCACCAGGTGCTGGGAAGCACTTCTGGCCTGTTTGGGAACCCAGGGCCACAGCAACTTCCCCTGCAGCAACAGCCACATCGGAGCCTCTCACTTCACGAGTACATGAGCATTGGCCTGCTCAAGGAGTCGGGCATCTCTGTACCCGCTGGCATTGTGGCCAGCACACCTGAGGAGGCCTATTCGGCTGCCAAGCAGATCGGTACAAACTGAGGGGGCATTGGGACCAGGGGCCATGTGTTCCTTGGGGAGAAACTTTTAACTCCGATATGACATCAGGATGTTTCCCTGAATTAGTTTTTATAAGTTACTCCTGTTGGCTATGTTATCGGTCAGTGCCTGGTATTCCTGCAATGTGACAAACATGCCATGCTTGACAACAATACAAAAACATGCTCACGCATCCCTTCTCACTCATCTGTGTGTGTTTATAGCAACTCGCTACTGTGGTGCTGCACATGACCGCCTAAATATAGGTCTGTTTAACTGGTTTCAGTTACACTGTTATGTGGGCTTGGTCAATCCTCCCATCTGGCACAGCCTGAGGTGCAGCAACCAATAAGGGCTCAGTGTTAGGGGTGGGCACAGCTAAAGTCTACAGTAATCATTTACATTTATGCCTTTTATTTTCAATCATTCTGTAATCAGTAGTTAACACAAAAGTGTAGAAAAATGTTTTGTTTTCAGTGAGCTACTTTTTTGTGTTTTTGCATTGTGTGCGTGCGTGCGCGCGCGTATGTGTGGGGTGTATTTGCTGTGGAAGTTGTGATGGTCCACGTGGGGGGGATGAGGGGGTCAAACCTAATCAGTGGGACCCCGGCAAATGGGTCCAGCTGACGTCCACTTTCGACTTTGCAGAGAAAGACATTTGTGTAAAAGACTGGCTCAACAGTTTCTGTTTTTGTGTGTATGTATGTGTGTGCAGATCTATGTGCTCACAAGCTCACGCTGCCTTCTATGTCTCTCTGTTGTAGGTTCCAAGGACCTGGTAGTGAAGGCGCAAGTGTTGGCAGGAGGCCGAGGAAAGGGTACCTTTGAAGGAGGTCTCAGAGGTGGTGTCAAGATCGTCTACTCGTGAGTCTTTCTCACACACTCAACCACACACACCCGCTCTTGCACAGTTTTGACATGTTCAGTGTAGCAACTGTACAATGTTGCCATCTGCCAATTATGGAGTGTGTACCTGTTGCCTCTCACTGGTGGTAGAAATGATTGATGTGCCTCTGCTCATCTCTGTGCCCTTCTCTGTGTGGCTGCGTGTGCCTGTCTATTTGAACTGGTGTCTGCCGCAGTCCAGAGGAGGCCCGGGACATCTCTACCCAGATGCTGGGCAAGAAGCTGTACACCAAGCAGACTGGAGAGCAGGGCCGTATCTGCAACCAGGTGTTCATCTGTGAGCGGAGGTATCCTCGCAGGGAGTACTACTTTGCTATCACCATGGAGAGGTCCTTCCAGGTGAGATACTGGACACCATGTATTCTCCGTTTGCCACCCCATCTTTCCATCACTCTGCCAGGGGACTGAAGTGATCAAGACCACAGCTTTATTGTTGTTGTTGGCATGGCAGAGCTTGGCCACTAGGTGACAGTATGACCAGGAAAATTGAGGCAGAGCAGTTCAGAGCAGCTTTAGTGCAGTGGTTTTGTTCTCCAGGACCAAAGTAGGCCTTTGAAAACTGCCGGCCTGGCCTTTGTATTCAGAAACACATATTATTTTCTCTCTTTGATGTTTAAATGTGATGTAATTTGTGTGAACAGATGTATATATTTCTAGAGTGTTGGTCACCTTTGTGTGTGAAGTGGCTCTGAGGAGACCTGCATGACATCCTCTTTCCTTCTGGATAGCACAGTATTTTCTGCCTTGCTCGTCTTGCACTTGTATCTTGGGAACAAGAGCTGCTGTTCCTTCATAACTTGGATGGTTATGATTTGAGGGAGTCAGAGATTGCCTGGCTTGTGCCACAGGGTCCGGTGTTGATTGGCAGTTCTCAAGGAGGCGTGAACATCGAGGATGTGGCAGCAGAGAATCCCGATGCCATCGTCAAGGAACCTATTGACATCGTGGAGGGCATTAAGATGGAGCAGGCCATTAAGGTATGGTGCATCATCACAGTGATGTTATAAAGCCTTCTCATCTAGACTGTGTTCGGTGGTCTCGTGATGTTCTCGCCATCTTCTGTAGGTGGCACAGAAAATGGGCTTCCCCCTGGCCTTGGTGAACGAGGCGGCTGAGAACATGATCAAGCTTTATGACGTCTTCATGAAGTACGATGCGTCTATGGTGGAGATCAACCCCATGGTGGAAGACTCTTCGGGCATTGGTGGGCTGCTCGTTAGCTTACTGTCCTTCTACATGCACGCATGCATACACACACACACACGCAACCACACACACACACCTGGAACTTGCTTTTTAGCCAACTTCTCTCCCACACACAGCACCTGTCTAGATGAATTTTACAGCCCAGGCCCCTTTTTTCTCTTTCACGCATATGTTCTTTTTCCTCTCACACACATGCTGAGTCACTCTTGCCACCTTAAACTTCAGTTTTATTATGTGAGTTGCAGTTTGGGAACAGCTGTGGTTTTGTTGAAGAGCACATGCTGTGGACACAAACTTCAGTGAAGTGAAGTTCATGGACAGGATAGAAGTGTGAGGACTATCAACTCCAGACACTGAGTGGCCTATAACACCTTTGGATGCGCTCAGGACACAGATGTGTGACCAGCCTAGCTCTTTAGTTTGTCAGTTGGCCCAGACTGGTTCAGCTAATTCCTGAGTCTGAATTGGCTGGAGCTGTGGTAAAGTTGCAACTGTTGCTAAGTTTCTGCCTGGCAAATAAAAATGGGGTGAGATCAGGTGTCGGCTTGGCGCCTGCTATTGACCTCTAAGGTTAAGGTTTGACTTGGTGAGACTTGTCTGAATCTCCTGCCCTTGTGAAGCAGGATCTGTTGAAATGAATTTTCTAGAATCTCCCTTATTTCTTCAGTCAAAGCTGCATTTGATATAATGCTAAGGTGAGCTTGTATCTGGAGGTCATGGTACTGATGCCATCGGGGATGATTGTGTGGGCTTTATATAATTTTACGTTCACTGTGTAAAATTAAAAGATGCCCCAGCTTCATATGGTTTAACTGTGGGGCAAGTAGTACAGCTTCAGCCCTCTCCCTCTTTGCTCCTTGAATTTTGTGCTACTTATTTACTAACAGTAATTACCAGCTCATTCATCCACATGTCTTCATGGACCACTTGTTCAGAGATTATTCCAGAAGGATAAGGTGTTAAGTAGGGCACACCTTGGTCCATCACCAGTCCAACCCACTCAAATGGGGAGAACATGCAAACTCCACATAGACTTAGTTGGATTGGAACCAACAGCCCAAGAGCTATGACTCACAAGCAATACCTGCTGTGCCACCATGCTGGTTGGCCTCTAGTTCTGTGTATTTAATGTGTACATGATTGACAGGGTATATCTGTTACGTAAAACACAAGGACAGTTGTACAATGCATTAAAATCCCACACTTTTATGTAGCAGCTGACAGTAATTGTTTTATATTTTGAGCTTTTTTTTTTTTTTTTTTTTTTTTTTTAAGCAGATTGCTTTTGACTGCTGTTTTACAAGTTGTTCCTTGACTAATTGGAGATAATGAATTGAGTTGTCTATCCTTGTTGTGCAGTGATGTGTATGGACGCTAAGATCAACTTTGACTCTAACGCGGCGTACCGGCAGAAGAAGGTGTTCGACTTGAGGGACTGGAGCCAAGAGGATCCGCGAGACCACCAGGCTGCGAAGGCTGACCTCAACTACATTGGGCTGGATGGCACCATTGGCTGCTTGGGTGAGTTGCTTCAATTGAAGCCTTTTCTGAACAGCCTGTTTCTCTCCAGTAGTGTGCCGGTATGAGCCGTTGTTACAATCAAGGCCTAGCTTCAGTAAGAAAGTTCCCTTAAGTATTTTTTTTTTTTTTGTCAGGCATTGAAAGAATGTATCTGTGTTTGTACATGTATGCATATATTCAGTGAATGGAGCTGGCCTCGCCATGGCAACTATGGATATCATCAAGCTACATGGGGGCACGCCAGCTAACTTCCTGGATGTGGGGGGTGGAGCTACAACTCACCAGGTCACGGAAGCTTTCAAGCTCATCACTTCAGACAAAAAGGTAGGAGAGAGAGAAAGGTAGGAGTCTGCCATCTGTAGATAAATCCATGGGTAAATGGATTGAGTGTGTGGGTTGGGTAGATATATGAATCCATGGATGGATAGGTGAGTTTAGTAGCTGGATGGATTGGGCTTTAGTAGTGATTCACTATTTACAGTCACACTAAAAAAGGGATTTCTGTATTAAACTGCACCGTGGACACTTTGACTTGTTACCTGTTTATGCATCTGTGGGGCAAGTATTTATATTATTGATATTTGTTTTGACACCTCTTTATTGTGCTGCTGTGTGATGTACAACGTGGTTAAGGAACTGGACTTGTGACCCAAAACAGACATGGCTGTTTCTGATCTTTGAAACTGGCAGTTTAGCAGTGATTTCTTCAAGGCTAAAACAGCAGACCAAAGTTTTCAGCTGTACAAATGAGACTAGAAGACCTTTTTTTGCGCTGCACTCTGGTCTCTTTACATAGAAATGTCTACTTATCAAGTAAAATGTTGTGTCAATGTACAAATGGTGATAGATTTAATTTTTTCCTTTGGGATTTGGGTCTCAAGGTCTCTGATTTGTGTGTGTGTGTGTGTGTGTGTGTGTGTGTGTGTAATGGAACAGGTGCAGGCCATCCTGGTCAACATCTTCGGTGGCATTATGAGATGTGACATCATTGCCCAGGGGATCATCATGGCTGTGACGGACCTGGAACTGAAAATCCCCATTGTGGTGCGGTTACAAGGTGGGCTTCTTCACTTAAAGCCTCAGTGAAAGATCCACTCGGTGATAAACATCAAACCTTGTTGTGTGGAGGCCTTCCCTTCTGGGCTCCAGGTCCAAATATTAGGGTCAGCAGCCCTGACCATCTGTTGTTACTGTTTGAGATGCAGAAGATTAATGAGAAGTTTATCTGAATTTCACAGATTTCTGTAGCTTAGAGGGAGTGATGGAGAGCTACCTGGGTGGTCCTTTAACCTCTCCTCAAACAAACTGTGAACTTCACGACTTGCATAGAGAATATCTTCAGTTCAGTCCAGTCCAGTCCTATCCTCCTTAGCGGCTGCTTTCTGCTGTCTCATGACCTCCATAGTAACTTGGTGTTTCCGTGAAGTCCTGATGCAACTAACGAATTCCCAAGAGCCATAGCAACTGGCGTCTTCTGTTCCAAGGGTCAGAGGTCATATGGGGGCTTTTCCGTCTTCCTGTAGCAGTCACTCTGTCTTTATCTCCATTTGATGGAAGAGAATCCGCTCAGGTGATGATGGGGGGGCAGTATGATGATGATGATGATGATAAAGATAACTATAATATGTTCAGTCGTGATGTCTGAAGTGAAAGCGGATATGTGTTTCCGTTGAAACCTGGTCTCCATGGTGACCTGACCATTGCAGTCTTCTCTCTGCTGATGGCCCTGCGCGGTGCTCTCCCGTACCAGAGTGATTGCTCTGATTGCACAGGGAGATCTGCCTCTGATGGCGTCTCCAGCACTCAGTGCTGCTGACCAAAAAAGCTGGATTGTTCTTTCAGGGACGAGAGTTGACGACGCAAAGGCCCTGATCGCTGCCAGCCCCCTCAAGATCCTGGCATGTGACGACTTGGATGAGGCTGCAAAGATGGTATGTCAGCAGTAGGAACAAGAGGGGATGCTTCTCATTCTAAGTGGCACCCATCTTGTCTTGTGGCTGCAGTGGAGACTGGGGCAGGGGTGCGGATGTTGAGCTTCCTGCTGTAGGGGCAAATTAATATCCAACATGATCGATGTGTGTTATTCTGTTAGAAGGTACATGCCAACACCCCCCACAGCAGTGCCTGCTGTCCTGCAGAGTGTTTCCCGCCAGTAATGTGCCACTTGGGTATAAACACCTATGACAGGCAGAAGACCGTGCAGAAAACCCATTCATTGTTGGAGAACCACACATACTCTCACGCATGGATATGCGCACACATGCAGTGATTCATATCCGGTCGTAGCCCTTACCAACGGACTAATAACTGGTTTGTGCTGCTCCTTGCATGCTTACGTAATGTCTGATTAATCAGCGCGGATCACTTTCTTTATTTTGGCCCATGCCCAACAGCCAGAAGGACTCTGGGGTTGAACACCCCAGCTCTCTGCTCAGAGTATGCAGTCTTGGTTACCCTTGATGGGTCTCCTGCGGCCATAGCAGGGCCAATACAGGTTAATTAAAAAGGGTCAGAGAGATGAGTCCATAGGTGCTGGATATATGGCGCTGTGGATAATTACCTCTTCTCTCTCTCCTTTTTCCAGGTAGTGAAGCTCTCTGAAATCGTGTCTTTGGCCAAAGAGGCCCAGGTGGACGTCAAGTTTCAGCTTCCCATTTAAGGCACTATCACCTCTACCAGTGCAGCAGGAGCTCCTAGCTGTAGCAAATCCTCCAAAATATCAACAGTATGGTTCAGCTCCCAATGTTCTTTTCCTTTTTGCTGTCTTTTGTTTGTTGGCATGATTTTTAACCCGTTACTGTAGGTCCAGATGCTTCACCCGCTCTAGAAAGCAGAGTGATCGTCTTCTGTATGGGCACATCCCTCTGCTCGCTGCTGTTTATGCTGACTGACTGCCCCCCGGGGTGAGGTGGCTGTCCCTTCCCATGCTTTACTCGCCCACCAGACTCCACAAGCGCACACTGTTGCTCCCACCCCAGAGAGACACTCTCTCCTTTCCCTTTTCTTTGTATTATAGAAGGAGAGAGATCGTATGCCGCCAAATGTCTGCTTGCCCAGGTTTGCCCCTCTGACCACCTTCACTGGCTCTCCACCGCAAACCCACTTCTTCCGATCCCCTTGGCTCTGCTCCTAGGCAGCACAGCAATGAACGTAGCGCACAAACAAACACCCCAACCTCTGCTGTCTTCTAGGAGTGAATGTTACACCCCCACTTGGCGGCCTCTTGGGAAGGGGACTCCCAAATGGACTTGTGGGCTCCATGAGTAAATGGAGGCACCCCACCCACAGTGCTTTGTTCTTTGTATGTATAATATAAGTAACCCTGGTGGAAGAAGGTGCTATTAATGCGGTTATTGCCCTCCCTCCCGGTAAGATGCATTTTTGACCAACGTTGCTTGTAGCTGAAATGGCTATTTTGGGGGGGGGGTGTCTGTACCAGATGTGACCTCAGTGGCCCCTCGTTGACCGAACTGCTGCTGCAGTAGGTCACCAAATAGTTTTGCAGACACTTTCATTTATATTGACTTTTTTATGCAGTTCACTACAAATCACAGTTAAGGAGCCACCACTTCAGTTGTTTAACTGTCTAACATCTTCTGTAAAATTGTAGGAATTCATAACTGCAGAAGGTTTGTTTCTGGTCGGTTCAAGCACGACGCCCTTGAGTTTCTGAGGAGTATTTATAATTAAAAAACAGAATTGGGGTGGATTGTTCGAGTTCTCTTAGAAAATCCAGCTTCTAGTCGAAACCTCTCCATGCCTGGTTGTGGTGCTGCGTCTTTGTGCTCACAATCTAAGAATTGACAGTACAGTTTGGAGCCCACAAATTCACTGCCTTTTCCCATCGCTCGCCTGTGCCCCCGCTCGCGGACGCACACAGTGTTGGACAACTGTCTGCTGTTCTCATACTCCACATTGCAGGTCCCTGGAGCTGTAAGGTTCTTACCTTGTAAATAAAAGAACTACATGTGACATTTATTGAATATTTAAGCCTGATCACTGAAGGGAAAAGAGGGTGGGGAGAAAAGATGGCGATTAAATCCTTTCAACATCGAAAAAGTTATCTGTTCTGGTTATTTGATTTATTTGATGGTTATTTTGAGTGCAACGCTATGATTAAATGTTGCTGTTTGAGCAGTGCAGTGTTGACTCGCGTTTGTTTTGTTCTTGTCATGTTCTGAGAAGTGCGCGTGTGTGTATGAGATTGAGTCTATAGAGTTGCTGTGCTTATTGTGCTCATTGTCTGCGATTTTCATTTTATTTATCAGCATTACATTTGTGAAACACATTGTAAATTGCTGCATTTACAGTTTTTTTTTTTTTTTTTAACATTTTTGTTGAATGCTGCAATTTCTTAAAATTTCTAGAGGCAATAAATATTTTAAAATGTTTTTTCACAGCTGAAGTACTTGATAACATATAAATAGATGTATTAAAAATTTTAAATGATGTCCTATTTAAAAGAGATCCAAAATAGTCTGCCAGTTGTCCATTTCATCTCCAATGTGGTGGAATGAGCTCCCCGTGTTCCTCAGAGGTACTGAATCCCTAACAGACCCATTGTTTCCCTCTTTACAGCTACATAAATGAGTCCTAACACAATCTGCTATGCTTATCTGTGTGTTTTCTGCTTGGATACTGCTGTATTCAGCTGCTTGAGGGATGTGAACCAGCAACACGGTGGCATCAGACACACAAGCTGTGTTTTGATCATCCTTTGTGAGTTTAAAGCTTTTCATTTGCTGTCGATGCACCTCTGTTTAGTTTGAGTTGAGTTTGGAGAAACACATCTGCTGAATGCATAAATATAAATGTAATCAAAATTATTATGCTTTAAAATCTCCTGGTTTCTATGTGACTGAGAGGAGATGCGCAGCAGTTGGAGGTAAATGACTCGGCGGTGTTGCTGAGACCAGCTTTCCGAGACCCTCTCAAGTTCCAGTTGTCTGCATTGTCCTCATGTCTTCGTTGTCCTTATTCCAGCTGACGTTACAGGAGTGTGCCTGCATGACTGGAGTGGTGCTACCCTGTAGCCCGTAGTGTTTTGGCAGGCGCTTAGGTGGCACATTGGCACCAGAACCTTCAAACCCCTAAGGCTGTACAACTGTCATCCAAAGGAGTCATTAATTTCCGTACGTCTTTATCCCACCCGTGACCATGGATGTGATTTATCACAAGGGTTCTGACCCCTTGCGTCCTGTGTTGTCTGTGTGTGTCTGCTGAACTCATCGCATGCTGTGTTTTGTCATGCATAAGGCTACTTCGCATTGTTTTGTTGGGGCAGCAGGTGGTGTAATGTTTAGAACCATCACCTTGTGACCTGAAGGTTGTCAGTTTGCATCCCCAATACTGCTGTACCGCTTGTAGTCAGCCTATTTACCTGCTTTATAAACTGGTAAATAATTGTAAAGTTGATTAACATCGTAAGTTGCCTAGAAGAACAGTAACGTTTGTTAATAATAATCCTGTTCTGATTTCATAAGCAGAGATGGAAGTTCTGCACGACTGCCACTGACTGTGGAGGGCGCTCACGCAACCATTCAGGAATGCAGGAACGCAGTGTGGGGAAAACAGTGTGCCTTTTCCAGGAAGAGAGAGCGAGACCGTAAATCACATATAGCCCCGCTGTGTCTATGCTGCCCACAACGGTGGGATTCCTGGCCACTTAATCACCATTTGGGGTGTCCATGATTTGGAAGTGCTGAGCCTGAGTTCGGCTTCATATCGGCATAATATGGTGAAACTAAGTAAGTGCTTCAATAAAATAAAGCTTTAATAACTGGAAGGTACCAGTCGGTAAAGGAAATGGTGCAGCAGTTTGAGCCACGATATGATGACCTAGGCCAACAGTTCCTGCTTGGGTCTCCTGTAGTTATACACACACCACTGGACCTTGATGTGATGTTTCGCTCTTCTCTAACTTGATGTTTAATGTAGCTGCACTGAAGCTTCGTTCCCAGCTATGGACCTGGTGACCTCACATGGACTCTGGCTACTGGTAGGGCTGAGGATGATGCTGATTTGCCTTGGTCAAGCTGTTGGATGAACGAATGAGCGAGACTGAATGTATGCAGCAATAGTCGTCATCAACATCATGTACAGCATCAGTGAAAATGGTCCTTTTGGGCAGACTGGAGAAAAGAGTGAAAGCGTAGCACTTCTCAAGTGTCCTATATCTCAGGAATTGGCTGCAGAAGACCTGTGAAGGCTCTTTTCCTTTCCTTATATGACTTGTTGACTAAATGGCTCATGACAGAACTCCATGTCATCAAACTTGATACTGAGATTATCTAATTTAGTTTCAGAATTACAGCTTTAAGACTGCATGGGTTCTTGTTGCAGATGCCGAGGGGCGCCAGCGATTGTGCTGAGCAAGTGCGGCATGCGGTTTGTCGCCGACCGCGCTCGGTGAGCTGTGGCGGAGGGCTGAAGGGATTAGCGTGTATTTAGAGTAGAGTGTTGCTCACATACACACAAGACAGTCTGGTCTTCGTCTGAGCTGCCTGCTAACACCACCGTCAACAGGAGCCCTGCTGGAGTAAGGGTACTGAGTCCTCCTGTGGGACCCCAGATCCTTGTGTGTGAGATCTAGACCAGGATTTGGCTTGTATTTTATTTGAATTATTTAATTTTAGGAAGGGACAGAAACATCCGAACAAAGTAGAATTGCTTTGTTTTTACCATGCTAATAGGAGGACACCGTGGACTACAGTTGCGGTTGAGGTTGAGATGGCCCATTTTTCAGCCCCAGGAGAATAACAAACCCCAAGACCTGTCAGGTCCAGGGACACGGAGCAGTGGAGCAAGTCGTTTGACCTTTGTATGTCGCTTCCTGGGCCATGCGTTGAGGTACTGGAGAGATGGGTGCTCTACTGGAGCCCTGAATGTCGGCCTACGATGTGCGTTTCTTTTCAGCAGTAATATTTACTTGGATTTGTTTAGGCAGTTTATTTGGGAATTAAGCCAGAGGTGAAGGTGTCGATAAAGAGGAAGGAAGTCGCCGCTGTTCTGCGTCTTTCATACAATCCCAGCTGCACGCTTTGCTTGAGAACGATTGTTTTAGGGGTCAGAAGGTTGGCACCGAATAAACGATAAAACTTTTTTGGTTTACTCATCTCTGCTAAGCTGCAAGCCCTCAGGTGGCATTGAGGAGGATTACGGCAGTGTCATTAGAACAAGTGCACTCTTGACCGTCAAGCTGGAAATCGGAGGGATTACCCTCACGCTGGTCCCTCGTGCACTGGTTCTCCTCAGCATCGGACCTCAGGCTTCTGTTATTGTGTTTTATTGCTGGGGTTTAGGATTGAATCAATGTAGAAGTAAAGCAATAGACTGGAGGAACCTTGCGTTATCTTTGGAAAGGGTGCTACTGGAAAGAGATCAACCCTGCCGTACTTTAGCGTGGGCATCATGTAGACAAGTCACAGAGATTTGCCTGGGTGAATTCTTTGGACCTTACTGGGTATTAACCTAGAATGGCTTCAATAACCTCTGTGTAGTGTATTTATATGCACTGTTCTGCGACAGATAAGTTGCTTTGAATGAGACGTGGCCAAAATGACCTCTCCACTCTGCTGTGTGACAGAGCAGCGGGGCTGCTGTTCCACCTGGCTGTGTGAAGTTTCTTAACCCAGGCTGCTGAGATTCATTGATTAGGAACCCCTCAACTCCGCAGTAAGTTTTGTTGCAGGAGGTTTGAATAGGGTGAATTTCAGCTGGGGGTTGGACTGCACTTTCCTGCATTATACACATATTCTGCAGTGCCTTTTAATTTGCAGTGAATATGAGATGGAGTGGGAGAGATGAATCAGGAGGAGGAGGCGGCCCCATCTTCTGCTCACTTCTCCAGGTTGGTGGCATCTGAGCCAGGTACCAAAATGGAAACGTGTCTGCCCATTCTTTATTGATGTTGGTACACACAGGTAAGATCCCCAAAACACAATTTGCCACAATCAGATGAACAGCAAGGCTGGTAAAGGGATGCACGAAGGTGGGGTGGTTCTCAATGCCAACATTTTTCCACCTTGAAGTTGCGCTATGTGACATAAAGATTTAGCCTGCAATCTGTCTTCTTTTTCAATTTACTCAAATGCCAAGCAAACATCCACCGCTCCTCTGAATAGAGGCTCACTTAGTTTCCCTCCTTCAGCTGTTTTTCCCCTATCTGGACAAAATGGAGTGAATATGAGATGAGTCACTGAGCCCCCCCGACCCTCCTGCACAGTGAACAAGAGCAGCACATTCTAAGCGCTGGATGAACGGGTCGTGACCACATAGCGAATGAGGCGTGGATGGGAGGTGGAGGCTTGTTTCCGTGCGGTGGGCCAAAGAGTATTCGCTGTCTGCCATGAACCGAAGGACTGACAAATTCCTGGAACAGTTCTGCCAGGATTCAGGTTTGTGCTTCCCGCTTCCCTGTCAACAGAGGTGGTCAGCATGTCAGCACCCAGAGCTCAGCCAATGCCTGAGTCTATGCTGCACTCCCTGTCCATTCTGACAGACTGAACCCGTCACCATCCAGCTTTCATCCACAAAATTTCCATTTTTCTACTAAGGTACTAAAGTCCTTTAGAGTGCCACCCCTCTGCTTTAAACAAGACACCCTGAAAATGTACTGAAGACAATAGCAGAGATGCTAAGTTGAGAAACCAGGAACAAACCTCATGTTGTACCTTAGAATAAAACAGTAAAGTTAGTGCCACTCTGTATTACAAAGGTAGACATGCAAAAATTTCAGCTATTTTTGATAAAAATGTGACCTAAGAAACTGAATAACATCTTAACAGATTAATTTACATATCAGTTTTAAACATTCTTTTATTTACAGGGATTTCCATGATTTTCTCTTTTGCTGGTACACTGGACAGGGCAGCCATGTTGGAAACATAAGAATACACACTGCCTGGCCAAAAAAAGTCACCACCTGGATTGAACTTAGTGTTGTGATCTGGTGTTGCTTCAGTTGCTCAGGTTTACCTTCAGCAACATTATGTGCCCAAAAAATGAGCTCAGCTGACTACCTGAATATACAGTACTGAATGGGCATGTTTTTCCATCTATGGATTTTTTCTTCATATTCCAAGATGACAATGCCAGGATTCATTGGGCTCAAATTGTGAAAGAGTGCTTCAGGGAGCGTGAGAGAGACCTCATTTTCACACATGGATTGGCCACCACAGAGTCCAGACCTTAACACCATTGAAAATCTTTGGGATGTGCTTGAGAAGACTTTACGCAGCGGTCTGACTCTCCCATCTTGGCAAAAAATGAATGCAACTCTGGACGGCAATAAATGTTGTGACATCACATAAGCTTATCGAAATGATGCCATAGCGAATGCATGCCGTAATCCAAGCTAAAGGCGCTCCTACCAAATATTAGGGTGTCACTTTTTTTTTTGGCCGAGCGGTGTATATAATTGTAAGAATATATATAATTATTCAAGGTAATAGCTGAAAGTTACCCAGCTGGTGTTCATATACAGTAATTCTAATTGCTGCGCTGCCTAAAGCTGGGTTACATTAAGGTTTCTGTTCCCTCCTCTACATAAAACAATATGCCATATAAATGCAGCAAGTGCAACTGAAACCCATTACTATCCCCCAGTTCTTGCTGTTTCCATTTATTGTTGCTGAAAATAATAATTATGCAATGACACCGGCTGCAGGGATGGCTTTAATATAGCAGTTAAACAAGCTACCATTACGGAAACAACTAATTTCGTGCTGAAATGTCAGACACCAGCAGATATTCCATTTGTGCTGCACTTTTTGAGGGGTCAGCCATGCTCAGCACAACTTTTATCTGTCTCAGTGCTCTAGATGCATTTTTAGAGGAAATGTTTAAAAATTGTGCATATACATATAAAGCCTTTGCTGTAAGACTTGGTGCCGAGTGACCTGTTCGGCTTCATTATGTCAAATTAGTGAGCTCCCTGCTCCGGCACACCTTTGGAAGGGGCTTTTTAAAGGGGATTAGTGCCAACGCACTCCCTGCTTGGATTCTGACCTTTCTAAACTTATCTCTACAAAATGTCATCCTATTCATGCAGGGATGATTCACACTGGGAGGCACAAGGAGACCCAATGCTGATTTGGGCACATTTTGCTTCTGGAAGGAGAAAGGTTTGTATATGTGACATATAAGTAGTGTATCATGGTTCCAACACCAAGATGAACCGTAAACATGCCTTATACCTGCATCGCTTCTTTATTCTCAGCTGTGAGCTACTTGCCAGAGCAGTTTAGAAAGGAACATTTGAGTGTTTAAAGTTCCATGTGTAGACTCAGGTTGCTTCTCCAGTCACCCCAAACCATTAAAGAGGAGGTCAAAGGATCCATGCATTTAAGTGCCAACTTTCACTGAAGCAAAACTCATAGAAGTTTAGAGAGTGATTTAAGTACAATTTATACCCAGATGCCCCCCCCCCATAGCTTAGATGTCAGTTTTATATCACAACCAAACATTTAATGGTTGAATAGTTTATTTGAAGTTAATCATAACAGCAGGTCAGACTGTTCACAGGATACCATACAGGGGAATGCAGCATGTAGAGCCAGAAGTTTGTTGATCCAAGTTGTTTGCTTGAGGCCAGTGCCATGGGTTTCCACATTCCAGAAGCAGATCTCCCTGCGTACAGAAGATACACATTTAACAAACATAAGTTGAACCCCGTGTACTCTGCTTTACCTCCAACTTCATTTGGAAGGCTTACCTTATGGACTCAAGAGTTTGGTGACACTTGAGTGAAGAGAACAAAGTGGAGGAAGACAAACATGGAGTATCTAGTCTATTCATGGTCTTTGCACACATACCAGTATTGCAATCATAAGCCACTTTAAGTGGAGCATAACTCATTTGAGAGATCTCAGTTTTTTAATTCTCTAAGGTGGCATATGTTTTAACATTGAGAACCATGTCTGCTCATGAAGTGATGTGGGTCAATCCAACCATGGGAGTGGAAACTGAGAACAAGCTGGGATTAGGTCATACTTATGCCAAGTACCATAATCTGGAGTGGCTGCACATTTGACTTTGATAAGACACAGGATAAACCTCATGACCTTGAGGCACAGAGATGAGGCCTTTATGGAAGGGTCCTTAGAAAGGAGCCTGGAGTATCTTCAAGATTATGCTGGGAAAGAATCTTCCTGTCATCCTGGTGGAGGACTATAAAGTCACAAGGGGTCACTTTAAACCCATGGTGGGCAGGAGCATTAATGGGAAGCTTTTCTGCAACATGGATGGAGACAAAAACCAGTAGGCAGAGATGCACCACTCAACTGGGAGTCAGGTCTTATCTGAGGAGCAGGAAGGTAATCAATGGTAGAACTCCCCAGTTTGACTTTTTTTTTTTTTTTTTAAAAATGGATGGACTTTTAAAAAAAAAAAAAAAGACAAAAAGACAAAAAACAACAGCAGCATGAACAGGTTTCTATCATTGCCTGTTCATGCTGCTGTTTTTTGTCTTCATACGTTGTTCTATACCCTTGCGTGTTGAGCCACCATCTACCGGAATCAAATTCCTTGTTTGTGCTTGCTCACATACTTGGCCAATAAACACGATTCTGATTCTGACTTGGTGGTATCGCCTCCCAAGACTTTGACTAGGCCGTGGTGGAGGAGGAGAACCGCTTAGGTTTTTAGAAAATTGTTGATTTTATCGCGTTTTAAATTTAACATCAATTGTTTTCATTTAATAGTGTTTTACCACAAAGTCATTTTAGACCTGTTTTTTTAGAGCAATTTCTTCTGTCTGTGTTTATCTTTGCTCTGAAATGGTTTTGATGTGTGGGGATACTGCTCTTGTGTTGTGGAGAATTTGTTTTTTTTTTTTTGTACTGAGTGACTAGAGGGGTATCCTTATTGGTTAGATTGTATAATGGGTTTCTGTTAAGCTTTTTAACATCCGTAACACTTACAATAAAATTCAAAACAACCAAAGTTAAATTTTTATTTTTTTTATTTAATGGCAGCAAAACCAGTAGAAGGATCAGCACCAGTGTGCTCAGAAGGAATCCTCTGCTTTTTTAGAAGCCAAATCCTGCTGAAGTAGCTACACTAGCCTGATGAGCAGGGAGAGAAACACTCACAGTATCCTGGACTAAAGGGAATGCTTGAATATGAAGTCCAATGGGGGGAGGAGGAAGTCTACCCCACCTGTTTAGATGGGACTCTTACTCTGTTGATCAGATACAGCCACTAACACTGCAGCGGACACCATTAGCACCATGCTGGACAGGGATGAAGTTAATAGGAATTAATCCAATAGGGGTAACTACACCATCCTGTGTGACAAGAATCCTTCCTGTGTTATGTCGGCTAGAGCCTGTAATGGCACATACACCAGTTTGCTGAACACAGTAACATCTTGTTAAGCAGAGATGACATACATGGGGACAGAGCCAGTAGGGAGACTGGCATAGCCTTGCTAGGTGAGACCAGTTTGACAACAGAACTTCAAACTTGCTGAAAGACACATGGCTGACAGTGTGCCCAACAGAAGTACTTTGGACAAAGCTGGAATCAGAAGTACTAGTTTAGCTAGTGGCACCAGAACCACCAACAATAGACTCTCAAACTCAACCCTGCAGTACTGTGGTGAAGGACAGGTCCAGTTTGATCATACTGGTTACATGGGGACTACATCCATTCTGGGGCCAGTAGTGAGTGGGATTAATTGCTCCAACAGAGGAATCTTTCTGGGATGCACTAAAGCTGCGTGCTGGAAGAAGCAAAAAAGACAGCAGAAAGGCCAGATTGCATTCATGACAATTAGCCTTCACAACTAAAGTTGGCCAAATGGCAGCTGAAAAACATACAAGTGTTATTAGTGACAGGGGAGATGCTTACCTTTCTCAGCTTCAGCATATCCACCTACCAACAGCACAGAAACCAGTAAACTCTGAAGGAAGAGGGAAAGACAAGAACCTGGTTTAAATGCCACAGTTCAAATCATTGCTCTACAAGTTACTCTTGGAAAAAGCACCACTTGTACCACATAAACGTCACCCTACAATTGATACTGGAAAGATGAGAGACAACATCCAGTTGACTGGCAGTAAACTGACCTCAAATGTTGTCCAGGGCCCACAGCAGCCATTTACCTCCAGACTCCCTGAGGACCCAGACCACTACCCTGTCCCTGCAGTATCAGGGGGGAAGCCACTGGCTAAAAGCATCATCCTTGTTCATCTCAGCCTCTAACTTATCTGAGTCTCACTAATTAAGGTGAGCCAGTTGTCATGGTAACCAGGGATTGGCATACATTTATCTCTGGTGTGAGGAATTAAGGTGAAGCCCAGAAGAAGAGCCCAGCCAGGTTTCTGCAGTTATTTTCCAACTCTTGACGATCATAAATGTTCTCCTACGTCACAGGTGTGCACGATGCTGTGGTTCACTGACAAAACCCTGCCTGATTTTTTTTGGACATCCTTCCTTGAAAAATAGTGAACCTGAAAATACAAACGTCTTAGAAACCCGAAAGTGCTATTAAATGCAAAGCACAAAATAAGCTGCGACTAAACAACATTAATTTTGTCGCACAGAGAAGTAAGCAGAGGAAATAGTCAAGTTACAAAAACGGTAAACTGATGGGTTAGCCAGACCGATCGCCGTTCTGATTTCAACCCAGTTGACCGAAGCTCATTTTTGCCAATATTGCCTTGATTTTTATTGCTTTGTTGTTGATTATTCTTACGTTAGAAGTCATGGCAGGACAAACAGGGCTTCTGTCTTTTGTCTGTATTCTTTAAAATACATAAGTAATAAAGAAATTAAACCCAGGGTTCTGCAAAAGCTGGGGATGAATCCACCGTTTATGGTGATGTTTTTCTTTGGGCATCGCTGACTTTTTTGAGTCAAATGAAGATCAAAGTGCGATTAAGTACACATGGAAAAGAAGCCGGGGAGTGTCAGTCATTAAAAACGCTCTTTTAAGGCAGCTTTAATGGCTCATTCATTTTTGGATTAGTCACTGGCAGCTAAGAATAGCTATAGCCACATTTACATAAGAGGGAGGCCCAGCTGTGCAGACAAAGCGTCTGCAGGAGCATCATCTCCTCACGACTGCAGCAACAGGCCTGCAGCAACAGGCCTCTGATGGTCCCAGAAAAGACCTTCTTGTATCCTCATGCTGCAGTGGCTTCTCTGCATGGGACTGTAGACAGAGTAACAGGTAACACACCTGTGTGTATGTGTATACAGTGTGTTTTCTTTGCAGGTCTGAACACAGACAGACAGGCACACGATCTTTGTCTCATAGAAGTGGAAACCAGGTGGAGTAGCAGTTAGTTGCCGCTGCCTTGGATAGAAAAGGCTCGGGTTTGAATCCCACCTCCTGCCCTTGATAGAGTTACTTGGACTGAACTGATACGGCAAAAATTGCCCTGCTTTATGAACGCAGAAGGTGAGCTGTAAGTAGTAGCAGAGTATTTTAAGCAGCTGGGAAGAAACACTATATCTATAAACCTGCGCCCCCACAAAAAACACGGACAAAAATCCCTCATGTTTCATTTACGCTGTTTAAAGCATTTTTTTATCTCACATTTTCCAACATTTGAAGGATTCTGAATATCCGCTCTGATGTCACCCAAGCGCCCTACAAAGGTTCTCGCACCCAGGGCTGGGCTTCTTTCTTAGTGCTGCCGTTAAAAGCATTGCTTTTACCTTCCACCACCGCTCATGGTGTGAATATAACAAAAGACATCATGCAGCTGTTTTAGGGTCTCTGGGTGACATCACCTCTCATATTAATAATCATTAATATCCCAAAAGGTGGAAGATGATGGTGAAGAATGACACCATTTGAAGTCTGTATGCTGCTGCAGGGGGATTGGGTGACGTCACAGTGGGGGGGGGGAAATTGCATTTATCCTACAAACAAAAACAGGCACAAATCCTCACGGCACAAAGCAGCGCAAATGAAAGATCTAACGCTAGCAGAGCTCAGCTAAGCAAATAAATTACACAGAAAGGCTGTCTGGACGTTTGCAGAAGAAGACAATACAGCTTAATGGATTTTTGTAGACCACAACCAGCAGTCAGATGTCAGGCGTCATACTTTGTCTTAATAATTGTTTTCTGAAATGTAGCAGATCTTGGTGCTTCATGAGCGGTCATGCAGGCCACGATGAGTCTCACCATAATCACATTATGATGTGGAGTGCGGCCGTGCTGCGATACGATCGACTCTTTTCCACATACAATTTTTGTTTCTTTGTTTTTCCACATGAAATACAAAACAGTGCGTTGCTGTGTGCTGTGTTTTTGTGGTTCTCGAGTTATGAAACCTTACCGCCACTGTGGTCAGCTGTAAAGGACCGAGGGGGTGGGGGGAGCTTCCCTCTGTCACACAGCCAGAGTTCTGAGCTTACAGTGTTTTACCATGAAAATCGATAAGAATGAGAATTTAGGATGAGAAGATTATATTTCAGCCCTTCACGTGTTATGGTTTTATTAAAGCCTTGACTGTCACCGAGATATTGAGCCTCAGAAAAGTGTGCATTAATTGAGCCAGATATATTTGTGGCCTCCAGTCGCTGTGCTGTAAGCAAACACACAAGTAGGAGGTCAATTTCTTTTTCTTTTGAGAAAGGCTGACATTTAAAGTGCCATGTCCACAGGGATCTGTTCCAACACCGCGATGCTGCTGTCAGTGTGTCACCACAGTGTGGTGTCATACCTGTCGTCCACCTGGGGTCAGCGAGCAACGAGACGGAGGTGGAAAGCCACCGTTTCTTTGGGTGGTGGTGCACGTTTTCGGTGTCTGTCTGTGGGTGTGACACTGTACTGAAGTGCCATAATGGTACGTGATTGTCCCACTTGTCATTCAGACAGACCCCCCAGGGTCCAAACGGACATCCGCTACTTATGCAGTGACTTCGCTCTGCGTGCTTGTGTAGACCTCTAGTGCATCACGTGACACCCCTGCAGTGTGGTAATTTTTACCTGAAAGTACAGTAGTCCACCAAAGAGCAGGTCTAGATCTGTGACCAACTGGAGCTCAGCACACACCTTACACAGGGGCACTAAGCCACTTGCTGCTTCCCATCATTTAGTCATTATTCTTTATATGTCGCTTTTCTCCAAAGTGACTCACAATAGAAGGTTTGTACACTAAGCCACTTTAATTTACACAAACTTACTCATTTATACAGCAGGCTAACTTTTACTGTATCAATTCAGGGTTGAGTGTACAGCAGCAGGAAGTGGGATTTGAACCTGGGTCTCTTGATCAAGCTTGCAGCGATAACTGCTGCACCGCTTGCTGCTGCAGCTCCTTTATCGTTTTCCTAGTAACGTTTTTTAGCATCGGCCCAAAGGTTAGGAACCAAAAGGCTTCTGTCAGTAGAATTCAGACATACGACCGCTCAGAGGGATATGATAATGGGTGAGACCTCACAGTGCTGCGAATTGAACGGAGGAAAAGCCGATTGAGTTTTCTCATCAGTAATAATAATAATAATAATAATAATAATAATAATTCCAATTCTCCACTCACTGGCAGCTGCTGGACAGCTGGCAGGTGCTTCGCTCATCCTTTCCCAGGCAGGACCATCCACAAAGTTTGCAAATAAAAATAAAGCACAGCGTATAATAAGGGACCGAACAGTGTTGCACACTGTGACCCACAGGTGGTTGCATAATTGTGAACTGGTCGGAAGCTCACATTTTTTACTTGCATTTTATATAATAAAGAAATGCTGAATAATTAGGCAGTTAAAAAGAATATCGTAGATATGAATGCTATACGTAAACTCAAAAAGTGAACAAATGAACGGATGACATGAATAAAATTCATTTGAAAAATACGGATAACAATACAGAAAGAAGCCTCGTGTCTCTTTAAATGCTACAAAAATATAACAGTCCGTGGACGTCTGTCAGCTCCGGTCAAACAGTCAGTGACAGTGTTTGCACAGATGCTGCACTCAGAACATGGGTGTGCAACCAAAATTACAATTACCGTGGTAAAATCAGGGTTAGGAACTCAAATTTAACATCAGACTGACGCCTGCCTTATGAATACGCAGCACATACATTTGTAAATATGAACGTGTGAAGATTTTTGTCCACAGTTGGCTCCTGGTTTTAGACTATCACTATAGTTTCCTTTAAACTATGTTTTATTAATGTGGTGTAAAATTCCACATGACTATGTACATTTTTGCATTTTTCTCACTGGAAAATATATTCTGTGCTCTTGGACAGAGTGGTCTTGTAGTGAAACATGGTATCCATGTAGGCTGCAGAGCGGAAAGGGTGGAATGGCCCCCAGACAGCAAGAAAAACAAGCAGAAAGAACGGCGCCCATGTGTGAACGTAAGACCACATATGGTCCTGCGTGTAGCCGTGGTCCTGGGGGGTCTGACTGTCTGAACCGCCGTCACAGATGGAACAAGTAGCACGGTAAAAAGCTAACACCGGCATTGGGAAACATGTCACTCATTCCTGCCAGACGTGGAGTTACTTGTGAATTTGCAAGTAATTAAGTTCTAATCTTTAAATAAATGCTGGCAGATGCCAAAGAGATGTCATAACTGTACAAGTTTTGGCAAAGCTTTGACAAAATGCACATTTTCTATGATCTATTCAAAACGGTTTTTCAGAAGTTTTTACTTTCCGACTGAACAGACGTGGACCGGATGTGATGGAGGAAACTGAGTGTGCATACGGTGATATCCATAAGTATTTGGACAGTGACACAATTTTCAGTATTTTGCCTTTTTACACCACCACAGTGGATTTAAAACAAAGCAATGAAGATATCATTCAAGTGTAGACTTTCAGCTTTAATTTGAGGGGTTTAACAAAAGTATTGCATTAACCTTATAGGAATTACAGCCATTCATATGCGTTGTCCCCCATTTTCAGAGGCTCGAAAATAATCGGACAGTTGACTGACAAGCAGTTTTGTGGCCAGAAGTGGCCTCTTTCCTTATCATTTCATGACAAATTAAGCAGAAAAAAGCTCTGGAGTTGATTCCAGGTCTTGAATTTGAATGTGGTAGCCATCCATGGGAACTATGGGTCCCAAAGAAGTACTGATGCAAGTGAAGGAGGCCACCATTAGGCTTAAAAAACAAAACAAACCTATCAGAAAAATAGCAAAAACTTTAGGATTGCCAAATCAACAATTTGGTACATTCTTAAAAAGAAGGAATGCACTGGCGAACTCAGCAACACCAAAAGGCCTGGAAGACCACAGAAGACAACTAAAGTGGATGATTGGAGAATTCTTTCCTTGGTGAAGAAAATCCCCTTCACAATATCTAGCCAAGTGAAGAACTCTCTCAAGGAGGTTGGAGTTTCATTGTCAAAGTCTACAGTCAAGAGGTGCCTTCATGAATGTAAATACAGAGGGTTTACCCTGGTAAGACTCAAGAACAGAAAGGCTGGATTAGACTTTACTAGAAGATATCTAAAAAAGCCTGCCCAGTTCTAGAACCAGATTCTTTGGACAGATGACACCAAGATTAACTTGTACCAGAATGATGGAAAGAGAAGAGTATGGAGAAGGAAGAAAAGGGCTCCTAAAGCATAACACCTCACTTGTCAAACTTCATGGAGACAGTGTTATGGCATGGGCATGTATGGCTGCCAATGGAACTGGGTCACTGGTGCTTCTTGATGGTGTGACTGCTGATAGAAGTAGCAGGATGAATTCTGAAGTGTATAAAGTTATACTATCGACTCAGATCCAGCCAAATGCTGCAAAACTGATAGGAAGGCGTTTCACACCTCAGATGGATAATGACCCAAAACATACAATGAAAGCAACCCAAGAGCTTCTCAAGGCTAAGAAATGCAATATTCTTCAATGACCAAGTCAGTCACCTGACCTCAACCGAATTGAACATGCTTTTCATTTACTGAAGACAGAACTGAAGGCAGAAAGACCCACAAACAAGCAGCAACTGAAGGCAGCTGCGGCAAAGGCCTGGCAAAGCATCTGAAGGGAGGAAACTCAGCATTTGGTGATATCCATGGGTTCCAGATTTCAAGCAGTCATCGACTCCAAAGGATATGCATCCAAGTATTAAAATAATCCTTATATTTATTACTATTTTAGTTTTTCCAATTACTTTTGAGCCTCTGAAAATGGGGGACAATGCATATGAATGGGTGTAATTCTTAAATAGTTAATGCGATACTTTTGTTAAAACCCTTAAATTAAAGCTGAAAGTCTACACTTGAATCACATCTTCCTTGCTTTGTTTTAAATCCACTATGGTGGTGTACAGAGGCAAAATACTGAAAACTGTCATTGTCCAAATAATTATGGACCTGACTGTACGTGCAGCATGTAAGCATGCTGTGAACTTATTTACACGGCTTGGAGCTGAGGGCAAAAAAAGGCTTGTTCTAAATTAAATTGAACTGGAAATATTGTGCCTAGAAGCCTTAGACTTGATGGGGTTACATGCAGCGAGTTGCATTTGATGGGTTATTTATATGTGGGGGTCACGTGCAACCGACTGCACTTAATGGGTTACATTAATGAAAACATTTCAAAATTCAACCAAAAAGCATACACGAGAAAAAGCATCCTCTTCAAACAAGAAGAATCGCAGCAAAGCAAATCAGCAACAATGAAGACATCCATCTCGATACACATCCCATTATTTCACAGGGAACCGTATGAATATACGTCCATGCATCAAGAATAAATATCCAAAATCCAAGGTAAAACCCCAACTGAAACAGCAAACGCTCCTTAAAATATAACCAAAAAGCCATAAAAATACATAAAAAATTGCCAAAAAATACATGACATTTCAGCTGAAGGATCAGGAGCAGTACCGAAGGGGGGAGTCACAAGATGGGTTACGCACGGTGGGTTCGGAAGGTGTTTGCGTCCGATGGATTACACGTGACAAACTGTACAAATTTCACGCAATGACGGATTTACACACGACAACTTGCGCACGGTGAGCTGCAGGCGGTGACCTCCTGAACGCCAACGTTACGCGGCGAACGAGGAAACGGCGCGAAAGTGCGTGAAGGTAATTCAAGGACCTTAAAGAAACGTTCAGATGCATTTGGTAAATTTTTTTCCCCCTCCGATTTCATTGCTCCGCACATCCGAGCCTGGAACCGACAGCGCTGGGCGGCAGGTGACCTGGCAGTGGGGGGTTTGGATCCTAGAAGAAATCCTGCCGTTGCACCACGAAGAGGGCCGCGCCGTTTGTCGCTCCATTACGTATGAACGTGGACGACAGGCTGCGCTTGTGGCTCCGAAGAAAACGGCTGCCAAGCGAAGTTAAAATCTTCGCTGGAGGAGCCATGACACGAAGCGGCCTGTTAAATGAACCAGGAGCTGCCAATAGGCCCGATGTTCCGGCGTCTGCTTACGGCCGAAGGGATCGGATTGTTCGCGGGCACATTTCCCCCAAAGTGACATGCCTTTCTGCCACGTGCCAGCCGGAAAGGCTATTTGTGATGCGCCGGAGACTCACGTTTGGTGACAAAGCTAAGGGTTGGCTAACAAAGCTAGTAGGAAACTCCTGGGGACTCCACGATGAAAAGGACAAATTTATGCAAGTTAAAAAGTAAATTCCCCAGTTGTCTTCGTCCAAAAAGTAAATCCGGAATCAGACACCTGCGGAAACGATGAGATGGATAAAGATATAAATATGAGCGACGCCTGTCGAGGAGCGGTCGGTGTCGCGACGCCGAGGTGATGAATCTGCAGCACCTGGAACAAATTATGGTTCCCGGTCGCGGGGTTTAAAATAGACCCTTCTATTTTGGTAGGCGCTTGGTCGCGGCCCGTCCAGACAGAGACAAAGAGACGGATGTGCGGGTACGAAAGCGAGAGAGCGACGAGGAGCTCCGGCAGAAAGCAAGGCCTCCTGAGCAGAACAATTTCCACCTGTTTTTTCACGCCTGCCTGTTTTATTTTCAGAACACATGTCCCTGTACTAAGCCAAATGCAATAATAAAATCAAATTAGCCATAATATCCACACCTTCAAAAACATTTGCACCAAAACTTTGAGGAATTCCTCGCATTACATTTAATGATGTCACCCAAACAGGACTCAGGTCCACGTGCCACACGTTTCCAGCTTGGAAAGCGGCGCGGTGGTTGGCGCTGCCGCGTCGCACCCAAAGGCCTCGGCTCCCGGTCCTGCCGCCTGTAAGGTACTTCGCTCTGAACTGATGCGGTAAAAATTACCCCGCTGTACAAATGTGTGAATTACCGTGACTCGGGGCCAAAAGGTCGCATAGATGTTGTGGTCTTTCACATAAATTAAGTGTTGGTTTTTGGTTTTATTCAGTTTCTCGCGGTGGCCTCCAACCACGTGTAGACCACACTTTGAAAACAACACTCGCTGCATGCAGTGCAATAATTTCCACATTATTATGATATTAGTGCTTAGTTATTTATAGAGAATTCGCAAACAAACTGTACTCACACAGTAACACGGATGAATTGTGACACCAGGCCCTTTGGGCCCCTTTGGGTCACCGAGTGCCCTTAACCACTGATCTCCATTATTCTGTTTTCCACCTACTGTTGCATACTGTATCTAATGTAGAGGATATTTGCATAGACACAGAGAGGCCACTTTATTAGATACACATGGCTTTTATGCACACAGCTCTCCATGCATAGTGGATCTGCGGCAGTTTCCTTCTTCCAGCTATGAGTTTCAGCTCCTTCCACACGTGTTCTGTGGGATTCAGATCGGGACTCATTGCTGGTCACTTCAGAATGGTCCAGTGTTTTCTTGTCTTCCATCCTTGGGAACAGAGTTTGCTATTACACTGCCTGGCCAAAAAAAGTCACCACCTGGATTTAACTTAGTGTTATGATGTGGGGTTGCTTCAGTTGGTCAGGTCTAGGTTCAGCAACATTGTGTGCCAAAAAAATGAGCTCAGCTGACTACCTGAATATACTGAATGAGCAGGTTTTTCCATCAATTTTTTCTTCATATTCCAAAATGGCAATGCCAGGATTCATGGAGCTCAAATTGTGAAAGAATGCTTCAGGGAGCATGAGAGAGACATCCTTTTCACACATGGATTGGCCACCACAGAGTCCAGACCTTAACCCCACTGAGAATCTTTGGGATTTTGTGCTGGAGAAGACTTTACGCGTCGGTCCGACTCTCCCGTCATCGATACAAGATCTTGGCAAAAAATTAATGCAACTCTGGACGGAAATAAATGTTGTGACATTGCATAAGCAAATGCGTGCCAAAAATCGAAGCTAAAGGCGCTCCAACCAAATATTAGAGTGTGTGACTCAATGTATCTTTACAGCTCGACGTCACTCATGTTACCTTTGCGTCGATGCATTTGTGCAGTGTCTCCATTTTAATCTCAATGGAAAACAAGATCCTGGTTTACATACACTTTGTTTCCAGGCTTTGTTTTTTGGTGTAAAGTGAGGTTCTCCTGTATTTGTAGCTGTAATTCCAGCAGTTCTGCAGACTGACAAGCCGATGCGTTCATTACGGTTCTTCCATCTTATTCTCGCTACACTTTGCACCGCGAGGCTTCGCTGCCTCCCTGGATGTCACTTCACCCGGATTGCGAGCACATGGTTAGAGATAGTTATCTCCCGAGGGAAATTACCGAGTTCCTGCCATCTTTTTCCTCCATCGTCCTTCCTGTGGTTATGAATTAGTGGGGCAGCTGCGGGTAATTTGCCCTCCAACAAGTATTTAGTGCGATTTGTGTACGACATGGTGATGTCATGTTGGCGACAGGGATTTGTAACCTGCTCAGCCACAGAACAGGATACATTTTTCTTTCCGTCACACAAATGAAACAGAAGGGGCAGCAGGTGGCCTAGTGGTCAAAGTTCTGAGCTTGGCAGAAGACCCAGGTTTGCATCCCAAATCCTTCTGTATTACCACTGATCATGGTATTTAGCCCGAAATGATACAGCAAAAATGTTTTATGTTGCATAAATCTGTAAATTACTGTAAGCAGCTTAATGCTGGAAGTCACTTTGGAAAAAAGCACCAGATAAATAAAAAAATAAATATTACGTATTAAATATAGAGGGGCGGCTGTGAGCTCCAGGTGGTCCAGCAAAAGTGACTCAAACCAATTGGATGAACAAGGAAAGTTGCATTTAGTACTAAAAGCCGTAATGGAGTTTTCCTGTTTTCTAATAAAAACGGGGTTTATTAGAAATGAATCTCAGCGCCGCTGTGATGCTTCGCTGGCTGCAAAATGGCTTCTGAAAAACACATTTCAACAGAACAATTAACATTTTCTCCCGTGGAGCATTTCAGATCCCCAACAGGAAAAAAATTCTCTTGAAAATGTTTGACAGGCAACTCTTGTGTTTTTGTTTATTTCCAATGAAGAACTACAATACAGATTCGTGCCGAGAGGATTCGCTTCCATTTATTCGGTTATTATCACCCAGTTACTGTCCGACCCTGCTGTATTTACACTCAGCAAAATAAGCACACGTATAAAAATGTAAGTATAATGAGTGTAGAAAGTATTCGCTCCCCTCACCCCCAGACTGCCAGCACACTTTACTGTTTTAAGGTTCAAGATTCACGGTTCAAGGTTTATTTGTCATGGGTGCACTAACAGCAGCATAGCAGTGTTGTGACCATGAAAAGTGTTGCTTCCAGACCTCCTCAGCAAATAAAATATATAAATAAGATATAAGAAAATCAAATAATAAATAATGAAATTAAGAAAAATAAATAAGGAATAAGGTGTAATAAATATACATAGAAGTTAAAAGTTAGTAAACAAACAAGAAATAGCAAACAAACATAACAGTCTAACCAACAAACACACAAACTGATAAGGGACAGACTCTGGTTTATAGTATCTCACTGTCCAAGGGAGGGGTCAGTGGGTCAACAGTCTTTTTGTGCTGGGGTAAAAACTGTCCCGGAACCTGCTTGTTCTCGTCCGAATGCTTCTAAGGCGTTTTCCGGACGGGAGCAAGGAAAATAGTTTGTGGCTGCGGTGACTGTGCTCCTTCAAGATGTCATGGGCCTTCTTCTTACACCGCTGGGTGTAGAGGTCCTGCAGGGCTGGCAGATCGGTCCTGGTAATGCTCTGTGCTGTCTTGACCACTCTTTAACCGTCTGAATTGGACTTTTTCAAGTGATTAACATTTTGTTGGACCATAATCCCATTTATTATAAAAGTAAATGAAGAATAAGTGTTCAATCCCCACACCCTTTACTGTCATTAAAAGCAGAGCCTCAACCTGTTGCCATTACAATGTGAACAAAGTGTTGATGTGAATTCACCTGCAAGCACCAAACCATTTAAACTGCATTTTTAAGGTAAAATAGTGCCTACTACTATGAGGTTCCTGAATGAATAAAATACCCGGGGATCTGGCTGATGCTCACATTATACATTCCACAAATTTTGAGTGAACAGTAGGAAGCAGCATGTGAGCCTGCAGAATAACTTAGAGCACTCTGGGTAATGAAAGGTGGCTATGTGGCTGTTATGAACAACGACCAAGTACTACAGCACAGCAGAGATACTGCTCAACAGGGGGCAGAATAGAGCACCAGGGGGTTATGGGAAGTGATGGTTCACCTTTGTGTCCCAGTCCATCTTCCTACCCGGCCATGATCCTCTGTATTCGGCTCGCTTTTCCGGACCGACTGTTGATAGTTGGCGAACCAAACCTGACTTATATGCCACGTTGCACCACAATCATCTGCTTGCAGCACAGCGCAGAATTTTCTGCAGGTGTGCACACCCACCCCATGGGGATGTGTTCAAGCCCCAGCAACCCCCCCATTGCTGCAGAATGAGGCCAGTAGGGTAATCCTCTCTGAAATATGGCAGTGTGGAGGCTGCACATGCTGCAATGCTGCAGGTTCGAGCAGCACCGCCTTGGAGGACCAGAACAGGGAGCGGGGATCCAGCTGCCGCAGCTCAATGCCTTTGCTGTTGACTTATGTTGTTGTATCTCTATGGTTACCACTGTTCTCACTATAGTTACTGCTGTTACCTCCATGGTTACCCCTATTGTCGTCACTATGGTTACCACTGTCGTTACAGTTACCTCCATTGTCATCTCTAACAGTTTCATGTGCAATGTTACTTGCAGGGTAGACCTCCTTCCAGGGTCCTGTGCAGCACACCTTCATGCAGCTGCCAGCCTGCTCGCTTCTGGGGGGGTCACATATCCCAAGCAACCTCATCACCTGTCTGCTTAGTTACCGATGCACCCGCAGGGCCCGAGGAATGCACCTGCTGCACGAATACCGGTGCTGGTCAGTTGGTTGCGATCGCCACATCTGATTAACACAAGATTAATAAACATGAAACGGAGGTGTAGCAGCACAGATGGACCTCTAAAGGAGAACAAACATGGAGACACAGCCATGGCTGCCTCCACCTAAAAAATCACACTCACTCACTATGGGCAAGTGAGTAAAACCAGTTCACCTGAAACAAATCTTTGGTCTCGGGGACAAAGCACACAAGAACACATGAATTCCACCTAGACTGAGCCAGACCTGAATTGACATCCCAGCACAGTCAAGGAGATGTAAGGCATCACTGCTACATTCTGTGCTACCACACCATCTGTGGTCAGTAAGGATTCTGATGCGAATGTATCTGCTTTGTGCTCCATCATCCCTTTAACCCTATGAATTCCATCCACATTTAGGTTCATACATCCCGCTTCTGCCAAATTTAGCTGCTTTTTGGTGCATATGTTGCATGTTTGTGCTAATTTAAGGAACTGCAACAGTTTTGAAGCCCCTTTCAGAGTTATGAGGACAATCGTGCCATGAAGGCGCCGCTTTGTGTGGCACCGCATGACCTTCCACCCCTCAAGAATTCATTAATACAAATAAGGTGGTTTTGAAGATGAAACCCTGTGGCTCGCCTTCAATAGTGCCACCGCAGTGGCGCGCACCCTGAATAAAGTTCATTACCGCCACCAGCCGTGTTGGAGTCCCTCACACAAATCCTGGAGTGGCATCGGGCGCGAGCCGCAGGGGCCGAGCGGTGACTCACGCCGGTTGCCGTGTGACTCATCCTACGGAAATAAAGGCCGTTTTGCGGCTCACTCAGCACCGCGAAAGGCCCCGACAGTAAAGGCCCTGCTACCCCATCACCCCCCCACAACCCCCCACCGGGTGTTTCGAACCAATTACCGCATCAATAAAAGCTGCATTTGTGTCATCAAAAAACAAAGCTAAATCTTGAAAGTTGCAGCAAGAAAATAAATCGAGGGTCTGGTTTCCTTTTTAGAGTCCAAACAGCAGGAATCCGACGGCTCCATTTCATGTCGGCCTCTGAGGTCAGAGGAAAATCGTGATGTTGGGAGCGGATCTGCTTGCGCACGTTTCCCCTCAGATATAAGAGAGCTGCACAACTAAAATAAAAGTAAAACTCAGTTTTTTGGCTATTTTAATTCATTTTCATTTCATTAAAAGCACAGAAACACCTGGATTAGCATCCTATATCATTGTTTTGCTGCAGCACTATCTAAATGTAGCCTTTTGAGTAATTTTTCCTAATTTTCCATAAAAAAGTAAAACATTTTCTAAACATGAGCCTAAACAATTTTTTTATGCAATTTTTGCATTTTCTGTCAATAAAATACTTTTCTGTGTATATTCACTATTATTAAAGGTGTAACTAATCAGTTTTCTCCCCTGGCTAGCTTAGTCAGTAGCGCATGTGACTTGTAATCTCAGGGTTGTGGGTTTGAGACCTGCATTGGGTGTCAATGCAAATCCAGCCACAAGGGGGTGCACCTCTGTGCCAGTCCCAAGCCCGGACAAAATGGAGGGTTGTGTCAGGAAGGGCATCCGGCATAAAAATCTGCCAAACCAAATATGCGGACGAGCTGTTTTCTAGTATGTTGCACACTGCAGTTCCATTTATTTAATTTACTATATATTACCCTGAAATTTACCGTATATATACTTATAGCTGTGTTTCAGGTAATTTTCTCCAAAACACCTCTAGAACCTTAATGCAGAAATTACTTTATGGTGCTATTGGTAATTTTTTTCTCTTTTACACCATTATGTTATTTTTATTCCCTTGTGGCAAAAACAGGTGTAAACATTTCTTCGGCCCAAAGATTTGATAAATTTGGCCGCCAGCCTCATATTAATTATGGCCATTTGGAATCAGTAATGAAAGTTGCTGGAAAGCGCCCACCCGGAGGTCCGCTTGTGCTGCTGTGGTTTGCTGTCTGTGTTATGGCAGCCGTGGGGCTTCACTATTTACATTTTACTCTGCTGACGCCGAAATCTCAAGCGGCTCTGCTAGGAATAAAAGCAACACTTCAGCTAATCGACGCTGTGTGACAGTCCGACTTTGTCATCTCTTTGTTGTTACGGCCATAATTCACAAGTGTTTGCTAAATGAAGCTTCCAGAAGAAGTTCTCGTGAAGTTTATAGCCCCCCATCAGAAACAACCCCCCCATCGCAGGTGAAGTGTTTAAAGTCCCACAAACTTCTGCACTTCTGTCTCTTCTTCTCAGCTGCCCAACAGCACTGCCAGGGTCACCTCCTGTCCCCTGTCGATGACGTCCCCGAACGGTGGCGGCTTGGAGCCGAGCCGGGGTGGCCGCACACGTATGCTGCGCAGCCGAGGTTTAACATATCGAATTCCCGAATTAAAAATTGTACGAGCCTTTTTAATAAACTATTGATCTGAAACGTAGGCCCGCTCTGGTCTCCTGCAAAATGTTTTCCTGGCTTTTGCTCAAATTAAAACGGGCAGAGAGGTGAGACACCAAACTGCTGCTGAAAGTTTTATTGTATTTGTCATGGCCCTGCTGTTTCGAATGTCGTGTTTGTTTTTAATCGAATTGCTTTTTTTATTAATTGACAGCTCCTCTGAAATTATCACTTCCACGCGATGTGGAATCGCTTATAAAAATGTTGCCTGTTAGTCATCCCTCACACCAAGGACGGCCTGGAGGAAACAAAACATTGCTTTTTCAGTCCAACAGTGGGATTCGGTTCCCCTCCTTACGAAATTATACGTTCGGCCCATTCACCGGGCCCGTAAATGTGCAGAGTTGCCTCGCTGTTCCCTTGCAGGAAGATCCTGGTTGGGGATAAATGAATCTTGACCATGAGGCTTTGCTACTCGGTGTCTCTCTGGCCTAAAAAAGGCTGTTTAAATTCACACAGCTCATAAATTTTCATGTGTGTCCTGGAGAAAAAGCGAGCTCTGCCCAGACCTGTGATCCGCACTCAGCCCAGGGATGTTTGGGCAGCGCCGCTGAGAAGGAGATGCGAAAGAACTGACCGTGTCGATTATTTTCTTTTGTCGCCCTGGCGGTTTATGACAAACTCTCAAGGAATATGTGACATATTTGTTAATGATTAATACCTCATTTTGTGGTCGTGTGGCGGCCGCTCTGCATCCCGTCCAGCAGCTGGTCTGTTTTTCGGGGGAGAGCAGCCTGTGTGCCATCAGGGTGTTTGTGTTCTGGCCCGTGGCTTCAATATATTTCTCATAATCTGGAGTTTGTGCAGCATTTTCTTCTTATTTCCTGTCCTTTACTCCATATCCCTTTATTGAGTTTGTCTTCACACTCTCTTCAGCTTCCAGTTTGTTCCCGGTTACCCCCAACGTGGTGGAATGCGCTCCCCGTGTCCCTCATAGCGGCTGAATCCCTCCCAGCAGAAGGGTCCCAAACCCATCTCTCCAAGAGCCATTTCCCTCCTGTCAGCTGCATGAATGAGTCCAACCCCATCTGTGTATTTGTTGCTTGAATGTTTCTTCTACAGGCAGCTACTGGAGGGATGTAAACCAGCAACATGGTGATATGAGGCACATTAGCCGTTCTGTGGTCATCCTGTGTCTGTGGCTAAAATTCTTCATCTGGTGCTGAAGCACTTTTGTTTACTCTGAGTTGTACTTTTCTCTCGCAAAGGGAGGTGAACTGCTGCAAAAATAGCTGTGCGCCAGGGTCTGGAGTGGGATCCTTGCAGCTCATCCCAGGGTCTTAGAGGATCTTACTGTACTTACAGGCTGCTAACTAACTGCCAACTTGTTCTTTCTCAGGAAGGAGAGGACCTCTGAGCACCATTTGCTCCTCTTCTGAGCATCACTGCTGGTGCAAATACAATAAATGTCATGCAAGCGCTGGTGAGGCAGCACAAGACCTCTATGTATACTTAGCTTTTGAGTGTGTGTGTGTGTGTGTGTCACTGTTTGCTAAGGTGGAGTTTTGGTGGTTCAAAGCCATTTAAACAAATCTTACCTGACCATTACCCGTTAGGCTGCAGGATATTCAAATCTGGTCCCGGAAGACTGAGTTCTGGAGGTTTTTGTTCTGCCTGAGCGATGAACCTCCGACTCAACTTACCTCCTCGATCGAACCCATATTACTGCCTTTCTGGGTTCTTAGCGGCCTAATGAGAGGCGGGCAAGTGGCTCAACTTGGGCGCCCAGGACTGATGGGAATAACAGCCCTGTCCCACAGTCCGCTGTACCATATTTACATCTCAAATACACCACACCTTCTGGCAGTGGATTTTCGGGCCCTAATTTTTCACTTGAGCTCAACAGGCAATGAACCTAACAAACAGGTGTCAGTAAAAGTCAAATAAAAGTCATTATTATAATTTATCTGACCCTTTTGTTCAAGGTGACTCAAACGCAAGATTTGTAAAACCAAGTTATTTACCCCTTTATATAGCAGGGTAACTTTTACTGGATCAGTACCTTGATTAAGAGAACTACAGCAGGAGATGGGATTTAAACCCAAATATACTGACTGAAAGGTGACCCCCCCCCCAACTATTACACCACCATCTGCTCCAAACTGTACACACAGGGTTGTTATCATGTGGATGATGTTGTTATGACTCTGTGGATGTGTGGTTTGACCTGGGTTTCCATCATGGCCCGTGGACTTCAGCCCGCAGTCTCCTGTTCCCCCGTTACAAAGATAAACTGAGTATTCCTTATGGTGCAGAGCAGTTACCTTCAGCAGAGCATTTTCTCCAAAGTGACGTGAGACTCTGCAGACAAAATGCGTCAACAACAGCTGAAGAGACATAAAGACGCATGTGTTTGTCCAGTCCCACCGTTTGGCAGGTGCGCTGTACATCTGTAGCTGCACGCAGACCTGACAGGAAAGGTGGCCATGACAGAAGCTGTGATGCACATTTAGGAGGCAGAGGGGGGGATCAGGAGGGAAGTGGGTCTGAAAGAAATGTGTTCTGAGAAGCTTCTTAAATGTTGAAAGGGCTTCAGCAGTTCTGAGGGACATAGGAAACCAAATAGATCATTCAGACTTCAGATTTTGGACATCTTGAGAGCGGAGCCACCGGCATCAGGCTGTCTGTTTGGTGCCGTAATGCCTGAGAGGGAGTGAAAAAATAACATTTTTAGCAATTCAAAAAGTAAATAAGGAGTTTCCACTCCTCCAAAATCATTAGAAACCCCAGAAAAGGCTCTCTGGACCTGAGTTACGGGGTCCCTCCCACCTGTGGTGTTCTGGTCCAGGCCACCTGGTGATGAACCTGGCTCTGTGCTCAGTCACACTCATTAGAACCTCGGTAGGGTTTTATTTGGCTCTTTCCAACTACAATCACGGTTCGAATTCCGCGCGGCTGCATTGGTGCCGCTCAACCGCGTGTACCGGGACCAGGGTACCGGTCTCTGGGTCAGTCACCACGCTGCGTAAGCTAACAACGATCACACTTTGCAAAGCAGGTCAAATCCGAATGGTTGAACCATCGAGGTATTTGCACCCCGCGGGGGGGGTCACGAGAAGTAGAGCGTGGGGTCGATGGCAACTGATGGGCGCTGCCCGAGCCTCGCAGGGAAGCTGAGACGCGCTCCTGTAACCGTGCATTTGAAGATAATTTGATTTAAATTGGCGGTAAGTGGATTGAGCCGGTGCGCCTGCATTCACACAAACACGGTTATCATATCCACTCCGTTTTAATTCGACCGCTAATGGTTCCCCTGACAGGTGTGGTCTAAAGCTGACAAGTCTCGGTCCATACCTACACATACTGTCCACAGCCTCATGGGGGGCTACTAACTCACTACGACACCTTGTGCAAAGCTGTGTGAACCCTGGCATTTCAGCCAGATACCTGCTCATCCCAACCAGAGGGGCCACAGCGGTCGATGAGAAATAATCTGGGATTTCAGGGATGAAAACACAAAAGGTATTTGTGAAAGTGCGGCATGGGGGTAAAGCAGGTAGCTCTGGTGCCTCACATTACCAGGCTGCAGGTTTGAGTGTGAGTTTGAACCTGGCCCAGTCTGTGTGGAATTTGCGTGTTCACCACATGTTTGTCTGTGTTTCCTGCAGGTGCTCTGGTTTCCTCCCACAGTCCAAAGATGTGTGTCAGTGGAAGCACTGCAGAGCTGGTGAAGGAACAGGTGATGGAGCTGCACACCTCCACACAGCATCTCAACGTGCTGAGGAGACAACGTTGCTGCACCAAAGCTTCCTTCTGTCCATATTTGACAACGCTGAAATCATGATTTCGCTTTCCGGGTTGAACAGAATTTCTGTCCATCAGGCGGGATCAGATGACTAACTGAATGCCCACTGAATCTCCGCAATCCCCATATCTCCAGTAAAAGCAGATAAGATTTTATTTTTGCCCAAAGAACGTCTATCAACTGGAAAAGATGAAAAGCTGATGAAGAAGCTTTACTCCAAAATCCCAGTTTGTGAGGAGTTCACAGCCCACAGCCAAACTGGACGCACAGAGAACCACATGGAAGTAAACAAGAGGCTGACTGGAAGCCCGCACTCAGGTCGGGGGGTGGGGGTTCCCTGCTCCAGGACCCAATCCTCAGCAAACAGCTGATGGAGGCTGACAGCTGCCACTTGTTTCAACATCTTCAGAGGTAACAAATATTTATCCAGAATGTACTAAATATTAAATGAAGATAAATATTCATTTGTTTTTCTTTTGCAGGAAAAACCAGGCCTGTTCTCGGTGAGCAGTCTGTGTACCGAGCCGAAAAAAAAACATGATTTACCTGCGTGATTCATGTTGGTTTTTTTAATCAGATGTTGCTCATCTGCTCAACAAACGCATTTATCCAAAGTGATTCATAAGGCCTGAAATTGAACATTTTAATCCACGTGCATGGCAGGGGGCTGCAGGTCTGCTTTGTATTACGCTGTCCTGTTAGTCACCTTGTGAACAGATACTGTAGGTAGGCAGGCAGACAGACAGATAAACAGACAGAGACAGACAGACAGACAGACAGACAGACAGACAGATAGATAGATAGATAGATAGATAGATAGATAGATAGATAGATAAGTGGATTTTCTCCAGCAGGCCTCTCTCTCACCACTCCATTCCCACTGTGCCCTCTGTCTCCAGTCTCCAGCCTTTGTCAGAACCATAACAGGCCCAGTTTGAGCTCATCTGGGATGCTGTGTCTAAGTCCTTTTGGACCCAGATGCGGCTCCTTGGTATTTTACACCTGTCAAACTGAGGCGAAACATGATTTTGACACCCTGCCCCCATGACAGTGCCAGTTTCAACAGGCACTCGCAGACATTAATAATGCAGATGGCGGTGCTGTGGTCAGTCGCACGCGTCGCACGCGTCATCACTCGGTCACACAAGTGGCTGCTGAACGGTGTCCTAGATGAATGGGATGTGGATTTCGCCTTCAGATCGGCCCGAGGCCAAAGGGCTACACAATGTGTGTTAAAGCATCACGGACCTCAGGCTGTACAGACAGTTTTCAAAGTCCTACAAACCTTGCTTCACAGCTGCCAACATCACCAAACACACCAGCATCCCAAGTTTAAAAATATTTAAGTTACATATTTATTTACAAGCATTTTCCCTTTATCTTCAGAGCATGTGTGGTTCTTTACCCCTAAAATTTCTGCCCGTAGCAGCACAAACGCACCTGTTTGCCCACTGTGTTGCTCTCAACTCCGTTTCACAGTGTTTACAGCTTGTGTCTGGTGTCCCTTGGTGACGGTTATTTACCAGATCCTTCGCTTGAATATGGCTGACACGTTTGTACACTTACTCTACTTAAACGTATTTACCCATGTATACACCTGGGTAATTTTTTATGTATCGGTTTGGGGTAAAGCGTGCGACAGCAGGAGCTGAGATTCAAACTCGGGCCCTTGCAAGATGGCAGCTCTCACCGCCGCGCCACCTTCTGGTCCCACTCCAAGGAAACTTTAAGGAAATTCTCAGCAAAAGGCCACAGACTCCGATACCATTTGTTGGAAAATTGCCCGCTGTACTTAACACCGGGGTATATTTCCTCATCAGCTGCATCTTATCCTCCTCTAGCTGGACGCCGTGCTGCAGCCGCTCTCATTTCTCAGCATCTTCCATGTAAATTATGCACTCGATTACAGAGAGCAGGAGGATAATTGCGACCCTAAGTGAGCAGCTGTCACAGCCGTGTCCTTGTCGCCTTTGTCATCCTCAGCAGCACGTCGCGACTCGCTGAACTCCGGCTATCCGGGTTCCAACATCCTCTCGCTGCTGTGACGTGATCGTTGAGACCAAATACGATGTCGCCGCTACCTGACCAACCTTTGGGTTACGGTACCAGGCGTACATCCCGTCCCGCCTCTTGCACATGACTGAACATTAATGTTCGAAGCGGGAGAAGGGATTCTCTGCCGTGAAACCTTAGATTACGGATTATGACAGTTTGACTTTCCGAGGCGTTTCGCTCGATACCGCTGCTTAGGTTCAACGCTTCACTTTTTCGTATTGAGTGTTAAGTTCTCGCCCTCCGTTACCCCTTGTTTGCCAGTTTCACCAGTTACAGTCGTGCCGCGTTTGTGAGGATTGTTTGCTGCAAGGTGTTTGAAAGCCGAAGGAACGCAGATGCACAAGTACGGAGGAATTTGTGAGGGGAAACCGCCTTGTTATGCTGCGTTACGATGACTGATGTTAAATATTGAAGGAACTGTGTGTATTTTTGTTTGGTGATGTTTTATTTTAAATGGGTGTCAGTTTTGGGGCTCAGGAACACACAAGTAATTGTGTCACGGATTTGTGAAAATTCCCACAAATTTACTACCTTTGTAAGGCAGAGGCAGACTGTATATATGTTTTGCTTTTCGCTATATTCATGCTTCCGGAGACATCTGAGATAAATAACATGAGCTGGAGAAGCTTTGACCTCCCTGGCTTAGCAGGAGACACCCTGGGAAATGTGGGGAAGCAGCGGTGTCAAGCCGATTTGCCTGCCACGCAATGGAACGTAGTGAATCAGCAGAGGGTGGATACGCTGTCAATTTGTATATTTACATTCAGTTGCTCCCCCAAGGCCTGGGCTCCTGCACAGTCGAGTTTCTCCAGCGCTCCAAGGTGCCGCTGCCTTTAGCGCCGCTTCCACTCTCATCCCCGCGCCCAACTGAAGTCAGCAACGGTTACGTTCCGTTGCGCTCCGGAGTGCTGCTGGGATCCGGCCCGCGGTCGTTGCATAACAAACAGCCAAACGGCAGAGGGGTGTTGACAATGGTGCCCCGTTCGTGATTCTAAATCCCTAAGAAATGGAAACCACTTTCCAAGATGCATTCTTTCCTCCCTTGTACCTTCTCTCCCTTGAGCTATAGCAATGAAAGACGCAGCTTTTGTGTTTTGCCCATGATGCCGTGCACAGAAGCCCTGCCCACTCCGGCTGTTTCAGCCGACATCTGTAATATTGTTCCCTGCAGCTTAACAAGCGAGGAACCCGCTCGGTTAATCATGAGGGCTTATATATTTACTCTTTTTCATTTAGCTGACACTTTCCCCCAAAGTAACTTAATACCATAATCTCCAGCTTATGATATTTATACAGTTCATACCTCTGAGTGTTTTTCACTGGAGCAGTTCAGGGTAATTTCCTTGCTCAACACCACAGTGGGGGCTGGGATCTGAAACTGCACCCTTTGCATCCAGAGGCAGCAGCTCTATCTTCTACGCTCCCTCTGGATGTGGAGGTTGCAGAATCGCTTTTACACAGCTGGGTAACTTTTACTCTAGCAGGTCAGGATACTTTGCTTTGGGGTAATATTCTGACAGGTGGGATTCAGAGCCTGGTCATTTGGGTACAGGGTACCAGGCCACATCTTGCTGCCCCATGCTACTGTCCTTGTGTGTGTGTGTGTGTGTGCGCGCGCGCACGCGTGTGTATTAAGTAAGGGTTCACACTTACAAACTGTACAGGGTTGGCAGGGAAAGTCTTTATGTATGAAATATTCAGGCAGGTGAGGTGACCTGATGACTTCTTATGCTTCTCTGATTTTTTCAGTTCAGCAGAATAGGGAAGGACTGAGTGAGGGAAGATGTTTCCTTTCATCTTTCTGTGTAATGGCGCACGGCTTGGTTTCCTAAAGCTCGCCCATCTCAGTCCCCCATATCCACCCACAGCTCGGCAAGAGGAAATCCATGCCCCCGGCAGCTCTGCCTGGAAATGGCGGGAAGGTGCCGAGCAGGACCACACGGGGAGCTCACAGTTTAGTGAAGGATGATGATTCATTATATCCATAGCCTCAGGTGGAACTTCACTGCATAGGTTTTACCACCACCGTCAAACCCTGGGGAGTGAAGAATGAGAAATAATTCAAAGCCCCTTGTTCAGCTGATGTGACGGATGAGAGCAGATTTGGAAAAAAGCCTCCGAGGCGCTGACTTGTGTTCACTTCAGTGGACGCTGACGTCCTTCCTCAGGGAAGAGCCTCATCACTGAACCCAAGTTTAGCTGCCACTGGTTTGTCCTGGGTTGACATCATGAACACAGGGAGAAGCTCCACTCCCTGCTGTCCCCCACCTGGGTCGAGCTGATGAATTCCCACGCAGAATTGGCTACTGGATTGGCTACCTGTGCTGCGGATCTCCAGCAGGAAGCAGAACCACACGGAGGTCCCTCAAATGTCCTTTAGTCATGTGGCTGGGTGGTGCTCTGGGATTCTTTTTCCAGACAAGAACCAAACCACTTTGGGGAAGTGTGTCGGGAAAACCGAGCCAGCAGCCGCATGACACAGCAGCCCAGAATTCCACACCCTCCATTGATAGGCAGGAATCTGTGAAAACACCGGCTGCGCTGTGTCCCAGCAGGCTACTGCGCTGTTGACTTTGAGGGGGTGGGGATGCGGGGGCAGAGGAAGATGGCTGCCACGTGAACGACACGTGGGCAACGATAGGATCAGGAGCTTTCCAGGCAACAATACTGTCATGTTATGGGAAAGACGGTGTGCTAATCCAGTGGTGATGGATGGGAGTTCTGCAGCTTCTGGTTGTTCAAAACCAAAGTCAATGAGTAAATCTCCTCCCCTGCACTGGGATCCACTGGGATGGACAGGGATACAGTCAGATGTGCTGGGATACAGTGCAGCCATTTACACTCATTCACGATTCCAGCAGAAATCGTGCTGGAGCTCAAAGACTCAAACCTGCAGCCTTCTTCTACCTGTGGGCTTGGCTCTGGCATGGGGGGCTGCTGTTCACTGTTGGACACTCATGTGCACCTCCTGGCTTTTGTCATTTCTTAGCGCAGATGCCAATTTGGTTCACCTCGAGAAACAGGAGGATTAAACTCTTGCCAACGCAACATTCACACTCGGAGATGCAGGACAGGATTTTCTGCCTTCTCATTAACTTATTAAATGAACAATTTTCCTAACAGAGTATCTGAGCCAGCAACCCACAAAGGACCCAGGTTTAAATCCCACCTCCTACAGTAGTACCCTTGATCCAGATACTTACCCCGAAGGGATATAGGGCAAATTGTCCAGTTGTATAAATGGGTAAATCATTATCCATAATCCGCTTTGGAACCCTGATGCTTAAGATGCTACACTTTAAATATGCAGTATGTGGACACTGAGATATGTAGGCATTGCATACATCCTGAATATGAAGATAAGATCATATTTGTCTGCATGAATGTTGTCATTTTTTTTCTTGGCTTACTCAGATGGTCTGGATAAGGTTCTTCTGAAGTGTGCACCAGGGAAATCTGTGCTGCCAGGTCTCGATGCCGCTGTTGCTCTGAAGGGACTTGAACTTTCTTTGTCTCCAGGAGATGGAGGATGTCAGGTGGTTGATATGTGCATAAGCATGGCGGGTGGTGGTGGTGGTGGTGGGGGGGGGGGTTGGTTCACCTCTGCTGTGGCGCCGGGTGAACGCAAGTCTCTGAGGCTTCCCAGCTGCTTCTCCAGGCGTCAGTCGGTTATCGCTGATGAGTGCATAATGGGGCCTGGCATCCACGTGTCTTGTGCAGACTGCTGGACCGCCCGTGTTTGTGTGTGTTGGTGCTGGGGCAGGTTTCTTCCCTCACACAGATCATTAAGACTGTGAATAGCACTGAGCTGAACAGCATTTGAAAGCCCGTCGTGGAGGAAGGGGAGTCTTGCACACGGGGGCTCCCCATCGCTCTCGCCCACACACGAGGCGTCCTGGTGGGTTTCCAGCTTTCAGTCAGGAAAATGCCTGGGTGTATTGCGTTGGCATTACAAGCTGTTGCTTCAGTTAAGGTCTTGAGCCATCCATTTCAAAACTGCTGTGGTGCTGGGGTCCTAAGGAGTGCCCTGTTGGGTACCAGGGGGCGGACATGCAGACATGGAACAGATGGGCAGAAATGTGTGGTAAACCAGAAAGCCCTTATGGACTCGATCGAGGGGATTCTTGTACAGATCTGTGAGAAAGTGTTAGAACTAAAGCAGTTCTGCAACATTTGCAGGTTTTTAAGCACAGACACCTCTTTTCAGGCCTTGCCACGCTTTAATCAGATTCAGGTCACGACTTTGACGGGGCCGTTTTTTACCGCAGCACTGCATGTAGTAAAAAGAGACACCTGTCCTATTGCTCTTATATCTCACTGCTGTCAGCCTTCCACCAACAGACACACACAAGTTTTCAAATCCCTGGTGGGTTCTTTCCCAGGACTCTTTTCTGCCTGTTTTTGAGGAAAGGTCCTATTGACCAGATAGATACCTTGCATGGGTCTGGAGGACCATCTGCCCCCGGGAGCCGACGCAAGTGATGAAACCTCCCCAGACTGGAGCAAGAAACGCAAGATGGTGCGGCCGGTGGATCGGAGTCGCCCCAAATCTTGTTAGTTCACACACGGATTTGATTATCGGCCAATTTCCATGCCAGGGTGCGCGTGAGGTTTGCCGTTTGCCGTCTCCGGGCCCACACATCACAGACTACGAAGCACGCAGACGTCCGGCTCTGATGCTCATCGGCACGCGGCAGGGAAATCGCCTCCTCTCATGGTCACATCACCAACGTCATCTACTGTCCACTGTCTTTTATATGTGGATTAGTACTGAGAAACTTGGATGAAAAAGGAGTGAAACGTCAGGTAAGGATCCCTCGCTGCCTACATACTCACTGCCCTGCATACGTACGACACTCAATGTTTATGCATTAATATAGATTTTAATGCAAAAAAGAATCAGAACAGAACGGCAAAGACAAAGGATGTCACTGACAACAACTGGACAGTCCAAATGGGGTTCTGACTGGTGAGGTTATAACCCGGTGAATCTGGCAAACAAGGGATAATGGAGGTTGAGGACTTCATGTAGGAGGAGATAAATTATAACGGAGGAGACCACATGATGCTCAGGTGTTAGGAGGTGTGCAAAATTCATATTTGCTCCTCATACATTCAGATAAATGCCTCATGAGCCAAAGAAGGGCTATTAATTGAAATGCCATTCTTGTAACCTGGATGGGAGTATCCCAGGGTGTGACTGGTACACACAGTGAGATGCCCGAAGGCCCTGCAAAAGAGTCGGATCATCCTGCTTCTTCTTCCACCCACGTAAAACGTACCGACGATGAACAAAACTCCAAGCCAACACGTTTAAAGAGCCCCACGCAAGCCGCCTTTGGCTTCACACCTCTGTTTCACACCGCTTCAGGTACACAGTTCTGAGAAGCAAACTTAGCAACACATTTTTAATGAACAGCAAATCGCGCCAACTGTGTTCCACCAGAACATCTGACCATGCCATCCAATGCCGTGACGACTGAGCTGTGCCAAACCTGGATGGTCGAATTGCCCAAGTACTCAGTACTGATAAGTACTGGCAACACTACACAGCCCGTGCTTCCTGCCTACAGGATATTGAAAATGTGTGTGGATGACGTTACAAGCAATGGCCATAAAAGGTAAAATTCCTCCACGACGTGTGAGAAACATTACTTCACCGGAGCGCATCTGCACTGACTCAACATCCAAATACTTATTTCCACTTGAAGACATTTTCTCATCCAAAACCCTGCAGTGGTGGGATGTCGAAGGATTAACCTGCCGCAATGCCACACAACCTCAGGGCACCGGCTGAGGACCTTCTCAATGGACAACTCGGTTTAAGTGGCTGTGGTTTCCCTGCCTACAGTTATTTATTAAGCAGACTTTTAGTCTTGCAGTGTTTGTCTGCTTACGCTGATGTAACCATTTATACAGCTGGGTAATTTTTACTCTATCAATTCAGGGTAAGTACCTAGATCAAGGGTACAAATCTGCACCCTTTAAATCCACAGGTTGGGACCATTATGCTGCTGCAAGAAAGAACGTGAGAGAGAGAAAATGATGTGATTCTATGGTGAATTAATGTTCCCTGGTTTCCCTTCCACAGCCTCTGGAGGGTGTAGACACTTTACAGTGATTTGCCCATGGTTTACCCACGTTGCTGCAGCAATGACCTGGACTGGATCAGGATGTGACCTGGTGAGAGGTGGCAGACACCGGGGCCTTTAGCCGCAGCACAGCGAAAAGTTACAGAAAAAGAGCAGTGTGCGTACATCTTATTTTGAGCAGTTGGGCTGACACGCACATTGCCTCAGTCGGACCCTGAAAGCCTCGCACCCTGGTCCAGCGCACTGTGGAGCCTGCTAAAGTGAACAACTAGAATCACTAAAAAACCGGCTTGTTGGGGTATTTGGGGGCTTTTTATACGCTTCATAATGCCAATGATAATGATGATCCAGATCTAATGGGGACCTCGCAGCAAGTGCTGAAAATCACCTGGGAGCCCGTGAGTCAGCTTGGTGTTGGCACAGCCGCCACCTGAAGGAAGGCCACAAAGCGCAGCGGCCAGGTTCATATTTCCTCCGCCGGTGACCTCAGCGTGATCTTTCATTTGGAGCAGAGGCCTCATCGCTACAACAAACGGGCCAAATGGGTTGGGTGTTTTCAGGGTCTGCTGCTCACTTGACCCCTCACGCACACATGACTATCGCTTGGACCAACGCCGCTAACGCATTTTGTTCAGTTCGCAGCTGGACTTTGGCTCCGGCTGCTATGCATGAGGGACCTGGGGGGGCTCGCGTTGAACCAGAGGAACCAGGGTGTTTCATGCAGACATCCCTTCACTGGATGGATTCTATTAAAATCTTGGATGTGGCTATAATAAATAAAAATACTTTGTAATGCTTTTAAATATTTTACTTTGAGATACAGTACCATTTTTTTCAATATATGTAATGCATAGGCTCCTGTGTTCGCAAACTTGGCACATTTGTTGGTAACTTAATTTGTCAGCAAGTCCAAACTCACTTTAAAAACTTGGATATAGCTTTAATAAATAAAATATCTATCAGCTTATTTGTTTTTTTAAAATCAGATTTGATCTTTAATAAAATGAAATCTAATCCAAAATGACAAATAAAAATATCCTGTCTGCACTAACTGCTATTCAGCCCCGAGTGTTGACTAATTCATCTTATACACAAATACAGTTCCTCATCTTATTGATCATTAACACTCAGGAACACCAGCTGTAAACACCAAGGAGCTGAGTTAAATTATATTCTGATGGTGCTCTTTACTGCCATCTATTGGCCGGGAGGGAAAACACATCATTCACTCCAGTAAAAACTAATTTTAGAAAATAATAAAGCAAAGAAAGGGAATAAATAAACGGTTAAAACGTTTGTATCTTTGAACGTTTGAACTGCAAAGAGCCAAGGCAGTTACTGATGTGTATTTAATCATTTCTATCCATTGTTAAACCTTTAGGGCTCAAACTTCAGCAATAGGGGACAAGATTTAACCACACCTTTGTCTCCGAAACCTCGGTCATCCAAAATACTCTTAACGTGAATATTACACGTGCAACTGCACCTCTTGAAATCTGTAAGAATGTCGAGTTCATGCTTAGCTGATTGGTTCTGCCAATGCTTCTTCTGCAGATGATAATTGCGGGTTTTGCTAAGTGCTGCGTAGCCACTGCTCTTGCCAAAGGCTGAGACAACACAGCGAGGATGAAGGCCGTGACTCATGGGGCTGTGATGAAGCCGCCTCTCGATGTTCCAGTTTGCCACGTTTAATCAGCGAGGACAGCCGGCGAAATAAGGAGCACCGAGCGCTCGCACCCGCTTTGTTAGATCGTCCTAATATTAGCCACACACACACACACACACACACACGCCGTCTTGGTGTCACTGTGAGGATTTCATTGCCGAAAAGGATTCCTAAGTAAAAGTGGCTAAAATGGCAGCAGGTTGTGTAGAGGTTAGAACTGCTGCCTTGCAGTTGAAGAATTTCCTTCCCTGCAATACAAGGTCAAGGTATTTACCCTGAACTGAGGCAGTAAAAATGACCCTGCTGTAAAAATTGGTAAATTATCATAAGAAGCTGAGCGACTTTGAAGGAAGGGGTCAGATACACGATTACATAACAATAATGAGATAATAAGAGTCATGATAATGTATATTTTAAAGCCACACACACAAACACACACAGACACGCAGCAGTAAAGACAAAACACAAATCTGCACACACACTCCCTCTAGGTGCATCGCTCCTCTGAGAGACACAACACGCACTCAGGCCCGTGTTCATTCTGCTGATAGGAATGCAGAATTTCCCTCAGCTCGGGTGGAGCCGCAGTTGATGGGAATCTCGCACTTCTGCTCCTGCCCTTGGGGGTGACAGCGAGGAATCACAACCTCTGATGCTCTGTTTCTCCCTTCTTCTGCACACACACCTCACACACAACCAGTATCGCAGCTTCTTGCCGTTTGCCAGTGAAAACCATTCCCTCACATGAAGAAGTGTCGCTGAGCACTGATCCCTGGACTCAGTGTGTATGTGAGACCTTTAAACAGTAAGTGTTTTCTGGTCCAAACAGCTCATATGACAACAAGTAAAGGTCATCATACAAACATCAGAATGAGCTGTGGGGGAAAAACCCCCATGCTCCCACCGCAGCACAACACACTTTCCATGTCCATGGGGAAGAAGCTTTTCTCTACCAACAGCTTGCAATTTTAAGCTCCTTATTATTTACAGATTGATACAGCAGGGTAATTTTTACTGTACCAGATTAAATAAATACCTTAGCCCAGGATGCAACAGCAGAGGTGGGATTTGAACCCAAGTATTCTGATTCCAAGGCAACAAATCTCACCCCTAAAGTACCAGCAAGCTCTGAACTGCATTATGAGTAAGGAGCTTGGAGCTAATGTCACACTGGTTGGGTAAATAACCCACTATGAACACCTGTATGGGTACAAATGGGACACCTGGGTGACAAAGTGGTAAATCAATGTGACACCAAACTTTTGTTACTTCTGCTCAACTGCGAGCCCCATTTGCTTTAAGCTCTGTGTGCTCCTATTTGAAATAAATACCCAATTGAAATAAACACCCTACTTTGTCCAAACCCATTGCTGTAATCGCTGCCTGGCAGAACCACTCGATGCCAGGATATTTGCTTTCGCGGATCAATTCGGATCGATTGCTTTTTGTCCCACCTGCTGCAGCAGTCAGTGTCAGACTGCTCTTCACCTCACCCTTTTCCTGTTTGCAGCTCTGCTTGGTTCACCAAAGGAGGACACACATCACACAGAGAGCCAAGAAATACATTTCTGCACCAACTGTTCATCAGACATTTAAATATTTAATTCCCTCCCCTCCAGACTGTTACCCCAAGTGCATTTACAGGTGAGCTCACCTTAAACAGCTGGATTCCCATGAACAAACTGCTTGATATCTAATATCAAGGGGGAGGTGAACATTTTCCAAAGCTGGGCTTCTCATGTTTACATATTTTCACTTTTGCAACAAAAGTGCTTACAGCTCATTAAAATGTTTTTGATGGAGACCCTTTTGCATCCATCTGTCTATCCATCCATCCATCCATTCATCCATCCATCCATCCATCCATCCAAACCCACCTCCTTCATACCCATTTTCCTCCAGTTCTGCAGCGGAGCTCCTTGCACGCCAGGGAGAGCTTCCATTTCATAATAAACGTCCTCTGGCAGTCTTTTGCAAGTCCACGGAGCCTTCTGGTCCTCAGTGTTACTGGTGTTATTGAACGTTAGCTGGCCGGTCTCCTGCGTGCAGTATGCGTGCGTGGCGACTGGTGTGCAGTCCGGCCTGGAAAGGATGCAGTGTGAATACCAAATCCTGCGTTCCCTTCACGGCTGTTGGTTTGTTTCAACATCTGCCTCTTATGAATATATAAATATGTACAACATTAATAGCTCCTGCATTCCGCGCCACCAGCTAGCAACTGCCGCCGCCGCCACCATGTGTCTTCAGCAGATCATAACCAGACACAGTGAACACAGTGCAAAGCTGATTTCCTGACTGTTAACCATAGTTGCAAATGCTCAAATGGGGGGGAAGTGCAGTTCAGAAGCCCACCATGATGGTGCACCATATGTAGAACTGCAATGGTAGCTCACAAGGTCATGTGGTTTGGAACCTGTTGACCTTTCCCAATGATGGCTCCACCACAGCTGGCTTCAGAAATGCCCGCCGCCTCACCCTAGCACAGATGACCACAGATGACAGTCAGGCATCCAGCTACAGTATGTTTTGGTTACATGTCCCCAACAACCACACAACACATCTATACCAGGAGATGCAGGACCAGAGCGAGTAGGATCGTCGGTGACCTGTCTCATCCCAGCAACCATCTATTCATCTTGATGAAATCAGGCAAACGCTTCAGAAGTATTATGGCCAGAACGGAGAGGCTAAGGAGGAGCTTCTACCCACAGGCCATAAGACTTCTGAACCCGGACATGACATCACTACCCTCACAGACCAGGGTCCTCAATAATCTCTGACCACTCCACTCCACCCCCCCCCACTGTCACTGCCCTTCCAGGGCACCTTAACGGTTTCTTTACCATTTTGCCTATTTATTTATTTATTTATTTATTTATTTATTTATTTACTTACTTATTTATCTATTTGCTGCTTGTTTCTGTTTCTATTCTTCTTAGTGTTTGGATGTGTGTTTGCTTCATTTTCCATTATAGATTGTTCGCACAGTCATCCTGGTTCAGATCGGAGCACATTTCAACACATGGTACACAACCATGTGCTTGACAAATAAACTCTTTTGACTCTTTGACTCTCTTTGACACATACTTTAGACCGCCCAGCAAAGAACAACTTTCTTGCTTTTCTGTTGTTTTTCGCTTCTTTTTTTTTTTTTTTTTTTTTTTGCTTTTCCCTGGCCTCTTATTAAAACCACCTTAATGAAGGAGTCATTGGATGCAACGCATTCAGCAGGAGCTTGCAAGTCAAGACAAAGCAAGAGATGACCCCGCACCTCTGAGGAGCATCTGCCCAGCTTCGGCGCAGGCCCGGCGAGCAACGGTGCCACATTGTGCGCTAATCTCGGCATCTCGCCGAAACCATTATTGTGTCTTTATAAAGGGGATCCGTAATTTCCGTTTAATTTGCGGATGAAGCGCCCCGCTGGGCGCTCAGCATCTTGGGATGCCCTAAAAATGCGGTGGATTCACGGAGAGCCACGCAGCCTCAGGCTGTCTCTCAGCGTCCAGCCTATGTGGCGCTCTGGTGACTCTCGTTTTCACATTTATGACTGTTTTTATGGGGTTTATGAATGAAAAGCAGACGGAAGCCACCTGACCCCACGCAGACCCCCTGACATTAATGAGTCTGGCTGAAATTGGAGGAAGAGCTCCAGATGATGTTTAACTACTTCCAAGGAGGCCTCGCTGTAAACGGCACAGAACAATTTAATCCTGACTTTAATGCACTGAGCTGTAATGAGCGTTTGATTTTATTGTTAGATTTATTTGACGGCTCTGGCCATAAATCTCCCCGCCAGACTTTAGCCACCCTAAATGACCTCAGCGGGAGGTATATGGAAATGGGCCGATGGGCTAACTGTAGATTAAGGACTCTGAATATAAGATAAATTTAATGGCAAAGTATGTTTGGACAAAATAAGAGCCTTTAGTTCTAACAAAGTAAAATGTGGCAGCGATCTGGGGGGGTGTCAATCCTTTCTGTTGTATATCACAATATACAACACAGTTCTCTGTACTGCAGATGCTTTTAAAGACACTCCGTGAAATAAAGTGCTTCTGCAGGAAAGACTCCTGACCACAGCAGTACCACTGATGACGTAAAACTATTGGGAAGAAAATCCCTCAGTCCCTCAGAACTGCAAAACTCTTCCCAGCATTCAGTGTTGCACATAATGGGAATCTCATATGGTGGGCGCTCCTTCAGACACTTTCAGAACTTAGAAGAACATCAAGGTGGTCAGGTACATCTGAAAATGTTGTAATAAAAAAATTCTACAGAAAAAGTACAAGCATCTACCCATTTGTTCATTGTGGAAGCCGACAGTGGAATAAGCATCCAGGAATGGATCTGGAGTGTGATGTGCTCTTGAGTTTGAGAAAGTTCTTATCATTTCCCAGAAGGGAGGGTTTGGAACTGCGATGAGGCAGGTGGGGAGAGTCTTGTCTGCTCACGCTCTGGTTGTTGAATTGTGGTCAGCCTGGAATTTGCTGTTGATCAGAGCCACTGATCTTTTGCTGACTGGAAGGGGTGTGGAAGACCTGAGGATGAACTTGGTGACAGTGCAGCGCTGGATCACCATTGCCAGAGGCAGGTTGGATTTGTTTAAATGTCTGTGAGCAGGAAAGGAGAAACATGCACAGGAGAAATGTGTTGGACCAGACCAAACCAGAAGTGCCATTGAAGAGACTGAGGTTGTCATCATACTTTGCAGATGTCATGAGCAGACCGGATTCTCTTGAATGATGATGACACATGATAAAGTTGTAGAAGAACAAAGATGAGGGCAAGCAACCAGATGGATGGGGTCAACCATAGTGATAGTTCGGATCCGTTCAATGTATTTTTATGGAAAGATTCTTCTCACACAGTAATCGGGACCTATGAAAAACAGAATAAAAAGCAGTTATAACAGATATGATAAAATAAGTGTACAGGTAAGAGATTGGCCATACATTTAAAGAGGCATAACACTGGCTAGCAAAGCAATAACGTAAACCTGCCAGCACCTGAGGAGAGGAAAACAAAAATCTTCAAAAAAAGGTGAGAGAGAAAAATAAGTGCCAGCAGCCCCCCCCCCCCCCACCGTGTATTCTACATACAAAAATAATGCCACCAGTTACACATAGGAAAGACTACACTGCTGTTTATGACATTATTTTTGACACTAGAATCCAAATAAATTGCTCCTTTCAACACTGAGGACACAGGGTAGAGGACACAACCTTCTAGGGTTCACTTGGCGAATGTGGTCCACAAGAACAGACTTTCACTCAATGCCGCTTAGCAAAAACAGGTTTAACCACATCGGCTGCACGTTTACGTGCCACTGTGTTGTACACATGAGTTGTGTGGATGTCATTATTCAGCATGTTGTGCCATGAGTCATCGGGATTCTAGCACCGGCCACATAAAGAACGGCCTTGCTTGACGGATAGAAACTGAGGCACATCTCATCCCCCTGAGAGATGGCTCGAGTTAGATGACTGCCGCTGCCGGAACCTGCCGTGACGGCTGTGTTTGGGTCCCGGGAGCAGCACCTGGAGCCAGAGGGAGGAGACAGAGGAACAGGACTCAGTCTGCGATCCAACCTCCTGCTACCACCATTCTACCCCTGTAGGAACACATTCTGTCAGACAAGGGTCACTCCCCCGAGGTGGATGGGGACCAGTGTAGCCAGGGCTGTCTGGCTCTCTCTCCCACACACAAGCTTTCTAGGGATGATGGGAGTTACTTGGCACTGCTGGTGTACATGTTTCCAGATGACACATCTGTTTCACCTTCCCACCTCCTCCTTTCCTATCAAAGTAAAATGTAAACAGTACCATGTCTCAGCCCTCCACACTCTCCTCACGGGGTCTCAGGGAAGTGCTCCATGTGGTCAGACACACCTTCCCTGTCTCTGCTACAGAGGTGAGACAACTGCAGACCTCTGCGGACCCCTGGCCACCTCCTTCTTTTCATTCCTTATATGCTTGGCTGTACTAGGGTATGGAAAACAGCACCCAAAAGAGGCTGCAAAACAGGGAATAGGAGAGAAGTGGAGAGGGAGGGGAGAGCGAGAGAGCAAGTGAGAGGGAGGGTGAGAGAGAGAGAGAGAGAGAGAGAGAGAGAGAGAGAGAAGGAGAGGGAGAGGGAGGGCTGTTCAGCCCACTGTGAGCCTGGGGTCCGGCTCTGCTCGAGTGCCGACTCGTGGGGGAGTGCCGCTGAGCACAGAAATCTTCGCTCCCCAAAGCCACCACCACACACTCCACCGCACGGAGGACACACAAAGTCAGCGCTAACTTTTTGCGAGATTTACAAATTTTATTTTTGTTCTATTAATTTTGAGAGCTGGGGAATGCTGAACAAAAATGCCATGGGATTTTTCTGTAGTACGGTAGGGAGCTGCAAGAGGAAACACTTCCACCTGCCCTAGTGGGTGTGTGTGTGTGAGTGTCTGTGTGTTGTTTTTTGTTTCATTCAAAAAACAAATCTACTACATTTGTACAACACACTCAAAATCTTCTGCATGTCTCACTAAGTGTGTACCTATGTTTGTGTCTGTCTGCTGCTGTGAGTTGTGTGTGTGTGTGTGTGTGTGTGTGTGTGTGTGTGTGTGTGTGTGCATATGAGTCCGTCACTATGAGTTTTCCCCTCACATCTCCGTCATGTGTCGATTCTGGCTTGAGCTCTGAACACCTGAGGATTTCTATGAATTGACTCAGGTTTTACTCTCTTTCTCTGTCCCTCCAAAAAAGACAAAAGAATGTCTTTCTCTCTTCGTGAAAGTGGACTTACGCTTCATTGCTGGCCGTTCCTCAACTGAGATCTGCTAAACCGCACCATCAGCCAAATCCCTGCCAGCTCAGAAGACTCAACCTGTATGTTCAGAAGGTAACAGGGACCCTGGGTGTGACACACCTGGATCTCAAGCTCTGCTGAATGTGTGGCTCTCTGACAGTTGAGGTGTGAGACTGGGACCATTCTGCCTCTCATGGATTACAGCACCAGCAGGCTGGACCAGGTAAGGGACCAGGATCTGCTGTGGGATCACAGGCCAATGATGGTCACTCTGCCCCCTGTCCTCGCCCCACTGGCCAGGTAACGGCCTCTTCCTTCTACACATATCTTGATGGGAGCGACGATTGACACAATGAACTTGCACAAGAATGCTTCAGACCTGCGTGCCGGCTCACTGGGGCTTCTGGGTCGGGAGGAAAGCAATGCTACGCTGGGGTGCAACAGCAGCACGGACTTTACGACGGCAATGGCAGCGGCGGCGGTCACCACGGTGACGCGCCAGGTGGGCCAGCACGCCCCACAGTGCCTGCTGCCCCTGCCGGCAGACGGCAAGAACTGGGCGGCGCTGCTGATTGCAGTGGTCATCGCCCTCACCGTCACAGGCAACATCCTGGTCATCATGGCTGTGTCCCTGGAGAAGAAGCTGCAGAACGCCACCAACTACTTCCTCATGTCGCTGGCTGTGGCTGACATGCTGCTGGGCCTCCTGGTCATGCCTGTGTCCATGGTGACCATCCTGTACGGTAAGCGCCCTCGTGTCACGGATGAGCACCGGGTCTCTGGGGATGTGGAGGTAGAGGGGACACGTGTGAAGAGCCCTCATCTGGGAATCCTGTCAGCATTTTTTCCCTGTGCATTGTGGGATTTATTTCACATTGAGGGGTGTGGGGGAGGCGGCTAGATTCTGTGTGGTTGGATCATCCGAGCTCGTCATGTGATCTTCGCGTTCACACTTTCGCAAACTTTCACACATTCGCACGCGCACACACACGCCCTGAGAGACCTGCTGTGCTGTCCCCCCCCCGTCGAGTGTGTTGAATGCTGACTTCAAAGAGTGGAAATAAAAGCCATGAGAGCAGGGCACCGTCACACACCGCACCCCTCCCTGTCTGTTTAATAAGACCATAGCGCGATGCAGAGGCAGGACTTGTGGGATGGTGTTTCCGGGTGCCTTAAAACACCATCAAAGCCACCAGCTAACTGGACGCCTCATTACACCTCTTCTCTGCTCCTGCTCCTGCCCCACGCCATCGTGCTGTCGCTGCCGTTCCTGTTCATTTCTCACCCTTACGCCCCATCTCCTCTCATGGTTGCAGTTGTTTGGTGCCATTTCCTTAATCCGCTGTAACACTTTTGACATGTAAATGTCTCATTGCTGCTCTGGCCAGTCTTTTCGGGCACACTGGTGTGGAAAATACGGGGAGGCAGTGATGTCAAATCCACGGCTTATCAAACACTCCCTGATAATGTAGTGTAGGGGAAATGAAGCAGGGTGACTAACCAAAATCCGGGGTGCGACACATGGCTTCTCTTCCAAGCTGTCATGTATGTACATCAGGACACACCGTGTGCTGACATCACCTCCCGGCATCTGCAAGTTGTGTAAACTTTGGCTCCGGAGCTCTGTGATGCAGCAGCCAGATGAGGCGGACCACGTGTTCCTTGGCACCAAGGCTGTCACGCTATGTTAGCCGTTTGTGTTGGTTGCAGAAGCGTGCAAACGTCAGTGGGTTTAATGGGGGAGCACCTAATCCCGATCACAGTAGTGCCGTCCATCACAGCGGGTCGGGAACAGAGCTGGATTCGGGAAACACGCCACAGCTCAAAAGGGGTAGGAGGTGAGAGGTGATGTCACTAAGCAGAGGAGGTGCAGCCTGATGCTGCGTTTGAATGATTCTGGCTTTTTTCTCATTACGGAGATGGAATTGGCAATGGTAGTGGTGGCGGGGGGCTGGTCGTGCTATAAGATCAGGATCTATTTAGAATTTAGCATGGTTCTCGTATGTCCTGTGTGAGATTGGTGGGCGAATTTAAATACCCCGTTTGTCTTTTGGATTTTCCTAAGTGTAATTTTTACTTTGGGTTAATGCATCACGAATGCTTTTAGTGTCCTGATTTACTTACGAGCCCTCTTTTGCAAAGATATTGTTTATATTGGACTCTCAGGTATTCTTTAATCCAAAACAAAAAGCCACTTACATGAAACTTGAGAGAATGACAACATATCGGCGGAAACCTCTTCCCTCACTTAGCCAGGCTATTGTGGAAATAGGGCCCAAAATGTGAGGTTTGTTTGGTTTGTAATGGCAAATGTGCAGCTGAAGTGGTGGATGGGGGGGGGTGCGCAGATGTTCCGCCAATGAGAGCTCATCTTTGGAGGGTCTGCTGGCTGGAACACCTTTTACACAACCGCAAAGAGACGCGCTGAAGATACCGCTCAGGTGGCCTTAATGTCTGCAAAGGAAGCCGTCTCTGCTGCGTCTCCTGACTTCAGAGCATGTGGGCAGCTGGGGGATGCCATGGATGTGGTGGAGTGGGCGTAAGGTGATGCCCACCCCAGAGAGGCATTCACACGCTCGCACAATCACTCACACAACGTGAAGACCCATTCATCCAAACTTGAAGGAAGCCCTTTCAAACGTTAACCTCTGCACTGAGTTGAGTACCAACCAGAACCTGCAACTTCGTGGAGGAACTGGACCGCATGCTGAGACCCCAGGCTGCCCTAAGTAAATAACTAACTAAAAACACCGCTTAATGGCAGACACCAGCTTTCATTCTGCCAGCAGGAACCAGACAGAGTGTAACTGGTTTCGATTTAACTGGCAGCAAGAAGGCGGGCAGGTGAACGCCTTTCATTCGCACACCAATGTTACGTTTTCATCTGACCAGGAAAAACAGCACGGACTGGCGATTACCTTTCATTCCACCAGAAGAACATCAGTGCTTGGGCTCTCTCTGCTGCTGTTTCCTGAGAGACCCAGCAGCACTCCGAAATGGGGGTGATAATTCATATGGAGGAGCAAGAGAGAGCGTGTCATCGGGCTGACAGTTTCCCGGAACCACCAGAGAGACAAAGAGACAGCGAAAGCCTTTCTTTTCCTAACAAATTACTCTGCCGGAGCCGCTTCCCTTCTTCGCTGTCTTTTTACTCATTATTCAGCTTTGGAGCCTATCTGCCCTCAGACGTATGGGGAGGGAATCACGGTGTTTCCAAAGTAATGTTTACATGTCTTTCATTTTTTAGGCTGTGGAACCCCAGGGTATTCCGAGCAGACAAATATTTTTTGTGTTTATTTGCTGTTCTGCTTTCATCCTGTTAACTACGTTTGCATTAGGGGCCACCAAGTGCCCAGGATAGACCCTGCAGTTGTCTGCTGGCTCTATATTCGGACGCAGGGCAGGGACCCTGCAGCCTCTGTGTGTGTGTGTGTGTGTGTGTGTGTGTGTGTGTGTGTGTGTGTGCGCGTGTGTGTAGTGTAGTTTTAGATGGAAAGACCCTGCACCTCCCAGCTGTTAGATGGAGAGGCTCTACAGTTGTGTGCGCATCCACTGGGTAAGGGTTTTCTTTCCAAGAATCATGATGTCCGCCACAAAGTATAAAACTCTCAGGATTTTACCGCGTTCAAAGAATAATTGAAAACGGCGAACCACTGGATATAGGCTTCACATTTCCGTTCATAGCGCCACATCTGGAACACCTATAGCTTCTAGGCCCTGCTCTCACCATCCTCAGTTGACTCATTACACCAGTGACTCTGGCTGCAGTCTCCGTTCAGATGGCGAGGCTCCTGCGATAGCGGCGCTGCTGTCACTAATGAAGCAAGCGGCAGCCACATTGGGACCTTTGGGGCTGCCGGCACGAAGGATGCATCACATTCAGGCTGGAACATAAAGACACAGCGACTCTGTGCCTGGCGGATCCAAGTGGACCAAACAGCCATCAGTGCATCAAAACTCCTGTACGGCCCCTTGGCTGCATATCAGCCTGTGCTGCGGATCAAACCCATTAAAATATCTCCGGTTTCCGGATCGGTACCGTACACCACACTGAGGTTTAGTGACGTGAATGAACTCATCAAACCCACAGACACAACTGGGAGACAGTCTGACTCGGTCAAACAACTCGGTTTGTTTGTAACTCAAAATTAAAAAAGCATTCAAAGTGTTCAGCTCCTGGTGCAGAGATCTTCTTGGATCCCACAATGTACTGGTGGTGCAGCTGTGTAAATAGTTAGGGGTCTAATTTCTAATTGTGTCCGTGGTCGGGAGTTCTCAGGGAACTGTGGACCTTCTACCTGTTCACTGTACTCAGGAATTTCAGCAGGTGTGCTACTTTATTTTGTGAGTACGGGTGTGCTGCTGCATTCAGTGTTCCGCTGCTCCAAGGCCCTGCTTACCTTTAAGCCACTGTGTAATGCAGTCCCAGTTATCCCATATTTGGGTCTCTGGCCTTCCCTCTTACTTAGTTTTTCTTCATGCTGTACATTTTGCAAAATGGATACATTTCTGTTCAGGGTAGAAAATAAATAAAAGGTTTTTTATAACTTTTTATTTCATTACCGAACCGGTCTAGCAATCTTTTTCTCAATATTTTATATACGGTGCCCGGCCAAAAAAAAAGTCACCACCTGGATTTAACTTAGTGTTATGATGTGGGGTTGCTTCAGTTGGTCAGGCCTAGGTTCAGCAACCTTATGTGCTCAAAAAATGAGGTGAGCTGAGTACCTGCATATACCGAATGACCAGGTTTTTCCATCAATGGATTTTTTCTTCGTATTCCAAGATGGCAATGCCAGGATTCATGGGGCTCAAATAGTGAAAGAGTGCTTCAGGGAGCATGAGAGAGACATCATTTTCACACCTGGATTGGCCACCACAGAGTCCAGACCTTAACCCCACTGAGAATCTTTGGGATTTTGTGCTGGAGAAGACTTTACGCAGCGGTCCGACTTTTCCGTCATCCATACAAGAAAAATGAACGCAACTCTGGACGGAAATAAATGTTATGACATTGCGAAAGCTTATCGAAGCGATGCCACGGTGAATGCGTGCCGTAATAGAAGCTAAAGGGGCTCCAACCAAATATCAGAATGTGTGAGTTTTTTTGGCCGGGCAGTATATAATTCTGTGCTTTTTGTTATCCAGCCCACTGTTCAGTTTTGGCAAGATAATCAGAATTCTGCCGTAAAAGGGTTAATAATACACAGTTCTCTGGCCCAAGCCTCTAAAAATATTAGGCGCAGCTAAAACAACTGAGAAATAATGTAAAAGTTTTTTGTTTTTTTAAAATGTACTTTCCAATTTCTGAAAATTAAAATGCTGGGGCTCTACCAGCCCCTATTTAGTGTCACTTGCTGCCCGATTTATCCCATAAACATGTGCAGCGTTCCTCATCACCTTATTGACCACCAGACCTCCAGAGCACCAGACGCCAGCTGTTGACATTGCTGAAAGGAGTTAAATTAAGGTGGTTCCACATCCGTGTTCTGTGTGTCTGTCACCTGCTTTCTCCTAAATCCATGGTGTGATTTGCTCTGCTGTGCACAGAACTTTCAGATAAGTGGAGAAAAAGCAGCTGAAAGTACACAAATAAACTTGAAAATCTGTTCACGTTTGAAAATGTGTCACTTTACCGTTAAAAACATGAGGTGCCAGTGTTTACCAGACCCTGTTAAGTGTTACTGTTGTCTTTTAAAGCAGTTTGAGAATCGGTGCTGCACTCTGGACCCCTTACTGAGCCTTTCTGATGCCATCAGCCAAACCTCTTCATCCTTCACTGACTGTAAAACGCTGCCCTGTCTCCTTTCTGCTTCAGCCTTCTCGCAGAACAAAATGAGTGTGGCACTTGGTGGTCCGCTTTAAAAGAAAAAGCCAGAGTGTGAATGGAGGTTTTATCTCCACCACAACACAGCGTAGACCTGGTTCTTTCAGGATTTTCACTGCAGGCTGCAGTGGAGAACGAGGAGAGCAACAGCACTCTTCGTGCACTTCTAGGTGGCGTGACCTGCAGGTCTGAGGCCTTTGTGCCAGAGGAGAACACGGCTCGCGACGAACGCGTGAATGTGGCACACTGGAGGAGCGGAGCAGAAGAGGAGGAATAACTCAGCTGAGCTCATGCTGCATTCGTGCTGCATTGAATTTACGTGGGTACGACCACTTGGGGCCCCCATCACCTGGGGAAACGCTTGTTTGCATGTAAATGGTGCTTCGAAGAGCAAAGTTTATCTACAGTACTTTGGCCTTAGCCACAAACTGCAGATAATGAGCTACAAAATGCTCAGATTACAGCCCATTTAATATTTAGTTTTCCCAACCGAAAAGATGGAAAAAGTTCATGTTTTTCAAAATTCGCGCAATATTTTTCAGTATGCATGCACAAAGCACAATGAAAATAAGTGGAAAAGCAGAAACAGATGTTCTACCCATTAGTTTAGTAACTAATTTCATGCTTATTAATCTGTCAAATAAATGGGGGAAAGTGGGGTGCAGTTAAGGCAAACCTGGCCTCCCTGTCTCTTTCAGTTTCTCATCATGCGGTGAAATGGGCCGTGGTTTTACCCTGTTTTCTGCCAAAACAAGCTGAGGTGATTCACAAGCGGCTCCAGCACAAACACTGGCTTCATTTTTTTTCCTTCATAGGTAAACAAATAATGTAAGATAATAATAACCCAATAACTTGCAATCCAGCGTTTCAATAGAAGAAATGTACTTTATTTGTAGCGCTCGGTTAGGGCAATTTTTCCTCAAAGGCTGGTGGTCGCCGTCCAGCTGAGCCCTCCTTCCAGACTGGTGTGCGTGGGGGGGACGGGTGGTGTAGCAATATAAATAATGATATTTATTGTACAATTATCCACAATGAAGCTGGGCTCTTTGGCTCTTTGGTAGTGGGTAAATACTGCATAAATTCATCAGCCGCCGCTTTGAGTCGATGAAACGGCCATTTTTAGGGTCGACTCCCAAGCCCAACAGAAGACTTAAAAGCACAATGTAAATGTGGCAGGCATTGTTCTCCGTCCCGCTCAAACACACACTCCCTGTCATGCTGCCATCCCTCCTTTGTTACTCATTGTTTGCTTAGGCTGACACTGTTATTCACGGTAACTTATATCTGACAGTTTCATCTTCTGCCTCTTGCATAGCTGCATGGGGCTCTGTGTTGGATGAAGCATCTGGAGCCATGGTGAGAAAGCAAACTTTAAACTTACAGAAACGTCGAGGTTCTCCGACCCCCATAATGCCTTCGGAAACAGTTTTTACTGCATTAGTGCCCTTTGGCCAGAAACCTCATAAACTCCTTCAGTGGACGACCTCCTTTTGGCACAACACACACTCCTGTTTTTCACCGGAGTAGTGGTGACACAGCAACCCCTGCAAAGAGATCACGTAGTAAAACATTCCTAGCACTTGGCATGAATTCCTTTCGCTCTCACAATCCACATTCTAATAAACTTCCCGATGGATCTGATAAATTGATCAGTTTTGGTCTTGCAGTTTATAGGCAGGAACAGTGTGATAAAGGGGGGGGGGGGGGGGGGGTCATGCAAAACACATTCTGATGTGTCCCCTTAACCTACCGAGTCAAACAGTTGGGTTATTGACTTATGACCCTGTGTGATGGGTTGGTTATGTTCTTAACTACTTCACGGAAAAAGTTGCTCCTAAACCACTAGTACAGGTGTTCTACATTTTGCGAGTCTCTACACTGCATCCCAAAATAACCGTGCAAAGAATGGAGAAGCTGCTGGTTTAAAGGGAGCAAATTTTAAATAACTTGCCCATCATCTCCCTCAGATAAACTTCTCATACGTTGCCTAAATCTACAGTATGTGCAGCAAGTAGGCGCAGTTCGATAAATCTGAATTTCAACGGTGAAGCTCTTGAGTGCCGATTTCTGTTGCCTTTTGTCACGTCTCCATGGCCTCGCACTCGAATTTACCGCCACTTTAATTTTATTACTGGTAGCACTTTGAAATTTTGTTTGTGACAATTTCCATCCAAAACAGTGTGAGGTGTTGCAGAGGAAACCGTGCTGGAATCTGTCGTCTGCAGTGTGGTCTTTGTACAACCCGTGACAGCTTGTTTTCAGAAGGAGGGAGCTAAATCCATACCCGGAGGAGAGCCGAGCCAATTGTTGCATGTTTTTGATGTAGAAACATTTGAAAGCCATCTTCCTCCCCCCTCCATTTGCTGTGGAAGTGTGGTGAAAGTTCTGCCTGCTGCAGGGCTAATTCCTGTCCACCTCTGTGTCTGGCAGGAGCACCCGAACAGAGAGTCATTTCTTCCACTCACAAGTAGACGACGTGAGACATCGGCCTTTCATTTCTTTCCAGCAGAGATATTGATGCCCCTGCCAATGTTCCCATCACAATTTTGCAGGTGCCCCTGGAAAATGTCTCCATTCATGGCTTTAGTGCCACAGCTTTGTTCCTTCCTACCGTAAAGAATCTCCGTGAAGAAGGCAGAACAATGAGATCTGGCCTGTATTTGATTGTCTGGTCATCTGCATGCCGGCTACGTTGCTCTGCTTCGGATGATTTAAACTCTGTGCCCCCGGCGTTTTGTGCACTCAGAAGTTTCCGATACAGCTCAATAAAAAATCACTAGTGTGTTCCCAGAAAAATCGCAAGATGAAGAGCAACTTCTTTTATTTGGAAGCTGACCTGGGTCTCTCAAGGGCAGAGATTTATATATGTTGCAAGAATTTATTCTTGCCTGACTGGACTTTATGGCTTTCAGTACCTTTGAAGATGTATAAGACACTGGGTCAACTTCCTGTAGGGTAACCTGTGAGCAAGTAACGTGACTCTTCGTATGAAAAGCAGCAGAAATTGCATTCTGGAAAGTCTATCCGCACAATAATTTGTTTTACTCAAATTGAAATTGAATAAAAGTTTCATCCTAATGTTAAATTTATATTTTAATTTCATCTTGTCCCCAAGCCAGACTGATGGTAGGGGAAAAATGTGGTTTAAAGTTGCCTTTTTAGCATAGCTGCAAACATCTTGAGAGCCTTGTGAAGTTTGGAGAAGACATAACTGTTGGTCCTTTTCTAAGTACACAGGAAGAGGTTCTTTCATGTTCCTGCTTTATACTGTTAAGAGCACACAAACTAGAAAATGCTGGTTTGACTGTGTTCATCAATGATGTCCAACCCTTGTCACTGCAGAAGATCCCTGGAATAGTACAGGGATTTGTACAATACACTGCTACTGCGGTATCTGAGTGTAACTGGTTCCTAGAAATCACCCAAATGCCATAAATTCAAATACTGAGCAATTCATTTCCCCAAAGTATCCCTAATGCTCTAAAATAGCTGTTTCAGTGACAAAAAGCACCAATTGCCTAACAATGAGGTCATTAATATGCATTTGTGTGTTTAAATGCAGTTTAATTTTATTTTGCATCATAATTTAGGTTTTGTTATAAGTAATAATATCAGCAAATATTTAATAGTAAAATTTATGCAAAACACGAATGAGTGAAAACAATACAAACAAAAAAACAATAAAGTGCAGCTACAGTAATGGTTGTCATTGGGAAGCCAATCCGCTTGACAGAAGGGGCCGAAATGACGAAGCGCGAACTGTGTTTGAATCCGGGCCATACGAGCCAGAGACTGAGGACACAGATGCTGGGTGCGGTGACGCCACCTACTGTCACACTCGCACCTGTGCCAGTTTCCAATCCAATAATTCTCTGATGTGGTTCAGCTCTACTCAGCTTTTTTATGGCGTCTCAACTCCATACCGATCCAGGTATGAATATGTACTGCTTGTTATATCAGGACCTTCAAAACCTGGAGCAAATACCAGAGTACAGGTGTATAGTATAACAAATACTAGCATTTTTTTAAAAATGTGTCTTGAAAAAATACCCAATTTTCACATAATGTTGCCTTTTTCATTCTCTTCAAGAAGTTACTTAATAGAAAGCTGCATACTGGGATGGGTGAGGATCCAACCCAATCCAAATAGTGGGGAGGAAGTTGGTGACCATGACAACTTGATGCACTTTGAGCGAAAAACATAAACAGCACTTACACTACCTAGAGCCATGTCCTCAAATTGCTGAAAATTGAAAAGAATAATGGAAGAATCCTGTAACCATGGTTCTGAGAGTCAAAAGAGCCATTCTGTTTCCAAGCCTTCTTTGACTGGCCTTGCTGCATCATGGCTGCAATCTCAGCACAAGCTATTTATACCAGGGCCTTTCAAATACCATTAAACCTTAATTTCACCCTGCTATTGGGTACATCAGTTCATTTGGAGGGCGTACTGACCCCTGTTGTGAGCTGATCTTGTTTTAAAAGCTGTTGAGTTCCTAAGTTATGGAAGGAAAAGCTCGAAGAGATGGACTGGATGAAAACTCACTTCACTCTGGTCAGGAGCATCTGTGTCGCGTCGCAGACGTGTCACTTTACTCCGTTGTCTACCTGGGTATTTGTGCCGCCTGCCTGTGTTTGGCATCTGTGAAGTGAGACATTTGTCTTCTTACGCTTCTGCTTGCACTTCCTTTCAGCTTTAGAGACTGAGCAACCTTGTCACTGGATGCTATTTTTCCGTCATCAAGTTTTCTGACCATTGGCTTTGCTGCTGTGTTGTGTCTCACTGCAGGATACAGCTGGCCGCTGCCCTCCACACTGTGCCCCATCTGGATCTATCTTGATGTCCTCTTTTCTACGGCTTCCATCATGCACCTCTGCGCCATCTCCCTGGACCGCTACATAGCAATCCGTAACCCCATCCATCACAGCCGCTTCAATTCCAGAACCAAGGCCTTCATGAAGATCATGGCAGTCTGGACCATTTCTGTGGGTAAGTCTTTAAGATCTTCGGGTGGTGTCATGCACTCCTGAGGATTAAGGCTCTCCAAATCATTATGATTCAAAAAGTACTGTTGGAGAATTGCAGTGTTGTGGCTATCATTGATGTATAAATGTAGATGAGATGTGAACTGTCATCGTGTTTATGAGGAGAGGTAGATACCGTTTGTCCAGATCATTACAACCTCATCACCTCTGCCAGTGCAATGTTAACACCGAAGCAGTTTGTGAAGAGGAACGTCATTGTTGCTTCCCATGTCCAAGTACAGACCTCCCAGATAGCCATGTCCCACTTATCCTTTCACAATCCAAACAGAATCAAGCCAGCCAGGTGAGCAGATGGTTTCTCAAGTCATATAACAAGTGAGGGCAGGAAATTCCAAACCCGGACCTGTGCACCCTCGAGGCGACGGTGATGGACGCTGAATGTAAAGCAGCTCACGCTGCAGCTTCACACATGACACATACCAATAAAGTGCACAAAACGCATGAGGTAATCCAGTTTTACTCAAACAAAACAGACAATTACAAATGACAATTGCGAAAGACAATTAAACAAACGCAGCGGCTCTAAAGCTGCCCCTCTGTTGGCAAGACGCTCGAGGCCACTTGAGATGCGATCTGAAAAATGCAGACCAAAGCTCGGGCCAATCAGTTAAATTCAAACATTCGTTCCAAAACAGGCAACTGTCCTAACTCACTGTTTCACTCCGGGCCTGCAGAGTTCGGGGAGTGACCAGGCGTATGTGGTATGGTGCTAGACTTACAGAGTTCTTACCAAAAACTTAAAGCAAATGTAGGAGCATAAAGCAAGAGCTCGAGCAGCATCGGCCTCCACATCAGTCTGAGCGCCGCAGCGCAACAACCTCCTGTCCTCTAAGACACCTTGGGCACACCTGACCCTCACCTCTTTATTGATTTATTCGTTTTATTTGTTAGCGATCGCTGCAGCACTGAGTAACACAGAAATGAAAAACAGAAACAGATGAATTATGAAAACATATGCACATATAAAGTAAGGATCTTCTTCTTTATCTTTCGGCTGCTCCCGTTAGGGGTCGCCACAGCGGATCAACTGCTTCCGCTTCTTCCTGTCCTCTGCATCTTTCTCCGTCACACCCACCACCTGCATGTCCTCCTTCACCGCATCCATACATCTCCTCTTAGGCCTTCCTCTTTCCTGGCAGCTCCATCCCTAGCATCCCTCTCCCGATATATCCAGGATCTCTCCTCTGCACATGTCCAAACCAACGCAACCTCGCCTCTCTGACTTTGTCTCCAAACCGTCCAACCTGGGCTGACCCCCTAATATACTCATTCCTAATCCTGTCCATCCTCGTCACACCCAATGCAAATCTTAACATCTTTAACTCTGCCACCTCCATCTCTGCCTCCTATCTTTTGGTCAGTGCCACCGTCTCCAACCCATAAAGCATAGCTGGTCTCACTACCATCTTGTAGACCTTCCCTTTCACTCTTGCTGGTACCCTTCTGTCACAAATATATAAAGTAAGGATAAAAGATTGAAATATTTCAAGAGTCTCCAAGAAGTCCACTATGCAGAAAAGGGGCCTGCAGTTTGTTTATATCAGCTGCTAAGAGTGATCAAATATTTCTTTTTCTAGAGGAGGAATATTCATCACCTGGATGAACCGTTCGCTTTTTTTACGTTAGGTACGGACCACGAGAAGATGCTACCACCGATCTACTAAGGCTGAGAAAAGTTTCTCATAAGTTCTCAAGGTACCGTTAAGCAGGCTGACTTCCCATTTGCGTAGCTGAAGAATATTTAAGAATTTACCTCCTCCTACTCACTTACCTCATCGCTTAATCAGGTGTGGCCAACAATCCTACAGGTGGGCATCACTTTGCTGCTCCATTCCACACTGACACGGACCACAGGTGCTCAAATGAGGCGTAAGGGCACACTTGGGGGCCTGATTCACAGATTCGATTATTTGGATTCACGCTACACCCAAGCCAAACCTTTGCCTCGGGAAAAAAGCAGCACCCTTCTGCGTTCCGAATACGCAAATGGTTTACTGCGGAGCAGCCTGCGAGGAGGGGAACGGGCTTCAGCGGTGCTGCTTCCAGAGACACCTGGGCCCCACAGCAGAGAAACTCGCAAGGCGTCGTTCTAATTGCTGCTTAGGATTTCAAAGGGTTTTCAAAGCTCCTTTGGCATCTCTTCAGGGCGGCGAGCTTCCTAAGTAGCGCTCGCCGAAAATTGCCGCGTTGCCGAGTGCGTATCCAGGCGGTCATCAGTCGCCCCTGGTTGCGCTGCTAATGCAGCTAAAACGCAGGGGTTTGACACCACTCAGAAGGAGCAACTGTAAAGCCAGCTGTCATAGGAGCCATCATGCTCACATTTCGCCATCCTGTGTGCATTTTTATCCGTTTCTAAAAGTAGACAGCAAAATTGTTGCTTTCATTCGTTTCAGAACGTGTTGATTCTTCTCAGATGCTCTGACAGACAGTGAGTTTAACAGAAGGCTTTAGCTCATTCAGTCGCCAGAGGCCACCGGTGGCCCTTATCTCCCTTCGACCTGATGACACCGCAAATGAGGTTTTACAAGTTCTTGAGTGTCTGTGATTTATGAGCACCGAGGAAATTCGTCCTTGAACAGTAAAATCAGCTGTAAAACTCTGGTGTCGGTGGAGAAAAGGGGGAACAAGAGTAAAGGCACCTTCATGGGTCTGAGAAATTCACTGTTGAAATGACTGAGGAGACATTTCATCCAAAGGTCTTATAACTCTATGGAATGAACTGGATGGTAAAATGGGTGCCGTGCTCTGTTACTGTTGGGATAAACATCCTTGCAGATCAAACTGAAGGACTCGGGTTTGAATCGCACTCTTGCTCCAGTACCCTTGATCAAGGTAAAAGTAAACTTGTGAAATTTACCTTGATTTATAAATGGGTAAATAATTCTAAGTACCATAGTGTATAATCCCGACACTTTTAAGTGGCTTTGAACAAAAAATGCCATATAAATAAATCAACATAGGTTTAATGAAGTGGTGAACAAGTTACCGGAAGCTCTCAAATGAAACAAATCTGTAGTTAAATACATTTGAAAGTTTCCTTTCCTTCCATTAACATGATGGAATGCAGTACCAGGTCACATGCAGGTGTATGAGAAACCAGAGGTTAGGGGATCCTCTCATTTTTTCTACCTCAATCCTACCAACAGCGACATTATTGACTGAGAACCAGCCTGGATTTTTGACCTAGTGAGTTGTGCAGAAGGGCGGATGTCCGACTCTGTCCCGTTTTACAGCACCACCAGCCTCATGTTCCTCTCTAATAAGAGGGAAAGATGCTAGGATTTGTGACCTGATGGGTGTTATATTTACCGGACCACATAGGGAGGCGATGAAAAGCTTTGGTATGATGTGGTCCACGGGTGCTTTGAGGTCTAGTAGTGGGGAACAGAGTATTTGCATCTAGATGGGTTTTGTTCCCATTTGCTGCAGAGTGAACCCGATCTGTGTTTAGCTGCTCAGCAGCAAGGAACATCCAAACAAAATATAAGTGTGGGACCTCCTCCATTCAACTCACTTTAAAAGTGTTTACAAGCGATGTCTGGTGTTGCTGAGGACTGGTGAGGAATGTTACACACAGTACAGTATGTTAACGGGATAAACCTGCCAGCAACTGGCAAAAAATACGAGTTTGAGGAGAGAACATTTCCATTTCTTGTAATGTTAAAGTAGATTTTATTTTAGTGCAGATTCAAGTCAATTAAAATTTTACAGCATCATCTTATTGAGTAGTGTTTATTGTTATAGCTGCATATCCAAGACTTTTATCAAACCGAACACGTGAGCTATTCATCTCCATTATTAAGTATTAGCGACTGCAGCTTAGTGGTAAAAATGAGTTTGGACTTTCTCAAAACTTAAGTTACAAGCACACATCCAGATCTGTTTGCTAACAGAGGCACCGCTGTTTCATATTTATTTGTAGCACAAAGCAATCATTTATTCTGTTTTTGTGGAATAGAATTGTTTTTATGCACTCACATGAACACACAATCTTGACAATTCATTATTGTTATTATTATTTTAAAGAGCAGGAAATACAAGAACAATTCAGCTTAAGTACTCTCATCCAGAGCTGCTACAGCAGGCCCAACCATGCCCTGCTATACTGCTGAAGCTTTTCATTCTTCTGCTGACTCCATCATTTGTCTCTCCTTCCACAGTGATATCCATGCCCATCCCGGTTCTGGGCCTCCATGACTCCTCCAAGGTGTTCAAGGATACCACCTGCCAGCTCACAGACAACAACTTTGTTCTGGTGGGGTCCTTCGTGGCCTTCTTCATCCCTCTGACCATCATGGTGGTCACTTACTTCCTGACCATCAGTGCCCTCCAGAATGAAGCCACGCTGTGCCTCGACCAGCTGGTGCCCAAGCCCAAGTGGGCCACCCCATTGACCTTCCTGCCCCAAGGCTCACTCTCTTCGGAGAAGCTCTTCTTTCGGAGGTCACTGAGCCGGGAGTCAGGGCCACAGACTGGCCGGCGGACCATGCAGTCCATCAGCAACGAGCAGAAGGCCTCCAAAGTACTGGGGGTGGTTTTCTTCCTCTTTGTCGTCATGTGGTGCCCATTCTTTGTGACCAACGTGCTGGCAGTGGTGTGCGGAGATGCCTGTAGTCCCAGCGTCATGGACGGGCTGCTCAACGTGTTTGTGTGGGTGGGCTACCTGTCATCCGCCGTCAATCCCCTCGTCTACACGCTCTTCAACAAGACCTACCGTTCAGCCTTCTGGCGCTATGCACACTGCCGCTATCGTGAGCAGAGGAAGCCATTGCAACTCATCCTGGTCAACACCATCCCTCCGGTGGCCTTCAGCCACAGCCAGCTGCCCCTGGGTGACATTACCCCCCTGAGAAATGGAGGCCGTGCTGTGGGGCGCCACCTCTACGCCCCAGTGATCGACAAGGTCAAAGGTGGTGCTGGATCAGGTGGAGACGAGAAAGTCAGTTGCGTGTAATTAGGACCCTCTTGGGCACGGAGGGGGGAAACCATGGCAACGGGCAGGAAGTCCTGTGGTGGTACTTATTGCGCCAGAGATGCTGTGAACGAGGACCGAGTTATTGGGAAGCTGTTAAGGGCAGGAGTGGAGCCACAGACAAAGACGTTAAGAGATGCGTTGCATTTCAGACAGTGTTATATATTATTGAAAGAATTTTTAAACATACAAACAACCAAAAAACAGTGAACGCAAGGGTGTCTCACTCTGAAAAACACTACCCAGATGTGTTTATGTTGTACAAAAACATGTGAACGGGCTTGGTTTTGTCAAATATCAAACAGATTGTGTGTTGCGGAGTTCTGGTGTTGTACTGTGTTGTTTATTGCTCCATTGAGGGTGTTCGACTCGGGGGGTGGTGAACGTTGTGTCCGTGCTTCAGGCAATATCTGTCTTTCAGCGTGACCTGGAGATGACCGCCTCCCTACCTCAATGGCACAGATCCACATATCCCAGCTGAGAAGTTGCCAGCTGTTGTGTTAGTAGAACATGGTGCCACCGTAGTGTGTGGCCAACCTTCATGCTGAAGAAACTGGCTCTGGCAGCAGTGTTTGTGCTGCTGTTATGACTGTGTTTATTTTTGCTCTGTTACTTGAAGAGAACATCCTGAAGGTGGGCAACAGGATCACTGGAGAAGCTGCAGTCTAGCTAACCTATTAACTTTGTGTTTTCCCCCCTGTCCTCTGCCTTCTCAGTCACCATCTCTCCCCCTCTCACACTATTAGCTCCTCCGTCCATCCATCCATCCATCCACTATCAATAACCCCTTGTCCATTGCAGGGTCACAAGGGTTTAGAACCTTTGCTGTAAGCATAGGATGAGAGGCAGGGTACATTGTGGATGGCAAGTTCACCACAAGACACACATACACACATTTATTCACTCTTCCTTTCTCTCACACAAACTCAAAACACACAAAAACTACTTAGATTCTCAATTTCACTTGAATATCCTTTATATTTTTCCATTTCCTGTTGTTCTTTCCACATACACACACACATTATCCTTTTCCTTTTCCCATATTGTGTCCTTTCCTGTATTTCTCCTTCTCAATGTCTCACTTTCATGTCTCACACACACACACACACACACACACACACACACACACACACACACACACACACACATTCTCTCTCTGTGTTTCTCTCTCCACCCCTTTGGTGCCATTTGTTATGTGTGGAGAACATAATCGCCATCATTAGGCCATTTGGTGAACTGTTCCCTCTCTCCATTACTTCCAATGGCACACCAGACCAAACAACACCATTCATTTGGCTTTAACTGGGCCAGCTGATGGCTGTGGGAGCAGAATCGGCCCAACAGGTGGCACAGCCATGGGCCAGTACACTTGAGCATGTTTTTGACCCGAATTTCTTCAGTGAATATTCAGTGTTGTTTATACTCAAACACATATGTTGGTCAAATAAGCATGTTTTAACTAAGTTGACACCAAAACACCACAAGTTCTGCCCCAAATAGTGAAAACTGAGCTGTAGAAAGCTGTGAAACAAACACACACACACACACACATTTCCATATTTAGGTGAGCTGGTTTCAGTGCCTGACTCCATTAGGGTGAAACACTTGAGGTTTCCCTCTTGAGTCCTGCACTTTACTATTCTAGACACCCAGGCTCTTCTGCATTAGTACTGCATTTGGATGGTGTAAAATATGGTATAGATGGTCCCACTGGCTTCCTACGCATCATAATTTCCCCCTTCCAAGTTACTACTCCTGTTCAGCCTCTCCTGTTCTGAGAACAAAACAAATATAACAGAAATCTATCTCTGTTGTGGTGACGCTGGCCCATTGTGTGATGCTGATGCTGCGATCCGTGGAGGTGGTGCCCTCCACACCACATGCCACAGGGTGTGAGTTCGATTTCCAACATTTCCCCTCCTCAGCCGTCTCCATCATCACCACCATGGTCAATTTCCTGGGTGTGTGTTATACACTCCACGTAGTGTGGTCGCGCCAATCAAAATGGAACGGGAAACTTTAACCACCTGAACCCACCCCAAGGCACAATCTCACACTGTGGTGTGACTGAAAATCAGGCCTGGCTCTGTCACAGACCAAAGGCACACCTGCTCTACCTACCTGCCATCAGCATCCAGTTCAAATTCACATTATGCTCTATTAGCATGATGCACTATTCCAAATGTTGCCAAAATTAAATGCACAAAAATACTCACTCAGCAACCTTAACTACTTGCTCAAGTCAGGGTCGTGGTGGGTCGGAACCTATCCTGGAAGCAAAGAATGCAGGACAAGTCAGGGACCCTTCTGGATGGAATGCGACTCCATTTCAGCAAACAAAATATAACAGGAATAAATAAATATATAAATGGTGAAAACAATATACAACAATAAGAAACATTGTCCCATCTGCTCCTTTAAAGAGAAGTTTGTGTTCCATGCACTATGGCTCAGGTTGCAAACACAAGCCTGACACTTTTCTCCAAAGCAGGTGCACACACTCGTTCAGCCATTTTAACAGCGGGGTAATTTTTACTACAACAATTCAGGATAAGTACCGTGTTCAAGGGTACTACAGCAGCAGAGATTCCACCCCAGGTCCTTAAAGTCCAAAGGTGGCAGGTCTAACCACTATGCCTCCTGCTGCTGAGGATAAGTGAAGGTTTATTTTTGATGAAATCAGTTTAAACGTATGGCAGTCCAGCACAAAGTACAGTCGTGTTCCTCACCTTTCCCTCTTTTCATTGCTAGGCTCTCATCTCTGAGCTGGATTTTGTGAAGGGTTTTGAGTGTCTTTCTGGTGTTCCGTTGAGCACATTTTTTTATTTTTAAAGTTTTTATTATACTGCATCTTGTCTATTTAATCTTAAAGGTCAACCATGTTTATTAAAAAGAATCCCTGTACATTTTAAAGTTCTCTACCAAATTAAATAAAAACATGTGTGCTTTGAAAGAAACTGAATGATTTTGATCTTGATGGAGAAATGGTCTGTTGCAAAAAACGGTCATTACAATAAGTCACATTTACAGGTAAATAATACTATTGTGATGGGTCTGCCAGCTCAATGCCATGGTACAGATATCATCTGGATGCGGAAAACACAGTAAAATATGACAAAATGGCCAGCATTAGACCACTCTGGAGTCCATGTTCTGCGCTCATCACTTCAGCATTTGCGCATTTGCACTCTGGCTTTGGATTCCAGCCATTTCCAGCTGGCAGCTTTAGAATAAATACCGGTATTATAAAGTTTAGTTTTTGTCAAAGCTGAACCACAGATACAACAATTACATTTGTGTTTAGGAACTATCCTATTTAGTGTCCATGAGCACCTTTCGACATCCTTTCGCAGTTTTTCTTTGTTTGATCTATATGGCATCATGACTGATGATGCTGCTCTCCTTTGTTGCATTAAATGGTTTTGAATTTTTCATAACTGAAGCACCTGCAGTTCGGCAACCAACAATTTAACACTTTTTACCTCCTCTCAGGTTTTGTGCATTATATTTTCTCAGAGCAAGTTACCATCCAGTTAACAAACATGGAGCCAGATGAGTTCAAATCTTCATGTGACATCAGCTGCTAGAAGCACGTGATGGGAATCCAAATGGTCACCTAAGCTTCTGACACAACACCTATTAAATGTTAACTACTGTTTTCAGCAGGCCAGTTAATTATTAAAATAAATTTTACTTGAATGAACTGTCACTGATACATCTTATGAGATCATTTGAAGTTTCATATTATATATCATAGCAGACAGCAGCCAAATGGTCATTGTGCTAGAAACACCCTCATCTGAACATTTCAAATACATTTATTCATGTCCTTGCACTGTACTGTTTACTATCATCTTGTGTTTGGAAAGTGGAGCAGCTACATCCCCACCTGCTGTGTATATTGTGGGGTTCTTGAGGGATTTGGCTCCCAACCTCCTTTTGTGACCTGAAAGAAAGAACAAGAAGCTCATGTTCAGCTGCAGGTCCTTCAACAGCCTTGTAAAAGAAACACACACACACACACACACACACACACAGTCTTCTGGCACTTTCCATGAAGCCTACACTGCAGCAACAGAGAACTTCAGAGAACAGAGAAACCCAGATGTCCTTTCAGACATCCGTCAAAGCCAAAACCCTACCCTTGTCCCATTAAATTTTTTCCCAGAAATAACTTTTATTAATTTGCTGAACAAATAAAAAATGCTTTATTGTTACAAAATGGCTATTTTGAGAATGACTGATTTACAAAGGCAAAGTAGATTTACAACTTAAGTTGGTCACCAAAGACAAAAACCTTCTAAAAAAGGCATTAAAGTTACTCCACAGCCTTGTGCCACATTCTATGTGTTAATGCAATTATTTTTCAAAACATTCAGATTTAAGGTTTAAACAAACAGACATATTTACATTGGCCAGGAGCAGCGGGCAGCAATAAAGCACATGCTGGCTCCATCGATGTGTTTCCCTGCGTTGCCATGGTGCCTCCTCTTTCGCGCCACAGTCACTTTCCCTGCGCTTACAAGGTTCTTCAGTAAGAATGATGAGCCGCTGGATTGTGGACCATAGTACTTTGCATGAAAATTACCCACAAAATGTGTAGGACCCTCATAGGCGCTAACATCCAAATCCAGGTGGAACTGAAAGAAGAGGAGAATAGGAAGAAAGATGAAGTTCTTTTGTTGTGCTGGAGACTGAAGCTCTGCAACCCACAGGGGTGTCAGGTGTGTTTTGGGTTTGCTGCAGGTCCTTCATCATCCCACTGTGTGTGAGTTTGCAGTCTCTGAGATCTCCATGCCTCAGCTCGGGATAACGTAGTCCCTCTGCAGTCTTAAACACTTTCTGAAGACTAACGCTGATCATTTTCACACCTGCGCATCTGTGTCAGGATAGACCAGCGAGGTCCAGTCTGTAAGCCCACCTCCAAACTCCTTGAACCCTTCAGAGCTTCTTAACCTCCACTAGGAATTGGGGTTCTTTAAGATTATAATAAAAAAAAAAACCCCAAGGAGCCCTCCTAGAAAAACGTCCATAATTTGTCATTCTGCACTGAATTTATTGCACAGGAACCTTATTACCATTACAATTATTTCACACATAGTAATATTTTTCACATATTTAGCTAATACTATCTTGAAAGCAAGCCTAATCTTCACGGAGCCCCTGCAGCCCATCCACAGACCACCGGTCTAGAAGTACAGCTGAAGGACAAAGTGGGGCTCACACTTGTGTGTGTCCATGTATCCCCAAGCACATTTATGAGTCCTTCCCTCCACACAGGAAGCTGGCATTATGTAACCAATGAGGGTCTTTCAATGGTTACCTTGACTACCAACGTCACTCGATAGTAACACTCCCTGTCATTTACAGCATTACCGTGACAACAATGGGAAGAAGTACTTTTTTTAGAACAAATCTGTGCTTCTCCACTTATATAAAGGTCTTTCAGGGTTCCGTATTGGTCAACTTTGCGTCTCTAACTTCTATCTGGATGAGGAAAACCGTGTCTTAAAAACACCTTTGACTTTCTGGAGGCCAAAAGTCCAGATACCTTCCAAACAGACGGGGATTTTGGTGCTCGAATAAGCGTACAGGGTGAAAAGAAAAAAAAGAAAAAAAAACGTTCAGCCGTAGTGCTCTTGACCAAGGTCTGAATTGATCAATAAAAATGATCCTGCTTAATAAAGCGGAAAATAACTTAAAGTGCGCGAACCTCGCGTTGCGGCGCAAATAAATGAAGTTTAATGGTAGGGACAGCAGCAGCACAGTTCACCGAGTACGTAAGCTGTAGTTAAGGTGTGAAGGATTTTCAGAGCCTGGACATATCGGTCGCAGCTCTATAAAGTCACGTAAAAGATAAAATGCATTAAATATTAGATATAAGGACGTTTATTTTCAATACGTCGATACACACCGGCGAGCCGAGCGGCCGCCGCTTGTCCAACAGCGCCATCTGCCTGCGACGCGATGCAGAGGAGCGCGGCTGCCGAGCGTGCGTCTGACGTCATCACGCTACCCCTTGCTTATTCAGGGGTTGTCGCAGGTTCGCTGCGTTTGAGGTGCGTTTGGGTGGTCGTCTGTCGTCGGAAAGACAGGTGCGTTTCGTTTGAAACTTCACTTTAAGTCGTGTGACAGCTTTTTTAACGAGCGCCGGTCATTGCGGGGGGATGAGTGTGAAGCCGCCGGTTGTGAGACAACATGGCAGCTCAAAGCACTCCGTTACCGTTGGCCAGCTGTTACTGCTCCTTCTGCCATGTTTGCTGCAGCAGTTTTGTGCTGTCTGTCAGCTGTGCAAACCGAACCTAAAGAATGCAGAACATCTCGCACACGCTTCATTTGGCATGGTGTGCAGGCAGTACCCGTTTGTCTTGAACCCTGGCTCTCTTTGCAGGAGAAGCCATGGCCCTGACTCAGGTTTCATCCAGCAAGTGCTGCGGCGGTTTCCAGAAGGTCTTCGAGCACGACAGGTGCTGGCCTCGACACTCTGCAGACGATCATAATGGCCAGGCTCGTCGTGATTCTGGTGTTTCAGCACACAGACAGCTGTGAGGTCCTCACCCCCTTTCATCCTGTGTTGGGTTTTTGCAGCACTGAACTCAAGTGCCGAATGAAATTTGCTGTTTACCTGCCACCGAAAGCAGAGAGCGCCAAGTGCCCGGTCTTATACTGGCTGTCAGGTGGGTGAATTTCCTGCATGACCTATGCCCCTGGTGGAGTTTTTTTTGCATCCTTGGCCCATTGTCAAGTACTTTTCTTCTGTGCTTTCTTCTGTTGTGCAGATAAATAAATGATTTGTGTTCTATCAGCCACCCTGTGGTTATAATAGTTACTGTGTACAAACCTAAACTAAACTGTAGTTCAGTTAACATTTATTTTGTGCCATATCCACTGTTTTCACAATATTTAATGCTTTTGTTTATCTGACCAGCTGTCAGTCCCATTCATGTTGGTTACTCAGGACTTTACTGCACTTTTAGCCAATCTGATGTACAAACTTTTCACTCTGTCTCGTATGAAGGTTTAAAATTGAGCTTTGAGAACAAGCATTTTCAGGCTCAGATACCAGGAGAGCCATTGCTGCTGGTTCTCGGAGAAAAGGAGCGTGTAAGATGGAGATGTGCGATGATCCTGTTACGTCTCCTGCCTTACAGGTCTGACTTGCACAGAGCAGAACTTCATCACTAAGGCAGGAAGCCAGAAAGCCGCTGCGGAGCATGGCCTCATCATCGTCGCACCCGACACAAGCCCACGTATGTGAGGCCGCACCACTACCTGTGTTGGATGCAAACAGTACCTGGGCTTTTAATTCTCTTTTTCACCTGTTCATATATAACTGGATCCTGGGTGATCATTGCTGTTCTTGTGAATGTTGATCCCTATAGTAATCAATCCATTTAGTGCCTGAGGGTTGGAGAGGATCACAGCACAGGCTAGAAAAAGTGGATTATATGTCTTTTGTCCTCTCCTCCTTTCTCACACTCACCTCCTCATACTTCCCCCTAGGGGGCTGCAACATCGAGGGAGAGGATGAGAGCTGGGACTTTGGCACGGGTGCAGGATTCTATGTTAATTCCACCGAGGAGCCCTGGAAAGTGAACTACCGCATGTATTCGTACATCACGGAGGAGGTGTGTCTCACTTCTCACTGGGTGGGGGTTTGTGTGGGGGGGGTCTGACTCTGCTAAACCACTGAAGTGCAAATTTAGGCACACCTTCCCTTAGTATAACTGGTGCTTTGTCGCTGTTGGACTTGGTAGGGAATTATTTTAATAGTGTTCGTAGATTAATTTAATGTTTTTCTCTTTCACTTGTTGAAAGCTGCCAGTAAAATTTAAAAAGTAAGGCTGTCTTATAATTGATCTACCAATATATTCCAGCTATTTGTGTTACACTCAAATTGTAAATACTACATGATATATTTTCAGTTTGATTTATTTTTTTCTTGATGCCTTCAGTTTGTATTCTCTAAAATATCTGTAATGGTGCAAATGTAACCCCATGTTTACTCTCCAAGCTGATGCATAGCAGTACAATGCAAAAACATTAGGAGTGTGACTGATGTAATTCAGCTCACTTCCACCGTGTTTACAGCTCATGTCTGGAGTGCCTGAGTGCTGCAAACGCTGAACAGGTTTATGAGATGATCGGTTAACAATAAGGGCTGAATAGTAATTTTTGGGCTGAATATATTTTTACATTTTTGGTCATTGTTAATTGGTTTTAATTTTCATGTAACTCACAGCTAAGAGAATTAAGTCTTAGAGCTGTATTGAGAATTTTACAGACAATAACTTGTAAATAGATAAGGCATCTAAATTATTAAACGTTTGCATAATGTTTTCCTCCATCTATACAAAAACATGTTTCAGGTTCACTCAACAGTGTGTGTGTGGGGATGGATGGATGGAGGAATGTGAGCAAAATAGAGCATGATGGGAGAGTGTTTATTTACATATTGTTCAGGTTTAGCTCCTTCTTCCTCTGTCTCTATCAGCTCCCTCGTTTGATCAACGCCAACTTCCCTGCTGACCCGGAGAAGATGTCGGTCTGTGGCCACTCAATGGGGGGCCACGGTGCGCTGATCTGCGCCCTGAAGAACCCTGGGAAGTACAAGGTAAGTGTCTATATAGTGACATGATATGACAATTTCCTGTGCTACCTCCTTCTCCAGATGAGTTCTGGTTTGGTCCCCCCCCAGAGAATGAGCTTGCTTGTAATAGCAAATTTGTTGTGGCTAATGTTGAGAAGCATGATTCTAGCATCGTATCTCATTTAAAAAATATATATATATCTTATACTGTTATAATAGGCTTGTCTTCCTTTTGGATGAGATCAGTTTATGAAGTTGTAAATGCTTTTGTTCAGTTTTATATTTGAATGTCTAGTGGTCTAATTTCCTGTAGCCTCTGTAAGGCTCATTCCTACGAGTCGTTGCTGAGGGTGACTGAGATGAACGGTGGTCTTGGTGATCCACATTCCCTCCTGTCCCCACCAGGCTGTGTCTGCGTTTGCCCCCATCTGTAACCCTGTGCAGTGTGCCTGGGGTCAGAAGGCCTTTAGCGGCTACCTGGGGTCGGACAAGTCTACCTGGGAGGTAAGGGGTGCTCCTGAGTTCGCTGAGCTCTTAACTGTGCTGAGTATTCTTCAGGTTTTATACAACTTTTTATAGTTCTAAATGATTTGGGGGAAGGTGCATCAGAAGCACATTTGTAACGGATTAAGAGATTTGATTAGAGATTTTTATGTATACATTTCCAACTTAAATAAATTGCACCTTCATCCAAACGCCAACAGGCCTACGACGCTACCCTGTTGGTGGGCTCCTACTCTGGTCCCCAGCTGGACATTCTCATCGACCAGGGCCAAGACGACCAGTTCCTGTCAGCTGGACAGCTGCTCCCGGATAACCTGATCGCAGCCTGCACAGAAAAGAAGATCCCAGTGGTGTTCCGCCTGCAGCCGGTGAGTGGTGCCTCCCAGTGGCACATGAGAGAAAATGCTGCCCAGAAAACATTTCCTTTGCTTCCTTTGTGTGAGTTGCTTATTCAGGGGTTGGCAGGTTCGAGAAAATTGCTTTTGTAAACATTATAATGGTTTGGCCACAATTAAGATACTACATTTTAAAGATTAGTTGAAGTTCGTAGTTCTAAATGTGCTGTTCCAATCAGGTCTGCCTTATGTTGTCTTTTCACAAGTGATGCAATGTGTGTGTCCTGCAGGGCTATGACCACAGCTACTTCTTTGTGTTCTCCTTCATCAACGACCACATCAAGCATCATGCCAAGTACTTAAATGCTTAGGGCAGCGACCTGGCTATTGTTGCTCATATTCCCAGTGCCTTTGCTACACGAAGCGCTGCCTGCACCTCTCTGGTCACAGCACAGGTACTCGGGGGTTGTGTGGTGGATTGTATTTCCAAATTCTTAACACAACTGTAAACTACAAAGATGGGAGCCAATCACAGGCAAGCACTGAGACATCCAAGTGAGCAGATTGGTGAAATTCAGCCAGTTTTGAGTTACTGCAACAGTACTGTTCATTTGTTTTCTCAAAAAAACAAATAAATTGACTTGATATTAAGAACCTTTGTCTCCTTTGCAAGTTGTAAAATTTAGCTACTTTTCATGCAGTGTTACCACGGTTTATACCTGCAGTTACATCTATCGCAGCTCTGTGAGGCACCAGTGTTTCATATTGTGAACAATTTGGGAAATTCCATGTTGGGAAATCGTGCTGCATTTATTTCCTTTAGTATAGCATACCGATAGCATTGCCACTAGATGGGGCAGCGGTTTGGTGCTGTACTCGCAATGGAAGGTCAGTGAACCTTTGCTCGTTGTGTTCCAGCAGCTATAAGCTTGTCACGTCTCTAATTCGGTTAAGACAAGTGATAGTTTGCAGCTGTTTGTCGTCATGCGTCGTGTTTATGACACGTTTGGTCAAAAAGCCAGGTTACTTGCTTTTTCCAAAAATCAAAACGGTGCTGAAGGAACAGTGACACAATGACAGGAGCTGCCCCCCCCTTTCATCAAGAATTACATAAACACCTGCAACTGTCACTTGTTGTGAGTGACTGTGAGCCATGACAACATTGTTTCTGGTCATACACAATCGGCCAAAGTTCACTGACCTTCCACCACAACCACAATCCTAAACTGCAAGGCCACCTACTGACTGTGGTGTCAGCCAGGATGCTTAAGCTCATCATGGGTAAACCTACAACAGGAGTAACCTGCTGAGATTTGAACCGATGTTTTTGTTTTTCCCATTTCTCCACTTCACACCTTGATAGACAGCTGAATGAACATAAAAAGTGTTAAAGCATATATGTGATTCAAGAATGACAGGAGGCTGTGGAATCTTACAGGCATTTACTGTTTCAGTGATATTTGTATATACAGTATTTACAGTGGTCAAGGCTAGTGTCCAGATGTGTGCCTGCATTTCAGTGACGAGGGCTGTAAATTTTTTCCACAAAATGCATAACAACACTGCATAAAAATATACTTTTACATCAATACAAAAATGCAGAAACAGTTACAAAATTAGCTTTTGCAGACCAGTACGCAAGAAGTGCCATTTAAGTACAAGGTACAGAATAGGAACTCTTCAGATGCTGAATAAGTCTGAAATGTGGGAAATTATATAAATTCACAATAACATTTACAGCAGACTTAAAAGCAGGGGCCAAAACCATTAGGAACCAGAGTGAGAAGAGAAATGTGCTGCACTGTAGTAAATGTTTCGTATGCAACAGTACATTTGTTTTGAATTAAAATTATAGCAGTAATTGAACACTTGTGATGTGCAGGTAATGTGACCGCTCATCTCCCTTCCTCGGACAAGGTGGTGCTTTTGAGGGATTTCAGGTGTTCTTCAAGTACAAAAACTTCTCAAGCTTCTGATAATTCCCAAAGTTTTTATTTTCTAAAACCTGCACATGACCTTTTTTTTTTCACCGTCACACTATTTATTGAATTTCCAGGCAACTGTGACATAAAGATGGCTGACAGATGGGTGTCTCAACAGGACTGATGCACAGTGACTGGGATGGTCGACCTTCCCGAACCTTAATCGTATAACATTTGCCTACATGTCCTATTTGTCAGGAAGGGACACCAGGGGGAGCAGGAATAGGATTTGTCTGGTAAGGACCTCTTGCTGCTGTAATGCTCTTTATAAAGGTACTTACCCTGAATTGATAAGAGTAAAAATTAGCCTGCAACATAAATGAGTAAATAGCTATAAAAACATCACCCTGTCAAGTTTCTTTGGAGAAAAGTCAGACAAATGTAAACCTTGTCATTTTTAATATTTTATGTGGTTTCTGTTTGGCATCCAACAAATCCACTCAAATTTCCTCCCGAAAGTAAAGATTTGCCTGACAGCTTTCTGTGAAGGTACATACAGTGGTTTACTCATTTATACAGCTGCAGAGTTCCTCCTGTGTCAGTTCAGGGTCTGCAGGAAGTGGGATTTGAACCCGAGACCTTCCGACTGACACGACAGCTCCATGCGCTGCACAGCTATCAGGTGTCGTTTAAAAAACGTTTAACCATTGTAGGCCAAAATGAACATCATGCAGGAGAGTAGTCATTGCAGTCTCTGTGACACACGCGCGCACACAAACACACACTTTTGTCCCGTCTGAGATCAATGAAGTTCCCGACAGTATGAAATTCAAGTTCAGAACCAAACCACATCTGCAATGGACTCCTGTTGCAGTCACCGTGAAGGCACTTCCCTTTTATAGATCCCAGTTGTTATAGCAACAGCAATCTGCAGTAAGCTGCTCCTGAACAGAAGTGTCCTGCATTTTAAAAAAAATGCTTTTTTTGGTTTGACAATTGTATAAACCACTCTGGGCTGACAGGTTGCAGTCGGATTGATTTAATATTAATGATGTTGAATGGAGCAGGAGGGAGGGTCAAGCAGCTTGTCTGTTCACACGGAGGTCAGACGACCGCAGTTACCGACAACGCTGGACCGTTCCCTTGGCAGCACTGCACAGGAATACACGGAAATCGCTCCTCTCCCTTTATGACACACACAAACACACACACAGCTGCCCAACACAAAGGGGGAATCCCAGCCCTGGGGGGGCTTACGTGGGGGGTCTTGTGTACACGTGGTAGCACCCCCATTTCATCCAACCATATCCTTCTGAGCTACTAAAATATATTAGCTATCAAATACATTAAGTCTGAATATATTTGAAATTATACAACCTTCACCCAGCTGGGTGTCACCTTAATAAATAAAATATAAATATGTTTCAAACACCCCATAATGCGAGGCAGATGCGAAAAGGATTAATGTTAGTATTAATATTTTTCCTTGTGGCAGTAAGAACCAATTGCTCCTCCTTTGTTGGTTTGTGACCCTCTGCACTGCAACTGCGCCATCTGCTGAGCAGCTGCCGAAACCCGTTTCTTTTTTTTTCCCGGAGTAGCGAAGGTGTCTTGTGATGAGAAGAGCGTGAGTTGTGAAGCCCCCCCCTCCCAAACAGGCAGCCTTCTGCAGCGCACGAGGCAGAAAACGTGGTCGCCTCTCATCTTCTCCACCGCTGCTGGTCGCACTCACGTGAACAAAGCCTGCTTGGCGGAGGTTTCGTCCAGGAGGGCCTGGACCGTGATGCTCACTTTCACCAGACCTTTTTCCTCGAGAATGTGATGCGGCAGACACAGCTTCTCCTGCAGGGCGGAGAGGAGCATGGAGGGAAGGGCAGGAAGACGAGAGGACAGAAGAGGAAGAAATACGCGAATGCAGAAAAGAAACACAATGAGATACGACCGGAGATGGTTCATTCCAGGGCACTAATAACTGTGGTGAGAGGCTCTATGTGTATGTGTATGTATGTATGTGTGTGTCTGTCTCTCTCTCTCTCTCTCCCCGGTGTGGAGTGCCGCGGTACGATGGACCAGGCTGAACCACCATCAGAACTGCAACAGAATCACTGGACCACTTGGAGTGACGGTGCAAAATAACCCAAACTGTACATTTATTACCTGCAGAGTCATAGAAACACAAATGTCACAGAAACAGGAGCATCAGCATCAAATCACCACACGCTAAAAGATCCGGCCAACGTGCAGAGTGCGAAGGTGGCGAGTCGCGCGCCCTCTCTCCCTCTCTCTCTCACACACACACATGCACACGTGCACACACAGCTGAGAGGAACCGTGCTGCGGTCCTCTAACCACCTTATTGCTCGAGTCCGGCCCTGGAGCACAGATGTACATTCTCGACTTTTTGAAGCCCTTTCGTTTGAGGTGTCTGAGGCATTGAAATGCACCCTCCCAAGTCTATTGGGGATAAAACACCCCTTGTTGAAGCCTGACCCACACCGAGAGTTGCAGAGAAAAATATTGGCTGCTGCTAAAACAACAGGACAGGAAATGCTGGAGGTTCAGTGCTCATTGTGGGGTGGTGAGGAGGTGGGTTGGGTTTGCAGCCCTCTGTGTGCATTGATAAACAGCGGTGAGGTATCAGGTTTAGGTAGGGAGGAGTAAGGATGCAGGGTGGAGGCAGGGTGTGTGGGTTGAGTTGTGTTGAAAGGGTGGGGTCTGCTGCTTGGACAGTGCAGGAAAGAACTGTTCACTAAGCGGTCGGGCAGAAAACGGTGGAGTCCACAAGGAAACTTAACTGCTGAACAAACAAGGTTGTTGGTTTGAATCCTCATGAGGACTCAGCATATTCTGGGTTATAAACATGTATGAAGCGCCCTCGGTGACCTGCAGGGATGTCCGCTCCGCAAATAGCCACGGTGTCACGGCACACCGCAACGTAAAGTGCATCACGGAACGCTGGATTTCAGGGGTCGCGGTGCCTGTGAGTCAAAGTGCCGAAAAACACGTGACCCCAAACGTGTCCAGCCACGTTTTTGTGCCTTGAACCTGCGTCAGACGCAGCAGCGGGACGGACCTCACTGGGGCCACCACCTGGGGGGGGGTCACTGGGGGGACAGCAGACTTCATGCAGAGTGTGTATCCTAGTGTGTGTGCGCTGTACATTTCACCACCCGAGGGATCGTATGCGGTGTGTAAATATGTGCGTCTCCTTGCTGCAGCCCACCAGATGCACCCTCATGGCGCTGCGTATGAACGGGACCCTCGGGGGCAAGGCGACGCCTCATTTTAGCTCGCTCCAGCTGTAGGCTACAAACAGCAGCACCAGGCAGAAGAGGTGCAGGAGGCTTGAGCTGATCCAGTCCCAGAGGCGCCACACAGAAGGCGGGGCCTGCGGTGCGGGGACTGCACTCTCGCTTTCCTTTGCGCTCTCCTTCGCCCCGTCCTGCCCGCCTTCTTTGGCGACTTCGAGCGCCACCAGGGCACGCACCGTTTTCCGCAGCGGCCGCACATCCGACTGAAGGATGTCGTAAGCAGAGCAGAGGGAGGACTGCGGGGGGGGGGGGCGGCACCGGCGGCGAATCGGCGAAGAGGGCGATAAAAAGGAAGGATGGGAAAAAGAAGAGGAAGGGCAGGCCATCAGAGGGCAGAGAAAAAGTAGGCAGGAGGTTTGACAGGTTTGACAGCAACAGGGTGCAGTGCCGGCATGGATAATGATGGTGGTGGCTGAGGCATCTCATGCACAAACACACACATACATACATGCAGCTTAGGAAGTGACGGGCAGAGGGAGAGGTTAACAGAACAGGGCAGAAGCTGCAGGCAAATGCATCGCACCGCTGGGTCGTCATGGTAACGCCAGTGAGAGAGACAGGGTTTTGCCTAAATAAAACCTTCCTGTCGCGTCAAACGAAGACATCAGAGATGTTCTAGTTGGCCAAGCAGCCGCTCCTTGAAGTTCCTCCTCGATCGCCTCAAGTTCCCTTTGTGCCCAGCCTCACAGGGCAGCAGGAAGCAAACCCCAGCATTTATAATTAACAAACTGGTTCAACTGAATTCTCTTCGCTCCCTGGTTTTTAAAAAATTTCAGTCCAGCAGAACTTAGACAACCTGCATTTACCCTCCATGCCAAGAGACGGCAGAAAAGTCCAGTCAAACAGCCTCAGAGTGAGGGAGTGTTTTAATCAAACTCACTCAAACTTTAATCAAACATTATTACCCTTTATTTAACGGTAAAAGAGAGGTACAAACAGGGTATTTAGCGCTGCTGGCCACAGGACCCATGTGTCTCTACAGAACTGAACATGTGTCACACGCGACGGCCCCAGAAGATACTTTGAATTATTTACGAGTACATATGAGAACATGTGCTGACTGATCAAGACCCTTGCGGTTTCCATAGCAGAAGCCATGCCGAATGGAAGAGGCTCACGACACGACATCATGATGATGTGCTGGACGTGTGATGGCTGCGTTGTCTCTTACCTCTGGCACGCCCAGCTTGCGGCACGCGTCCAGGAAGTTCTCCACGTTCCTCCTGCATTTGGCCATGCTCAGCTTAGGCTGCAGGGGTCAGGACCAAACACACATCAGGGGCCAAACACACCAACTGTGGCAGTAAGATTTAAACATCCAGTTGATTAACAAAGTCAGACGACGTCCATGACTTTGGGACCAGCGCTCACATCTAAACAGGACCTGTCCGCTGTGCACCCGTCACACCGTTTTTGTTTAGCATTTTTACTCTTATGCATCAGAAGCGGCTGAGGTCGCGACAGACTGCGGTACTGCAGTGCTGTCCTCAAGGACGAACGTCACGCCGTACTAACCTGCTCTTGTCCACCTGTTCCTCCATGTCACAGTAGGAATGACAGAAACATTTTGCAGGTGACCCTCATGACCAAGACCGACCCTCACCTGCCTGCTTCTGGGCATTGAACCCTAAGTGCAACATACGCGCGCACACATACGGTACATACCACGGCAGGTGAGGGCACGTGGATGCTGGCCACAGCGCGTGGGCGGATGTGGTTGACCAAGTGGCACAACACCACTCCATCCATGAGCGAGGAACCCAGGTCCTCTGGGAGTGTCATCTTCAGCCTGCTTTCAATGCTCTGTGGAAGCACACACACACACACTTGGTGAACACAAGCTCCTTTCTGTGCACTATCCTGCACTCATAAATGAACACACAGAGTGCCAAAATAAAGTCAGTAAGGACAGTAAGGCAGAGAAGTGAGTGCCGGTTTCCCAGAATGCTCCGGGGCAGGGTGCTCACCTCCCTCAGCTGTTCTGTGAGCTCCAGCTCCTCCCTCAGCTGCTCCATCTTGCGGCGCATGGTGAACTGGGGGTCTATCGACTCCAGGCCCTTGTGGGTCCTCAGAAACACTGTATGCCGGGGGAGAGAAAGAGAAGACGGATGCTGAGGGGGCTCCCATGTCACTTGAATCCAGGACGGTAGAACACACACACACAGATTGTGGAAATGCATCTGAGGCCTCCTCTAACTGAGCTTTCCAGTGACGCGATGGTGGCTGGCACAAGCCACCGAAATACTGGCCGTACCCACAAATATATTAATTCTGTTATATGACCGTAGGTGCCGTTACATATTAAATATATTATACTATATTGTGTGTGTGTGTATATATGGATGTATGTATGTACATAATATATATTTTATATAATCCAAAACCACAACTAGAAAAACGGTCACATAAGCATCAGTAAGCAATGGCGTCCCTAAACATTGAACTGGTAAAACCCAAAAAACAAAAATAGCAGTTTTAAAGCTTTTTTCCACTCGTTTGACATTTTATCTCTTTATTACGTCGTCTTTAACACAAATTTAACGAGAATTTAAACTTTTTTAAGGAAACATGCAGCACACTGAGAAGTTTTCAAGACGCAAAAGGGACAAGTGCAACAAAACCATACAAATTATTACACAGCGGCATTTCAATGTCACACTTTTAAAGAGGTCTCGACTTAAGCTCAACCTCAGCGTTTTAACATCGGTTTCTCCGCTGCTAAAACACGATTATTTGTCTTCACGCTGTTGTAATTCCTGGCCAGTATTTTGCCCACCGCTTGGTTCATGCTCAGTGGCCGCTAGGAGGCGTAACAACGCAGCAAACGCAGCCAAGCTTTGGGAAGAACCCTCTTCCGTTTGCCTTTATTCCAACAAGCCAGACGATAATAAACACAAAACAGGCCCTTGAGCGGCAACGGCTTCATGAAAAACCCTTGAGATCAAAACAAACTGGTAAAATGAGCTCAAAATCATCCTGGAATCGGGGCATTCTGGGGGATCTCAGCTGGAAATCGGAGCACAATGTGAACAAGCCATGACTTGAGCGGGCGCCAAAGCTGCGGCAGCCGGGGACCAGTTAACCCGTGGTTAAGGACGCCAACATTAGCTGGTTAGAGAGCGCCACCCTACTGTGAGGTCGGGGAACTGATGGATCTGTTTGGCATCATTAACAACGTTCTGGAGTTCGAGCCACTGGTTCTGGGCTTCCAACACACACTGATGCACTCGAGGAGCTCGCTGGGGTTTGAGTACTGAAGGCCTGGCTGTGGAGACACGGTGACCGCCACATTTTGGCCTCAGGCTGCTCCACATCTGCGGTCAGCTGTCACCCCCGAGCCAGCAGGTGCTGCAGTGGTCATGGCTGTTGCCTTGCAGTCAAACAGGTGGCTTCGTATCCCTGCTCCCGCTGTCGTACCCTTCCGCAAAGTAGTGCTGTATAAATGAGTAAGACTTTGGAGAAAAAATATCCTGAATAACAAATAAATCTAAATTCCGACTGTCCTCCTTCACAAAAAGATATTGCTAAAGAGCAGTGGCTGCAGCAGATGTAAGTTTCAGAGCTCTGTAGATGCTTTCCAAACTGGGTTTCACCCTGGGAGGCAAACCACCTCACCATCTGTCCCAGAATCCCCTGCTTCGCCACACATGGGACCCAGTCCCGCCTGGATGCTCTCTAATTAACTCTTGTGGGCGGGATTTGACCCGTTTCGCTAATCTCCTCCCTTCTCGGACACATGGCATCCGCGCTCAACATCTGGAGCGCCCCCTCCAATCCAGATTACCCCCCCAGGCCCCTGCGAGACAGCAGCAAATGCGTGGTGAACACGGGACAGATGGCACTGGTTACAGCGGCGAACACGCGGACATCCGCCGCGCCGCCACCACGACAGTTCCTTCTCCAGGTGACATCATGTCCTCCGCAGCAGGACAGTACGAAGGCTGCATAACCCAAAATGCCGAACATGCGTGACGTCGGTAAGAGGAGCTGCGTGTGGCCAGACTGCACACGCGTGTTTACACGTGCTGGCCTAACAGCTCTATAGTACGACCCAGGCCAGAGTTTATGCAACACTAGTTTCCCTGGGACAGATGTGAGTCAGGAACCGAAGGGGGGGTTGTGGATATGGACAGGATGCTGTCATCAGATTAAAGAAAGCTGGTGCGAGGGTGTCGCTGGATATAAAATAATTGGGGTGGATTTTTGAGGTCAGCAGCTGGGGACCTTAGCGCCTCACACACCGAAGTAATAAGTGAACACGATGAATAAAAACTGCACAGGACTGAGCTGCGGCGTCATTGTCGCTTGCGACAAACCACCGTCCTGCCGTTCGTGTCGTGTGGCGACAGTCCCGTCAGGAGAGCACCCAGCAGTGGAGTTGAGATCCTCACCAGAACATCACCTCCTGGTTTGGGAATAGCTGTGCTCGCGACATCAAGGCACTGCAGAGAGCGATCCGGGCGGCCGAACGCTGCACCGGATCTGATCTGCCATCTCTGCAGGACATCTACACCAGGAGATGCAGGACCAGAGCGACTAGGATCATCGGTGACCTGTCTCATCCCAGCAGCCCTCTGTTCGACCTGCTGAAATCAGGCAAACGTTTCAGAAGTATTATGGCCAGAATGGAGAGGCTCAGGAAGAGCTTCTATCCACAGGCCACAAGACTTCTGAACCCAGACATGCCATCACAATCCTCACAAACCAGGGTCTACAATATCCATTGACTGCTCCCTTCTCTGTCACTGTTACTGTCCCTAAAGTGCACCTTAAGATTTTATTTATTTGTTTTATTTATTTATTTATTTACTTATTACTTATTTATCTATTTATTGTTTGTTATTTGTCTTCTTGGTGTTTGGCTGTTTGTTTGTTTTTACTTGTAAATTTTTGGAATGGAACCACACACACGTCTCCTGTTGAATCGGCACATTTCACTACATGGTATACTCGGTAACCATGTACATGACAAATAAACTCTTTTGACTTTTGCGATCCAACAAAGGGACCCGGCGGAACATGGAGATGTATTTTAGCAACATTCACGGGATCGTGCGTCCGGTGCACGTGCTCAGCATGTCCCACATGTACCTGCCGGTCAAGTGACGTATGAGATGGGTAGAAGTAGCAGGAGAGCAGAACAAAGGGCCTGAGACCTGGGATCTGCCAACCCCACCCTCAAGGATCTCCCATGGACCACTGACCCTCCCCCAATAAAAAAGGCATCCATCTTCTTCTATTGCTATCTTCCGGCTCATTCCACACCCAAGCAGACCCAGGGTGAGCCCTGACCAACCGGGCTGCAGCAAACCGGACACGTTGCTCCCGTGGAAACGCCCACCTGGCTGCCTTCCAAATGAACTTTGCACTTCTGTTTCTTCGCTCCTGGGTCTCCCCCTCAACAAGCCACCATCTTCTGTGGCAAAGGGTGATAAATGACACCAGCTTCTGTGGCTGTGAAAGTCACACCCTCTTTCACCCAACAGGCGTTTCTGGGAAGGAAACCCTGTGTTTCGGCCACTCCTCAGGGCGCAAGAGGAAACGTTGGAGGGGAAGTGCAGCCGCTCCTCCTCTTTCCATTTTGCTTGTATCAGTTGTTCTCCTGGGAACCATTATCTGCAGCTCAAAGTATCACTTAAAGGGCCATGGAGCTGAGAGTGCTAGACACCTGCGGCCTTTAGATGGACACATCGGTCAATGCCCACCCCCAACCCTCAAACACCAACTTCACTCCACCTTCTCCTGCCCCAGCAGTTCAAACCAGTTCCATGAGGCTGTTGTATCAGAGCCCACAACCATCCTTAGCCTCAGCCCGAAGCACCAGCAACCGACCGCTCATTGTGTAGCAACATCTCGGGTTCTCTCCCTGGGGGACTAAAACTGATAATGGAGGTTGGAAGTACAATGTTTCCTTAGAGCCCGCCATGCTGTGCTCTTTCTTTAGCAACACCTGAGGGCATCTGCAAAGCTTCCTGGACAAGCAAGTGACCCGAATGAGGAGAATCGAAACCAAAAACAGGACATGGCACACAGACACGAACACGGGGGTCCCAGTCACTCCACACAGCGCCACCACCAGCTCGGACGGGACACGGCGAGCAAGAGGAAGGACCTACCACTGATCTGCATGCCTTCTTCATCTGGCCTAGAGGGGGTGTCTCTACCAGCGGATGGGGCCTGTGTGGCAGGGCAGGGAGAGGGCAGGGCAAAGCAAGAGGCTGGGTCTGAAGGGACAGAGGAGCGAGAGGCGGGGCAGGAGGACGGAGCAGAACAAGTAGGGACCGTTGAACCCCCGAAATAAATGGGGAACCACATTCAGTTTGTTCACGACAGTCAAAAGAGGAGGGAGAGTGGAAGCAGCAGCAGTTTGTTCGCACGGGCAAATATGAGTTTAACGGGGGTGCAGTTCAGCGAGATGGTATGAACAGAGGAGCACAGAACATTGCAGAGGGAAGGATACCAAAGATGCCAAGCAAACAAAACAGACATGGAGAATAAAAAAAACAATGTTAGTGCAATTTCAGACACAGATGTTCCACGACATGCTGTTAATGTTAGCTCTCAAAGCTGCAGTTATTAACACAGTAGCTGCAGCAAGAGCATGAGCTCCCTCTAGTTTCTCTAGCTCTACATTAGACACAGCAGCTACAGCCCATGTGGCAGCAAGCGCTACTTCCTGTCGATGCAGTCAATCCTCAGTTTAACTAACTGGCAACGTGTCCAACATTGACACAAAATAGTCCACAAATAGCGTCTACAGGGCATAAGGTCTACATATCACTGAGGATCTGACATCAACCAGAAGGTGACAGGGACGCAGCAACATGTGGGCCATAGAATTTTGTTTGAAAAATGTGTTAAATCGGATTGTATTAAATTAAAGATTTGCTCAACTTCCACTAGATCAGCATCCACTGAGCGTACATCTACTTCCCCTGCATATTGACAGTAGATCCTCTCGATCTACCCTACCTTCTGGACTAAAGCTGCACTGGTGTACAAGTAGCACCACGACGCAAGAAAAAGACATCTTTTGTATCTGGAAGATACGATGCCCGTGACAGCGTGGACACGAACTGGCTCTATTTCTTGTAGTTGTACATTTAACGCACTAAGCTACCGTGTGCAGGTTAGCGAGCCATGAATCTGCACCCAGAGAACGTCTACAGGTTCTTCCACAGATCTCCAGCCAAAAAGACTGACTTCATTTTCAACATCCGTGGCACGGCACAGAGCTGTACAAAGTTCATGAACATTTTTTCTTTCCCGCGAGGTTGCTGATGAAGTAAGGAAAAAGTGGGACTCAACCTGTCACAGAATTAATATGCATGAAGGAACATTTTGTGTGTATCTGTGGAAACTGTCACCAGAGGCGCAAACAGACAGACCGCAGCGTCTGAGTGCAGCTTGTCAGTTCCGTGTAGTCCGACATGGCATGTTCTGCGCAGTGTCACCCCAGCGTGGGGACAAGCCAAGGACTCACTGCGAGTTAGCAGGATAACCAAACTGCTGCTGCTGCTGCTTGGGGAGGGGGGGGGGGGGGCACACGGGATGCCGGAGCCACTAAGGCCGAAGTCTGTCGTACAGCTGAGGGCATGTTTATCTTCTGGAGGTAAGCCCAGCGACCGAGGTGGGGGGTGGGTGGAATCTGGCTAGAAAACGGCGCCTATATCTCCTCTAAAAACAAAGGCTTTCTCTTCTTGGTCTGGGGAATGTTTGAGGAGAAAGATCCTTCTGAGAACAATGTTTCCATAGAGGCTCCTCTCACTCTCCGCTGTGAGGCCAGAACTCCGGTTTTCTCCTCCTGACATCACCAAGCAGCACGACTACGAGGGTAGGGCGAGGAGGTGGAGGGTCCAAGATTTTTGGGCGATTGGGGGAAAGGCGGCACAAACTGACAGCCATCTCTCCACCCCTCCCACAGCCTCCACCTCAGCCACAATGAATCAAGCTGACTGTTGACCGTAGCTTTCCTCTATTCCCTCCTATGCTGCACCAATAATGACAGATATGCCTATCCAGGCTTTGTAGAATCAGCAACCCCAACTCTGTACCAGCAGAACCCGTGCCCAGAGACCCATGCCAGGATACACCATTCTGCTAAAGTCCCAAACTTTTATGTACCTGATCTGGGTTTCAGCCCAAAAGGAGGTGACATCACAGGCGTGGAGGAGGCTGAACTCCTGTCTTCCTCCTGCGTGGCCCCAAATAGAAAGAGTGTGACTTCAGGCACGCACAGTCAATACAGCACAGCAGATGGTTCTTCTCAGAGAGTTCCATGTACTGACCCCATCGACGTGATCTCGAAGCCCCTCACTCTGCTCGTAGAACTGGCTCTGTGGAAGAGACCAACCCAAAAATGTTTACTCAGGATTTCCTATCATTGCCACTACCGATCCTTGGGTGACTCTACAACTCCACTCCTGCATTCTGGGAAGTAGTGCGACTCTCTGCCTGTACTCTGATACACCATCGGTGTGGTAGTTGCTACCTGAGAACCAGCTCCACAACCTTTGGAGGACTGTTGACATCTAAGCGGTGATTTGAGGACCCACACCGAGACAGTAAATACTCTGGGGCTCATGCTGTCTCAGCAATGACTTGAGAACCCACACTGTATCAAAGATGACTCTAGTTGATGGGGAAATGGCATGTAGGACCTGCATTGTGCTAATGGTGGCTCATGGGTCAACGTAGCGCCAGCTGTGACTCAAGGATCTCCCAAAGATCTACAAACAACTCAGTCCTTTGGTCCCGCTACAGCTTTATTACTTGCTGCATTCTGGGAAGTAGACTCTTCTGTGTGCTCCTCTGGTGCTCAGCAACAGCACATTAGTTACTACTTGAAGACCTCCTCCATGTTAGCAGCAACTCAAGGAGCCACTCCATACTGCCTATGACTCCAATATCCATGCAGCAACTTCAGAACCCATGCCAATCCAGTAATAGCTTGAGGATGTTCTCTGTGCTTTATCTCTTGCACCAACTCCTAGTACCTGTACTATTTCAGGGATCACTTGAGGATGTGCACCATCCCAACAGTGACCTTAGCACCTGTACGATGCCATTGATAACACCACACCAGCAACGACCAAAGAATCGGCTTCCTGCTTACAATGACCTACCCATCCCCCCGACAAGCTAGCGACAACTCCAGGACCACATGCCAAAGGCACCTCCTCAACAAGTGCTGGCATGCAGTCCATTAATCTTCTAGTAAAATCTCATGTCCCACTCATTCTGCACTAGTGAACCTCCTTGAGCTCCAGGGCTCATGACGCTGCTGACAGATTCAGAGCAAGCAAGAAAGCAAGTTTTTGGCCTACAAGCCAAAGCTAACGTCACAGTGCATTTTTAAAGTTCACATCTATTTCTTCTATGAATATGTACTGCAGCTGAGCTGGAATATAAAAATTGTATTGCATATTGTAAGGATACACATCCTGTCTCAAATAAGACATACAAACATGCATTTAGACAAACACTGACAGATGGGTTCTTGGACTGAGCACTGGGGAGATGAGATACTCCAACAGGAGGATGAAACAACACTAGACATCCAGACACTATCCACCCAGATGGTCTTATGGTTCCACACACAGCACGCATATCTACAGACTTGTTTCTCAAGAGCATAAAATACATGAACAGGGAGTGACTGCTGTGGAGTCACGGCCATGTTGGCTAATGATACCTTAGAAACACGGAACAGAAATGCGTGTCAAAGAAATGATCACACAGCCCACAACACTGATGCTTCTCATTCTCATTCTCACCCAAACTGCACAGATCAACAAGCAGACGGCTGCCACTGCAGTCAGTGATGGGTCAGTGGTCACAGGTTACATGACTGATGCTGGGATGTCACTGTGCCACACACACCACACGGATGAGGGTGACTTGAGTAGAAACCCATTGTGATATGGGCTACAGTTGGTCAGTTACCTGGTGTGATACTCGTCTCTCAAATTCCTGGCATGCAAGACGAGCTTCAAGTCTGGTCCTCTCTAGAATCAATTCCCTCTTCTTCTGGAATTCAAGCCCTCCTTCAGAGCTTTCACTCTATAACACAGCAACCATCAAAAGCTTCATTCCACAACATGGAACCACCACTTCCACTGCACAACACAACAAATGGAACCTTCTTTCTACTCCACAGCGCCATCAAAACCTGCAGTTAACACTATAGTCATCTACTGTACGTTCTTCCAGAAGTTTCCTTCCTCTATGTAGCAACTACACAGACCTACACAGCAGTTCCACACAACATTCAACTTGGTCAGACAACCAGAAACAACCTCCAAGCCTTCAGTCAACAAGACAGCAACTATTTCCACACTGACTTTGTGACTGCAAAACATTTGTACCAAAAACACCAAACTGCCAATTAACTGAAAGAAAAAAATCACTCAAATTATTACTGTATCTCCAGGAACAACTTCCAGTTTCATATTAAAGCAAAACAAAACCAAAATTCCCCAGTGGAAAAAACCCAGATACAGAAAATAAAGGTGACTGGAAATAAAAAAGCGCAGTTTGAATAAACACATCCAAATCCGCTTGCCGGGACAGTGGAGTGGTATGGGAAAAAATATTGGTTCAAATCCCCCCCCTGCTGCAGAATCCTTCATCAAGGTACTTGGCCTGAACCGATTCAGTAAAAATGACCACACGACATGAGTGGGTAAATCAAAAGTTCATTATCTTACATAAGTTCCTTGCAACCAAGGTGTCAAATATTAATTATAAATAATAATATCACATCTAATGTGCAATTCACACAAAACAGTTTGGCATCACCGACCAACTTGACGCATTTCACAGCTGGTTCCCTCAACACCTCCTGTACTGGAGCAGCCATCACAATTTTTCAATAAACTTTTTTGCAGAACAGCAAAAGCTCAGAGTCTTTAAAACAACACATCGGTGCTCTGGCGGGAAGGATGCCGGTCATCGGGGGTCGGCCGCTGGGAGCGTGTTGACGTGTGGACAGAAATGCACACTTTTGTTTTATAGTGTGACGTGGGGGCTGACAAGGCATCATCACACATTCTGGTGCTGCAGAAAACCCAGCTCTCCCTGCCGCCATTTCTCCTTCCCTTCTTCCCTGGCGGCCGGCTGTGAGACGACTGCGTTTGCGTGCGTGTGAGCTGTGACACGCCCGACACACTGACTGCTTAGGGATCCGGCTGTTGTACCTTAGGAGTGGTCTGTCCGTCCTCGGAGTCCTGGCCGCTGTCGAGAGAGACGTGCAGATGAAGGTCAGTCACTCCCTCTGCAGGGGGTCCATCACATTACCCACGATGCACAGTGTAAGGGAACCTTACTTGAATGACTCCTCCACCATGACCATCTCCACCGGGTACAGCTGCACCTCCGCGAGCTCTGCTGACTCCATGTTTACCCTGGCGGGGGATGGCACAGGACAGTGGATGGTATAGTGTGCGGACACAGACACGCATGCGCGCACACACACACACACACACACACACACACACACACACTCCTACCTATTGGGATCCTGCAGGAGCTCAACTGCTTCCTTCAGCTGGTTGATCATACCAACGTGTATCTCCTTGGTTGTTCTGACCTTTGACCTGCAGGAACAGCTCATATCAGGTATTTATCTAAGGTAAGCAACATATAAGCACAAGCTCACTCTTGGAAATATGTAACATGTAAAATAACATGTACAGATGTGTGTGACACAGACAGACAGAGAGGAGAGAGAGCTGTACACACGTGTGGTCAAGCGCCCAGCTGGGGTCCTCCTCTATCCTGAGAGGTTCGTTGAAGTCTGCTGCCCGGTCCTGGGGGAGCAGCAAAGCAGCGTCAGCAGTGACAGCGTGGGCCGCCATTGGCTGGAGCGAAGGGGGGGTGCGCTGATGCGGGCAGGGAACAGAGTGGTACAGTCCAACCCTCCATTTTTTCCATTGTGTCTCCAGGCGCCCCACCCCCTTTGCTCCTCCAGCTGTCACTGGCACCCGTCACTGGGGTCCGCAGGGGGTGCCAATGTAGCTGACGAGCGACTACGCTAAAGCTGTTTTCATCACAAAGTCTTACACCATCCTCATCATCACCGAAGCCAGGCCAGAGGCTGTTGCCATGGCTACACTGACCGAGATGTGGGTGAATTTACTGCAGCTTTTACTGTGTTTCAGGGTACGAATCGTATTAATATTAGGCTATTAAGAGTTGTCTTTCCTTTGAAATTTTGTGGTTTGTGTTAAATGTGTTTGTATGTTTGCAGTTGTATATTTTAGGCATTTTAACAGTTTATTAAAACAGGTGCAATAATGTGTCCCATTGTGGATGACAGGAGGAGAAATTGATGCTAAGTGATGTTAGAGGTACTTGATACTGTTGTTATAACAAATTTATTAAAAGTGATGTTTTTTTGAAAATGCTGACATTGATTTAATTTCATAATTTAGCAGTTAAATCAAGAACAAAGTGCTGAATTCAGTGACTGGTAAGATGGTGAGTTTGGCTCGAGGCTCTTCCCACTTTCCCACACCCTCAGCCGGCGGATGTTGGTGCTTAATGATTCATTGCGCTGTGCCGTCCCTGTTAGTATTTCAGGCACAGAGACATGTATTCTATATTCAGGTCATGCCGGCATGAGGGCAGACACACACACACACACATATATACTCACCTTGATGTAGCTGACAAACTGCTCGCTCAGCACCGGGTCCTTGTACACAAACTGGTCCTTGAGCCGCTCAGTGGCGCCACCCTGGAGGAGCCCTACAGCATCCACGTGGGGGTCCACTGTGGGCAGGAAGGAGGGAGGTAGAGAGAAAGGTGAACACCTGCCGGAGGGGGGCAAAGCCAATGAGGGCCAGGATGCCTCCCAAGTGATTAAACTGGATCTGATGGCCTGGAAACACAGAAAATGCCCTCCTCCCTCAGGACTCAAATGGGGAACTTGGGTTCTAATAAAGAACCTCCCCCCGTAGTGATTTCATTAAGAGACCCATAGGGGAAAGTAGGGCAGCAGGTGGCACAGCAGTTATAGCCATCACCTTTAAATTCACCTCCTGCTGTAGTGCCCTTGCTCAAGGGAATTTACCCTGAATTGGTACAGTAAAAATTACCCTGCTGTATATACAGTTCAGTCATAGTAAATAGCGCAACACTAATTGACCTTAGAGAAGAGTCAGACTGACTAAATATAATAGCTTAACTGTTTGCTACCTCACTTGTTTTACTAGCAAACCAGTTCAGAGCTGGTAAAAAAAAAAGCACTAGTTAAAAAAAGAGTACTAGTCAAGGCCATATGTGGGGCAGGTGTCAGATCCACATTTCAGACTAGTGAATGTCTGAATCACATGTGGGGGGATGCATCTGAACTGGCGCCAGGGTGATGGGACTGGAGGGGAACAGCAGTCAATCAGAGGGGTGCCTTTCACACCCGACTTCCTCTTGTACAGTTGTACTTCCCGTTTGTGTTCCACCACCGAAACTATTAAAATCCGTGTCTCTTGTTCCCAAGGCAGGTTTTGCTCTCGAGACCCCGGACCGTACAGGCACGCATCTCTACCTGGCAGGGCACTGATGTGTTCGCTCGAGTCGTCCTTGTTCAGGCCCTCCTCCTCGGTGATGTGGGACATAGGGGCGCTCAGACTCAGGCTGTCCTCGTCCGACGGCTGTGGCGACACGGGGGAGTGGGGGGTGTCAGTCAGTCATCGGGTCTGTGGGATGTGAACCCTGCCGCCTTGACTATGGCGTCACACACATACACACAGTTATACACACTTAGGAACACAGTGCTGGGTGCTGGAACTCAGGAGTTTCTTATTAACCTGTTTGTAACTCATTCTGACTACAAGTTAAATAATACAGACATCACTCTTTTTATGGGTTAGGTTTTGTAGAAATCTCAGCCTAAGCTACAATAAACAAACAAAAAAAATCTTTGCACTTTGTTAACTTTACAATGCACTCAAATTTTGCAATGATTCTCTAATTTAGAATAATCCAAAATAAAAATTTAACATAGGTTAAATAAATAAACATAAAAATAAAAGGTGAATCTTTTTTCCTTCAGTCCAAGTTCAGATAAAAGAAAAACACACTTTTTCCGCAAATTTCTACTCAGTGCCAACTGCTCACTGATTCATCCTGTAAACACGTAGAATAGCTTAGTAACACTGGACACTGGGTGTAAACACTGGGGAAGTGAGTTGCAACCGATGCAAGCAAAAAAGAATGAACTGGAAAACTCTTTCAAAATTAGTAACTTCACAGTTACTCTTGCTGTAGTGACTGTAAATAAATATGCACACATATAAAAGAGTACCATGGCTTTACTAAATGACATCACCCAAGTAATTCTTGGGCTCTTTTATTCTCCCCCATGCAAACTGTCGCCCTCCGAGTCCAGTTACAGAACAACAGCTTTGTATACCATGTAGTGAAATTTCCTGCTTTCCACATCAGTTTTCCACAGCCTTAACAAACTTAAGCTGAATTAACTCCAACAAAACAACCTGGAACGTTGACATCACTGAGCGGAGAGTTAAACAGCTCAAATTCCCAAGTGCGAGTGGACTGGACTTCACTGGGGTGGACAACACTGGAGTTTTTTTCCCCCGGTGTGTGTGTAAGTGTGAATGTGGCGGATCTTTGAAGACCTGGATGAACACACACACAAACACACAAGCCACTCGCCTACCTCTGTGGTTGACAGTCGTTTGTCCCCATTGTCGCTGCCAACTCCAGAGTCTGTGTCCTGCCTCTTGTTCTGGTCGATGTCCTCGATGCTGCAGAGGGGGAGGGCAGAGCATAGGATTGTGGGTCGGCTAAAGGAAGGGACAGAGGTGCGGTGTGTTTCGCTCTCTCAGCTTCTCCGTTGTCAGTCACCTCCACTCGACTGCCTGATGTCTCCAGACATCGGGAGTGCAATATCCTCACACACGCTCACATAAACTCTTAAGACACAGCACGTTTTTCAGTAATGTACTGAAAGGGGCGGAGCACAGTCACGGTGTTGGCTGCTCTGATTGGGTGCAACAGGCTGACTGACACGTGAGAAACCAATCAGAACAAAGCGCCACACTGACAATGCAACAGAGTAAATGAGCTATGATTTTTTTTTTGGGGGGGGGCATATGTGGTCAATTAGAAACATTCAGTCACCTGCTGGCGGCTGGTCGCGGCAGATTCAAGCTCTCCATAGGGGGCAGGTACAGTGACTCGGGCACCTTGTCGCCACGACATACCTCCGTGCTCAGGTACTTAAATATGTGCACCTTGCCCTTGATGCAGATCTGTAGTGAGAGCAGGACAAACAGATAGGAATCATTAAGAATACGTGAAGCCCCTCACACAGTGCCACACACACACACACACACACACACACACACACACACACACACACACACACACACACACACAGACCTGTGCAGGCGGGCTCTGCAGAGGGTTGTTCTCCAGCTGCAAACACTGGAGCTGCGTCATTTTCCTGTAGCATGTGGGGATGGTGGACACCTTGTTGCATGAGAAGTCGAACTTCACCAGCGGGAGCTCCGCCAAGTCTGGGGGGGGTGGTCACAGGTCAGAGCTCACAGTTCATTTCATACACTTGAGACGAAGGGCAGGCTGCTGAGTCTTAAAGCCCCATTTCCCTGGAAACGAGTACAACAGTAGGGCACAGCAGGGGAGGAAATGGTCCTCGAACCCAAGATCCTGCATATCTTTAACAAATATGTGTACCCCCCCCACAATCCTGCTGTGTAGTGGGATGCTTCTGCAAATGAAGGAACATGAAAGGTCACTCTATTCTGGGAATAAAGAGTCCCGTGTGGGAGACTTTCCTCCTCGGCCTGTGCCGACGCAATCGGGACAACTTCCGGCATTTTTTTTGGCCAAAAAAAACAACACAACAGTGGAACAAGATACATGTGTTCAGTGCCATCATTAAGTACGGCCTGCAGAGGGTGTGTGGCGCTGGCTAAAGGACCATTTTGTGGTTCATAAAGCCCCAGAACCCTCATCTCCGGTGCTGTCAATGCATCTTTGCACTTAATGTATGTACGTATGTTTATGTGCATGTATATGTATGCATATTGTGTTTGTCTACTGTACACTATGAGCCACTGAGAACTGAAGACAAATTCCCTCCACGTGTATGCATACTTGGCCAAATAGATCAGTTTCTGATTCTGATTTAATACGCACTCATATTTATACTGTAGACCCACAACCATCTCATCTCCAGGATGACAAGTCTCGGATCAAACTCCATCTCACAGTCCTGCCATAAAGAGTCACGTGACCTGGCGCATGAACCACATGGGAGGCGACTATAAATAACAGCGAAAAAGCCGCCGGTGCCATTTCTTGGTTAATTGGATTAAGAAAAATGTGCTTTTCAAGGTCAAAACTTGTGAAAAGTTTTACAGACACCCCGGTTGTTCCCATTTTCTATGCCAGTCTCCTTGAGACTGAAACAGCTGGATGACCGTTGTGTCACAAACCCTGCCCTCACAAGAGGAAGACGGTCTTAACAGTCCAATGTCCACATGGGTGTCATCCAGACAGCAGCCTGATGGGACCAGGTGACAAAAGCACAAATAGCTACAGAGGTCAATGGTTAAAATACGAAGGTTAACCGAAGGTCTGCAGTAACGCTGTCAATGCGTTCTGGTGAATTTCCCTGTCCTACTCTGTGAAACCCCAGCCCCTCTTTCCATTGAGATGCAGAAAGGGATGCAGAGAAGCCGAATGGGACACAGACACAACAGACCCATTTTCCATGTAGCGGGAGGCCTGGGCGCCACTCGCCTCCACACTGGGGAAGACGGGGCATCTCTGACTCACGAGTGACCCCGAGCTTCAAGATCACATTTATATTTACTTTTATTAGTTTGTCACCAAAGAAATGTAGTGTAAAGCTGCTTAGAAGAATTAGAAATTAAGGCAGCGTGCCCCCTCTCCAACACAATGTTCAATAACGTTGATTTCACAACCTAAATTAATCCCATTATAGGATGCATTCATAAAAAGCAGAAGCAAAAATGTCTAAATGCAGAAGTTAGTGATAACATTTGGCTGATTAACCCCCAACAAAGGGCATTATTGTAGTCCTGCCGTTCACCCACCTTCCGGAAGCACGCAGAGCAGGTTCCTCCTGACGTTGAGCTCCCTGAGGGCCTGCAGCCGGCCGATGTGCCGCGGCAGGGCTGTGAGCTCATTACAGCTGACGTCCTGCAAAGGCACAGTGGGGGGTCACTGGGGACATAGCCATGTCCCGAACCCGGGGCCACAGAAAGAATGCAGCCTTTCATCTCCATTGTGCACAATGCAGCATAAGGGTTATGGTGGTTAAAGGACTGCAGAGGTAATCCGAAAGGCTCCAGGTTCAGTACCACTGGCTCCACTGTGAGAAGAAATGTTAATATATGGGCACAGACATTGCCCCTTACCCCCTCCCCACCACTCTGTGTTCCTCTGATTGAGCCCCTTTGCTCAAACACTACGACAAACAGACCCCCCCCCAACCCCACTTCCTGGCGCTGAGTTGGCTTTTGACAGGACCCCCCCGCCACACACACACACACACACACTCACACACACAAAGGGGGACAGGAAGTGGAGCGCAAAGCTGGGCTTTCCTGGCTTTCCAAGACCCAAGACTGAATCAAAGTGGGAACACAATCACACACCAGGCCATTACCACAGTAGCTTATGTGAGGAGATTCAAGGGACACACACACACACACACACACACACACACACACACACACACACACACATACACAGACACACACACAAGCATACCAGTTCCATGAGGCTGCTCAGCTGGCCAATGGCTTCAGGGAGGGCGCTCAGCTTGTTGTTGCTGGTGTTGAGGACGCGCAGGGGCAGGCTGCACACACAGGGGGGCAGCACTGACAGCTGGTTCCGGCTATGGAGACAAACACAGAGAGACAGGCCTGAGAGACTCGAACCCAGGACATGCGCGCATACTGACACTGGCACAGGAAACCCTGGGGGTCGAACGGTGGATCAACAGCCATATTTCAGGCTCTTCCCCTCTCTAGCAACTGACACTGATACACTTGATGCTGCATTAACCTGTTGTCACCTGGTGATGATTGTCCCTTTACCCAGAATGCAACGGGGCAGTAAAACTGGTGTCTCATCTGAGTCCTCACCTGGCAGGAGCTCTGACAAAATCAGCCAAAGTAGGATTTGACCTCAGAGACAACCAGGCCGATGGAATGAGGGGATACGATCCCTCCAGGACTCTGAAACTTCAAAACTCCTTATGATATATGAAACGCAAGATGGTGCTTGGAAACTTTTGAATAATTACAATAAAATCTCAGCCTTGTAAAACAAACAAAGAGAAGTGATGCTGCCGGTCACATGCGGTTGCTCTCATTGCTGAGCTCAGGCTTTTAAATTAGGACGCAAAACGAAAGCGGGTCAGCCAGCGAAAACCAGGACAGTTCTGGGTCCATATCTGTGCCAGCCAACATTCCAGAACCTTCTTCAGGGTTTCAGGTGTGCTCTGGAACATCTGGAAGGAGTTACACTCCAGCGTCAGTCATTATGCATCTTCTGTATACGCATTTCTACTTTGTAGGGGATTTCAGAGCTTGGCACAATTATTAATATTTTTAATGATATTGAACCCCCTTCAATAACGCTGGACTTTATGGATGAACTTGCAAAAATAAAACCAGACCGGAGTGACGGCGGCACGAGCACGGAGAAAACACACAGCTGGAATTAAGCAGAGAGCAAGGCATGCTGGGTAGGGCAATGAGACGGCAGAGCTCCCGTTTCAAGGGGGCGCTATGTGTTCTGCCCCGTAGCGCCCCCTTGGCCCCCGTGAGGAAGGCCATAAACAGCAAGTGTACAAAAATAAGCTCTCGAGAGACAACAAGGGGCCTTCAGAGACGATCAGATGGTTTGAGATGGTGGGGGGGGGGCTAAATGGAGCATGAAACAGCCCTTCAGGACCAGGAATATTAAGAACTGTATTAACTGGTCAAACCCCCCCTGGTTTAGTTGCTGTACATCAGTGGGCGGGGCCACGTGTAGAACTTGCCTCACCCGGCCCTATGTCTCCTCCCAAATCTTGTGACCCCACCCACTGCAATGCCTCTGCCCAGAGCCATTGCTCCACCCACCACCATCAGTTTACGCCATATTAGCCGGTGAGAGCCGACCTGAACCAGAAAGCTGGGTTCAGGAGCTGTGAAAGTAGTGCAAACGTCATAATCGTAGTCGAAAATGATTAAATTTCTTGCGACTGCCAGTCAGTGCCCTCCCAAGGGACGCAGCAGGCCCCCACCTCTGCTGCTCCATGCTGCTCCAAGTGAGCATCTTTAAAAAGGATGCAAACTAGATCAACTCTTTGCCTGTCACCTCAGGACCCTGCAGGACCCTCTTGTGACCTCTTGACGAACAGCGAGTCCCACACGGTCTCCATGCACTGCCCACGTGACCCACACCGCCGTTCTGGACTCTGCACAACGTTGCTATGACAATTCAGCATCCTACCAAGTACTATTCAAGAATTCATAACCATGTTAAAGTTGGGGGGGGGGGGGTGCATTCCACAGCAATTACACACAAACACACACACCACACACACTTTTTCACTGAACTGCTTCTGTGTGAAAAATGTCAAACTGTGTGGTTATGACACTGATACTAAAAACATCTCCTGTGGAAATGGAACCAACATGTCCAGCGTTAAACAAGGTGTGCGGCTCCGGGCGATGCGGAGGACCTGCTGTAGAAGCCAAGGACAAGCACCTCAGGAAGGTGGCTCAGGAAGCCCCGCCCACTCACCTACAATTCCACTCCCCCACAGTTCCGGAAGCCACTCCATAGCTCTGAAGACCCAATCATCATCATCGTCATCATCATCATCACATCAGGAGCCTCCCATTGTGCTGTTGCCGTTGGAGACCATGGCACAGTGAGCCCACCCACAGCAGTATCCCAGCAGCCTCTGGCTGGCACATAACCAACCGTAACTGGGACGCGCTCAAGTCTCGACCGCCCACACAGGGTCCAACAGCTGCTGCACTCAAACTGAGCAGTGATTTCTAGCACCGTCCCCGGTCTGGTCACTCGGGCCATCTCTGAACCCCATCTTTGGCGTCCAATAGCTCCAGATTCCATACCTTGAGCACTTGTGCAAGGGCTGGTTGAAACATGCACGTGACGCACACGTGCACGTACACACACACACACACACACACACACACACACACAGTGGTGACATCATGCATTCCAAGCAGTGGATATGGGGGGCATGAAGCCCGGAGAAGCCTGTCTGACATCACATACCTGAGGCTGAAGCATCAGAATCAACTAGAACAGACTTGTTCTTGGTTCCAGACCCTGGCACTGAAGAGCTGTGGGAGGCTGTGGGGGAGGGGAGGACACTTCCCCCTGACATCCAACTTTTTAAATCAGCCTCTGAGAGCAACATCTTACCTGAGGTTCAACGACGTGAGAGTCTGCAGGTTGACGATGGCCTCTGGCACAGTCCTGATGCAGTTGTGATAGAGGTTCAAGGTTTCCAAGGAAACAAAGTGACACACCTCCATGGGGACGTCCATCAGGCGGTTCTTGGACAGGTCTGGGGGGGTGGAGAAACATATCTTTGGCTCTGTGGAACAATAGGTTTCTGTCCAAAGTCATTTCTACATCATTTGGAGTACATTTTTACCACAGTGCCCTGTTAAAAAGTGTAACGTATATTACTGCACGTGCCTGATTTTCAAGATGAAGGACTGTTTGAAACCCACACACTACAGTAAGGGGGGCCGCTGGCATTACGCCTGAGCTCTGTCAGTTCGAGACCCCCCCCCCACGTGTCTCCACCACATGTTCTCACGTGTTAGCCACCGGGGGCGCCCTCCCCATATCCATGGAAATCCAGGATAAACACACTTCCTAGAACAAGTTGGGGTCTTTAGCAGCTGGGCAGCCAGCGAGGGGCACTCACCCCCCTCCCCCCATTATCCTGCCATGGGGGGTCGAGGGAACCTGTTATGAGAAAGTCATACTTCATGCGTGACATCATAGCTACAGCACAGGTCCAATCAGACGAAGGGCAAGACAAAAAGATTCGTGTTTCACCCCCACAACGGAGTGGCTCAGCGGTGCCCCCTACTGGGCTGCAAACAGGTGCTTTAATAACCCAGAGGGACAACAGCAGAACCAGCACCCGCACAGCCAGATGGGTTTGAGCGTAAAGCTCCCACAGTGGTCCTACAACACAGCTGAAGCACTGCAGAGTCAGGAGGGGGCACCACACCATCACCACCCCACTCATGTACCCCCCCACAGTGATCACATTATATCTGTCACCCACTTGTGAGGAGTTTACACACCTAATATCAGCATCTTACCTGCTACTGATGGTCTGACTGGCAGAGAACAATGCTCCCCCACACAGGGAGTGATTCAGCACTGCTTAAAAAACAGTAATAACTACTAAGCCAGTGAAGGTATGAACTTTCACAGACAATTTACACTTGTTTTTAAACAGCATTTCTTTCACTTTTATACCTGATTACTTCTCTTTATTGTAAAATGAATGTAACCCATGTCCACCCCCGAGGCCAACAGAAAGAAGTAAAGAACACCCAAAGGCCATAACAGTGTACAAAATTTTCTACTGATACTTTAATAGCTAGTTTGTAAAAGTCAGTATTATTAAAGCTTAACTGAGTTATTAAAGAACTTTAAATGAACAAATTATTTATGTTGAATAATTTTTTATTACTGATGTTAGCGGGAAAAGTTACTTTGGATTTATGAACTCAATGAAGTAAAAACAGATTTGTAGTCCCAATTGTCCTTGTAAGTTGAGGAGCCGCTGAATATGAACACCAGCAGGTAAGTGCAGCACCGCAGCGGTCAGAACCATTACACAGGCAGCCCTGCCACAGCCAAAGTCAGGATGGCCGAGCGGTCTAAGGCGCCAGACTCAAGCTGCAACAGCTTCCCTGCTGTGGGTGTTCTGGTCTCCCTATGGAGGCATGGGTTCGAATCCCATTTCTGACAGCTATTTTAAACATGATCTTCTCTTCACTCAGTGGTACTTGATAACTGCCATGAACCTTGGAGTTAATAAAAAAAAATGCTAAATATTTGCATTAGGATGAATCTGTCAGCAATAACCATTGTCATTTAAAATGTTTTAAAAATGTTTGAATAAAATGTCTAATGAATGATAAATGTCATTAAGTTATTATTGGTTTTCTTGGTTACTGATATGGCAAGGGGCTGGCGCACTGTCTGGCAGTAGTTTCATAGCTTAGTGCCCAGTAATTCCAGGACAGACTCCAAACTGCTGTGATACTGACCAGGATTTAAGGAAATGGTTGTATGAATGATTAGTGACAAAAGTGACTTTGGAATTATGTTCAAATCGAATTATGAACAGGTTTCCAGCCTGGAATCTAGTTTCTAAAAGTCAGTGTCAGTGAACTTTAATTGGTTAAATAAAGTTGTTAAAGAATTTTAAATTATTTATGTTTAACCTTTCATTACTAATGTATTGGTTAGCAGGAAAAGTGACTTTGGATTTACAGACACAATGAGGTAAAAACAAACTCGTGGTCCCAATTGTGCTTGTAAGTTGAGGAGCCACTGAATATGAACACCAGCAGGTAAGTACAGCACCGCAGCGGTCAGAACCATTACACAGGCAGCCCTGCTACAGCCAAAGTCAGGATGGCCGAGTGGTCTAAGGCGCCAGACTCAAGCTGCAACAGCTTCCCTGCTGTGGGTGTTCTGGTCTCCGTATGGAGGCGTGGGTTCAAATCCCACTTCTGACAACAACTCATAATGTATGGACTTTTTCTTTGCTTGAATGAAGTATGTTTAGTCATTAAAGCTGCAGCCAAGATTTCTCCATAACCAACTCCCAAAAACTGAGATACCTGTATTACTTGGACTTTGCACTTTTGAACAAATCAAGTTACAAAGAGGCTTCTCGTCTCAGCCGTGTCTGTAAGTTGAAGCGTCACTGTGTTCCACTGGCTGTTGAGTCAGCATGAATCCCGTGTATCTCGGGACCAGATGTCAAACCTATAATGTTCTGATGTGCCAGACCAGACACAGCAACATTCTGCTGTCTCTGTGTCCAAACACACACACGCGGTAACTCAGTTTCAAACCAAAGCCCCCTCCATGTGTGATGGCAAGTAACTGCACACCTACATTCAGTGACACATACACAAACTGTCAAGAGTTGCAAACGCACACAGCTTTGGTTCCCAGGCTACCAGCCTCAGAGGAATGTGAAGAATCAGCACACACACACACACACACACACACACACACACAAGCTAGTTTACACGGTACTGTGAGGACGGCCTGCTGGCATGCTCTTTAATTCAATAAACATCTCCAAACCCCAACAAAACTTGAAGGTTGGCAGCAAAATATATTCTCGCACTTTCGGTTTTTTAAATAAAGCCAACATTTTTTGAAAGCCCCTTTGTTTGATGCCGTCAACCCCGTGGGAGGCCATAACTCCCTGCGGGTTCGCTGCCCTCATATGGACAAGCTGCAGAGCCCACTGAGGCAACTCCCTTTCCTGATCCCTGTGGCTGTGTGTGGTACCCCCTGCAGGACAGGCAAAGAGTACTCACACCATGCTACCATTTCAAGCTCTGATGTCCTGCCTCTGACGGGGTCCCGCCCCAAGAGGCCAGGCCGTAACCGCAGGATTGCTGGCTAAAAAAAGGCTGCGCTGGGAAATAGAGCAGCTGGGAGGACCGGCTCTATCCCACAATGCTGTGCAGCACCCCCTCCCCGAGTTGCTGTGAGTCACAGTTGCTGAACAAATGCACCAGACGCCGCTGTTACTGATCTATACAGCAATTAGTGCGATTACAGCCGTGGGGTGAAGGCTTGCGTGTGGTCCAAACTCACAACCAACTGGAGCACAGCCAACACTGAGTTGAGATGCCTTTCAAAGGCCCCAGGCGGCACTCCAGGCCCCAGAGCTGCAGGAGGGCTGCTGTGACGTTCTGTCTTCTGAGAGCACGGCGGGAAAGACAGCGCAGGGACCCACAATGCACTCGGGTTGCGGCCGCTAAGAACCAAAACACACGTGCCGCCACACAGGAGGTGGTGAGATCACTGTTGGATTCTCCTCCACATTTTTTGGTCTCCTTTATCACAAGCCAAGGCCACATGAACGCGCATAGAAGGAGCAGAGGCCCAGGATGGGTCTGATTGCTCTGTACTTCACCTGACAGTGGGCCAAAACAGGTAGGGAGGCAGAACTGGCCGTGCAAAAAGAGCCGCGCAAAGTGTGACCGATTTGGGACAAAGAGGGCGAGGCCATTCCTCTACATGACAGCCACAGGGTATGGCTTTGGGCAAAGGGGTGGGGTTAATTTGGAGGAGGAGCTTAAAACAGTAAACTGCAGTACTTGCAGGCCACCAGACACCATGTGTCCATGAGGAAGGTTTGACTATGCAAGTGTGACTGTTTCGCTTCCTGTGTGTGTGTGTCATATGGAAATGATGAGATGCGAGACCTGTAGCCACAGGAATTTTAACTGTGGCTGCCTCAGTCTCGCCTTGTTGTGCCGTGTGGTTTCTCCAAGTAGCCTCGGAGCAAGTGTGTGCTAAAGGCATGTGTGCTTGACAGAGTGTGTAGCTGTGTGTGTGAGAGTGTGAGACATAGAGTGGGTCAGCATGTTTTCAAGGGGATTCTCAGATGTGGACTGCAGGCTTCTATGTCCAGAGACCCCATGAGTGAGACAATGTGGATGTGGGCGGGGCTGCTTTCATGTGGGCGGAGCTGTAGTCCCCCTTTCTCACGCTTCCTCGCTCCAACTCACAAGTTTCCTCATTTGTTGTGTCAGTAATAAAACCCTGACCGCCTCCTCCCATTTTAGAATACACAGGGATGACGTACTGCCCCCTCACAACACCCTGGCAGCTGCCCTTCTTCTGTAACCACAAAAAATGGAGGATTTCAGAGGGAACTCGGATGTCTGTGTGCGTGTGGGTGTGTGTGAGACAACCAGCAAATGTTCTAACTCCGTTCCATGAATCACATCAGGTAAGATGCGAAGAATGTGGAGAGGAAATTCAGTCTGCAGGAGGACATTATGTATCCTGGACACGTATATGTACTTGCACCTATGGGCAATGTGCGTGTATCTGTGTCAGGTATCTGGGGCAGCTCCGTTTCTTCATGTCACACCGGGTGTCAGAGCTGAATGGGTCGCAGAATGCTGGCAACCCAAGGTACAAGTGTGTCTGTGTCGACGGCAGTGTGTCATCTGAACATCACGAGAGTGTTTGAACCACACACGTCCACACGAAAATGATGAAGAGGCGGTCAAATTCATCCCATAACAGACAGTCTTGCCCACCTCCCACAATACCCTCTCAGGAACCCCGAGTTCCTCGCGCTGCTGTGACCACAGTCATCACTGCAAGACTGCCTCTATTTTGCCAAGACTAACATCCAGGTCCTTCTTGAGAAGCAGTGGTGACAACTAGTCTGCCACTGTGTACAGAGGACCTTCATGGAGGACTGAAGATCACTGAAGATCATCATGGAAGAACATCATGGAGGATCGCCAGGGTCTCAGTGAATGAATATTATGAAGGGTTGCGGAGGACCATCGCCATTGTCGTTTCCCCAAGTTGGTTGTAGAAGCTGTTGTAGCCACGTCACTCCCATACTGGTTTAGACTGGTATGTCTGGCTTGCATGTGTTGGTGGGGTTGCAGCTCCCACAAGGCCGTGCTGCAGACCTGATCCTAAGCACAGAGCCAGGAAGTGTCCCCTCCCCAACTCATTGTGTCGGAGGGCAGTGGTGCAGTCCATTTCCTCCCGGGGACGCCCCCTCCCTCCACCTCCCTGCCCCAACCGGTTCCTGTACATTCCTCCTAGATCAACCCCCCCCACCCAACGGAGGAGCAGCGACCCGCAGCCTTTGGCACATCCTCCCATTCTTCCCTTTTCCTTCCCCACCCCCTAGTGTGATGAACTGACTTTTTTTGGGGGGGGGGGGGCAGCCAAGGTGTTAAAAGACCCCCCACCTCATGCACTCTGGACTCATACACCAAGTCCATAGGTGGGTGACACTGTTAGGGAGGGGGTGAAACACACGAGCCGTTGGTGGAGGCCACGCCTCTTGCTGCAGGGCGGCGACTCTTGACTCCTTAAGGCTTTGCACATAAAGGAGAACCCCGCTTCCCACTGAGGTTCCCACACGCCGTCGCATCCTTTCTCCTTCATCGTTGTCCATCACCAAGAAACCAGAGTCATTACTGACATCATCAAATAGGGGGCATAATGTCTTCCAACCAGAGTGCCATACATGGTTTACCCAACTTCCATGGCAACGGATCACAGTTCCACTTTCTCACCATGTGACGTAGTCGTTCTGTAGTCGAACCTGCCACCAGCAAGCAGTATTACATCAGGGCACTGACTCTTTCGCACACCCGGGTTCCAACTTGGTCAGTCGGGTCCCACTGAAGTGTCTTTAACATCACTGTACAGACATGCGGCCTGGAATCTTGGGGGAGATGCTGGGCTGCCTGGGTGAGAGGGTGGGTGGGTATCCTGGCAACAGTCGTGAGGAGAGCCGGGGCCACAAGGGAGGGTGGAGCTCCAGTGGGGATGAGGAGGACAGGGTGGAGGGAGCACATATTTCCTCCAAGTGCCCCCCCCCCCTTTGGGGTATGTGTTTGTGGGACACCAGTCCAAGTGTTGGGGCGGGGACTGCAGCACGGGGGGCAAAGCTTCCTGTGTGTCACACACTCTAGTGTGGGAGTGCTGGAGTGCATAGTGTGTGGGAGGACTGGAGCACAGTGTGTGACTGTGGGAAGACAACCCCCCCACACACACACACAGAATCCCCTACACTGCCCTCACAAACACACACATAGTGGTGTGTTAGTTACCTAGTTAGTGTCAACAAGGTGCTACCTCACACCTTAAGATGTGACACATAGGTTTGACACACGCAAATGCATTAGGACACATGTGACAAATGCTTGTTCTACATTACTGCACAAAACCCTGATGGGGGCAGCTGCAGTGCATGATGGGTCATCACCCATCTGTAGTACAAATCTATCCTCTCGATGACTGACTATTCGAATTAACAAAACAACTGTGCCTGAGTGTCACCTCAGAGGGGTTGTGGTGAGGTGACTGGCAGCAAGGAGCCTCTCCTGTGATGTGGCAGGAGAGTAGGTATTATTATTATTATTATTATTATTATTATTTCTGTTGGTTTCACTGCCAGGCACACAAACTGCCCTAACTTGGCACACAGCTCCCTTCTCAAGGTCTAGAACACAGTCTGACAGTTTGTTAGTTCTGTGTAGATCAGACCCCAAATCTGGTGGAAACACATCTCAAACTCCAGCTATAAAAACAGAAAAAAAGCCCATACACAAACAAGACCAAACCGGTTAACCCACCAGTTAGCAGGGATTTCTGCAGCATCAGCACATTTCCCTGTGAATAGTAAACAGGTGGGTCCCGCACTCCTCTAAAACCGTGTCACAACAACAAAGCTATTCGCAGGAATCCTACAGTTTGTGGGGTCTCGACCCACATGTGGGAGAAGTGCTACTAGATCAGGGAGGGAGGCGCTAGTGCGCCCGATCAGCAGAGCGTGTGCAGTACAGGTGGTTATGTAAGCTGCTTTGGGAGAATGTGATGTGAAGTGAATAAATAATAAACTGTGATGTAACAGCAGAGGTTCGCTGCCACGGGAGGGTCAGGCAGAAACGGTGCACAACAGGGGAGTTCTCACCTGTGGACCTGAACCCTAGAACCTGGGCCGATCTGTGGGCCTGGACCTCTCTCAGTGAAACGGCCAGCAAACACACAACAGTCTGTTCGTATCCATGACGACAGCAAACACTCTCCCACACTCTTGACAGACCACCATGGCGGGGTGTTTGTGTTCCACTGACCATGAGGACCTGCCACTTTGTGAAGGACCCCAGATCTGACTTTCTGCTGGACAGAAGTTACATGTCATCTCTGTCAGAACCAGCGGAACAGCGCGATCCGGTGGGTGGTGGGTTCAAAACCCCTCTGGTTCCATAAACAACCACATTCCAAGCTGCTCTCATGGATCAAGTCTTGAGTTATTTACCAACAACTTTACAGTCCTGGAACCACCTAACTCACCCCAGGATGAACGTTTGACCATCTCCATGGAAGCACACGCCCCCGGGATTCCTCTACTTTCAGTTTTGCTCACTTCCCAGCAGCGGAGCCACACAAACACATGGGATCAGACGACCACATGGCGGGCGGGTCGCATCCTCGTCCCAAACGCCCTGCAGACCCGGGATTTGCGTCTGCGGGGAGGGGGGGGGGTAAGTGATCCAACACCTCGGTGCTGTTCTGAAACTGAAATCGCTGCTCCGGGAAAGGAAGGGAATTTCCATTGTACTACGGTAAACCCAGGTCAAACTGGCACCTCCTGTAAATCCCCCGTTTATGAAATTTATGACAGATAATCATAACTAAACTGGCTGACTTGGTCAGGACTCAAACATATCGACAGAGTTAATGGCTAACCAGGACCTACTGTGTAGCCCTATTATTATTACATGACTCCTTACTTCGCACGGACTTACACAACAGGGTAATTTTTACTGTACCGCTTCAAGGCCACCACAGCGGGGGGGGGGGAGATCCATATAGCAGACTGCAGAGGAGCAGCTCTAACCACTGCGCCACCTACTGCCTCCACGACGGATAAGCAACTATTAACGAGTGACTAGCGAACGGTACCTAGCTGCAGTCGACCAGTAACTAGTGAGCGGCAACCAGCGCGCAAAGTTCAGCGGTGCCCGGAGCCCACGCTAAACTAGTAGCTCAACTAGCAAGGAAAATGCAGCGTTGGAGCCCAAGTTAGCCGGTGAGCAGCGACGCCTCGCGTTGCCGGGTGACCGCCACTAACTCACCCGCCTCCACGGTGTCCGCCAGGTCGTGGTTTCCCGCCGTGGCCGGGAACTCCTTCATCTTCCTGGCGCTCAGGTTCAGGAACCCGGACGCAGCCGCCTCGTCGAGAGCGCGCTCGAGTGCCCGGTGCAGCGGCGCAGGGGCGAGCTGAGCAGGGGGGCGGCAATCCGGCCCCGGGGTCGCCATGCTCAAGTCCGTGGGGTGTGGAGGGAGCGCGCCTCCGCCGCCGTCTGCGCGTCTCCGCCGTCCTGCGGGACACTTTGTATCCGCGTCCTGCGCGGGGGGTCCTGCGAGGGGGGGCGGGGGGGCGGGCGGCGCTTCTCCGTCCGCGGCTGCGCGCTCCCTGCACGGCCCTAAACCGCCGCCAAACGGGCGCGACGGACGGTGGACGCGGCCCTCTGGCGCCCCCTGGTGGGGCAGCGCTCACAGCACAGAGGGACAGCCGTCCCTGCGATGCCACCGCTCGCTGCCGACGTCTCGTTTCCCATCAGCCCGTGCGGGTCGCCGCGCCCGCGACATCAAAGGTCCCCGCGTGCAAGCTGCTGGTCCTTCTGCTCCGACCAGCAGGCGGCGCTGTGGTTGAAGCTGTGCTGCCCCCAATCGAGGAACTTCGGTGTAAATCAGGGTAAGTAAAACATCAGGTAAAGGAGGAAGTGTACCACTAACCTCCCGGGGAAAAAACTCACTGAAACTGGGCGTTTGACCAACGGAAGTCTGTGATTTTTATTTTTTTATTCCAAGTAGAATTGCCACACATTATGAACCACAAAAAGTCAATATACATTTTTGCGCACAGTAACTTATAGGGTTTTGCCCTTATGTACAGCTGGATAGTTGGGTTAGTGTTCCCCTCCCCTGTATTACAACAAGACGTGGTACTTGAACCTGACACACCATTGCTGTAACTGGCGCACTGAAACAGGTCAGCTGAAGTGCCCTGAAGGGGCTCAAACCTATAACCTATTGGTCCGAGCCCTCTATTCTGCTACCCATAAAGACCCTTTGCTGCTCTTCTCCACAATGGTGCCGCACAGTCTGGATTGGTGCAGAGACAGAGAGAGAGCGAGAGAGAGACTAAATGTGTGTACAAACCTAGCATTGTGAGCCACTTTGAAGGCACAATGAGAACCTCATCTTAAGTCTGGAGGGCATCTGTCACCATGTGGTGAAGGAAGAAAAGTGGCTGTACTGCGGTAAAATAGGTATATAGCGCTGTGGCTCCGTAACCAGAGGGCCGCAGGAAGAGGCAGCTTTTCACTTTCCATATTTACCCCAGTCAGATAAATGTGGATAAATATGACATCACTGTATGTGAACGTTGGGGCCGTTCTCATGTCAGATTTTTGTGGTCTGAGCACATAAAACAGGCAGCACCTCTGGAAACACGTGTGCATCGGGCTCCTCTCCTGTACAAACACGCTGTGTACAAACCCACAGGAAATGTCCACAGAACTAATAAAACTGCCACTTACTGATTTCATGCCTTCTTTGCATACAGACTGTGTGTCACCAACTTCCTGTGCAAACATTACCTACTATTAATAGCATTCGTCCGTACTGCAGCATTTGTATGTAAATACACTTTCTGCATGTGGTAAGGATGAGGCTAAACCACGATATTCTGCAGACCTTCAGAGGGATGTTTGGGAGAACACTGGGTCAAGGGCATCAGTGACCCTACAACAAGCAGGGGTCATGGCCCCGCAACCAGCAAGCAGGGTCAGCGACCCCCATATTCTGCAGTCATCAGAAGACGTGGAAATCAGGTCAAACCTGAGAAACGTTTGCAACTTGTTTGATTTGTTCCTCCAAACTAACTGGCTTTTTTATATTAACAGTTATTGCCTCTTTGTTGTTTCCATTAGCAACCAATCTGAATTTCAAAGGTAAACAAATACTGTTCCTTTGTCCAGGGGGTGTGATGTAAACAGTCAGTTGAACCATCAAAATTTTTTAATAAAAAGTTTTATTTCTCTCCTTCAATATTGCCGGTAAACCAGAACCCAGTTTCTAGTTTTGTTATGTAATACAAAATCTACAGTATACTGTATACTGTATAAAACTCCCAGGGTGCTGCAGTGAAAATACTACTTACAGTGGGACACGGAGTGAGAAAGTAATTTATTTTTTATTTATAAAAAATAAAACATATAGAACATCTCTGCTGCTTATTGATTGTACAGATACAACCCGCAATACTACATGTATTACAATTTCAATGCGTAAAAGGCAAGGGCACAAGCCTAAGCTGAACACCCGTGATCACCGATCCCTCGGATGGCACCGCATCAAGAACCGTCATTCATCAATAGCTGATATAACTGCATGGCCAAGGGCTTACTTTGGCAAACCTTTGTCAAGCACTACAATACGGAGTTACGTTCACAAATGCCACTTAAAACTTTACTGTGCAAAAGAGCAGCCTTATGTTAACCATCTCCAGAAGTGGCATCGACTTATCTGGGCTAAAAGGCATCTGGGATGGACCATCGCACAGCAGAAACACAGTGTATTGCGGTCAGACGAATCAGCATTCCAGATTTTTTTTGGAATAAATGTATGCCGTGTGCTCCGGACCAAAGATGAAAAGGACCATCCAGACTGTTATCCGCAGCAAGTACAAAAGCCAGGGTCTGTCATGGTATGGAGTTGTGTCAGTGCCCTTGGCAAAGGTAATTTACACTTCTGCGATGGGAGCATTAATGCAGAAAAGTACATTGAGATTTTAGAACAATGTATGCTGCCTTCAAGACGACATCTTTTCCAGGGACATCCATGCATTTTTCAACAAGACAATGCAAAACCACATTCTGCACACATTACAAAGGCATGGCTGCAGAAGAAGAGGGTACGGATATTGGACTGGCCTGCCTGCAGTCCTGACCTGTCCCCAGTAGAGAATGCATGGAGAATTTTGAAATGAAAAATGCGACAGCAACGACCCCGTACTGAAATGCAGGAATGGATGTTATATATTAACAAATGAAATGTTAGTTGACTGGACAAAACATGAAATATCTTGGGTTCATACTGTCTGCAACGAAATAAAAGTCAAAGTAAATGTAAGAATCGCTGCTTTTTTTATTATTTTCATTTTCCATACTGTCCCAACATTTTCTGATTTGGGGTTGTAGAACATCGGTGCTGTTTATCGATTATACAGATACAACCTGCTGTACTACATGTACTACATTCATAGATGTGGGTTATACTGTATGCTTTATCGTCATGTGATCTCTGACCGTTAATCCAGTGACGAATGTGTTGGTTCTGGGGTCCGGCTCCTCTGTCTGATGCATGCATGAGGAAGTGGTTGGTCCCACAACACGCAGAACTGCCGTTCAGGAACTGAAATTGAGAGCTGCAACAGGGAGGGCTGTCAGTGAGAGGCAGCCAGTTGAGGTTCTTCTACTACAAGTCTGTACAGTTAACAGAGTGAAAAGTAAGCATCTCATTGTATCGGCAGGTTGTGGGTTTGCATCCCATCACATCAGTCAGGTTCGAGAAGGTGGCCAAATGTTTGGTTGAACTTAGTATTTCTAAGACATTTTGCACCCCTACAATCTTTTACTTTCCTTTGTAGTTTTTGCTTCCTGCCTACCAGAAGGATGTCAAACAAGGTTTCCTCAAGGCCCAGCTGGGGCATGAACCCATTTGTCCAGAAACCCTTGGGTGCACCAACCGCTTTCCATCAGCAAGGAACCGTAACTCAGTGGCTTCTTCTCCAGGAGGTCTGCTGGGGGGCTTGGCATGTTGTGGAGGGAGGGGGGTATTTCCACAGAGGTGCCACATGCGCGCGCAATGTTCATGTACCACATGGCACACGTTTACAGACATTGCCTGACCTTTATTTGGGTTCTGTGGTCCCCCCCCATCCCAACCGGACTTCCTTCTGCTCTGCTTCTGAGCCAATCGGAGCGTTGAACACACACCTTCGCCATACAGGAACTCACACGCTCTACAGCACCACAAGGTTTGTTCCTTCACTGCTGCGTTGCTTGTTGTTTTGTGCTTCTCCTTCCTTTTCTTAATGTTTAAGACAAATAAGTTTTATTCTGTTTATAGATGCATTTAAATGTACATTTATTTCTATGACTCTTTTCTCCAAAGTAACTTACCACTACTAATGAATGATTTATCCATTTGTACAGCTGGGCAATTTTTACTGTTACTATTATCGCATGGTAAGTACCTTGATGATGGGCTCACCAGCAGGATGAGGGGTTTGAACCCAGTCCAAACTCAGGCAGTCTTAACTGAGTGCTATCATCACCAGGTTGCTGGAGATCAGGCATTTGTCCCACCGAAGTGACAGGGACCTACAGAAAGGACACATCTGTGAACCTGTCCCCACATCAAATCCCTGACCCCCCTTTCACACGGATCAAACGGGGATTACTGGCTGGGAGACTCCCAGGCTGAAGGGAGTTAGTGGCCCTGATGTAATGCCGGACTCCGAGGCTGGATCCTATCGCCTACCGAAGATCAGCCCAGTCCTGGTGGGTAGGAAGTGGCCTCCTAAGCCCCCAGAGGAGAAGCCACGCTGCGTTTCCCTCACAGCTGGGCTGAACCGCCTGCTGAGCGCTGGGCTCCACCTGCCTCTGCGGGGTCGCGACAGCAAACCTCGCTCGGCCTCTGACACCAGGCTCCTCGCAGGTACGACTCACCTGCACCCAGTACCTCCCTGCCACACTAAATAATGCAGGAATACAGTCTGTATTCATTAAAACCATAAAGCTTCAGCTGTAGAACTGGGTTTCACTTTGATGTTCTTTATTCACAGGAAAAAAACTTTGTAAAACAAGTATTTATCTACATTTACCTGGCACTTTTCCCCACAGTGAAATGCATACAGTAAGTTACCTATTTATACAGCTGGGTCATTTTTACTGTATCGGTTCAGGCACTTTCCATTCGTGAGGTGTTGTCTCTAACCATGGCGGCACCTACTGCCCTATTCTCAAGTTTGTGCCATTTCTTGCAATTTTTGCAATGTAAGATAAACTGCATGTTATTGCAATGCTTTAGTTATAATCTTATTATAGTTAGTGAGGACAGCAATGCCAGTAGTTCAATAATTGACTTAATGACAAATTGTTTTGAAGGAAATATAAATTTCTTTACAGCTTGATAGGTTTTGAAGCCTTGGGTCCTTCGACACAGTTATATTTGACTCCCTTGCCTTTTTTAGGGTGTGAAGTCTGTTGTAGATCTACTTCTCATAACATTATATTTCCCAAGTTGGACGTTTGTTGTGTAGTTCTCCTTGCATGTTTGATGCCGAATCTCTTGTGAGATTCACACCCGTTGGTGCAGAAGCGGAAGCAGTTTTGAAGCCATTCCCACGACAGAAGCCCCACCTGGTGTCCCGCTGCATCTCCAGGCGTGTCTTCCCGTCATGCACTTCTCCTTTTTACATGCCTCCAGTGTAACGTGTGGTTGCATTCGGTCATTCCTGTAGGAAAAAAAACTGCTCTGATTTTGTCCACATTCCACATACCTTTTACAGTAAAAATGACCACAGCTTCAGATACTGAGACAAAGTGTGTAGGGCTGGATCAAGTGAGCCAAAAGCGACTGCACCCCAGTTCTTGCTGCTCACCTGCGCAGCTGGCTGTAGCAGATGGAGACTCACTCATCCAGAGGGGGTCACAAACCCTGCTTACCCTGTTCTATCCCCCCAGGTCCCCAGGATGCAGCAGAGCCTCATGATATACCGCACACTAATGTGTCTATGGATAACATCATCATGGGTGACAGCAACCTGGATGAGGTGAGAGTCCCGGTTTCTTCTGTTTTTCCAGCAGGTCTATAAAAGAAGATAAAATGTAAACATAAAATACAAATAAAATAAAGAAAATGAGCTGTTTACTAATATTTGTCCATTTAGCCTGCTGGGTAGTGTTTATTCTATGAAACCCAGATCCTCTAACCACTATGCCACCTGCTGGTCAGTATTCACTCTGTGGTCTGTCTGTGTTTCATGTGTGCATCCATCCTACAGGAGAATGCACACTTCATTGTGATAGACATGGTCCTGGAAGCCCTGGAGGAGATCAAGTGGGTGATGCATGGTAGGCGGGCCCCCCGGCTGGCAGGGAGGCGCGGATTCCTTCCCCTTGACTCCCTTCCGGATGGGCCAAAAAGCAATACTCAGCCCTCCCAGCTGGTGGGCAGCAGCCCAGGTGAAGCAGTGTTTTACCATGGTTTTACAGTACAGTCATAGGTGGGCTTGCAGTGGCCAACTAGTAGCCAATGGTCCAAAGACATTCGGGGGTCATCAAAGTTTTGACTTTGTGTCCTCGCCCAGGGTTGCTGCAGATGTCAGGGGACGTTGCCTCAACTAATGGCGAGAAAACTGAACCAGGTGATTGTGAGAAAGCAGGGACACGCATGTTCATGTGTTCAAAGACAGTATAGAGGAGTCATCCTCATGTTATAGCAGATTTATTTATTTTACTGATGTAACATGTTTATTAAGTTGTCACTGGCCACTTTGTTAGGTACACCTAGCTGGTGTGAAGGCACCCACTGCAATACTGCTTCACTCCACAACAGGATATAAGCAATGCTCACTTTGTATTTAAAATTTATTTGGGACCTATAACTATTTCTCCACACCTTTACGGTATGGCTGAGGGTTGAACCTACAACCTTATTCTTATTAACCATGCCTTTAACCAACAGAGCTATCCAGATCCCACCCACCACCACTCTGTACCCCTGACACCAGGCAGGATGGCTCAACAATTCAATGTTTTATATTATTTTCTAAACTTGTGCTGTATGCGTACCTAATAAAGTGGCTGAGTGAATATTATTATATATATATAATGCACATTATAACGCATGCACAACTGAAATCTGTGATTTTTGGGGGACAGACTTTGCCTCTTTTTTGAGAAAGTTTAGCTTTAGTTTCCCTGCTTGCACTTGCATGTTTACTCAAGTAAAACAGAAGTGCACCACCTGCTGAGCTGCTTGCTGCACACGGCTGGCAGTCATAATTTGCATATATATTCTTAGCCAAATGTCTTATCGCCCACATCTTCGCCCACATCGCGAGTAAATAACTGCAGAAAATCCAGCAATGCATCAGAATACACCAACAACTCATCCTCAGCAAAAATCAGTTTCCATCCATCACTACCTGTCAGTAAAACATGATAAAAACAGCCATTACACTCATTCTCAGTCTAAAATACTATGTAAATTGACCAATAAATGACAGAGCTGATCATTGATCCTTGGAGTTTCAACAGTTTTATTCTGACACGGAAGGACGTGCGATAAAAACTAAAGTATTAGTTAACAGTAACTAATACAGTAGTACAGTACAGTATTACACTGTCGTAAAATAGTTTTTGAAACACCTCGTACAATACACAGCCACTACCCATTTCCACCAAACATCTCAAAAACACGACTCAGTTGCACTTGTGCTCGGCTAGAAAATATTAGTTCAGTAATAAATGATACAAAATATTCATACACCATTCCATTAAAGACATTTTCAGAACTGCAAATGTACTGAATACCAAGTACAATGAAAAACAGTATAATTCCAACTACATAAAACCCAATAGCTGCACAGCAAGCAGTGCTGTCATTCTTCGGGTGAGGGTTCAAATCCAGTTCAGTCTGGGAAGGGCTTGCCTGTTCTGCCTGTGTCTATCTGGGTGTCCTCTAACAGTCCACAGATATGTGTTTCAGGTTCACTGGTCATTAGGTCATCCACAGCTACGCCCACATAAACCCAAAAGCTATTTGTAGAATACCTGTGGTAGAATTAATGGTATTTATGAGGTGAAATTAAGGTTAACAACTAATTTTACTGAACTGGAAGCGGACATCTAGGTGACAGTCAGAAGAAATTCTGATGGTAGTTAGCAGAGGAGTTCCTGTCCACACCGACACTCTCGCCCGTTTGCATTTCAGGCTGCAGTTTGGATGAAGCGTCCCTGGAGGGTGACGTCACCTCCTCTCAACACAGGTAAACACGGTCACTGCCAGGAAAAGTGTGGGGGTCGGGGCCGCCGTCCTCCTCTCCATCGGTCTTCTTGTTTTTCTCACTTAACAATGTTTTCATTTGTTGATCCTCTGTGTTAGACGGGATTCAAACCATACCGGCTCACAGAGTTACAAACATCCAAGTTATGAATTTACTAACATTTCTCAGTATATTTCCTTATTTTCAATTTTTTTCATCATTTATTTGTTTTCTGCAGTCTCAGGTTGTTGAGAAGCACGCGTGTCGTGTGTTTACCCTCCTAGGTGATAGATGGCAGTAAAGAGCACTCAAACAAAAAGGGCTGTACGACCTGCTTGAACTCCCTTCCTTCCTTCCACTCAGTTCACTTCAGTTTACTACAAGGCCATGCTCTGCTGAGGCCATGGCTCGGAAGCTGATGTCAACCTTCCAAAAGCGGGGGCTCCTCCTGCCGCCCCTCTGGTGTTTCCCAGGCAACCTGAATCCAGCATTGCAGGAGGCAGGTGTCATCTTGGCTATCACACACCCCTGCACCATAGTTGTAATGTTAGACACACTGGCTCCAGTGGGTGGAGTAGTGGTTAGTTGCTTTGTGTGTGACAAATCAGGTTCTGATTCTCAGCTTCTCCAGTACTACTCTTGATGAAGGTATTTTACCCTGAATTAATACAGTAAAAAAATCTCGACTGTACACATATGTAAATCATTGTAAGTAGCTTATTGTACAACCTGGCATTGTAACCTTGGAGAAAAGGGTCACAGGGCTTGAAATTAATTTATTTTGTTTGGTTCTGTATAGGACAGGTACACATCACATTTCATTTGTCTCATCACATTTTGCAAATGTCTAGTTTTGGAAGTTATTTGAAAGATAGAAAAAATAGTAAATGAATATGTTTACAATATTGTTGTAAATTGCAACCAAATTTGTCACATGAAAGTAAGTATGTTTGCAAAAAGGCTCAGCGATACACTGCCTGGCCAAAAAAAAAGTCACCAGCTGGATTTAACTTAGTGTTATGATGTGGGGTTGTTTTATTTGGTTAGGTCTACGTTCAGCAATGTTCTGTGCCCAAAAAATGAGGTGAGCTGACTACCTGAATATACTGAATGGGCATGTTTTTCCATCTATGAATTTTTTCTTCATATTCCAAGATGACAATGCCAGGATTCATTGGGCTCAAATTGTGAAAGAGTGCTTTAGGGAGCATGAGAGAGACATCATTTTCACACATGGATTGGCCACCATAGAGTTCAGACCTCAACCCCATTGAGAAAGAATCTTGGGGATGTGTTGGAGAAGACTTTACGCAGCGGTCTGATTGACATCATCAATACGAGATCTTGGCAAAAAATGAATGCAACTGTGGAAGGAAATAAATAAGGTTATCGAAACGATGCCACGGCCAATGTGTGCTGTAATCAAAGCTAAAGGTGGTCCAACGAAATTTTAGAGTGTGTGACTTTTTTTTGGCTGGGCAGTGTATATTGCCAAAAATAGATTGCTTTAACTTTGACAAATCTGGATGCTTTCTAGTCAAAACATAATTTCAAAGGAAAAATACAAATAAAATGGTTAGTGATGTCACATGGTTTCCTCATCATGATGAGTCTTTTACTACTTTTTAGAGCCCAACTGTCCATCCAGGTATCAGAACAATTCTCCCTGTCCAACAATGAACATTTCAGCAGATTACCAGTTCTGAAAAAGAAAAAAGGAAATATGGAAAAGTCCTCCATATAAAGTGCTGACTTACAATGGCCATTGTGTCCACCCATGCTCACATGGTCTGACCTTGTTGGTTCAGTTCCTCCCCAGCACCACCAATGCTGCAGCAGAGCAGAGCCTCTCCTTCACCGAGGAGATCAGGCAGAAGTCCAGGATGAGGGGCACCCTGACATGGGCACCACCGCGTTTTCAGATCATCTTCAACATCCACCCATCCAGGAAGTGAGTCGCTCTGTGTGTGTGTGTGTGTGTGTGTGTGTGTGTGTGTGTGTGTGTGTGTGTGTGTGTGTGTGTGTGTGTGTGTGTGAAAAAGAGACCATCCTATGGTTCTCAGTGCCTTTGCATGGGGGGTCCTGGTCTGTTTCACATGTCCCTAACACACTTCCCATCTAGGCGAAGTGAGGTTGTCGCCTCCCAGCAGTACCTGTGCGCCGGCTGCGGAACCAAGGTGGAAGCCAGTGAGTCTCATGTCTGTGGAAATGTCCCCTGGGGTGAAGGTCTGACTCTGAAGAAAACCTCACATTTTTTGCATAAATGTAGCTCAACTCACATTCAGCACACATTGTTCTCAAAAGCATCTTACACCGATTTACAGCATCATTATTTTTACTCTGTTAATCCAGGATATGCACCTCAATCAAGGGTATGACAACAGGAAGTGGGGTTTGAACCTACGTCCTGCACATTTACAAACAGTTCTAACCACTACACTATTAACTGACCTTTTATTGTGTATGAGCATCATAAGAGAACAATTAAATTGTCAATGCCACAATTATTTCTTTCATTGTTTTATTATACTGTACATATGATGTATTTTGTGCTTATAGATAAGTCCGTTTTGGAATATTTGTTAGCTCCTATTTTCTTGTATAGGATTTTGAAAAAAAAATGTTTATTGTTACATTGGATGTAGGTTCTTCCCACTGCATGCAGAGCCGCCACGGCCACTAAGCTCCTCCCCAGCAGTTATCCATGTGTCCCACACACAGGGTATGTGAAGAAGCTGCACTACTGCGAGTACCTGGGTAGGTACTTCTGCGACTGCTGCCATAGCCAGGATGAGTCTGTGATCCCTGGCCGTGTGCTCCAGCGCTGGGACTTCACCCACTTCCCAGTGTGCAACTTCTCCAAGCGCCTGCTGAATGGCGTGTGGTTCCTTCCCCTGTTTGGGCTCTCCAGCATTGGCAGGATGCTGCACCCCAGGCCACGGGAGCTGGACAAGTTCAGGGTGAGAGGTTTCCCCAAAGGGAAATGAGATGAAGATGAGCACTCAGTCTTATTGTGAGCAGAAAAGTGATAAATATGATGAATGTACTGGGAGTTCAGCCTGCCAGGCTGGATACTTGTTCATAATTCGATTTGAACATAAATCCAAAGTCACTTTTGTCACTAATCATTCATACAACCATTTCCTTAAATCCTGGTCAGTATCACAGCAGTTTGGAGTCTGTCCTGGAATTACTGGGCACTAAGCTATGAAACTACTGCCAGACAGTGCGCCAGCCCCTTGCCATATCAGTAACCAAGAAAACCAATAATAACTTAATGACATTTATCATTCATTAGACATTTTATTCAAACATTTTTAAAACATTTTAAATGACAATGGCTATTGCTGACAGATTCATCCTAATGCAAATATTTAGCATTTTTTTTTATTAACTCCAAGGTTCATGGCAGTTATCAAGTACCACTGAGTGAAGAGAAGACCATGTTTAAAATAGCTGTCAGAAATGGGATTCGAACCCATGCCTCCATAGGGAGACCAGAACACCCACAGCAGGGAAGCTGTTGCAGCTTGAGTCTGGCGCCTTAGACCGCTCGGCCATTCTGACTTTGGCTATGGCAGGGCTGCCTGTGTAATGGTTCTGACCGCTGCGGTGCTGTACTTACCTGCTGGTGTTCATATTCAGCGGCTCCTCAACTTACAAGGACAATTGGGACTACAAATCTGTTTTTACTTCATTGAGTTCATAAATCCAAAGTAACTTTTCCCGCTAACATCAGTAATAAAAAATTATTCAACATAAATAATTTGTTCATTTAAAGTTCTTTAACAACTTTATTTAACCAATTAAAGTTTACTGACAATGACTTTTAGAAACTAGATTCCATAAAAGTTTATCATGTACAGTGCTAAAAACAAAAATACTTTGTAAAACATTTAAAGTGATTTTAAATGAGTTAAAAAGAAACAAGTCATTCCCACAAACTTATTCAGTGCAGACTGTTCATTGGTTTGTCCCAAAGTTAATATTTTTCTTAACATGAAGATTCATAAAATGATTAAAAACTTTAAACTGAATACTTTAAAATGACTTAAAAATGAATGAAAAATAAACCACATTGGTTGCACAAACTCAGCAGAGCATTCTGAGTAAGGAAAAACTAAATTAAAGTGTTTTCTTTCATTTATTTAGGAGATAATTTTGCTAAAGTAACTGTGAGAAGTGAGATTCAAAAGCACAGCTCTTTCAGCAACCAGAACATGCACTGGGGGAAAGCACTGAACTTTGTGTTTTGGCACCTTAGACCGCTTGACCTTCGCTCCTTTCTCCCATCATCCTCTTTGTCCTGACAGCACCGTAAATTCATAAACTGAAGTGACTGAAAAAAAACACTCTGACTCCATAAACTCCTGTTCAACCCTGACTGTTGATCCCATCGACAATGTCCCTCATCTTATTAGTTATTCGCACTCTTGAACAGTGGACATGAGTTATAAACACTGTGGAAGTGAGCTGAAAAAAGTGGCCAATTCTTATGAAGTGCTTTTTACTGCCATCTGTTGGCTCGGAGGGTAAACATGAGTCATCCCACCTCACACAGGAGCTCCAGGAGAAGCTGGTGGCCATTAAGAAGCAGCTGGCAGCCTGCAGACTGGCCGATGGGTACCGACCTCACCTGCCGCTTTCCCGCTTCTTCTCGTTCTCTGCATCAGCAAATTCTGTCTGTCACTGTTTTCCTGTCATCTGCTGCTGTCTGTCTTTGATGTCCTAACAACCAGCTCATCCGGGTAGCCACAAACTCATGAAAGTCTCCTTGGTGGCTGTAGGATACAGAAGATCTATGACACTTTACACTCGCTTATATACGCTGCTATTGTGTTCCTGCTTTCTTGGTGGCAGCAGGTGATGTAGTGGTTAGAGCTGCCAAGTTGTAGTCAAAGCTTATGTAAAAAGCCAATTTCAATAAAGCCCAGTTAAAACCATAAAAACCACAACTCAATTTTTTCTGACAGAACCTAAAAATGTGTGGATCAAACATTTTTTCCAAGACCATTGTATTATTGTTGGAATAATATTATTCTAATTATTTGATTATTATCATCAACAAAAATAATGTTAATATTTAAATTATTAAAAGAAACACAACTTTTATCGTTGTTCTAAATGGTTATAAATGAAAAGATATCACCTCACACTGTAGGAAAGGATGGCAGGTGGTGAAGTGGTTAGTGCTGCTGTCTTACACTCAGATGCTACAGAATCAAATCCCACTTCCTGTTATAAATCCCACAATCAAACTACTTGCACCGAAATAGAACAGTGAGTGTTAACCTGCTCTGTAAATACTAATTGTCTTTTACAATATGCAGCTATAGTTTCTTAAGGGGCATTTATTTGTGCGTGTCCTCATGAGAGGTTCACACCTACCTTTGGCCTACATTGGGCTGAAGCTGCTGAGATCATGACTTTACTGTCCTTGTTGCTCTCAGGGTCCTGCAGGAGTTCCAGCAGCTGCCAGACCACCTGATCCAGGATCCTCCCTTGCTTTCCTTGGATGACCTGCTGGGGTTGAAGCGTGGCCTGCTGGTGTCTCAGACGCGGACACTTCTGCGGGTGGCTGTTGCTCATGTGGAGGGCTGTCAGGTCAGTACCGTGGGGGAGAGGAGAAGGGGTCCACTGTCCAGGGTAACTTTAGCATATTAGTGTAGAGTAGTATAGAGTTAGGGTCAGGGGTTGGGGTTCAGTGCTTTGTCTCCAGCCAAATACCAATCTCAGATACCACCAGAGATGCGTGTGAATATTCTTAATTTAAGACCAGCACTGGTGTGTTTGTGTACAGCTGTGTCTTGCCAACGGCTTCATCTGCGAGTTCTGCCACAGCCAGGATGTCATCTTCCCCTTCCAGAGGGAGAGGTGTAAACGCTGTACAGGTGAGAGTTTACTATGCAGTTTCCTCTGTGTGTCACATTAGGACACAAAAATGATAGAGAGACACCAGATTTGCTGCTTTTAAATTGTTTTGTTCAGTTGGTCCATAGCAACAAGTTTTTTTTTTTTTGTTTTTTTTTTGTGAAAACTGTTGTTTTTTTGCTGCTTATCTACTAAACCCTGATTCTGCAACAGGGTGTCAAACCCAGCTACATGTGTGGCAAACAATCCAGGAAGTTTTTCTGACTTGATAAAAAAAAAATCTGTAAATTCTTTCATTCAAAACAAAAAGGAGCAATACATTGGAATTAATTTGAAAATGAGGAAATTTCTGCAGGTCTTTTGACTCAAATGGTGGTTTTCACAGTGACCTGTACATGCAAGTATAGTAAGTATTCTCCCCATAAAAATAGTTTTTAAAAAGCTGATTTTTGCCCCAAAGCATGAAAAAACTTACATTTCTTGTAAAATATCCAACTTGTTACATATTTGCTGCCAACTGACCACTTGCAGGGACCATTTTAAACTATTCTTTATGGATTGACCTCAAACTCTTCTAACTTTTAAGCAAGGATATTGCACAAGCACTTTGTGTTTTGGTGCCCTGTGATCACTTTTGGCAACAATATGTTGATTTGTTCATAATTTATTAATTTGTACATTGGGCATGAACTGAAGCGGAGCATTTTGTTTTCCCAGAGTGCAAGGCCTGTTTCCATACACACTGCTTCAGGGATGTGGAGTGTCCCAAATGCACACGGATTCACACTCGCAAGAAGCTAATGGCCATGGACTCCTTGCAGGGGGTCTAGAGCCACATCCCCTCCTTTCCCCCTGGTGCTGTAGTTATGAAGCAAGACTGCATAACGCAGCTATGTTTTTGGTATTCTTGGTATTTCCCCATTGTTGTGCTCTTCTACTTATGACATTGGATCTGAAACCCAGAGCCTGTCGACTGTCAGCCCCGGCTAAGGATCTCAAACCCCAACTTAACTTACACTAAAGCATATGGTATAAATGATTGGCCACAGACCTCCACACTCACTCTTCTTTATGTTTCCTCAGTCCTGTTTCTTATTAATGACAACATAAATTACCTGCACTTTTGGTGGTTGTGCACCTGTTTGATGCTCTGATGATCTTATTATTTCCCCTGAACTGTATGAAAATCTTGTGCAAATTGAATAAATGTAAATTAAGGCATTTGGGAAACTTCTGAAACATGACTTACATACTGTACAGGGATCTAATCTGTTTTTTAATACAATATTAAGCTGAAGAGTGAAGCAGGTTTAAAATGAACAAGCTTTACAACTGAAAAATTTGAGAAGTAATCATATTTGGAACAGTATTGTGTAGATTTCTTTAAGGCTTGTCGGATGTGCTCTTGTTAAACTCACTATTGTCATACAGAAGTGTTGCAAATGCCATCAAACCGGACACACATATGCAACTGTAGTCTAAATAAAGAAACAAACAAATGGGGAAGGAAAGGCACCATGGCAACATAAAACTAATCTTGAGATCCTCCCACTTCGGCATCTTCTCTCTAAGGTAGGAACTCTTTGGTTTCTGTTACATTGAAGACCCTACAGTGCAGAGCCTAAATAATAGGTCACATTCCTAACCAAAACTCTGCATCATATAAACCAATAAAAACAATGCCATGATTTGTGTAACCTGGCTGTAAATGGTGCTGCTGCAACATCCGTGGGAAATGGCCCAGCGTTTCATGATGAAACACATAGCAATGGTGGGTTGAACCACTGTAGGTTGAGATGAAACAATCCTGCATGATCTTTCCCATATTGGCCAAGAACCGGATTACTTTCAAGTGAGCATCTACTGGGTAGCTGCTGACTCCAAGAAGCAGAGCGTTATTTCAACGCAAGATTTTGATTTAAAGCCTTTAACACATTAGTCAGTCACAGGGTCTGAGGGTTTCTTGGTTAACCTCACCAGAGCAAAGCATCGCAGGCTTGCTAGTATTTAAATAATGAGCAACTGGTGCATATTTATATAAATTGGCCATGTTGTATTATTTTAACTTGGCACAAAGAGTCCAGTAGGTAGACTATCAGACTCAAAGGCAACTGTGAGTGCCACTGAAAACCAGCAGAGAAGCCTTAGACCCTTAAAGAGACTGTAAAATATAAGAATATAAAACTATGCAAAGGGTGTCATTATGTCTTGTCATTGAAGTAGTTATTTTAATAAGACCCTGAGCCCACAGTGTCACTGTTCTTAGCAGAAATGATCTCAGCCCATCTGGCCGAGACTGCCTGTGCCAACCTGCAGAGGCTGGTTTGTCACGAACCACAGTGATGGTGCGATTGATGAACACCAGGGGACGCCCTGCGCTGCCAAGGAAGCTCACTGAAGAATCCTGTCTGCTTCTCCTGCTCACATAACCATGCTGTGGATTCAGGATATAATGCGTATAGATATATTTATATATAAAATGATATAACCTACCATGAAGATATAATATTCTTATGCCACTGCCATGATGAAACCATCTATTTAGTGGGACCACATACACTACCAAGGTAGTGTACATGTTCAGAATATAAAATATATAAAACTGGTTGTGTTACCTGGCACTGCCTGGGTCAAAAAAGTGTAGACATGAGTAAATATATGATAACTAAACTGTTTTAAATTAGTAGATAAGTATTGTTAATGCTGTGGAACAGACAGGTGCCACAGTGAGTGAGACGCATACTGGTCGTAGTCAAGTGGCCAGGAAAAAAACAAAATATACATGACCAAACTTTATTACCCTTACATCACTAATGTGTGCAGCACTGTATGTATGTGCGTCATGTATAATTTCAAATTATTTTTTTCAGTTTCATTTGTGCACATGTAACAGCTACTGGCTCCTATGACAGAACATATGGTCAGCACTGAGAGCAGCGCACATGCCAGCCATAATAACGTCCACACAATAAATAACAAATTTACAAAAATTAAACTTGCAAAATATTAAGGGGTCTGATTAACTTGGCTATGCAGAAACCTCACTTTTTGTGAGAAGTACCTGTGTGCCAAATCTGGCTTGAAAAACAAAGCTGTGTGTAAAGAATAAGCAGACAAACAAGAAGAACCGATTAAGCTTTGCAGATATTCTTATTCACCATTCACGGGTGGGCACTCATGGAAATGGATGTAATGCCAAAAATATTAAATTTAAAGTCAAGACGACAACAACTGGCAGTGAAATGACTCGTATTTCTTTTGATGCAAGATACCTGCAGGCACACTCAGTGGAACAATCCAAAGGTATTACCTTTGTGTGTTTCACAGGTGTCTGCTCATCATGTTTCTGCTTCAGATGTACACCTCCAGGAGAAGCTCACCCACTCACTCAGAATAATATCTGAAAACAGCCCTGTTTTGGCACGCCGACCCACTGCACACTTTTATGGTTTCAATCCGCGACCCCGACTAGCGGTTCCAAATTGGTTAATTGGACAGTTGTGACAGTCATGTGCCCGTTGCTCGGTTCATCTCCTGGTCCCCAAGCAGAGATCCGGGCTCCGTCCATGACCACATGTGCCCCAGAGAGACACTGCTAAACAGGAGCCATGTATGGGTCCACGTGGGACACCGAGCGCCAGGTGAGTCGCTCCTTTCTGACACTCCAGGTGTTGCTATTCTCATTCAGGCCTTCAATCACTGCATTTCAGTGACACACAAAGCGCCGTGGATATTTGTTGGCCCCAGTCTTGATCCATGATGGAAGATATTTTTCATTCATGTACTTTCACTACCATTTCTCCCACCCACGAGGTCTCGCTCTCTCTCTCTCTCTCTCTCTCTATATATATATATATATGTGTATATATATATATATATATATATATATATATATATATAGCTGCAGGGTTTTACAACCCTTCAGTTTTTGCTGTTTGGATCCTGTGCATTAATACCCACAGGAGTGTTTCTCACCCGTGCTAATCCTCAATATTCTCCCGTCACTATGTAGCAATTGCTACTTTAACACCTAAAATAACTCGGTAGCTGTGCAAAAGATTGATATTTGTAAATATGCGCGCATTTGGAATTTCCAAAAGTGAAACGAAAAGTTTGTGTCAGAAGTGGGATTCGAACCCACGCCTCCATTCGGAGACCAGAACACCCATTTCATGGAAGGTAGTGAACCTTGAGTCTGGCGCCTTAGACCGCTCGGCCATCCTGACGACATATACAAGGATCCAAAAATATGCAGAAGCATTTAATATTCACTTACGTCCTATATCATTTTAAAAATCTATTTGTAGTTCACTTTATAATAAAGTGTATTCCTGCTTTTCCGCTTGGAAATCTGAACTTGTGAGGCGTTCTGGCCGTGCTAAGTGGTAACCGTGGCGTTTTACGACACTTTTGTCTTTAGAACGACAACGAGCGGCGCCGTAGTGACGTCAACGCCACACGCAGGCCGGCGACGCGAGCGGCGGGAAAGGAGCGATTCGCCTCATCCGCTGGGGGGTGCGCCAGTAATCGTCGGTTTTCGTGCGGCCGATCGATCGGAACGCGTTTTTTTTAGAGTTATTTTATTATTCCGTTTCCACGAACCGTCGTCCGTCAGTGTGTTTAAAAACATCACCGTTGCTCTTCGAATTCACGAACCACATCGCCAGATTAATGCGTCGGAAACGAACGACGTACACGCTCTGCCTCTTGCTTTTAAACCATTGTACGTTTAATAAAACGTAATTTTGCGTTTCATGCTGCTGTCCTTCGGCTAATGTAGTCAATGCATTTAGAAGAAAGCAAAAAAAAGTTATTGTCAGAAGTGGGATTCGAACCCACGCCTCCATTCGGAGACCAGAACACCCATTTGTGTGGAAGGTATTGAACCTTGAGTCTGGCGCCTTAGACCACTCGGCCATCCTGACAACTGTACCACAGAAGCCCTTCTAACCACTCAAGTTCTTTTTACGTTGCTCCTTTTCATTCGTTATATTCGTAAAATATATTGCACACTGAAAAATATTAAGGAAATTGTTGCAGATTTTGTTCCCTTATGTATAAATGATCGATTCATATTTAAAGTGAGATGTCATTCAGCGTCAACTGCGTTTGTTCTCTAATAAGTAATAACCGACTATAATGCTTGTGTTTAACTACTTCACCTGCAAAAAACGTACAGTTTCATCAGACTTCTGATCATAGCTTAGCGATCAAAGTTTAAGTAGATAAACAAACGACTCGGATCATTTAGTAAAAGCGTGATGAAGTGTCTTCATAAATGCAGAAAAATATTCGGACCGAGTCGCTTTGGAGAACTTTCTGTGTGATCTCGGCACAGGTGACGTAAGAGCGGGGGGGGGGGGGTCATTTTGGGCCCGGAGCGCCAGCACGCGAGGCGGCGCGCGCACAGGTATGCAAGATGCTCTGAGGCTCCCGGCAGTCCGGGAGTTTTTCCTTCAAGGAGTTGAGAGTTACCGCGGTCGCAATGCGGAGGGTCTCCCCCCAAGTCCCGCCGACGACGGCACTCACCGAGAAGAAGCCCGAGTGCGGGGAGCCACCGGTCCCCGGTCCCACCGTGGGAGGGCACGAAGAGGGGGACTCGCGCGGCCCGGAGAGAGCGGTGAGCCCCGCTTCTCGCATTGCTTTACAAAACTGCCACTGCGCTACGAGAAATGAAATCGATTTATACGTAGCACACGGGAAAGAACACATTTTACGGAATAAATATGAAATGAAGCGGGTGGAGAGCTGTCAAGAGACGCCCCCCACAAAATAAACGTGTGAGACATTTATTGCTGCACTTGTGAGGCACGTATCATCTTTTACAGTGGAATTGATTTCTGTCATAATTTTAATGCCATTTTCCTGATACGTTAACAGTGACAGCCCAGCATCTTAACAGTGAAACTGTAACCCTTTGTCATTTTAACACTTAAACACTGTGTCACTGCTGCAGTCTGATACTAACTGTCCAGCACACTAGCTTCCTAACACTGCAGAAGTGTAGCACACTGTGCCATGTCTCACGTGTCCCGCTTTACCTCTGTGTACTCTGATACACTGACAGAGTAAACAAACGCACAGTTGACACAGATGATCGGGGTGCACATTAACCCGGGAGTGACGCACCGATTCCCTGCCATGACCTCAGGTGGGGCCTTAAGGTCGTTCACCTCTGTAAACATTTATTTTAGGGGCTGCTGAAATGATCATTTCCCGCTGAACTCGGGGAAATGCCATTCCATCACACAAGCAGAAGGGGGTCTGGACACTGAGGCTTCAATACACTTGATGAAATGAAAAGTCCCATTTATACCTAAAACACCGACTAACAGTCCACATCTGGGAACTTCTTTTGAGGGCAAATTGCAGGTTCTCTGCAGGTTCAGAATTTGATGCATTGTCTTAGGGTCTCGTATCCTTGGTGTTTTTGGAGACCCTGGACAAGGGAGATTGGTGGACAGGTGTAAATATAGGGCTCAGGTCTGCAAAACCTACCATGTGTGATGGTTTGAATAGGGTTTGTTGAAAGTTCTCTCACACTTGTGAAAACCACAGTGTAGACTGCAATGACCAGACAGAGGCAGGATGACAAAGAGATGGAACCTCAAATCAGGTGTTTTAAAAGACAAACTAAAATTATGTAATCTCTACAAACCCCTATCCAGTCAATTATTGACCATTTCTCATCTTCTTGCTACTTTTAGCTTTGTTTATTATACCCACATTGCTCTCTATAGTAACAGGACACCACCTCTTAATCCCTTGCTGTGCATAATATCTGTACCTGAAAATCTGCAATGATAATGTATTAAAATTTGAACCTAAAATGAAATATACACATGAAAAGGCCACGCTTTCAAACCTGTATTTTAAAAAAGACTGAAATCATGCACTCCTGCTATCCAAAAAATTCAATATCAGGTATGTTTTTAGGAACAGAATAGATTCAGTTAATGTGGAATGCCTGTATTTTTAATAACGTTTGCATCTTCAAAAGTGCTTACATCAACAGTTTTTCACACTCTCGACTATGTATTCTTGGTCCTAATGACGTGTGAGAAAGGATTTTTAGGTAATACTGTACACTGAACAAAGAAACAATGTTAAAGACCTTGTATGAAATCTGAGCCCCTGTCTTTCTGTTTAGTTTTTACAGCTTCATAGGGGAGGATATAAAGGCCTTGGAGATATGAGCTGACAAAAAAATTGGGCTTTATTTAAACCCTATTGAGTGGTCTGGAAGCTGCAATGTATATTGTTGACATTGGTGGTTAATGGACAACACAATGCAAAACAAAACTACACCTGTCTAGCAATAATAAATTGACAATAATATATACAATCGTGTCATAATATATGTAACTTGCTTTCATAATTGTATAAAAATGATTATCATTTTTTATTTTGTCACTTGTGTCTTTAGGAATAAAACCTCACACCTTTTGGCCACAGAATCTAACCCATAACTACTAATCCCCTGCTGCACATATTTTGACTTCCTCCCTTCTCTCCACCCCTCTGCAGGAGGATTATGAGCCGGAGCGGAATCTCACCTTCAACAACTTGGCCTACGAGCTTGGCAGCCTGAGCGAGGTCTACCCACCGAGTGACCACCTCGCCCACACCTGTTTCCGTGTGACAGGCATGACATACCAATCATGTGCCCAGGCGATCAAGGGCAGGCTGTCCCAGCTGCAGGGTGTGGTGGCGGCATGCGTGTCCCTGGACAGTGGCAGAGCACACGTGGAGTTTAGCTCCTTGGTCATCACCACTTGGGAGATCTGCCAGAAGATCCAGGAGATGGGCTTTGGGGCCTCCGAGGAGACAGAGTCAGAGGAGCAGTCAAGACCTCACATAGCAGACAGGACGGAGGAGTGCATAGTGACGATTGGGGTAGGGGGCATGACCTGTTCATCTTGTGTAAACACCATCCAGGAGCGGCTTGGCAAGCTGCTTGGTGTCCACCAGGTCCAGGTGTCCTTAAGTGACCAGAAGGTCACTGTAGTTTACTCCCCGAAGCTGCTCCAGCCATTAGACCTGAGAGCCCACATTGAGGAGATGGGTTATGATGCTACTCTCCACGATGCCCCACACCTCTCTGGCCCCGCACCCATGTATGAGGGTGCAGCCCTGCAAAATAGAGGATTCACCCACAACTGGCAGAGAAACAGCACTGAGATCACTCTGCTCGTGGGAGGGATGCACTGCAAATCATGTGTCAGCAGCATCACACAAAATCTGTCTGGGGCAACAGGTGTTGATGGGGTGGCTGTCTCCTTGGAGACAGGAACCATCCGAATCTGGTACGACCACTCCCTTGTCTCTATAGAGATGCTGACACACATTATTGAAAACACCTCCCCAGGGAAATTTAAAGTGAAAACACCATCGGGAGAAACACCAGTTTCCGTGTTAAGCACCACTGACTGCGAGAGCAAAGTGGAAAGTTCACCATGGCAGACGGTCACTATTGGTATCATGGGGATGACGTGTGACTCGTGTGTGCGCTCCATCGAGGGGACAATGTCCCAGAGATTGGGGGTGTATCACGTGCAGGTTTCCCTGGCCGAGCAGAAGGGGACTGTGTTGTATAACCCAGCCCTCACCAACCCAGAGGAGCTCAGGGCTGCAATTGAAGACATGGGCTTCGACACATTGCTGCCAGGTAACTGAAAGGGGTCTCAGACACCTGATCGCCAAGGTTTACTGCTCATTGTGGCCATTCTATATTGTGACATAAAGTATTTCTAAAAATGTCACTACCAGGTTCTAATTGCACAAGGAAGCCAAGAATGGGAATTAACTTAAGCAGATTATTTGGCTTTTTCTCTTTAATGATTTTCCTCCACTGAAAGCGGCACCATTGACCGGTCCACGTCTGTTCCACTGGGAACTTTATCATAACCCCTTTGACCCCTTTCTCACATACTATTTTGGCACCAGGTACAAAGGCTTTCAAGAACAGGAAGGTAATATGACACAGCAGGATGAAACTCTTTTAAGTAAGAGCTTTTACTCGGTAGGGGCGACCCTGTAGGTATATATGTGGGGGATGACCCAGTGCATGTTTATGTAAGAGGGTGGCCCAGTAAGTTTTCCCAACTGCATGCACAAAATTTTCAGAGCAATACCTGAATTCTTAATAATAATACAGAATAATATTTTTTTACATTAGTTAACTTGTAGTGGGGGGATGTTCACGCCACAAGCCCACTGCAGTACCCTGTAATTCCCAGGTGGTGGGGGACAGCCAACTGGCATTCAGACTCCCCTGAGGTCTGAAGTTTCTTTTTTCTCCCATTTCCTCAGACAGAGCTTTTGGTTTTCCTCTCTTCAGTTGCCAGGTGGCTTATTCTACATAAATATAGCAGACAACTGCTTTCTATGTTTATTTTTCTTTTCTCATTGCTCCTTTTTTGAAACTATGGCTATATAAGAATTTTTTAAATGATTGTTTATCAGGGCACTTTGCAAATTTTGTCTTGGTTGCAAAATAGTATGTTATCATCTATATATCTTGGAACCTGCCTGATGGCTTTTTCTTTGTATTGATCTGTCCCTGTAGGTGCAAGCCTATCCCCGGTATACTTCCTCCTCATGTACATACTCTTGATAGAATGTCTCTTTTTTATATCAAAAATTTAATTTTGGCTCAGAGCTCCCCATATAAAATTTTGAGGCCATGTACCCGTGCTTGTCTTGAAATAAAAGTTTTTTGTGCAAAAATATGTAAAGTTAGTGTTCTTCAGGTGAAAATAATTCTTTTTTTTTTTCTTTTTTATATTTTTATATCAATATCCAGTATATGGTATGTTTAATGCAATGATTGTTTCTGCTGGCTTCCCGTAACATCTGGTCTGCAATAAATTTTGGCTCACCCGTGGCTGCTTTCATATTGTGCAGAACATTTACTGAGTACAAACAGTATTTATCAGTTAATTACCATGAAATACTTTTACACACTTTTCAGTAGTGATATTTGGGAAAACTGGTTGGGATTTTTAGGGGGCATTGAAACAGATGATAACTTTTCACATTTGAAATGATGGGAAATAGGATTCCTATTTTCATTTTCCTAGATTAAGTCTGGTTTTTAGGTACAGATAGGGAACTTAAACTGGGTAGTAGGTGTGCTTGGAAGATGGTCAAAACTGTCAAATAAAGGCTTTTGTTAAGGACAACTTAAGGAGTTTTATTGTCTGGACAGAAAGGAGTTTAATTGTCTTGTGTATCACAGAGCCCAGATCCACATCAAGGGACCTGGACTCCCAACACAACAGCTCCCTACTCCATTCGCCCCACACAATCAAGACCCTGTCAGCAACCTCAAGCCCCAACATGCAGAAGTGCTTCCTCCGAGTGTCAGGCATGACCTGTGCTTCTTGTGTGACCAACATTGAGGAGAACCTGCAGAAACACAAAGGTGTGTGATGTTATTCATGGGGTCTGATGCCATTACAGAGTGTCGTGTTGTTTTGGGTGGGTGTTCTGGCCAATCTGGGACTTCTGTGTGTGTGTGTGTGTGTGTGTGTGTGTGTGTGTGTGTGTTGTCAGGGGTAGTCTCGGTGCTGGTGGCACTCATGGCGGGCCAGGCCGAAGTGAAGTACGACCCACGACTCTTGGAGGCAGCCCAAATAGCACAGCTAATAGAGGACCTAGGCTTTGGGGCGGAGCTTATTGAAGGCAACACCATTGCACAGGGGAAGGTGGACCTCACTGTGAGTGATATCCACAATGTTTTCACTGCAGCAATGTGTCAGAGCTCCAAATCTCATACACTCTCCCTTCGTTTCATTGTCTGAGACCTCCTTGTTGTTCTCATCTCATACTAACTCCCTTCTTTCTGCCCTTATCAGCTCACATATAAGCATTCATTCTAGAAACTGCTTACAAAACCTCAGCACTGTTTCCAAGTTGCATAGTGTTAGTGTGACCAGGAGGAGTGGCTGACCAGTTCCCTGTGGATCCCCTGGAGTATTCATTCTCAACTATAGTATATGAGAACTATACTATGTCTTCTCTCTTCTGGCTTTCTTCTTCTATTTTTCCTACCATGGGTATCATTATTTCTCATGGTAACTGCGCTTTTTGCATATAAAAATCCTCTTTGTCAAGGGCAAAATGAGCTGAACTGATTTCCAGTTGTAACTGTTTTCAGCCGAATGACAACATTAACGCTGAGTCAGTTACTGTGTCACATAAACATTATGTAACTGATGGTGTTTCACTTGCACACCCTCAAGGTGACAGGCATGACCTGCGCGTCATGTGTCCACAGTATCGAATCCCGCTTGGCTGGGACCAAGGGGGTTCTGGAGGCCTCCGTTGCCCTGGCAACCAACAAAGCCACGGTCAAGTTTGACCCAGAGATGGTGGGGGTTCGTGATATTATCAGGATCATTGAGGTACTGTAGGGTCTCCTGCTGGGCCGCTGCTTATCACCTCTTGGCTGAGCAACTGCCCATGTGACAAACTGGTTATGGGTTCTAGTGCCTTGAAAACTGTACTACTGCACTTAAAACCGTTTGGTTAAATTTCTACTTTATTGTTAAGAAGGCAGTTATTTAGCTAAAATGTGTAAAATGAGGGTCAGATAATTTATAGTTATTATAATAATAATTTTAATAATAACTTTATTAATTCTCTCCCCAGGGCTTGGGGTTCAGTGCTGCTCCCATAAAGCGAGAAGGGATCAGTAGCCACCTGGACCACCAAGAAGAGATTCAGCAGTAAGTATCCTGTTTTACCTTCATAATTCCTTGCTACACTTTAAACGTCCACCAAGGCACAGAAAAAAATATATCAAAAAAGAAATTTAATGTTTGATTGACATATGACTTCATTAAAAACACTTTACCAGTTACTTACGTAATGCTGTAAGACGCTAAATGCAAATTGATAAAATAATAAAAACATGTCTTCTCATGCAGGCAAAATCAAGATCTGTGTGACTCTACCGAGGCTCTAATTAGTGGACTCTTCTCAGTATTGTTTATTTATGATGATATTAATTTTACATGCATCACTCAACCTTTTGCAGAACCCATACAGGGTAAGGGTCTGCATCTGAGCACCTCTTTCAGAGTGTGTGCGTGCGTGCGTGCTCACACTTAAGCACCTACTCTTTCTCTTTCCCCCAGGTGGAAGAACTCCTTCCTACTCAGTTTGGTGTTTGGTGTCCCAGTCATGGCCCTGATGATTTACATGATGGTGATGGATGACCAGCACCACCAGGGTGGTACCATGCTGTTGCCAGGCCTCTCAGCCCTCAACCTGGCCTTCTTCCTGCTCTGCACACCAGTCCAGGTAAAGACTCAACAGGAAGTGACATTATGACTTATTTTTGGCTTACAGGTCAGTCCTCCTTTTAGTCATTGAAAGTAAAAGGTTCTTGCTTCTAATTTCTCCCTTAACTAGTTGATTTGTTTAAATTATTAAATTGGTTTAAATATTTTGACACAGCTTAGATCTTAAATGTAGCTGTATCCAAGCTTTGGATTTGGATGAGACATGAAACACAGATCTGTTAGTGTCTCACTATCTCCCGCAGGTGTTTGGAGGCCGTTACTTCTACATTCAGGCTTACAAGTCCCTGAAGCACAGGTCAGCCAACATGGACGTGCTGATTGTCCTGGCCACCTCCATTGCCTACGTGTACTCCTGTGTGGTCCTCCTGGTGGCCATTGCTGAACAGGCTGTGCAGAGCCCCATCACTTTCTTCGACACCCCACCCATGTTATTTGTCTTCATTGCCCTGGGCCGTTGGCTTGAGCATGTTGCTAAGGTTCATGCAACCTTCGCTGCTCCCATCAGGCATCTTTGTGACTTATGTTACTTTATGGAGTGTGTCAGTTTTCTCTTATAGTTAGTCTACAAAGTTCTTTCATAAAAGCCTTATGGAAGAATAAACCACTGACCGATTACTCATCCTGTTCCTTCATACAGAGTAAGACATCTGAGGCCCTGGCCAAACTGATGTCTCTCCAGGCCACTGATGCCACAGTGGTGACCTTGGGCACAGACAACTCCATCGTCAGGTAAGAGCACATCTGTACAAGATGTGTATGAAGGACAGAATCTGCAACAGGGGATGCTTACTGGTGATTCATATCTTGGAGACCACCTAAGATCTCGTGTGTCAGTGCTATGTGTGTCTTGCAGCGAGGAGCAGGTCACAGTAGAACTGGTCCAACGAGGGGACATCGTGAAGGTGATGCCAGGGGGGAAGTTTCCTGTGGATGGGAAGGTTATTGAGGGCAGCTCTATGGCAGATGAGTCTCTCATAACAGGTGAACATGTGTTGGCTATTGATTTATGCCTCATTGATTCCAAGGTCATAGAAAATTATCATTCGTTGATGTATCAGTGAGTCCCTGTGTCTTATCATTGGTTACAGTGCAGTACTATCTTTAGTTAGGTGTTTCTGAGATCAGTGGTCGCAACTGTCTGACTGCCATCACCATCATGCGCCCCTTACAGGAGAGCCAATGCCAGTCACTAAGAAGCCAGGCAGCACAGTGATTGCTGGCTCTATCAATGGCCAGGGCTCCCTGTTGGTCCAGGCCACCCATGTGGGTGCAGAAACAACCCTGTGTCAGATTGTCAGGCTGGTAGAGGAAGCACAGATGTCCAAGGTGATGCGCTCATGCACACACACACACACACACACACACACACACACACACACACACACACACACACACACACAGAGATGTGCTGATGCCCCAAGTTTATCAAGGAAAACAGTTATCCAGAGAGATGTCTTGCTTTGTGTTTGTATCATTCATGTTCCATGTGTCTACTGGATGGTGCGGTTCTCCCCCCACAGGCTCCGATCCAGCAGTTCGCTGACAGGCTTAGTGGCTATTTTGTCCCCTTCATTGTTGGCGTTTCAGTGGTGACACTCATAGCCTGGCTGGTCATTGGGTTTGTGAACTTTGACATCGTGGCTGAATACTTCCCAGTGAGTAAGCGTGACCGATCACCACACACCTGCCTCCTCCTCCTCACCTGTGTTCTAAGCTTCACCAAGTCTTTAAACATTTTGGCGTAATGCTGTGGTTCATAGTGGTCCTTCAAACTTTAGGTTTCTGTCTATTGCCAACAGCAATAATGAGTTGTTTTCCTTTTTTCCTAGCGATGAGGATGACTCAGGCACTGAATCATTGTCATACTTGTTGTCTTCCATAGATGTTAGAGTGTATGTCTCTATGGGGTCATGCATGGTGTATGTTAATGCGCTTTTCAGCATGTTTTTTTTTCTTTCTCGGATCTCAGTTGCCCATCACAACAATAGATGCATCTTTTACTTCCCAGTTCTTCAACATAGCTTAGATCACACATTTTTTCAATTCTGACATTCATCTGAGCTCTCGACCCTGTCTGGATGCTTTATATTCTGAGCCACAGCCATGTGACTCACATTGTGGGAGGCAAGTCGTAAGTGGAAACAGCCATGTTTACCTATTAAAGTGGCCAGTTCATGAAAATACCCACATGCATTAACTGTAGCTAATATTATAAGACTAAATGAAATAAAAGCACAAGCAGATGCTGCATGGAAGCCTTTTATTTTATATAAGGGCTACTTGAAAGTAAATCAATTAATCAATTATAAATTTAGTGTGAATAAATAGATCATACTTAAAACTTATACATTACATAGGGAAAAGTATAATGCTTACATGCACCATAAACAGGATAGCGATGCTTTTTATGCATTATATCACATCTATAAATAACAACCTTCCTTCTCAGGGCTACGATACAACCATCCCGCGGACAGACGTCATCGTGCGCTTCGCCTTCCAGGCCTCCATCACCGTGCTGTCCATCGCATGTCCCTGCTCTCTGGGCTTGGCCACACCCACTGCCGTAATGGTGGGCACTGGTGTGGGTGCTCAGAATGGCATCCTCATCAAAGGTGGCGAACCGCTGGAGACAGCCCATAAGGTGGAGTCACCTGGGGTTGCACCAAAGTAGAAGCACTGGTGCTGAAAACTCATACTAAATAAGGGTATCAGTGGGGCAGCAGGTGGTGTAGTGTTTAAAGTTATAGCCTTGCAACAGAAGGACTGAGGTTCCAATCCCCTCTCCTGCTGCAGTACCCTTGAAGCCATACTTACCCTCAACTGATGTAGTAAGAATTACCAGCTTTATAAATGAGTAAATCACTATAAGTATCTTAGTGTGCAAATGTCACATTGCATTCCACCTTTTAGAGGAGTTGATAAATAATGGTTAATAATTTATGGCAAATAATAATGCAAACCCAAACCTTCAGGGTGGAACTGTCTACTGACTGACAGAAACACTGAAAAACAAAAATACATGAGCTGGTTCTGCAGGAAGGCCATTATGAATGTAACAAAGAAATAGAACCTGTTTGTGTGTTTTAAACCCTCTAAAAGCATTGTGTTTACAACCCCAACCTGGTCTTTGAAAGGATGTTAATTTGGCTTGAAAACAGCATAAGCTGTTGCAGAAACATGCAAAAATTATCCAGTATTTTCTCAAAAGAAACTTATAAACATTTACCAATTTTTACAGCAGGGTCATTTTTACTGCATTAATTCAGAGTAAGTGACCTTAATTAAAGGTACTACAGCAGGAGGTAGGATTGGAACCTAGGTCCTTCAGTTTCACAGGGGATAGGTATAACCTCTTTGTCCTTGCCTGCCCCCTTGCTCTTCCCAGGGTAAATTAATTGCTGTTTTGAAGGAGTTTAGAAATTGTATGTGTACGCTGTTCCTTCATCCTTCATGTTTTAACCTGTGTGCACCCCCCGTCCCGCGTCCATCCCTGCAGATCCAGACAGTGATGTTCGACAAGACGGGGACCATCACCAACGGTGTTCCACAGGTCATGCGGGTGCTCGTGCTGTGGGACCGCACACGCATGTCCCTGCGAAAAGTGCTGGCTGTGGTGGGCACAGCGGAGGCCAGCAGCGAACACCCACTGGGGGTCGCTGTCGCCAAGTATTGCAAAGAGGCAAGACCCACCAGCTGACACAGGAGGCTCATGGGACATTTTTAGCGATTTAATAAAAAGCCCAAAAAAACTTTGATTTTATAGACCTTAGAGCTATTCTGTTACGGTTTAAAATTGTTTTTTGACAGCCTGTTTTTTGGTTTTATTTAATGGGTTTTATTGTATGGATTTGACCTTAATCATGACAGTTTACTATTTATTTATTAAGCAATTTTAATCTTTTGGTTTTATTCCAGTCAAATTTGAATCATTTACATATTTTACTCAGGAGTTAAAACATACACAAGACAGGTTTATAATATTAGGTAAAAACTGGATTTTTTTTCTTTGGTGGTTTTGTGTGTGTGACATTGGCTCTTATTAATTTATGTGTGTTTCCACTCCCCCCATGTCAGGAGCTGGAGACAGACACGCTTGGCTACTGCACGGACTTCCAGTCAGTTCCTGGCTGTGGAATCAGCTGCAGGGTCACCAGTGTGGAGCGGCTGCTGCAGTCAGACCCTCTGGTGCCCCGTCTGACCCTGCAGGGGGCCACCATGGATGAGAGTGAGCTGGTTAGTGGCTCAGACACTGAATCGGCAGGTGCGTGGGATTCCAGATCACCCTCTTTTCTGGCTTGAAAGCCTTGTGATCAAATTAAACCAACAGCCTCTGGTTAAGCCCCCAGCCCTGGTTACACGTTAGTGTTTACGCAGTTTGTGTATTTCTTTGTGTGAAATGGGGTTAAACATATGCTGAGTCTCTTTACCCCCAGGTCCCTCTGTCAGCCCTTCCTATTCAGTGTTGATTGGCAACCGTGAGTGGATGAGGCGTAACGGTCTTCAGGTGACCATCGACACGGATGACGCTATGAGCAGCCACGAGTCCAAGGGCCAGACTGCCATCCTAGTTGCCATTGACGGTACTGTCCCATGTGGCCCATGACCACACAAGAAAATTCACTTAGTATGTTGGCACATTCATGTTTATCTAGGTGGAAATAGAGTATCCTTGCACCTTATCAAGGTAATGTGTTCCTGGAAAATTTTTTTATAAGCTGAACTCTAATAACTCATAGACATACTTACCATTCGTTTCAGTGGTAGAAGTTTTTCTGTCTTTCTAAGCCCACATCAGTTTATACTAAAATGTCACCAAATCACAATTTAATATACAATTCCTACAATAACTTACATGCAATGTACAGTTTACATTGGTAGTTTATATAATTAAAATTATAATTAATGTTATACGATAATTATTGTAACAATATAACAAAGCAGTTTCTCTTCACTAGTTACTCTACAGTCCTGTATGTCTGTTAATCTTCAGCTCCTTTGCACCTATTAAAACCATACACTGAAGAAATGTTCACAAATATACGTACAAATCATATTGTGCTTATGCATATTCCATTATGCTGTAATTTTTAAAAAAAACAAATATTTTAATAAGTGAAATTTGGAATATGACAAACATGGAGTATTGGAGGTTGAGAATTTAGCCCAAGCCAAATTATAACTGTGAAGAAAACCACTCAACTGTCAGGATTTGCAAAACCCAACATCATACCTTCTAAATGCACAGAAATGCCTCATAAGTCAAAATATTCAACGAAATTCCTTGTAATGTTGAATTTTCAGAAAGCAAATGTCCATGTCTCAGGAGATAAGTGTATCTAGAAATGTCCTGGTTAGAAGGATTGCTGTGTTACAGCAGGGAGTGCACTACTGTCACAGCAGAGTTAAGCAATGTTGTGATGTTTAGTTACTTGTGGTGCTGGGAGGCAGCAGCGCAGGGTGGTCGTGCAGCCCCAGTGAAAACTGTGCCTCTGATTAATTGGCAGGTGTGTTGTGTGCAATGTTGGCCATCGCTGACACGGTGAAGGCAGAGTCTGCTTTGGCCGTCCACACCCTGAAGAACATGGGCATAGATGTGGTCATGATCACTGGGGACAACCGCCGGACAGCCAAAGCCATTGCTACCCAGGTAGCCCCCTGGCAGAACCCAGCTGAGGGTGTCTCTGTTATGGAAGCTGGTGCCAAATTCTGAATCTGTGTGTTGGTGTGCGCCTCCTGCAGGTGGGCATCAGGAAAGTGTTTGCTGAGGTACTGCCGTCCCATAAGGTGGCCAAGGTGCGAGAGCTCCAGGAGCGAGGCTGGAAGGTGGCCATGGTGGGTGATGGGGTCAACGACTCACCAGCGCTCGCCCAAGCAGATGTGGGCATTGCCATCGGCACAGGCACTGATGTGGCCATTGAGGCGGCTGACATTGTGCTCATCAGGGTGAGGAGATCACTTCCTGAGGACCCATACCTAGTGTCCACTCCGTAGTGAGCAGGAAACTCCAAACAGAAGAGTTTTAAATATTTTGCTTCACAATTTACCCAGAATCTCTGTATCTCCTTGCAAACAGAACGATTTGCTGGACGTTGTGGCCAGCATTGAACTCTCCAAGAAGACTGTACAGAGGATCAGGATCAACTTTGTGTTTGCTCTAATCTACAACCTACTAGGGATTCCCATAGCTGCAGGTGGGTGCCGATCTTCTGTGTTCATCAACCATGGCAACAACTCAGTGTTCACCTTTTCAACCCCACAGCACCCTGTCCTTCATCATATGGTTCCCATGCATCCATTATCAGTAACCGCTTGTCCATTGCAGGGTCACAGGGCTCATCAAGGACAAAGACATACTCATTCAGTCACTCTCTTACCATACAGGCAACTGAGAGTGACCACTTCACCTAGAACATGAGAGAAGAACCCCGAACACCTAGTATAACCCATTTAAACACATTGAGAGCATGCAAAAACTCCACACACTGAGTTGAGCTGTTGGGCACCACTTTGCTGCCATGTAATTGGCACCAACAGGTGGTAATGAAGTATTGTAATGGGGATCTGGTTAAGCTGGGTACCAGTTCCACAGCAGGTACTGAGTTTGGTATAGACCTCGTGACCGTGCTGCTCTGGAAATCTCCTGGGGCATGGAAAGCTATCAAATACAGTCAACTTCAGTGAAACATGTCAGTCAGTCTTGTTGTTCCCCTGCATCTATTATTAAAATGATGCCTTATGCTGACAAACAGTACAGCTGTATGAGGACCATCAGGAGCAAAGTGCACATGGGCTCCACTGTCTTTTTTATTCATTTAGGATTCGTACATCTAATTGAGATTTTCCTTTGCTCTTTCTTCATGTTTAAAGAACTCAGCTGGGGGGCGGGGGGTATGTCAGAGGTCAGAGGTCATGGTTGCGAGGCGGTATTAAGCAATGGCCCCAGTCCAACATGAGGATCCAAAGTATGGCTCCTCAGCACATGACCAAACCCTGATTGGCTGGATATTGAAGTAAACAGAGATCAGTGCATATAATTAAAAAATATATATTTCCTGATTATTTTCCCAAAAAATATGTTTTCAAAAAAATCTGCATATAGTCAGGTAATTGCCAAATATAATCCAAGTTGTTCAAAGAATTATTTAGATATTTGAAGTGATTTTCAAGCATACAATCTTGATTTCATGGCCCAAAAATGTTTTTTCTGGAAATGCAGAACTGAAAAGCGCTGCTGTATCATTTGCACCACCCCAACCTCCATTAACATTATTAGTCATTTTTCAAGATACCGGGCACAAGTTTCTTTGAAAGAACTTCATTTCAACAAATACAGTGATTTATAAGCATACAGTGTGTGTTTGATGTAGGGATGCCACTCTCAACATGTCCTTTGCTGTGTCCCAGGTGTGTTCCTCCCCACGGGGTTGGTTCTTCAGCCTTGGATGGGCTCTGCTGCCATGGCCGCCTCCTCTGTGTCCGTGGTGGCATCGTCACTGCTGCTCAAGCTGTGAGTTCTTGGTGGACTCCCATCCTGCTCATGTGCTCCCTCCATCTCTAACCTGTGTCCTTTCCTTGTTCCCCACCTCTACCCTATTGCATCACTGCAAGGTGGTCCAACTCACATACAAAATTTCACCTCCAGCAGAGACACGCATGTGGTGCCCTGCAGGCACAAATCGCACACTTTCCAGCTTGCTTTTCTAATCAGGCTTTTGAGCCAAACTGACCGAGTTTTGGTTCTCAAGTTTGTCAACGTGTCAGCTGAGTACAAGTTAGCAGTTCCTGTAAGTTACTTTGGATGAAAGTTTCTGCCAGAAAATAAATGTAAATGTAAGTCAAATTTAAATAAGACTTCTGTTTTCTGGTGGCTGAGAAGCAGCACTGAGATTTAAATATTGTTCCTAAAGTGGCTAAAGTGCAGCAAGCAGCCAGTTCATTTTTTGAGGGTTTAACTATTTAATGTCCGATCACTAAGCAGCACCGTGACCCAGGAGCTGTAGCGAGGATCCCCTACATCAATATCTAAGTGAGACAGGGATGCGGTTCATGCACCCCCACTTTCCCTATGAGCACCATCCCGGACCACTAATGTCCGTGTGCAAGGAGGTGTCGCCATAGAAACCTGATTGGGATGGCAGGTCTGCAGCTGCCAGAGGCTGGATTCATGCGCTTGTCTCTGGGGCATCCGCCCACTACATGTGAGAGAGAGAGAGAGAGAGAGAGATGGCCCTCCTTCACTTCCCTCACCTTTCTCCCTCCCTGTGCTTTACTGGTATGTTCATATAAAGCACTTTCAAGGCCCACTTTGAACATTATAGTTAACAGCTTATTGCAGATTAATACAAAATATTTGTTTGTGATAATATCAGTACCAGTACCAATAATGGTCCATAAAGTGGCCACTAGCTGGTGTAGCATTTAGAACTGCTACCTTTGGATTTAAAGGACCTGAAGGATCCAGATTTCAGTACGCCTGTTGTAATTGATAAGGTAAAAATTACACTGCTGCTTAATTGGGTAAATCAATGTGTAAATAGTGAAATACTTCCAGAATTAGGAAGCTTCAGATGAATAAATATGTAAAGTGATGCCTATGAAATACATTACTGTGTTTTTATGTTCAGCCCAGACTCCATGTGTGATGGCTGGAGGAAAGTTCCGGCATATTTCACATTCTCTGTCCCGTGGAGCCACACTGATGAAACCTCTCTTCCTGCAGCTATAGGAAGACATCGGTGGAGTACTACGAGAGCCTGGCACAGGGCCGCATGCGGTCGCTCAGCCCCTCCCAGGTCAGCACACATGTGGGCCTGGACAACCGTTGGCGCAGCCCCCAGGTTCCTGGCAGAGAGAGTCAAGGGTCCCTTCCCAGGGGAGCTTCAAGGATCTGGGGGAGGTGGCCCTTCCAAGAGCACAGGAAGAAGCAGGACCTTGTCGTGTAGGTTACTACCGGAAGAGTTGTGCATTGTGGGTAACTGCAAGTCTCCCAAGTACCTCACACTGAGATGTGCCTCTGTTCTGACCCACAACCTACTCGTTGCACCCAAAGACTGGAATTTTGGAGATATTTATAGGAGATTTCAGCATGCAGACAGTGCTGTATTCCAACTGTAAGAAGAAATGCCACATCAACAGCTGGACAACGATAACAAACCAAAGAGACCTTCTCCAGGGGCCGTTTCTCCTCTCTTTTTGGAACCAAGATGAGTGTTTTTCTTCTTTCTGTTGATATGGAAGAATATACAGCACACAAACACCAGCTGTGATGTGAATTCTGAGGTTCTGGCAATGCTGCATGGAAGGATTGGATCCTCCTTATAGAGCAGGACAGAGTGATGTTAGGACAAACATCCCCTCACTCAAGGACAGCTGGACCTTAAGGGTAAACTACTGTTGTATGACAAATCAACCATCGCTGTTTAAAAAAGTGATATTAAAAATGTAATAAATATTATGTTTACTTTCTGTATGCTCTATTTCATTTGCTGCGTTTGTATTCCTGGAGCAACAGGTGGCACAGTGGTTAGAGCTGCTGCCTTGCACTCATAGGACCCTGCATTTGTCTCCTGTTGTGTATCTTTGATCAAGGTGCTTACTCTGTATTTTTACAGTAAAAATGACCCCCATGTATAAATGGTGATCACTGTTAGTAACTTTAATGTTGTAAGCTGCTTTGGAGAGAACATAAATGAATGTTACTAAATGTTACACTTCATGATGGAACCCTGCACTTGTCAAAAGGAAGTAAAGATGCAGTGAAAGTGATGTGCAGCTATCTCAGAGTCCCTGCTTTGTAGAGTGAGTGCCCCCTCGCACCTGGACCCTGCCTCCTACGATAAGGGAGAGCGGAGCAGATGGAGAGGGAGACATTGCCCCCCTTAATAGCTGTCGACCCAGTGGCACGGTGTGCTGTTATTGCCCCCATCATTCCCCTAGGTGTCCTTCTCCATCTGCACCTCCTAAAAGCAGCCGGGGTTCCTCACCGCATTCTTACAGCAGCGCAGACACACAGTAGGATATCAGTTTTAACATCTGTGGCCCTGCAGTGGCAGCTGAGTCCTTGGACTTGACCTGATCATCTGCTTCTGTAAATATTAATCTGAATTGCTATAAATAATGCCTGTTCACACACAGTGCAGGCAGTGTTTATGTATAATATGATACCTAAAATGTTCTACATGTGTGTTTTTCCTCAGTGTGAATAGACGTCCTGTTTTATGCAGGAACCCTCGCTGCCGCAGCCACGTTTGCCGCCTTCAGTGCTCGTGTAGAAGGATCCTCAGAGAAGAATTAGGGGCCAGTTAAGTGGTGAGTGTATAACTCCCCATTAGAGGGGATCCACACGGGGGGGTATTGGGAGCCAACAGCTTCAAAACACAATAGCGTCTCATTTTGTTCCCTCCAATTTGGTTATATAAGCAGCTGTTTTTTTGTTTTTTTTTTCTTGGAGAAACAAAAGACTTAAAGGAGCTGAATGAGAAGATAGACACCTTTTCGTGCGGCATGTGTGACCGTGTGCATGTTTGGCTGTGTGTTACTACCCAAAGGGGCTGTATGATCACCAGGACCCGACTTGCTGATCACCCACGAACTTGCTTTCATTCATTAAAAGAAGCCGTGTGAGTATGAATGTGAATATGAATGTGAGTATGAATATGGGTCCTTTTAAACACTCTGTTGTGTAACCAGCCATGAGAGTGGGCGTATTATTGAGGAAACTGCAGCCCAGCTTGGCAGCCAAGAGATCCTGCTGAGGGGTCTTACCACAAAACCCTCTACGCACTTCAATATTACTTGTGTATCAATACAGCGTCAGTTGTTTTCCGTCCATATTCGGGTGTCATTAATGCCCTTCCTGTGTCTGGAGGCAGATCTCAAAAGACTCAAAAATTCAGTGTAAGTGCAGCCTCAGAGGATGATCGCAATTTCAACCTCAAAGTCATTCCAGTGTGAATGCTGGGTCAGGTGCAATGTGGACAATACACGCATGTACACACTCACGTATGCATGCAGAGTAAAGGCAAACAGCACAGGGTTAAACACAGCTGCAGTGGGCTGCCTTATGAGGGTGTGTGTGTGGGTGACTGTATGAGGGGGTGGGCAGTATAAGGTGTCTCTAAGTCCCACACAGTAATGCTCTCTCTCTCTCTCTCCCTTTCTCTCTCTTTCTCTAGGTATCCCTCTCTCTACAAACGCACTCTGTGCTCGGATTATCCGTTGACTCACATTTCTTCCAGGTAAGAGATAAATAACTTCTGTCACCATTTACACACACACACACACACACACACACACACATACACACGCAACCAATGTACCTAGTACGTTCAGCATGTCTAGCGTGTTGAGTTTGTTTCTCTTGTTTCTGTGTTTTGCTTGTTCATCCGCAGCACCTGACAGGGACCATCACCATTAGTCTTCTGTTCTCTTTGTCATCACAATAGTTTGCACCACATTTACATCATCTTTATTATGTATTTATAATTTCGACGATAATTATAACTTCTTTGCTATGAACACGTGAGGGTCACCTGTGCAGAGATGATCACAAGCAGACACCAGTGCATGTGTTTAATGTGTTTTCAATGTCTTTGTTAAACGCCCAATTCAAAACTAATTCAAACTAATTCAGTTTGACATACAAATGTGACCACAGGACTTTAATTGTAAGCATTTTTGGGTCATACTTCATGCAAAAAACATTAATCTTAAAATTTTCCTGAGAATTGCTACTGGGGGGAAGAAATTTTGTAATGCCGATCAGAGACTACCTGTCGAGTGATTTTTTTTTTATTATTGAAAAAAGTTGTTTCATATGGAAGTCACTTCAGTCATCACTGTGGACTGTACCTACTGCAGGGGGTCAAAGGAATGACCCATACCCCACCCCCCCTCAGTGATGGAGGGTGCAGGAGAACCAGCCTCCATCAGCTCTTATCTTTCGCATCCTTCAACACTGCAGATTTTTTTCCATGTGAGCCTTTCTATCCTGCAAGGGACCTGTGAAGGACATACTGTATAGCAGGTATAATACCAGGGTAAAGTGTGAGTCCCCAAGGCGTTCAGTTAACATTCTTTCCAGCTCCTCTGCAGCAGTTTACAGAGATTACAGTCACAATGTGCGAGCTTCCCTCGAGGGGTAAATAAAAAGCCATTCCTGCCCTCTCCTACTCTCTCCTGTCTTGTGCTGTTATGTCCAAACCCATTACAGTTTATTCATATTAGGGGCTCTCACATAAAGCAATAGACAAATCATTCAATATTTGCAGGAGATATACAGCATGTTACAATAATAAGTACAGACAAAACAATGACAAGCCAATAAGCAAAGAGGCTGTTCAAAAAAAATAAGTAATAATGAAGTCATGAATAATGCAGTTTATGATGATAGAGCTGGAAATCAGGAGAACAAAGGAGAGGAAAATAAAAAATGCACACAGATGTGAAACTGGAGAAAAGAAATGTTTAGCGGTCATCCCGCACAAAGCAATACGTAACCTGTTCCAGCTGTGTGTAAAATATGTTCACCTCTGCCAGGTGACCATCCTGGGGCTCCACGATGGCGGCCGGCCTGGAGAAAGCCTGTCACCGGTGTCTGTCCCACATGGCCGGTAACGGTGAGTTCTCCTGCAGGACAGGTGGGCAGGACTGCAGACCTGTTTGTGGGGGCAAACAAACCACGTGTGAATTGCATGCAGACCATGTGGAGACCTGGGATTGACCGATTACCAAGCGTATGAATTCCTACCATTAGTATAAAACTATTCGTATATGTTCTGTTAGTGATAGATCTTGACCTGCTGCAAACCCCGCCCTTTTATCACAGCTACTGTGGAGCATGGTGTTTATTACCAGGATCTAACTGTTGACAAATTTGCTGGAAGAGTTCCCAGGATCCAAAGGAAATGTGCTGTCTCTGGACCTTGCTCTCAGCATGTGCTCAAGTGACCCTAAAGGAGGGAACCCATCAGCAGGGAGGTTCATATTTATCAAGAATCCATGTGGGGGCGCTGTTTTCACACCACAGCCACATAATGCTGTTCAGTTTGTTTGCTCTGCCTTCAGGTGTAATTTTCTTATCATACACACTTTATTATGGCTTTCTGCCATTTATTTCATCTTCCTCCCACAGTGTGAACATCTGTCATTCAGATGGACCTGTGGTTCTAAAATTTCCATAGCATGTGGATGGAAGAGTGCACGATGAGGCACGACTGTCCTGGCCTGGTTGACTGGACGATCACCAGCCCGACCGGATGAATGAATAATGGAACTGAAGGGTGCTTGAAATGTGACAAAATGAAAGTTCCCTCTTCTGCTCTTACAGCCTGTTTCATCTTCGGCCTGCTGGCGTTCCTGGCCCTCCCGCTCACCATGGCTTTTGTGGGTAAGATCGCTGCCTCAGTGTGTACAATAGTGGCTGCATATGCAAGACAAAGGTCATTGGATTGCCCGAACTTCACATTTCAGTCAGGCTAACTGGCCCAGGCTAACAATGCAAGGTTAACTGGGTTAACTTAACTGTCTTATAGGCTTTTCTTTGATGACAATGAAATGATTGCGTTATTATTAACAATTTAAGTGCCCCTGTGGATCTGGAAGTAAAGCTTTTACATCTGTGTCCATATTTGTGTGTTTTGTATGTAAATCCATTTTCAATTCTCAGGAAAATTTTAAGATTAATGTTTTTTGTATGAAATATGACCCAAAAATGCTTACAATTAAAGTCCTGTGGTCACATTTGTATGTCAAACTGAATTAGTTTGAGTTAGTTTTGAATTGGGCGTTTAACAAAGACACTGAAAACACATTAAACATATGCACTGGTGTCCAAAGGCTACCCAAAATTTATAATGAGGCATCTATCTATCTATCTATCTATCTATCTATCTATCTATCTATCTATCTATCTATCTATCTATCTATCTATTATGCAAATTCTACTTCATTTCTCTCATCAAGTCCATATACAGTATAATCTCTGTTGATCTGATGGAAATCTTTGCAATCTATTGGGAGTGCAAGGGGGTGGGAAATGTGGTAAAAGCAGTAAAGGTCACCTGGGAATCACTTCTGAGTTGCCAGAGTGAAATGTGCAGATGTGAAAAGAGCAGCAGAATTTCATATATCTCTCTAAAACAAGGTGTTCATTCCCGTTTTTCCAGGGGTGAAGACTATAGACGACTGCCCCATACAGCCCATGATCCCGCTGTACCTTCTGGTGGGGGGTGTGGTCGGCAGCCTCAAGGTACCCCACTGGGCTACTTTTCTTCTGAGGCTTTTATCTTTTGCACACTTGTCAGTAATGTATCACAGATATGAGTAGATTTCCACAAGCTGCTCTTTTGCTTGTCTGAGACACCTAGGCCCACTGGGTCCCAGGATACTCAGCATTATCATTATTATACCACTGGTAAATAACTGAATACCTTAGTGTATGAGCACAAAGTACAGTATTGTTGACCTGGGTAAGTAACTTGCCCATGAGTACTATGTGTACAACCAGAGCAGGCATTGAATCCATGTCCTCTGACAGCTCCAAGCATATTCTATTAGCGTAAAATACAAAATTCATAGTATTTTATATACTGTGCTGTTCCTGCAAAACAAGACTACACAAAATGAAAGAAGGTGTAGATGTGAGGGTTTTGCCAGCAGTTTCTAGTGCATTTTCTAGTGTGTGTGAAACCTAAGCACCTACCTTTTGCCCTGTGGGGCTATGACCACATTTCCATTGGGTTTCTATTTTTCATAACCTCTGATTATGTACTGTCTTTATTGTGCATGAATTTGTGAGTAGACCAGGTTGGGTTGGTTGTGGATTTCAATGCTTAGCCCTGGTGGTCACTAGTATAAAAGTATTATACAGTGTAACGTGCCTGATTTATGAAAATGAATTCCAAAACACTCCTTATGTCATCTTGAGTGATAATATGGAGGTATTTTGTCAAACAAGGATCAAACAGGCCAAATTTCTCCGTTACTAATTTATTTTACTGCACAGCCAGGATCTTAACACAGATTACAGTGTATGCAGAGGGAAGTCCAAAGTACTGCAAAGGATCCTTTGTTTGAGGTCGTCTTTTATGCCATGATGGAGTGTAACATCTTAGTAGCAGACTACAGCAGCAAAAATTAGTTATACATAAACTAATCAACATAGAGGGGCGATACATATCCTTCACCTGTAGCCCAGGTCCACCAAACAAATGTGAACCCTTAAACTCCACAGGTACACCAGAATTTCTTTACTAGAAGGTCTGCTTTGTCCATAGGTGACACTCCTCCTGTACGACACCACCAGGATGCGGTCACTCCTCTCCAAGTCCGTGGTCATCGGTGACGATGATGACGACGAGTATCCATGGCGACAGAACGCCCATAAGTACCACATCCACGTGGTGCTCAGTGTCTTCCTCTTCATCTGGTTCATCCTTGGAAACTACTGGGTGTTCTCAGTATACGTGCCCAACTTCATCCCGCCCTTCCACCGGCCACAGGACTACTGCCGCAAATCGCTCTACACTTTGTGACTGGAGACTTGGACGTGAACCTGAACGGCCGGTCCTTCATGATCACGGGGGCCAACAGCGGCATTGGGAAAGCAACCGCGTCCGAGGTGGCTAGAAGAGGTAAAAACACGGTTCATTGTGGGTGAAACACCTGCGGGGATGCAGGTATGATAGCAAATAGGGCTGAATTGAGGCCATTGTTGTTTGTAGGCTTGTTGTGCGATATAAGCTGTCGCCTGAATGCGTTGTATTGGAACGTCACGCTCGGTTGCTTGCATTATCCTGCCACTCCCTGTAGGGGGCACTGTTCACCTGGTGTGCAGGAACAGGGATCGAGCGGAGGCTGCAAAGCGGGACATCGTGGAGCAGACGGGAAACGAGGTGAGTAAAACCACAAAGCGGGGGTCACGGCAAACTGCTGGATGCCACAGAGTACAGCCTGTTTTACCCAGCTGTGTCCCTCCCCATTGTTTGTCCACAGAATGTCCACGTCCACCTTTTGGACATGTCCAGCCCCAGGCAGGTGTGGGAGTTTGCTGAGAACTTCACAAAGAACCACAGCTTACACGTGCTGGTGAGATCGGTTTGAAGGGGCATTTCCATCGTTGGCAGAGGTTCTCGGGCTGATGTTATACTGACAATTGATGATCTCCAAACACTACGCCCTTATCATCCAGGTCAACAACGCTGGTTGCATGGTGAACCAGAGGGAGATGCAGGAGGATGGCCTGGAGAAGAACTTTGCCACAAACACGTTGGGTGAGGAGCAAAGGCCCTGCGACCATGATCGGTTTAGCCTACTGAATGCAGAGTCCACACGGTTGCAGGTTCAAGTTTCAGGAGGGGGGTCCCTATCCTTGTTTTAGTTCAAAGCACCCATCAGCACTTTGGGTTCAGTACGTTCAGGTGTTCTGCTTGAAAACCAAACTTGACAGAAAACCGCACTTCTGCCAGGGAAGAACCAACTAACCCCATGCTATTTTGTCTCCAGGCACGTTCATCCTGACCACAGCACTGATTCCGGCACTGAAGAAATCACATGACCCACGAGTGGTAAGGGAATCTTTCAGTTTGTATGAGTGGAAATTAGTTTATTTTTAGGGTTTATATGTATTTTCACATAGCCACTTTGAGATTATTAATAGCACTTCTATCAACAAAAGCGGTCAGTCCAGTGCCATTACCGTCTATGTCACCGAGTGACCTGTGTCTGGTCTGTCCCACAGGTCACTGTGTCCTCAGGCGGCATGTTGGTTCAGAGGTTGAACATCAGTGACCTTCAGTTCGAGAAGGGCACCTTTGATGGCACCATGGCTTACGCCCAGAACAAGGTGGAGTGTGTGGAGGGGAGGGGTACAGCTCTGGGGTTTGGCTTGGGTGCTTTTGAATTGGTGCGAGTTGTCATTTGATCTGTATTTTTGAGAATGTTGACAGCTTTGAGAGGACCTGTATGTTCAGCTGAGATGAGGATCAGAATTAGCAACCCTGGGAATAAGGGTGTGTGTGAAATCAACAGTTATGGAAACCAGCATGTATGACAGCTTTAGAGTAGGTGGTTGGGTGAACATCAGTGTGAAAAGTTGAAACTGTAACAATTAACAGGACTGTGTATATCCACACTTGTTGCCATGGGGAACGAGGAATGGGATTGCTCCTCCATGGTCCTGTTGACCACACAGTTAACAGAGCTGGAACTTAATTCTTGATGGAGTTGTGTGTGCGTATGCTCTGAGACTTGGCCATATTTCAATCTTCTGACAGAGGCAGCAGGTCATCCTCACAGAGCTGTGGGCTGAGGAACACAAGGAACTTCACTTTTCCGTCATGCATCCGGGATGGGCTGACACGCCAGGTGGGCTTCTGCTCCTCATTCACTGTGATTCCTCCAATGGTCTGGGTGGCTTACTGACTGCTGCACCACAGTAACTCACCTGGGAATCTGAGCCACACCTGTGCCCCCCTTTGTATCCCGCAGCGGTACAGTCCTCTATGCCTGACTTCCATGCCAGGATGAAGCACAAGCTGCGCACTGAGGCCCAGGGGGCCGACACAGTTGTGTGGCTCGCGGTGTCGGAGAGCGCTGTCAAGCTCCCCAGTGGCCTCTTCTTCCAGGGTGAGGATGGGAATCCTGTGCACAGCCCACCTGTTACATGAGCAAACATTCTAGCACTAACCCACTCTATTTCCCACAATGCAACAGACCGGAAGCCGGTGTCCACCCACCTGCTGCTGGCCTCCACCAGAGCGTCTAAGGCAGAGGAGCAGCAGCTGAAGGCAGCGCTGGAGGAGCTTGCTACCAAGTTCCGACCCTGATCTGCCCTTAACCCTCAAGGATCATGGGTAATGGTTATGATGGTCCTTCGTGGATTACTCATACTGATCAGCATACCTCTAACTACTACCATTCGTTTTATGCATTTAAAATTCTTGTAAATAATGTAAATTGCAGAGTTAAGATGGTCTTGGAGGCAATAGAGATGCAAATGCTTCTTCCCCTCTGCTTTTGTTACTGATTCATACATTTTTTTTAACCTCACCTGAATTGAATGTTTCACTCAGATGCAGTAGAACCACAGAATAAATATGAAGACTTCTCATCTTCCAGCATTTAATAACATGCAGTATGATGTTGGATGTTTATGGTCACAAGTTGTTTGCTTGTCATGCATTTACTGATATTGGGAACAAGCAGCTGCACTGCAGAAAAAATAACTAATTGCAATAAAAGGCTTTTTAAAAGCTTTGTGTTCCTTTTTATGATTTCTGATTAAATGACATCTTAAGACACCCGTTTCTGTTAATGCAGAAAGGGAAAAATTCCAACTTTGTACACCGATACTGAGCCCTGTGGTCAGAACAGCCAGTTGCTGGGTCTGGTAGGTGGGATATAGGTTCAACCAGATTACATAGAAACCTGACCTGAACAGCACACTGGTGGTCCTACTGCAATCCTGCCCTGGAGCACCCTGTGAGAAAGTGGTTTCTGCTCAAGCTGAGCCAAGCTTTTCCCACGCCTCTGTTTGCAAGATCAGTCAGTACTCTAAAATCCAAAAATGATTACAAAACATTTTTTGCAGCAAAGCATGGGGACACTGAAAATTCAAGCACAATTTGTTTTAATATTTTACACTTAGAAAATGGAATGTTTTTTTTGTTTCATATTAGACAAGTCAGACACACCAAGAGTTGGCAGCAGCAATGAAACTGGATATTAACAGTTGGCTCCATTGGTTCAGCCAGCTACTCGGGGGATCATGGGAGGCCAAGAGCAAATGCATTTGGAAAATTTAAGGCACGGGGCAGGGGTGTTGAAAGTGTCCGAGAAGCTGCAGAACCGCAGCAATTAAAAGTTGTTTTGCCTCAAACGAGTGTTAAACTGTCGCCCCCTGCAGGCTGGAGGCCGCTGTTCCTGACTCTGCTTCGCAACGCAGGGTGACACCCTCACCAGTCAATATGAAGGAAGAAGAGTAGAGACCTCTAATGTGTGCAGAGGCCTTCTGCTCGGCAAGGGAGCAAGGAACAGACCGGGCCTCCCATCCCTGTACATCTGGCCCCCTATGAAATCTGGTTCGTACATCCTGAACATCACCCAGTCCTGTGTGCAAATGAGCTCTCTTATCACAGCCCAGCTGAACACCGGTTTCTTCACAGGCCTGGAGGACAGGGTCAGTACTGTATGTGTCTGTACTGATAAACTGGGTACCAACTGCTCCAGAAACCCCTCATCTGAGCATCACAATGGCTATATTCAGTGTCCAACATATTAGAATAAAAAGACCAGTTTATTGCCAAAATAAATTTTTCATGTAACCATGCAGGATGCTACTCTACAAACTTATTTACTGGTGCACCGAGACGTTTTAGACCTCTGTGATAGACACAGTTGAACAAACGTCAACAGGCATGATGGCGGCATGCAATGCAACACACAAGGTCAGTTTATCAGTCTGCAGGAACATAAATACAAATCACCTGCTCCATTACCTCACGGGTTAGTGACCATGTGGTCATGGCAGGTGACATGGGGTCAAAGTGCAATCTGACTGGGTGACAACTGTAAGCTGGGGCTCAAAAGACACTAGGGATTGGATGAGAGCGGTTACGTGGTGCCCAAGTCCAGTCTGACTGGGTTAGTGACAGACTGCACTCTGATCAAGAATGGCTGTCGGGCATCAAAAAGCACTGCAAGAGCCTTGCAGTCTTTAACGGTACTGCCTGACCTTTGCCCAAGGCTTTCTTTGGTTTTTGTGGTATTCGTACGCCCTTGCAGCGCCCCATCAGTCTGCCCTCTGCTCACCCTAACCTACACCCAAGTAACTGAAAACCCAAAACTTAACACTAAATAACACAAACTAGCACGTGAAATGTTCCATTATTTTTTTTGAAATGTAATAAACTGGTGCCTCCGCCCACAGCAACCTTTTGGACAGACTGCCCCTCCTAATGCCAAAAACTATCACCCACAGAAGGAGACGTGTCCATGGAGCTGTACTCTTAGTGTAAATCGTGCAACTGAGAGCATGCAATGCACCACATGCATACAAATTACTCTAGCAACTGATTTCAGTTGCTAGAAAACAGTGTAAAACGGCATAGTCACAAAGTTAAAAACTCAGTTATGCATCTTGAACCGTTTGCTGGACTTTTAATGTTAGACTGAGTTAACCGTGTAGCCCATATTCTACTTGCAAAAATATGGTGACAAATCCAGTGATGTGGTAACAAATTTTACTGCGTTTGCCCTATTTTTTCTGTTTTTAATGGAGAAAAGGACACCTTGGCTATATTACACAGCTACAGTAAGATGCAAAAAACTCCCTGATGATAAAATGCACATTTGTGAGCAATAAAACCAAAGAAATCATTCAAATTCACCTCAATGCCATTATGAGTGGTAAGAAATCTTAAAACAGCAAACAACTCTGTAACATGGACTTAAACAGCCATCTGAAACACAAACGCATGATGTACTGAAGGACATTTAAAGTGCAGACACCAACATGTTTTTTTCGGAAATCATGCTTTTCCTCAATGAACCCAACTTGAGTTCAGCTCCTGTAGTATTTCAACATCAAACCCAAGTCAAAATAACGTGAAACAAATGGTCCCCAGGGGTCCTGCTGCTCACCACCTCAGACCTCTGCCTTCAAGCTGGTTCTAAATGTCAACTCTGTCGGATGTTTCCACACAGAGGTTTCTAGGAAAAAAAGTGTGCATCTGTTGGGTCGGGGACTCCAGCACCCCACAGAGGGGCCGTACCTCGTTGCTCTGGATTACAGCATGCTTTTTGGAGAAGGTTGCAGAGTCCACTGCTTTTCGCCATCCTCTTCAGCATGTCCACATTTATAGGACCGTCCTACTTTGAGGTCCCATCCCTTTATTCCTGACCTGTTCACCCACCAGTGGAAACATTGTGACTCCACAAGGATGGGAACGGGAGAGTAACCGTAAAATTGTAGCACATTTAAAATGGTTAAAAACTGTTTGAGATCCATAGGTGCTGTGGCATCACAGTTCAGACGTTGGACTGACGTTGTTCAGACTTTTGAGATTGTTGCTCTTGCAGCTGTTTGTCTTTTTGCTCAGGATGCCAGCGGATCACGTGTTGTAGTCAAGACCCGAACTGGAGCATGCAGGCCTGGATAGAGGACAGCTCAGGAGACCACAGGAGTCATGTCCCACAGCTGTGGAACCCCGACGCACACACACACACACCTTATTAACTTATCTGATATATTTCATACACGTTATGCAAATTCTACCAGGAAACACACATTAGTCTGTGTGTGAGAGAGAGAGAGAGAGAGAGAGAGATGACTTCTCACCTTGATGACCTTGTCGGCTCCAGATGTGAGCAGCCAGCTACGCGTGGGTTCGTAGTGCATGTACACGATGCTGTGCTTGCTGTCGTGGAAGGTCGCCATGGGAGCTCGGCTACAGCACGGAAACGGGACAAAGGTGAGATTACCATGGTAACCAACCACAGCGGGGGACTTTTTTTGCACACTCCGGTCACAGAGCTAGATCTGACTAGAAGATTTTCGGTGATGTGGTCAGCCTCTAGCGGGGGAAGGGGGGGGGGGGTGCGGATGCCCTCAGTTGTTCTATAACAACATCAGTAAGACTAGCAGTAATTTTTTATGAGCCAGACTCACTCTTCATCGGTGATGGACTCGTAGCAGCTGTCACACACTCGCACCTCGAACTCAAAGCCCATGATGGGGATGGTGGACCGGCGGGATGAGCACTTCCCACACACTGCCTGGCCACACTTCCTGCAGTGGTGCTGGAGGAGAGAGGACAGCTACCTTAGCACTTGGCTAACCCATTATGCCAGGTGGGTCTGACAGCAACCAGGTCCTTTTTTTTTTTTTTTTTTAAAAACAGAAATGTAGATTTTACAGTTTGCTGTGGAGCCCCCGAAAGAGCTTTTCTAGTGCCTCCTCATGGAGAGTGTGGGACATAAAACAGACTATAGTTACTGGAATGGCTAGAAGGGAAGTTACAGTAGAAAAGTGATGTACAGAAGCCCAACCACAGACCCCCCGTGACCTTCACCCTGTAGCACATGCACCACTCCTAACCAGCAAAATTAGTGGAAACGTGTTTTTGCCCAAATGTGTATAATTTTTTCAGTGTATGAAACGACTGGTGGCATCTCAGAACATATCCTAGAAATATATCAAATCATTTTTACAGTGAGTTATTTTTCTCAGTATTCGCATAAATGTACTACAGGATGACACCCCCCATCCTAGGACTCAACCCAGCAACTTTTCAGTCACGTACAGTTCCTTAAAAACTGTATTTTCTATTAAATTATTGCGCCACAGCAAAATGGAGCACAAACAGAGTTGAGTTTTTATTTACTTGTGGGGCTTAAATAAGAATTTGATAAAGCGTTAGGAAAAGGGATGACGGATGGTATGGTCTTGTATTCTGCCTGAACCATGACCTGCCTTTGGAATGCAAAGCAGATTCAAATTTGTCCCTGGCTCCTGAGGCACTGCAGGAGAGCAGGGCTCACAAACATCAGAAGATGAGCAATGCTGGAGGGGCACAAGAGCACAGTGCCACCCTGGAGAACTTCCAACCACTTCATCTGCCAGAGTTCCTCACATTCTTAAAGCTCTTGGGCTGAAGTCTGCACTGGATGGCAGTTTTAATTCCGCCACATGTCATCAATGGCCACCACATGTTCAATCCAGTGTTTCACATCCAATTTTGGAATTCTTTTTGTTGTTGTCCAAATCAGCCTGGAAACAACTGCAACCTGTTTCCATTGTTCTGGCCCTCATTGCATGAGAACATCGCAAACATAAAAGTTGTTATTGTTTACTCCAAAGTTTGTATAACTTGGGCTTCTGAAACTTTGTTTATAGATTCTTCGCTAAACACTTTGACAGGAAACCCCTGGGTGTATTTGAACCTATACCCTTGCTGTCATAAGTCCAGTTAACCTCTTCATTGCACCACCTGCTGCATGGTTATCTCCTCTGTTTTACAAGTTTAAAGATTTGTTTGAGAGTTTCCATGTGTCTCCCCTCCTTCTCCATTGGCTCCATGTAGCTTCCTGTATCAAGTCCAACACCAGCTATGGCCTACAAGACCATATACAGATCTGTGCCCCAGTACCTGCAGGACCTGATCACTCCCTACAGCTGAGCCAGATCACCGCACTTCTCCACCTCTGGGCACTTGGTGGTCTCATTCTCAAAGGAGTCCAAAGTCGAAACTCTGCAGGTTGTCAGTTTTGACTCCTTTCTGATGGAATAAACTCCGTCTGTCTCTCTTGAGCTTCCGAATCCACCCCAGCATTCAAGAATGACCTCAAACCCATCTCTAAGACCTATTTCTCATGATGTTAACTGGGGATCTCATGGCTAGTGGGGTTGGGGTGACATTACCTGTTAAGGTGCTGGTCCTACCTGTCTCAGACCAATCTTCTTACTGTCCCACATTTGTTTAAAATTCCAGAAGAAGGGCTGCTCACACTTCTGGCAGGAATCACTGTCCAGCCATTCGGGGGTCTGGGGGGAGGTCAGAAGGTTATAGGATAAGGGTTAACAGAAGGTTAACAGTGTCTCACAGGCACAGGGCTCCAAAAAAATCTATTTTGACACGTGAAACACAAATGAACACTCACTGACTTCCAATTTGTCTAATTCTGCTCTGCTTTTTGCGCAGTTAGAGGGAATTGGCACCTTCTGCATGCATGTCAGTGTGGGCATGGCCATGATAATATGTGTTAAAAGCATTCTCTTCAGAATATGTGACACCCCCCTCCCCCCCACCACACACACACACAGGAAGGTTGGCTCAGTCAGCGAGGCAGAAAATTGTGTGCAACCCAAAAGACAGAAAGTCATTGCGAACAACATTCTCCGGTCTGACATGCAAAATACTGAGGAGGGAGGTTGGCTTCAGCACTGGGTTCATCCACCAACCGTCTGCAGGACCAATTCTCACCTCCTGCCGCTTAACGTCCATGTTCCAGATGACAATGCCTCCATCGGAACTGCAGGAGATGAGCTGCCGGGTGTGGGGGGCATAGCACAGGCCTTGCACCTTCTCACTGCATGCACGTGTGCGCACACACACGCAAAACATACAAATAAGCACATCATGAGCAATGCTATCCACCACACAGAGGTTCTAAAATATGACCTCACATGAAGAATTTGAGAAGCCTTTGTCCCACCTGACCCCACCCCCCTTTAGTGCCTACAAAGGCTGAGCTGCTGATCTGCTACCTCTCCTTCACCTTGTTGATAGATCTTGTCAACCACAACCACCCGCATACCCCAGGCACCCTATGTCACTGCAGCCTTACTGACCATGGTAACCACCACTGATGAAACAACCGCAGCCACCTCCCCCCTTGCCCCCACTGCCATACTTGTGTCCCTGCAGCTCGATGGCAGTCCCCTTGCGACCACCAATGTCCCACATGATGATGGAGTGATCGGAACTTCCGGAAAACAGAACACGCTGGATAGGGTCCCAGTATAGCGCCGTCACATTGCCTGGAGAGACAACAAGTGATGAGCCACAACTTTCTTTAATTTGTCTTCAAAATGACTTTAACTCATTTAGCCATTTATAGAACTGGGTAATTTTCACTGCATAATTTCAAGGTAAGTGCTATAGCAGGAGTAAGATTTGAAACTGGGTCCTTCAAGCTTAGAGGTGACAGTTTTAAGCACTGCACCACTTGCTGTCCCAGCAGGTTACTTATTTTTCAGTATTATTATCACCAAGTATGCAGACTGTTACACGCCGACTCTGTCCAGCTAACTGCAGTCCAGTGACTGCAAGCACCATGTAAAATAGTCTCTGGGATGCCCGCTGTATGACTGTGTCTACCAGATGCGGTCAGGTTTCATTGTATGAAGCTTCTTACATTTCACAGACAAAGAGCACCCAGACAGGTGACGCACAGTGGAGCAGGTGAACAGTGCAGGGACTCCATTAAGCACACAGACGAGACCACAAGCGGTGTTTGCATTTCTACCTGTGTGTCCTTTGAAGGTCGTAACCAGGCTGCAGTCATCCTGCTCCAATTTCAGAATGGTCACCTGACCTGAGTGGTCACCCACGAAGGCGTGTCGCGTCTCCACATCGAACCTGGTCGGCCGACTCATTAAGGGCAAACTCCCCGAGGTCACTGACACCGCGGCAGCATCACGCAAGATTTTATGACAATCATAAGATGTTCTGAACGATGACGCTCAGCAATGCAACGTGGTCACAAGACAGTCACAGCAATTGGACTCAGTGAAATGTGCATTCAATACAATTAGCTCTCGGTGCTTTCAAAGCATGATCATCTCACAGCATGAAAAATTCAGAGCTCAATGTGCAATTCAACCAGCAGTGCAGCACCCAGAGAGCCATGGCCTGGATTTCCAAATGTGTGTGCTGACGACCAGCTGTGTTCCCCAACAAAAATGGTGGTGTGTGAGTCAGTAGTGAAAGTGCCCTTTCTAATAACCTAAAGCTTCCAGGAGCTGCTATTGAGCCTTTCAGCCAGGACCTCAACCGGAAGGACTCCGTAAAATAACCGCATGTTCAGGTGAACAGAATCTAAGTGTTTATATGTGTGTGTCTGTACGTGTGTATACAGCTGTGTGTACAGTCTCATTGGGAGGATACTGCAGCCCCGAGACCCAGGCAGTGGTGCGGTAACCACCCAGCCGCTGGCCGCTCTCAGAACAGTGCCAGGCAAAGGTCTTATCCTGACCCGTGCTGAGGACCCACTCCATCTCCAGAACGAAGAGCACTACTGTCACTCTGCCCTGGTGAGCTGGAAAGACACGCACATACGTACACACACAAATAACCAGATTACCATCATGGGATAAAACATTTGCATAAATTTAAACAGTTTGGCAGCATCAGACTGTGTGCAGAGCAGCTCTCTGCTGCGCTATATTTCCTTTTCTTAGCACCATGAAAATCCCTTTAGAAGAGCTCTCAAACTGTCACAAATCAGCCATGTAAAGCAACATTTTGCCAGAAATTCTGCTCGCTCTCTGTTAATACAGTCCTGCTCAGTGGCTAAGCACATTGGTGATTAAATGTTTGCAGCAGATGGCAGGACAACATGAGAAACAACCCATCTCAAATATTGGGCTGGATGCCAAACGGAGGACCTGAATGTTCCAAACATAAATATAAGAGTTTTGGGATGGATCCAAAACAGGGAATTGATTTTTTTTAAAAATACCAACATACATAAGGGAGGAAAGATCAAGGCAATCAAACACAGACAGAATGTTGAAGAAGAGCCAAGATGGAGGATTTAAGGGGTTCAAACACAAAGAGCTTGAGCCAAGATGGTGGATGTGGTGCTCCTGGTGGCGCTGACTGTTTGTAGCACAGCTACCATCCCAGCATGTGGTTTTAGCCCAATAGGGTGCCGCTGCAGAGCCACTGCTCCGGAAACACCACCACAGCGGGTCCTGCTGAGGTTGCACAAAATGTCTTACCCTGGTATGTGGCTGCAGGAATCATCTTGTTGTAGTCCTCAGACAAGATGAATTCCTGAGTTTGGAGGAAGAAAGAAGCATCTAGTTCAGCAATAACCACAACGGTCAAATGGGGGCTGGAAAAAAAATAAAGACTTATTGCTACAAATAAATTCCAAAATTTCATTATGCTGCCTTCTCATTTATTCTCAATTTTTGTTCATAATTCTAAAGTCAATAAAAGGGCAATAATATAATAAATAATATACCTCCTTTGATTTACACACAAAGTTGGTTCTACAAAAATGTTACACAAACACACTTTGTAAGAATTAACTTAAAAATTGTATTAACTTTGAGCTGCGTTAAAATTAAAACTAATTTTAAATGGTTCACAATGAGAACGCGTCTTCTCCGCAAACTCCTATCCAAAGCCGACTGGTCACAAAGTTCCTCATCTTGTTATTGACCAGCAGCACTCAGTGACACCAGACACAAGCTGTAAACACTGTGGATGTGAGTTTAGCTTAGTGGATTCCATACTCCTCATTTCAGTGCTCTTCACTGCTGCCTATCAGCTTGGAGGGCAAACGCAGGTGTCGTAGATTTATCTATTACAACTTAAATCTATTGCCTATTTAGCAATTTATTTTATAAAACAGATGAGTGAAGACAATGGGATTAAAAATAATGAAAGTAGAACTGGAAAATATTCATATGTTCAAAAATCTGTACTTCAACCATTTGTGAAGGAGGTAGACAGTTTATACTTCAGCAGCTGAAGCCTTAGAACAGAAGATATTTACTGAGGCAATTCAGATCAAGTCATCCTTGTATATGAAGTTTCATCACCCAACTCGTGAGTGGCCAGGGATCCGAGAGAATATTGGATTTTGTTCCACTTCTTAATCTTTATAACTCATTACATATTTCACTTGTCACTATATGTGACATTTATTTGTCACATACATGGTAGGCATTTCACCGTATGGCATACCTGCCATGTATGTGACAAATAAATCTCTTTGAATCTTTGAACCATGTCTCATACAGGGAGTGAAGAACTCATATCGGAAAGTGACTTATTCTGACATTCACTGCACTGTGGCCGCACTCTGGTCCCGTGTGACACCGGGTCCAATTATTTGTTGGCATTCACTGAATTTTAATCAACCGTGCCAATTCGTGCACTCATTTAAAACTTGACAAGTTCGACAACTTTATTTTAGAGAAGTATTTAGATGTTAAGGTCAAACACAGCTTGATCATGTATGATTCGCAGAAATCACATGTGTTGCTGACTGGGAATCAGGTGCAAAGTGAATGACCAGCACATGCAAGGGACACACACACACACACCAGAGCAAAGTGAATGACCAGCAAACACGGGGAGGGTACATGACAGCCAAACTGTGCTCCACATCAGGTACAGCATCTGCGTCACTAAATCAGACGGTGAAAAACAAAATAGGGAAAAAGGGAAACGTCGTGTGACAGACGAGAGGAAAATTTGTCATTTCCGACAATGCGCCACATCTCCAGTGGTGACACTTCCTGTGATAAAGTGGCTTTTTAAAAACACTTCCTTCAAGCCAAAAATACATCCCTCGGCATTCTACGGTCTAATGATAAACCTGCAACGAGCGAAGGGGCCGTGGGAGAGACCGCTTACAGAGACGGTGCCGTTGTCCATCCCCACCGAGAGCCTCCTAGTCTCTGGGTTGAAATACATGCAGGAGCAGGGGGCTGGGGACACACAGAAAACACAGTAAGAACAAATATACACTTATACCACGGTATCAGATTGTAACTGGTTTCTACGGCAAGCCGACAGTCCAAAATACCCGTTTCAGTGAAAAGGAGCACTTTGTTAAATAGGAAGCAACTGCGCAATCAGTGGTACAAGTTTCAAATACACACACACACACACACACACACACACACACACACACACGCTCAATAGATCCCTGCTAACCCCAGAGGAGTAACTGGATATTGGACCTCGGGTCAGAAGCAGCCAGCAAAAATTAGCAAGAATTTGCTGCAGTTATACCTCGGCTGTTCTCCCTGTAGGACACATATAAACACTTTTTGTGCCGGTGATGCTTAAATATGTCGCCGCTTATTATGCAAAAATTCAATATCATACACGTTTTGAGGAGCGGATTAAATTTGAATGGATCTATGAATTTTTGCTTGTCCACGCAGGCAGCTCTGCTGTTGCGCAATTTGGTGCAAAGAAGAGTTATCATCGGTTTTCTTTGAAAATGAAACTAGAACCGTGAAGTTGGTCATTTAGAACACGTGCAAGGAAGTGGGAGTGAGCGGCATCCCGAACGCCAACAACTGGTCAGCATTTCCGTCCAGGAGCGAACTGTCAGCATTCAGTAATGACAGATGGGATGGTTTCCACAAACTACCGTGCGTACAAATACGACCAATACTTATGTAGATCAAATGAAGATAAATTCAGAATTGGCTGTAAATGTTCTTTTTGAGGTCCACGTGACCGCGGACGGTCACTCACCTGGCATCGTGTGGTACACGCTCGGCCAGTACTGACCGCTGTCCCTCTTCAGCCATATCCGGACGGTTCTGTACAGCAAAATACAGAAAACTCTGGTCTTACACAGCAGCCCCGCACAGCAGGAAACACTGACAGCAAGGGCCTGAACATCTGATGTTGGCGGAGAGGCCTGCATGAACAGAAGGTCACTAGTTCAAGTCCCACAATGGGAACTGTTGGTGCACTCCAGTTTTAACTGGGGCATGTTGCGGTTGTCAATTTCCACCCTACAAAACAAAGACCGTATTTTATGCACATTTCGATGTGGAAAGCAGCAGACTTTTTAAAAAGTCCATAATCTTGAACAAAGGATGTTAACCCCCGCGATCTCAGCTTACAAATGATTATTTATTCGCAGCCAAGCAGGCACTGTAGCCCAGCCTGTGTCGCACATGGCCATCGACAGCACGTCAGTCTGGTGCAAGGCAGGAGGTGGTCGCGTTTCGCGTGTGTGTTGCTGTCGCTGTTGTCGTCGATGTTCTTGTGGACTCCGTGTGGCGGTCGGCCGGGGATCGGAACCGTGAGGCGAGACACTCGGCGCAGACGAGGTACACAGCGCCCGCCTTGTTTACAGCGCCGGATCGTGGAAGTGCACCGCGGCGCAAGCGAACCCAGGTACACACGCACACACGCACAGGTACACACACCGCGCCGCCACACCTGTCCTCGGAGACGCTGATGACCCCGTCCTCCTTAGGAATGATCACCGCCGTGGTCACCAAGTCCTGCGACGCCTCGATCTTGCTCAACAGCACGGGCTTCCGAGCCTGCGCCTTCGGGTGAACTTCAGCCGCCATGGAGATGCGGTGTCTGCCTGGGTCGCATTCCAGCCCCGGGTGTCGCGTCGCGACGCGTCGGGTCGTGTGTGCGTGCGCGCGCGCTTTCGGGAGGACAGGCGATGCTGGGGGTGGGGGGGGGGGGGGGGTCAGCTGACGCGGCGCGCGCCGCTCCGTCTCGTTCCCGCGTTGGCGCGTCACGGGCTCGCGGACGCCACGGCTGCGCTCCGTATTTCGGCCAATTCCGCCACCCAAAATCTCATATATTGTTTTACACAGCGGCTCGTGTGTTGCTTTACAGGATATCCAAGGTCGGCCGCTTCATTTCGCCGTTTTTTATTCCTGCGGCTTTCAGGCAAATCGGTTGCACACGAACGAGAATGCGTCAGCGCAGTTACTGCGCAGATGTGAGCGCTTTAACGTCCCTGCCTCCGCCTGGCAAACGAGGTGAACGGAATTTCGGTTAGGAAAGGTGTGTCGAGAGGTAATGCTTCTGATTATTCATTCATTGGGTCCGAAAGACTCGGACGAGAACCGAACTGTGGAGCACCAGGGCTTGCACGAGCAGCGCAGGTCTGTATATCTCCGGGTCGGATAAATCTCGGCTCTTTTAGCCCATCCGGAGGATATAGAGAGCGGCGGTCGGCACATGCGCAGTGCCACTGCTGAGCAAGCGGGGGGTTGCGATCCAGGCCTGGGGGGCATTGTGTAGGCCTTTCCGGCTCTACTGTGTTTTCGACACGTTTTTAATTCACAAGCTTATTTACATGCATGCGTTTTGCGTAATGAAATCCCAGCTGTCATTTTGAGCTGTTGAAATTTGTAGGAAACGTTTTGTTAGATCTATATGGTTGATAATAAGGCAGGTGCTGTTTTCTTTTTCCTCTATAATGATACTAAGTTATTCAGTATTTTAAAGCGTGTACTAATTCACAAAATGCGTCACCTGAATGTTATAAGTATTTTAAAAAGGTTTTCTAAAACACTCATTGATATCAGTAAAGGTGTTATCGGATTTGTTTTAAAAACCAACTAGTTCATAATTGTAAATGGATGTGATTGTATTTTGCTGACATCTGTCTTGCTGTCATTCTTCAGGGTAAGTGGAAGTTAAAAGTTACAAAATAGCCATTTTGTGATTATACTGTATAATACATTAACATGCATTTCGTATAACTGAGGGTTTTTCTAGAGGCATTAATATGTCATCATTCAGTTCATAATTTTTATAAATCTATTCCAGATCTGAACCTGATAATCTCCCTGTTATTGCCTCCTGTGAAATAAATGCTGATGTTTTACAAAGGTGACATTAGCCCCCGCTGAGCTGTTTGGACACAGTTGTAAGGCCGCCATCCCCTGTGATTCAGCGGCTACGCGGTCCAACAACAGGAGCCGCTCGGAAACGCTGGAATGGCAAACTTTGCACTTGTCTTTTTTCACAGCCGATCAGGATCCTGCTGATGTCACTCTGCATGAATAATAGGCCGAGGTCATGGGGGGGTCAATGTGGGTCCAGAACAGCAGTAGGATGGCGTCGTATGATTCCCACACATCAGTCAACTGCTTTTTTCCATGTCAAAAATAAGGCTGCTGTGACTTTGTTCCTCTTTTACCATTAAAACAAGACTTGAAAGGGAGAAAAAAGTAAACAAGCCCATATTTCACATTACGTACTAGTGCCGAAGCTTCTGCTCTGCAGAAACTGGCTATACCTGGCGTTAGCCACCACAGCAATTGCCTGAAACCTGGATATAGAAATTGTTTTGATTGTGGAATTAAACATGAAAACTGTGCTGATTGTTAAAACACTTTATTTCATTGTTACTATGCAGTACACATTGAATATACTGAAATCTTGTAGTAGAAGGGAGGAAAGAACTATGCAATTTAACAATCTGGGTTTCATCCAGCCTCCTGCATTTATTGAACCGCTAAAGTATCCTGCTACAGTGTCTTGAACCTATAACCTACTGGAGAGGTGAACAGTTCCTTAACTTCCCTGCTTGCTGCAGCCCCATAAATTATAATGTTCTGCTGTCAGTGTTTGGTATTTAATCTTCACGGAGACGAAGAGTGGGACACAACCGGACCACAGCTTGCTCTACAGAGAAAACACACTTTCCCCCAGACCTCTGCACCCATCTCTCAACCTAATTCCCCCAGGCGGAGACTAAACACACAACCAGGAGAAAACGCAGAGCATTAACAGACTGCTGAGTTTTTTTGAGCACAGTGAATGAGGTCATATCAGTATTGGTTTTCAGTGTGAATGAATGTGATTTATCTTCCACAGATGTACATATTAGTTTACAACTCCATATACCACTCAACTGGATCTGAGGTTAGCCTGATACTTTACATTGACGTGATCCCATTCCTTGTTGTTTTGTACAAATTCTTTGTGTTGTCTGCAGCAGTATTACGTCCTAGGTATCCAGGTAACCTGTAAACACATTGTTTTCCTCAAGCCCTAAGTCGTGTTCTCCGCCTGCCTGCAGATCTTAACGCTGCCCCAAATTACCATTAAATGAATTATAAACCTAAGCATTCATTACCTCTACTTCAGTGTGATATTAAATTGAAAAATGTCTCTAGGAAAATTTTCTACTAGTAATAATTAAACATTAAAAGATTTATCAGAATCCATGTATGTGACAAATAAAGTCTCTTGACTTTTTTTTTACTCTTCTAATGTGCAGAGAGACTGTGACAGGTGACATAAACCAGCTTCTTTGTGTTAGATAATGTGTAAAAGAACAAGCCACCAGCCAAGCTGTACAAATGAAAGTTTAATTTTCAGGTGTCTTTTGTTAAAGTAAAATTAAGTGTAATTTCAAAACAATGTGTTTATTTCTGTAATTTAAAAAGATGTTGCTTATAGAAGACAAATGAGAGATTGAATGCAGCAACAATGTGGCGTGAAGTCTTCCGGCGGCAGAAACTGTAGATCGCATCTCAAAGACTATAAATCCACAGGAATAAAGCACAGGGGTCTCACCTGTGCATCTCATGTGGCCATGACACTGCGAACAAGATCATTGGCATCAAGACGGTTGCTTATGTATTTTTACTTTGTTTCATACAAGAAAAGCCATTCCTTCCAGAGGTGTGTAAAGACCCAGGTGGAGGCTGAGCTTAAAGAGGTCCTGCTTTCCACCAAAAAATGTGTATATTTGATTGTAAAGCCTTTACAGGTCAAAACCAAGGGCTGCTTAATCAGGTCTGCAGAACAGAATATTCCAGGGTGTTCCAGCACAGTCCCAGCATGTGCTAACAGCAGTGACGTGAATCATGGTAAAAGTGGGGTGTGAGCTACTGGTAAGTGCTCGAGGGCACTGCGAGGGCAAGTTCTGACACATGGAGAACAAAGGGAGGAGTCTGTCTGAATACGGGTGTCTCTTGGGCTGCAACCACGCCAACGTTCTCCTATCACACACATTGCTGGCGATTTCGCGCATTCATGTCCGACAGGGAGCAGAATTTCGCTCCATTACACGCTTCCACCACTTTACCGCACCGATCGTACACCGTCAATCGGCCAAACGCGTGTTATTTTACGTGGCGTCGCAGGCGTCCCCCGCATGCGCACACGGGTCCCCACTGCCCCGCCTCTTATTTAGATATGTTAATAAGGTGCCTTTTGAACAACGAATCGGAGCCTTGGCAGGTGGACCACGTGCTCGCCTAGCGCCGTCGGAGGGGCGGGGCTAGAGCGCGCGTAGGGAGGTTAAAGCGCGTGAGAGCGAAGCCGACCGTTCAGTGCGGAGCGAGGCTAGGGGGTTGGCGCCGCGCGGGAAGGAGCGCGACAGCGCCTTTCAGCAAAACTTACGTAAAATTGCAAAAAAAAAAGAAAAGCAAAAACTAGTGACCTCATAACAAACAAAGCAGCTCAAAGCCCCCCCTTGTGAGCCGGCAATATCCTAAGGTCCATTAGAAGTGCCCGAGCGAGGAGAGGGGAGGCTTTCCGCCGTCCGCGCCGAGTTGCGCCCGGATGGGCGAGCGCGGACAAAGGCTCGTCTCGCCGTTCCGGGCGCCACCATGCCCGTGCTGCTGTTCCTGGTGGACACGTCCGCCTCCATGAACCAGCGCACCCACCTGGGCACCACGTACCTGGACATAGCGAAGGGCGCCGTAGAGACCTTCATGAAGGTACCGGGAGACGGGGGACTTGCAGGGGGGCAGCGGGGGACGGAGCCGGTCCGGAAGCGGCTTCAGGGTTCTGGTGCGCACTGTGACTTCCGCTCACCCAGCGCGCACCCCCCCTCTCTCTCGCTCTCTCTCTCCCTGTCTCTCTCATGTCTCCCTCTTCCTCTCTCTGGTGTTGGTCGTGTTCCCACAGCTCAGGTCCAGGGACCCAGCAAGTCGAGGGGACCGCTACATGCTGGTGTCCTTTGAGGAGTCCCCACTGGGCATCAAGGTAACACCACCCTGGATGACTTCTGTCCTCACTGCTCCGTTTGTCCACCTTCACCCACCCATGTGCTGGCAGGAGGATGGTGGGATCCCATGTAGAACATGACAGACAGCATGGTCCACAGAGCAGTGAGCTCTGACTGATGTGGGGTTTTGCCATATGCCTGCTCGGTGCGCTTCAGGAGGAGGAGAAATATAGGAAATGTGGAGAAGTGTACTGAAGGAGGCGGACTGAAAGAGAAAGTGGAGCTGAACAGGTTACAGGAGATTGAGTCTACTTACCACGTTGAACGAGTATTTACTGAGGTGTCTCTGTGATGCTGAAGTTAATTTTGGTCACGTGAACATTCGCATCCAACTCTTTCTCTATGATGTTTGATGTATCAGCTGCACATGGCATCCAAGTGGCAACTTGTGGCCACGACAAGGTCTTTGTCCTCTTTTGTCCTGTCGTCCTCCCGCAGGCTGGCTGGAAGGAGAACCACAGCACGTTCATAACAGAGCTGAAGAACCTGCAGGCGGTGGGACTCAGTACCATAGGACAGGCACTCAGGACTGCCTTTGACCTGCTCAACCTCAATAGATTAATGTCTGGGATAGACAACTATGGCCAGGTACGTCATACACACTGACTGCGTGTGAGAGTTCAGAGACACGCGTCCGTGTGTAGCAGGGCAGCTCGCATCAGTCTCCCTTCCTCTCCTTCCACCATCCCCAGTTTAGCAAGCAGCACATATGTGGTCCCAGTACGGGTGTTTGACATCTCACCCAACATACATAACAGGTGGCAGACATCCAGTTTGTACACATTAAGATTTATTTGTTTATCTGAGGCTTTCCCCCAAAACACCTTACAATTTGTGGTTGTACACATAACACAAACTTGCCTATTTGAACCCAGGTCCTTGAGGTGCAAGGCAGGCACTGTACCCACTATGCCAGATGAACTCATACAGCACCGTTCATCTTGACATTGCAAGTCATATCAGCTCATTTAATATAAAATCTAAATGCTCGAATTAACCGCATTGTATTAGTAGCATCTTAAGTGTTTTTACAGTGGAGATTAGCAACTCATTAATATGCAGAGCAATATTAAAATAAAATTTATAAACCAGCTTTGCATCTGAGCAGGGCCCCTTCATGATCCGAGTTTGCAAGGTCCCAGTTAACACCTGTAGTTAAGGGTAGTGCAGCTCTGACCCTTACATGGGACAGATTTGGTTTTCTGACAAACGATAAAAAAATCCCTGAATCGCTGTGTAATTTTTACGGTAATTGTGAGAATGTTTAATTTATTACTGGAAATGTTGTTGCGCAGGTTGTGTTATTGATTTGACTACATTTTCAAGGGCATGGACCTGTGAATTGAATGCTCATTCAAACCCCATTGCCCAGCCCTGAGTTGCTTTGAGAAAATGCATCATCTGGCCTAAATACACTTGTATGAGAAAAACGGAGTACTGATAATCTCAATAAAAACTGTGGCAGACTAAAGTGGATATGTGGAGGGTTTATGCAGTAGTTATGTATGTGTCTAAGTTAATATTTTATATTTGTTTATGTAACATTTCCAAGGTTGGTGATAGAGACCTTAATGGCAGAAAAAGCAGCGCTCTCTTCCCATGTTTTACCAAGCCCCCATGATACCATTGTGTTTTAGCCCCGCCCCGCCCTGCCCTTTGTGTGTCATTCTTTAGCTGTGCCTTTCTGGTGAGCTGTTTCAGGATAATGAAGAGGCCTCTTAGCTGGTGGCTCCCCATCCCTCAAGGACCCCACACCCCTGGAGTTTACATTCGATTTGCACGCAGGCCCTGTCTGTATGTTGTTGTAATTACCCGTCCCATGTGCTGCCCTGCCCCCATGTCTTACCGAAATCCAGACTTGAAGCACTCCTCTTTTTGAAAGGGAGGGTTAATCTAATAGGCCGAGATGGATCCCACCAGGGTCGGGTGGTGAAGTTGTGCAGGCCTGTAACCCCTGCCTGGCATCACTTTCGCTCACATGGCGTCTGGAGTGTCCTTTACTATCTAAATCCCCCTGCTGTTGTGCTTGGGAAGCTCTGCTATTTATCTATTTGTTTATTATGAAATGGGTGTTGTGCAGGAGGCGCTGATTTGAAGCAGCATTTCTGTCATCATGTAAACAGTGTAAATTTACATGCTGCTTCCATTTGGGTTGCATTACAACTTACATTTTAATGTTTAATTCTCTGTTGCAGAATAACATGTACTGCCAGGATGGCAGAAAGTGTCTGGTACTAAGTACAACAACAAAATCTGTGATATTTTTACATTTCCATTTGTTCCTTTAGCAGATGTTTTTGTCCAAGGTAATTTAAAACAAGTGTTTTTTTTTTAAATTTTTTTATTTTATTTTAAACTAGCAGATGGATATAAAGATACAAATATGTGACTCTCAAAGTATTAGTCACTTAGTTCCATATCATTGCTGGAGAGTAAGAAGATGAGGACCTGAATGGTTTGCTACACACTATGTATAATGCCAGCATATCCAAAACAGAAGTGGTGTTGAGACAGAGGTCTGCCTGAGGTGCTTAACACACAGCTGCTGTGGGTCCCAGAAGCTTCATCTGCCCTCCTCTGGTGCTTATTATCAATTCCCAGCTCCCTAAACGGATATCACCTCTGTGCCAGACTGCAGGGCCCCATTGGTTCCAATGTAGTCTATCATACAGCCCAGCCAAGTGTGCTGTTTCCTCATCTGGTTCCTTTTTTTGATTCTTCCTCTCTTGTGATGTTCCTATAGTATAGCTGCTGGAGGTTCCAATCCCTGGTGTCCTGCAGTCTCATTTAAGATGATTTCAGAGCCTATGGGAGTAGTCTTGTTTGTCTCCTTCTACCGTCTAGAACACTTGAGGAGTGTGTTTATGTGTCATGACTCTTGCCCTCATCTCGCACCCAGGGACGGAACCCATTCTTCCTAGAGCCGTCCATTATCATCGCCATCACAGATGGAGGAAAGCTGACCAGCAGCACTGGGGTGTCTGACGAGGTAGCATTTTGACTCTTTGACAATGGGGCTATGTTCATGGAACAGAACCTGAGATTCAGCAGGTAGGACAGTAGTCAAAATGGAAATGTGACCAACATGCTGTGGTGTCAAAGCCCGCCTGGCTGCCAGCACTGCAGATGGTTGAATTTTCAGTGATGCAAAATTTTTCATATTTCACCCCCCCCCCCCTAATGATTAATTTTCAAAAATTGGTTTGTAGCTTACAAAGGAAAGCAAGTGTCAGTAAAGAGCACCCAGACAAAACAGGAGTTTGGGGCCACTTCTACTCACAATCCACAATTCAACTCACTTCCAAAGTTGATGTGCTGTTTCTGTGTTGGTGATGAATAACAAGATATGGAATATGGTTCATGAGATGAATCAGTCTACAGCTAACATTGCATAGAAGTTTTTAGATAAAACATGTTTATTTTTTAATTTTAAATTTTATTACTTAAATATCAAAATATTCTTACAATGTTTTTTTTTTTGTTTTTTTTTTTTTTAGTATAAATTTCACATTTTATAGAATAGAATGAAGGGATGTTAAACATATAATTGTGTCTTAGTGCTAAAAATTTAGAGTTATGAGCAAAAGAAATACATTTTTGCTTTCAGTTATGTTTATAAAATGAAGACCAAGCAGCATATTGATGTTTGATTCCCATTAGTCGTAATTTTACTGAAACTAGGATCTAGTAAAAATTCTGAATTCTTACAGTGCTGTTTAGTATAGTTGTGGCCTAGATTTTTACAGAACCTAGCCTATAAATAAGTCAGAAGAACTGTATTAAAGTTTTGTCACTGTGTAGTTAGAAATAAAATGAGTTACAGATTTCTGATTCCAACTGTGTTTGTAATATGGTGTAGATATGATGAAGAAAGTATCAGTCCAGACTGGGTAGAAACACAGCACTGCAGATTAGATGTTCTGTATAACACAGCAATGTTGGGATGGCATGATTAATATAATGTTGTCAAGAGTGTTCACATTTCTGCTTCGTTGGCCCCAGCTACATCTGCCCCTGACTACACCCCTGCCAGGCAGTGAGTTGACCAAGGAGCCGTTCCGCTGGGACCAGCGTCTCTTTGCCTTGGTGCTTCGCATCTCAGGCCATGCTGCTTCAGAGGTGGAGCCCCTGGGCGGCGTGCCTTCTGATGATTCTGCCATCACCCCTATGTGTGAGGTCACTGGAGGTGAGTGTGGCTAGGGTTTGGGTTATAGGGGCAGTGTGAACGGCTGACTCTTGGGTTCCAAAAGAGCAGACGTCGGGAGAAGTACAACTTTGGTCAAGTGGGGTACGTGTGTGTGCCTGTGTGCATGCAAACTCTTCGTGGAGATACTATCCGCAGTCCCAAGTTCACAGTCGGTATTTTATTTATCCCTCCCTTGCTGGCAGGTCGTTCCTACAGTGTATTCTCCCAGCGCATGCTGAACCAGTGTCTGGAATCTCTGGTGCAGAAGGTCCAAAATGGGGTGGTGATCAACTTTGAGAAGTCAGGGCCTGACCCTGTACCGGTTGAGGGTAAGTGCAAGGTTCCTTCAGGGTCCTTGGTAGCGGCAGTAATGCATTGTTACTGTTTCCTCTGATGCATGCACCCTGCCTCCACAGATGGCCCTGTTGAGCCCCCCAGGCCGGGCCCTCAGCCATGGCACTGTAGCCACAGGCTGATCTACGTGCGACCCAATCCCAAGACCGGTGTCCCTGTGGGACATTGGCCCATTCCTGAGTCCTTCTGGCCAGACCAGAACTCGCCTACCCTGGTGAGATGTCTTTGGGGAAACTGGAAAGGCTGGGGTTCTTAAGATACTTGGTAAATGTACACTGCCCAGCCAAAAAAAAGTCACCACCTGGATTGAACTTAGTGTTGTGATCTGGTGTTGCTTCAGTTGCTCAGGTCTACCTTCAGCAACATTATGTGCCCAAAAAATGAGGTGAGCTGACCACCTGAATATACTGAATGCGCAGGTTTTTCCATCAGTGGATTTTTTTTCTTCATATTCCAAGATGACAATGCCAGGATTCATGGGGCTCAAATTGTGAAAGAGTGCTTCAGGGAGCATGAGAGAGACATCATTTTCACACATGGATTGGCCACTACAGAGTCCAGACCTTAACTGCTGAGAATCTTTGGGATGTGCTGGAGAAGACTTTATGCAGTGGTCTGACTCTCCCATCATCAATACAAGATCTTGGCAAAAAATACATGCAACTCTGGACGGAAATAAATTTTGTGACATTCCATAAACTTATCGAAATGATGCCGTGCCGAACGCGTGCCGTAATCAAAGCTAAAGGTGGTCCAATGAAATATTAATGTGACTTTTTTTTTTTCTTTTTTTTTGGGCAGTGTAGTACAGCTCAATAGAAGTGATTCTTTATATATAATTTTTAAAAGTTTAAGATTGAATGTGTTTGATATAATCCAACTCTCTCTATCACAAGGGGTGGTTTGTAAAAATTGTCTGACATCACATCCCCAGCACAAAAAAAAAAATCACCAGGGGGTCAACTTTGTGCTTTTGAATGTGATGACAATTTGGTTTTATCTCCCAAATGGGATCAGATTAAAAGACTGACTGGTTTTCATCACACCAGGCAGTCTCCACAAAATGTTTAATGCGCTGAAGTGGCATAGCTAAAGAGAAACACACACACACGGCAGTATTGTAGCACATGCCTGAAACGCACTTTCCAATTCTCAGACTTTGTTTTTAAACCAAGTGACAGTAGTTTTTTTTTAGTAATCCTTTTAATTATGCCAATATGTTACATGGTTTCAAAGCAAAATAACCCTAACCCTAAATCCTGAAATTCAGATTAATGCTTAATAGAGTGAGCTGGGAGACTTGATTTTTACTGGTAGGGCTGAAAGTTTTGTCTGTTTTTGCTACGTCAGCTGGCTGCCCTGTGCAGCATACTGGCAGGTTGTCAGTCTCGAACACTTTTCAGGTTCTGTAGCTGATGAACAGGCACACACAAGTTGCTTGCAGCCTATATTCATGGTGTTGTCAGCTGCTTCAAGATGTTGTGTGATTGAATCTGGTCTGGAAAACCGCACTTCCTGGAACTCCCTACCTCGTCTACAGCTGCACCGGACCAGTCTTTATTTTTCAAGGTTCAGTTCGGTTTCTCTCTGTGACGCGTCCTGGTGAAAGTTGTGGTGGGAGCAGGCTGAGAAGGTGGGCCCATACCCTCCTGTTGTTCCCTGCAGTCCACAGTGGACTCCAGCTCATCCTGGAGGATCCTAAAGCATTCCCATGATTGTAGCTGATGTTTCTTTTGTATTTGTTCTTTTTATCCCTCATTGTTTAATTTGTTGCATGGAACAGCCAAATATAGCATTTCACTGCGGATTTTTGCAGTTCTGCTAAGGGATGCAGCATGTAACTGCAGCCCTGGGGCTATTTGTATTGATTAGGTCATTGTGGAAAATATGATTCCCATTAAATCAGAGACCTTAATCTTTCCTTGTGGTCTCAGATAAAACATCTCAACTGTGCACAGGGGCAAGTGGAACCGGAAGAGGCCGCATCATATGTTATGAAGGAGCCAGGCTTATTCCTTGGTCTGGTTTTTCTGCAGATGTGCAGTCATCCTTGTGGTTGATCTGATTGGTTTGACTAGTCCCCCCTCTGCTCCAGCCCCCTCGGTCGGCCCACCCCCACGTGCGTTTCTCCTGTGTGGACACAGAGCCCATGGTGGTGGACAAACTGCCTTTTGACAAGTATGAGCTGGAGCCCTCACCACTTACCCAGTATATTCTGGAAAGGAAGTCTCCTCACACCTGCTGGCAGGTAGAGCTTTGATCCAACAACTCAGGACCTGCTGCCTGATGTGGTTGAAGTGATGCTGAAGTGGTGTCATCTTGTTCATTTCCCAGGTGTTTGTGTGTAACAGTGCCAAGTACAGTGACCTGGGCCAGCCCTTTGGGTACCTGAAAGCTAGCACAACACTCACTTGCGTCAACCTGTTTGTCATGCCGTACGACTACCCTGTGTTGCTCCCGTTGCTGGGTGAGTGTAGGACCTGCAATGTATCCTTGCCACTAGGGTAGAAAGAAACAGTTGTTACTGATTTGTGTCTGGTCATTGCAGATGATCTCTGCAAAGTCCACAAGTTTAAACCAACTCTGAAGTGGAGACAGTCGTTTGAAAACTACTTGAAGACCATGCCACCTTACTATATTGGGGTAATTGTGTGGTCATACCTATGGCTACTACTGTGGTTGGGTCTACGGGGCCCTGAATGTTTCTTTCTTGTGCCTCAGCCTCTCCGGAAGGCACTGCGGATGATGGGAGCACCAAACCTTCTCGCTGACAGTATGGAATATGGCCTGAGCTACAGTGTGGTCTCCTACCTGAAGAAACTCAGCCAGCAGGTGCTGTTCACTTGCTCATGCCTGTAGGAAGCTGCCCTTAAATGTCTCATATTTGAGGATTAAACATTTGGCTTTCCTCTCTGTGTCCAGACTAAGCTTGAAGCGGAGCGTGTCCTTGCCTGTGTTGGAAAGAGACTGCCTATGGAGAATGGGATCAAGGTGCGGTGCCGACCTAGTGGCCTCTTGCTGTCCCGTCACTGCAATGATTTCAGTATGCTATTAAGGGGCTTCCTGGGAGAGGACCAGATCTGCCTGGCAGAGCTTAGCTCCAAAGACTTTGCTGGGTTCCACCTTGCTACCCTCAGTAAGGTGAGTTTCCTGATAACACTGTAGCTGCTGGAGCACTTGGTCTCAGCAGAGTGGCTGCTGGTACCACTGGAACTCACCTCTGATAAAGGTGTTCTCTTGCCTTAAAAGCTAGTTTGTTTCTGAAAAATATATTTAAATATGAAATACATTTTCATAAAGTGAGTTTGCAATTATCTTCAGGTTCAAAATTTCTTATGCATTCCCAAGAATCAATGTTAACACTCATTTATGGTTCAGTATCACCAAACCTCCTAAAAATGGTTTATATTGCCACAAAATAAAATAAGTTTTTTTCCTTTATTACTTTCATTACTCTGCAATACCCAATAGCTGTCTAACTGTGCTTTCACTTCTTTTGTAGCTGTTATGTACAGTTAACAATTGCTTACAAACAAAATATACATATGATAAAGTTTATGTAATAATTGTGTCTTTAATGTGGGGAAAAACAGGACAGTAAGAAAAGAAAAATGCAAATTAATATACACTAGTTGAACAAGTTGTTATATTTTTAATTTAAACAGGCAAAACTTGTAAAACAAGGGGTGATGGAGGCTGAGAATTTAGCACAGCATGACTGTATGGTGGCGCTAGTCTTGCACCTTTTAGTCGTCAGGCCTCAATTCAAATTCCACCCTCATAAATGTGATGTAATGGCTCATAAGCCACTGTATGGTTATTGAATGAAACTGCTTGTATTATAATTCTTGCAACTTTTCAACTGAATCGGTAATGTTCCTTCTTCATATTTCCACTAAAATCAGTGTGTGAAGCCCCAGAGCTTTCGCAACCCATACGACATCCCCAGGCGATACCTGCTGGACCAGTTGAGCCGCATGAGGAGGAACTTGCTGACAGCCAACAGTGGCGCCCTTCAGTCCCAGGACCAAGGTAATGGTCAGGGCCAAGGAGTCTTTTGTTTCGGGCGAAGTCATGATCATTCATGAAATAATTCATTAATGAGCCTTGATCAACATTGTGCATTGGCCAATACCACAGTAAGGGTTAAAACTCCAGATGCATTTTCACTTGTTGCTGGAGTTGTGTTGGCCAAGGAGAGAAGACTGAAGATCTCACATTATGACCCTGCTCTGTACTATGTAATGGTAGTATTTATGTAAATATAAATGAAAAATTGTGATTTACCAGTGTAGTTCTGTCTTCCTGCTCAGCTTTGCCTTAAATGTATTATTTCTCTCATTCCATTAGATTTTCTTACATATCTGGTGTTTTTGAAAGAATGAGTCATGATGATAACCAACAATTTGTGCAAAATGCAGACAGTTCATAGGCTGAGTGGAGACAGATTACACTAATATAGTCCTGCCTTTGATCAGATCAACTGCATAGTGTGGCCATTGCCGAGATGGGCAACTACCAGGACTTCCTGAAGAACGTACCCCCACCCCTGCGGGAGGCGGACGCTGACCAGCCCAAACGCCTCCACACCTTCGGCAACCCCTTCAAGCTGGATAAGAAGGTGCAGCTAACCTTTCTGCTTCACTGCCAAACATTTAAGGAAGGGACTCGTTGAGAAAAGTGCCATCAGTCATGTATTTTTTAATATTGTATATTAGTTTTATGAGCAGCATTGGGTCACAGCAACAGAAACACAGAGAAATTACAAACACGTCCACATCATTACGGCTGAAAGTTAGAAGGTTGTAATACTTAAAGGGTGAGATCATGTAGCACCATCTATTTCCAGAAAGGTGTCCTGACATTGCAGAACACCGAAATGTTAATTTTTCAGCCAGAAGAAAATTAAACACTTCAGCCATCTACATATTTACAGACAGGATTTCACACCGTAGCATTAATATACATTTCCTTGCTGAATATGTAAGAGTCATAAACAGGCAAAAGAAGCTGGTTTGTAGTTTAATAGCATGTTTTAATATGGTTGTATTTATACTGGCCTGAGTTTTACTCAGATTTTTAACTCCGATTTACATCAAAACCTGCTTGGTCTTTGATAGGCTCTTTCCTTTTTTTCCTGTCTGTCACAGGGCATGATGATCGATGAAGCCGACGAGTTTGTTTCCAGCCCCCAAAACAAGAGCAAGCGGCCAGGCGATCCCAGCATGCTCAACGGTGCCCCCAAGAGGCGCAGGTGCATGTCACCACTGTTGCGCCTGGGCTCTAGCTACACCCCACCTGTACTCATAAACCATGCTGAAGACAGGGGTTCTTCAGTGCCCCAAAGCCCTTTGCTACCACCACCACCCTCTCCAGCCCCAGCACCCAGTGCCAAGCCACTGCCGTACCCCAGAGGTACGTCTGTATTCTCTGCATTCAGCCATGGATCCAACCCCTAGCCTCAAGCTTGATCAGTCTGATGACCTTCACGCGCCCTGCACACTGTCACCTTACAGGGTAGTCTCTTTTTCCCAACCCATTAGTGATGGTAGAACAGCTGGATAATTTGTTCAATGTGAACTTACATGAATGCTTCCCAAACACACCAGCTAGGTGAGTAAATTTAGAAGTTAATGAGGATAAATTCGCAAGGATTATCGCAATAATGGTGAAAGAGTAATTGTGGATAATCTGCTATTCATATATGCTTAATGTATGTAATAAAATTCTAATACAGGTATTCTTCTACTTAGGAGTTTAATCCGTTCCTGGAATTCAACTTGTACGGGTGAAATGTCCTAAGTCACAGACATAATCATCATTACAGCACAAACAACTTGTTACTCGTAAAAGTTTGGCCTTATTTAGTTGTAACTCTGTAAACGGTATTGAATGATTTTAAGTTGTATGTGCAAAAACTTGCAAGTTGAAGGCTTGTATCAGGAGGGGTCCCTGCACTGATGCATGAAGTAGACCAGCAAGGGGCTTGGCATTCAGTAGCACTCGTATCTGAAGATGATTGTATTTGGCATTGTAATTGCAGCAAAATTAGAGGTGCTTCCCTGCTTAATGAAACAGTGACATGTAAGCCACATATTTTTTTTTTTTTTTGTCCAAAACAAGCCTTTGAAAATATGAGGTACAGTTCTGTAATTCTATGCTAGTTAACAGTATTGTAAAATGATTTGTGTGTGTGTGTTGCGCTTGCAGACCCTGAAATGGACAGCATATTGGGGAATCACATGGGAAACCACTACAACCCTGAGAGGGCATCTGAGGAGGATATAGGGAGACATGTGGCTGTACCAGAGCACAGACACAATGGTGGGGTACTTCCAGAGGCCAGGGAGAATGGGGAGCCTGGTGGTGGTGATGCCCCACCTTGCCCACCCCCCAACAGGCCAAAGAAGCAGCGTGACTGTTGGGACATGGAACACAACACGGAGCTCCGGCTGCTCATCACCAGGGAAATACGGAAACCAGGCAGACGTACGTGCCACCACATTTGTGATGCTTGCCCAGCTGGACATGTCCCGTCTGAGCTCAGTTGGATGATTGAAGCCAGATGCACAGAGGAGTAACTTGATGCTCAGTGGATGGGGATTCACACGTGGCAGTATTCCTTTGAAATGGATTCAGATGTTGGTTGGTAAAGCTTTTTGGTCTCTTGTCTGTCTTCAGGGTACGACAAAATCTTTTACTTCCTGAAGCAAGTCCAGGGGAGTCTGAATGCACGGCTGCTCTTCCTGCAGAACATTATCAAGGAGGCTGCAAGGTATGCAATGACTTTCCCATCAGTTTGTGTGTGTGTGTGTGTGTGTGTGTGTGTGTGTGTGTGGGGGGGGGAGCTCAGAAGTGACTGGGCCTTTCCCTGTGGCTCTGCAGGTTTAAGAAGCGGGTTCTCATTGAACAGCTGGAGGGCTTCCTGGAGGAGATTCACACACGTGCCAACCAGAAGAACCACCTGGATGGATGCTGAGTGTTGCCCTGCTGTGCACCCTTGAACTTGAGCCAGGGTACCAAAATGGTGTGTGTGTGTGCATGCGCATTTGCGCGTGAGATGTTACCCTCACATTTAGTTTACTTTGGTTTACTGAATGATACAGGTGATACCAGGGAGGATATCCTAGGGTCACTGTGGATGTCTGAGACTTGAGCACCAACTTGGTTCGGGAGGACAGACCCTTTTATTTTGGGTTTAAATTATGTACCTTCATACACAAGTAGAACTGAACTGTTCTGTATCATCTACCAATGAAATTGCACTCTTCCACCCTCTTCACCAACAGGATGGCTTCTGTAATCTGTACAGGGTTGCCAATGTGGCAGCCGTATCGGCTGATTCTTCCTTGCGCTGGATCTCTGCCTTTCCTCAGGAGGTCAGATCTCAGCATGTTAATGTATCAACGAACTAAGTAGACGGTTGTCTTGTTTATGCAGGTTTTCACAAATCCCAGTTCCTCCTAGTGACCAGTTGAAGAAGCCCTTTTTTTAAACAGGTCCTCAAGCGTGATGAGTTTTCTTGCCTCAATTTTAGTTGAGTTTTAGATTAGCATTTTAATTTACGGTGAATTATTTGCCGCACGTGCTCTATCTCAGGACACTGTGATGTTTCCAAGTGTTTTTTGCAGTAATGGGGCTGGTGGCCTGCAGGTGGTTATCCAGATGTTTAAAGTTCTGCCCCGTCCCCCTCCACAACGCATCTCCAACTCCCTCACCTCTTCTTCCTGACACTGGGACCAAATCTTTTGCCATACATGTCAATCTTTATAGACAGAAATAAAATATTTTCAACATGCTGTATGTGTGTAAATAGACTATATAGAGAGCTATTTAAGCAGTAAAAGTGCTAAATATGAGTTACATATGTCTTTTTGTAATTCCTTGAATAAAGGTTCTATTTTACACAGAATGGTTGCTGTAAATAAGCTTTCTTTCTGACATGTAGTTTAAAAGTGCTGGGAGGGACTGAGTAGTTCTTCCTTTTTGCATTGTTTTGTATTGTATTGTATTGCAAACAATGGCAACAACACTGGGTCACAGAAGTACTGAACCAAATGCAGCAATGTGAATAAATACCCATTGCCTTTGATGCAGTGAATGCAGAAATGTGTCCTGAAAAAAGTGGGCAGAGTTCCTACTAGTTATACAGATAAAACTTTAACTTTATTCAACAAAAGAGAACTCCCTGTGTCAGTCCTTCATACAGAGAGGAAAGCCAAAATGTTTCCCGCAAGAGCAGAATGATTTTAAGTTGCTCAGACTAAAGTTGGATAAACAGGTGTATATAAGACTTCAGGACCATATTTAACAGTACAGTTTTCCAACTCCCTTTTGGCACAACATTTAAATGAACTTAAGTCATTTTAGATATAATTTTAGTGGCATCTTGAGGGATACATTTAATTGGAAACTCAGATTTGCTGTAAACTGTAACTGTAGTTACGGTTTGTTGTACTGTCACAGACATCTGGGACTACAACAGGTGAACCAGTGAAAGAAACCAGAACCCCAAAAATAAAGCTAGAATATGAACAAGATGTCTACCCCCCCCCCCCCCCCCGTAACAAAGAGCCAGTCAGCCACTAACTAATCTTCACAATTGACATGTAGAAATGACTTGCATGATCTCCTGACTACATCTCCCACCTGCCCCTCCAAGACCAACCACTGTGTGAAACAAAGAGCAGAACACCATAAATAACTGAAATTGCAACAGGAAACAAAGTGGCGTCCTTTGTGCTCATTTTAAAATTTAGGCCACAGAAGTCATGTTCCTTAACTTGGGCTTCTTCATCAGTACAGGGGTGTTTGCTGGTTCTCCTGCCAGGGGTCCAAAGATGATCTGGTGCTGAAACACAGGCCATTTGGGAATTTTGCTGTTGTTACCGTGAGTAAAACTGAGTTGCTGGGTGTGCTTACCTTTCCCATTTCTCTGGGGCTCTGGGGACCATTAGGGCACGAGGGATAGCCTGCAGCCATTTGTGCAGAAAATATACCTGCTAGTAATCTGAGGCCTGAACAGTAACTTATTTACAAACTGTACCCAATTTCTCCAACTGGCTCCTCCTTACTGTGTTCATTCAGGGTGACTGCCAGACAGCAAGAGTAGAATTTGAACCCAGGCCCCACAAATGGAAGTAAAATTCTCCATGATGCCCCAAAAGAAGGTTTCGGTTTCTGAATAGAAATGATAGCATTGTTGTGGGAAATTTGTACAAGTGTTTCAGTAACTTTGTTTTTCTCTTTTCATACTTCGTATGCACTTGTCTCTGTGGTGTGTGATTTTGTGAGAAATGAGGAATGGTACTGCAGAAGATCAATTTTAATGTCTCGGATGTTGTGTGACATTTATGATTATTATCATTACTCTTGTTACTTTGTTTTCCCCCTTTCAACACTGCAGTGATCCTGGTTAGGGGAAATATGTGCAGAACATCTGGTTTAACCATCATCTCCTGACAGAACATGAAACCCCACAGCAAGAGTTCATATGGTGGTTTTTTCCCCAGCACATTTAATACGGTTTTAGTGTATTTCTGCGTGGTTGTGTAAAAGTCAAGTCACAGTGCCTAAAAATAGAAAAAAACACATTTAAATTTTATTTACAGATATGTACAAAGCGAGTGTCCCTCTTGCTCTAGTTGTGTCCCTCGGGTGCTGTTGTGAAGCACCAGTGGTTGTTGGCGTGGTGGGGAGTGAAGTCACAGTGCCTGCTCCACAGGATTGACCATGCGCCCCATGAACAGTATGGACCCTGTGGAGAACAAAGTGTTTCCTTCACATGTCTCTCGGTGGTGTAGTCGGCACCTCAATTTGTCTATTGCACTGCGGCTTCCTAAAGTCTCCAGCCGGATTCATTCTTAAAGCAACTTCCAATAGCAAGCTGAGAACCTCGAGCTGTACCAAGTCGCTCACTTTCACATCTGCATCTGAGTGGACTTGACAACATCTCAACAACAGGGTGGGTCTGTACCTGTGCTTGCTTGGCGCAGGAGGAACAGGAACGGGCGGTCAGCCTTGAACACAGGAGCCCGTGACCGTTTAAGTAGAACCATCGCTGACGGCAAGAAGGAGAAAAGCTGTCAGACAGACCTACTCCGGCCTTGTAGTTTTGCAATTTAACTTTTACAAATAAAATCAAATAATGCCATAGAGTCAGGAAACACAGTGACTCCCCATGTTGCATACGGTCTCATTATGAATATTTATAAATATTTTCCAGTTTATTTGCTTATTTATCTGTTTTCCAGTCCCATAAGGGACTAAATGTGATCTGTATTTATTCACTAAGCAAGCAGATGACAGTTAAGGGCATTCAGATATTTACAGATTTAATTTTTTCTCTAAAGCGATTTATAGAGGTAAACTACTCAGTTATTTATTCAGTTGTACACCTAGGTAATTTTTGTTACAGCAGTTCAGGGTATTTTCAGTAGGGGCCTAGATATAGCCATGCAACCTGCTGTCCAAAACAGGACCATGACCATAATAATTCAACTTGCTTCCACAGTGTTTACATCCCATATCTATGGTTCCTTGTTGTTGGTGATTATAAAAGTTAAGGAAATCAGTACATGTTTATAGGATAAACTGGTCAGCTGTCAGCACTAAGTAGGAGCTGGTAATGATGGAGTTTGTTTATGATATACTGTTATTTGTCCTTTTATAAACACTTCTTTCCTTTCTGTACCTGTTCATTATTTTTCTTATTTTGTGTATTGCATTATATTTGCCACAGATCATGTACCTGTGGTGGCCCCCGCTTTGGTCCCATCCTCAGTCACCTCCACTTTGGCTGCATGGATGGCTTCAGACACATAAAGCCCTCCTTTGGCTGAAACCAATGCAAAACCAGGCTGCCATCACACACAGCTCAGATTCACGTGTACTTAACCCATCCGAGGTTTCGTTCCCAACTTTTGATTACTATTTTTTATTTTTTTAAAAAAGGATAAACTCGTCACCTGAAATCCCACTGAAGTCAGCCACAGCTGGGTTGAAGATGTCCGAAATGCCAAGCGAGGGCAGTACAGACCTTAGGTCAAACCTGCTCTGGATCTTGAACCTGGTGACCAAAAGCACAAAGGTGAGCTGCTGTGTTTTGCTATATTTGATGATGTCAGAGCACCATCCAACCCTCCCAGTGGGTGAAGTGCTCACCTGGGCAGGAAGACATCCATCTTGGTCCTGCGCAGTCCCGCCTCCCACGTGGCTATGGTGTGGGCGTTGAGCTGTGGTTCCAGGTGTGACAGCGGGACCTTCCTGTCGCTCGGTAAGACCACCAGCAGGCTCACAGACCCCCCACGGTAGGGCAGCTCCAGCACAGTGTACCTGTGCTCCAGTGATGTCTGGAACTGACCTGGACACACATACACATTTCAGAGCTGTGGGGGTTGGTTCAAGTCTCAGCAGAGATCCATGTTTTTGTGGTAAGTTAAAAAACGACAGATGGGGTGTTACATGCTAACACATTCATCCCCTGTTATTCAGTCTCTTCTGGTGAGATGTGGGTCTGAGACGCATTGCATTGTGGGAACCGTGTGGCAACATTCCAAACCCTCATCTTCCTCAAGCAATTCAACATGCACTATCATTAAGTTTATTTTACAAAGTCTTTATCTCTTAAAATTTATAGAGAGAACTAGGAATTTCCACAAATAGTTTGCTGTTACCCTGTAGACCCAGAATGTGTTCTGCTGGGGGGTTCTAATCCCATCATCATCACCATCATCACAACAACGAGGGAGCCAAGAAGAAAAAATACCAACTATAACGTAAATGTTTAGCTAAGTTCTGTGCTTATTTATAAAGTAGAAGAAAAAAGTTAAAATATAACAAAAAAAGAAAATTCATTGTGTTTAACCTCGGTTCTGTTTATAGACTTTAAAATAGACTTTCAAACATGGAAAGCAGGCCCAGATTTCCTCATACAACTGTGTGCACAGGCCAGAAAAGCTTTGCAGACACTAATTTAACATTCATTTATAAAAGTATTTTCTAAGAACAAATTGCAAAAAAGTAAAACCGCATAAAATTTTAGTGCACTAAACTACTTTGATATTAGAGATCATTTAAGGTGATTTTGAGGTGAACTTGAGATGGGCTTGAAATTCAGTGGAAGGAATAATGGAGTAATAATTTCCTTATCTGGTCTTTCAGTGTTCGGTGTCTTTTCAGGAGTGAATTAGTGCCGGATGAAGGGTTTAAGTGTATTTAGATGGAGGAATGAGGATTTATGAGTTGGTTTACCGAAAAGGACGTCCATGGCCTGGTACATCATGGGAACCTTGGAGACGCTGCCGTCTGCGAGGGTGAAGGGCAGGCTCTGCGTCTCTACGTGCTGGAACTGCTTCTGCCAGGCGCCCCTGAAGGCCACCGTGCTGACCAGGGTCATTTGTGGCTCTGCCCACCCTGAAGAGTCACCCCACATGGGCTGGTTGGGAAGTACGTCAGCTGTGGGGGTTAGACTTGTGTCAGCAGTGCAGGTAATCGGGCCAGAAAACATCTAAAATATTGCACAGCCGAAAGTGTGTTTAAATTGTGTGACATTCTGAACAGCGGTAAGATTAAGAAAGAAGAATTAGAATGGTAATAGAAGAGGCTGATTCCCAAGATGCTTTGCTGCTCCAGGCATGACTGTGCTGTACCTTCTTATGCCGAGGGGTCGCACTTGTGTTCCCGCATTAGCATTTTCACGTGAGAGAGGAGGAGAAAGTGGCCACGTACCATTGCCGTGGTTGCGGACCCACTGCTCCACCTGGCTGCGTGTGTCATTGGGGCGGCTGAAGTTGGTGCGCATGATGCTGCTGTTGCCCCACAGTAAGGCATGCTGGGTAAAAGCCGGACAGAGTGGTTCCCCGTGCTGAATAAAGAGGGCACAGGCCAGCCACACTGCTGTGGTCTGGCTGGAGTTTCCCACGTCGCTCTGCGCCTGCAGCAGGAGCTCCCGTGCATGCACATCTGGAGGTGGCAACCAGAAGTGATGGTCAGCAGTTTTTTTATAGAGATTTCCACTATGATAGGTTGATCATGCCTGTTTGGTAAGTAGCCAAAAAATAACCACTTGTCCAATGTGGAGGCATGGTGAGTGTGAGGCAGGGACCTCAGACCATCATAGTACAATCACACACACACACACACACACACACACACACACATACACTCAACAGGCAATGTAGGTTTACCAGTTTGAACTGAAACATGTCTTCAGACTGTGGGAGGAAACCAGAGCACCCGAAGGAAACTCATGTAGACACAGGGACAACATGTAAATGCCACACAGACTGAGCCAGATTGGAGTCCACATCCAAACCACAGCCAGGCAGTTGTGCCATCAGGCTTCCCTTACCCCAATAACATACTTACACCCTCTTTGGATGTCTCCAAAAAGGGAAAAATGCTCTTTTTCTGAAACTGCCAGTTTGAGTCTGTGATTTACTTTGTTCTTGCATTTCTCCTGCACTTTGAAACCTAGTAATGGGCTGTGACCCTGCTGGGCTGTGAGATCCCCACTGGTCCATACTCTTCATTGCCTACCTGGAGATTCATCTGACTTTCCTGGCAACGCTGGCAAGAAGGAAGTCCAGGCTTCAGCTGTCGTAACCCTTCAGGTTTGACCGTGTTGTGATTTTCTGTATATTTGCTGTTTGAATGTAGCTGCTATAGGTGGCTCCGTGAGGGGCGTGAACCAGCAGCATGGTGGCATCAGACACACAAGCTAATCTCTGATCATCCTGTACTTGAAGCTCTTCCTCTGTTGTTTATGCCTGTTTATTTTGGAGAAACAGCATCTGCTAAATGTGTAAATGTGAAACTGGAGTGAGGGCCCACAGCCCCCCAAACTGCCTATTGCTGGGTTCTCGACCACAGGACCATTCAGTGTTTCCCATACGATAATGAGATTACGGCGCAGTGGGGACGGCAAGGCATTAGGACTCCAGACACCGTGCTGACCCGTGGGATCTGGGGAAATCTGGCACCGGCCTGCAGTACCAGGCTGCAGCCTTGCTGCTTTCCCCCCCCAGGAAACCCACCAATAGGGAGAGGAAGCCCACAACCAGCAGCATGCCTTTGATAAACAGCCACCAGTAGGGGGCAGCACTAGTCTTTTGGGCAGAAGGACATTGATCTGGTGTGTTTGCTGAGGGTTCCAGCAACTTGACTTGGTTCTTGTATCACAGAGCTGAAGGACTAATCAGGTGAGGAGGAGGCAGCCATTTTGCACCGTGCCCCACAGTCCTGCAGTGTACTGACAGGCACTGCTATAACACAAAGGTCACCCTGTCGGGGGGCACAGTTAACCCTTACCGTTCACGTTGTACTTGAGTGCGTCCTCCAGCTGGGCCTGAGTCCTGCCCCTGGCTCCAAACTGCAACAGCCCCAGGGACATGGACACGCTGAGGGGTGACACGATCAGGTTCGAGTTGTTGTCCGTCACGGAGAGCAACTGGTAGAGGCTGATGGCGAACTCAACCTGCGGCTCCCCCAGGGTCTCCCCCCAGCCGCCACAGCCCCCCTCCAGCAGCCAGAGGCATACAAGGAGCGAGGTGAGTGACACACAACCCATCACAGCATGAGAAGGGCAGCCCGGGGGGGGGGGGCGGCAGGTGACAGGTTGTCTACAGCAACAGGGTCTCTGTAAGGTGAACAGTACCAGTTAGAATAGAATTATATGTGTTGAAGTTTAAAGTATTTACCTATTTATTCAATGCAGTGGAATTGCAAACTATGCAGGTGTTGCTTCATAGCCCAGCCACCATGACAATGATGAGGATAACAGCGTTCATGATACTGAATGGATTATTTATTCATTTTCTGACGCTTTTCTCCAAAGAGATTTGCACTGATTTACCCAGTTACATGGCAGGGCAATTTTTACTCAATCGATTTAAGGTTAGTATCTCAAGGGTGCTGTACCAGGAGGTGGGATTCAAACCAGGAGGTGGGGGATCTAACCACTGTTCCATCTGCTGCCCAACATGGCTACAGACCGAAAAGGTGATGGTCTGCTGACAGAGCCAAGGATCTCAACTGCATTTCCTTCACATTTTTAGGTGTTTTAGGAAGCTACCCCATAGTGCTTCTGCTGAGCCAAATCCTCGAGCTGTCATTTACACGAGCCCAGCCCCCCTGCAGAGTCGAAAACGGTGGAACAGATTCAGCAAAGTTAACAGCAAAGCGTGGTCATGGTTGGGGTTGTTAGTGTGGTTGTCGCCCGTGGCAGCAAGTGAGCGAGCAGTTAAAACAGTGCAGGGTCGGCTGCGATGCCCATCAGTGAAGACCAGAGCAAAGATCTTTGCATGAAATACACACACACACACACACACACACACACACACACACACATTGTGTTTCTGGCTGAAAGTTGGTAAAGTACAGTCAAAATAAACATAAACATCTGTCTGTCTGTCTGTCTGTCTGTCTGTGTCTGTCTGTCTGTGTACAACGCAGCATTAAGAACGCTGATGATTTTCAGATTTTCGCAGCGGTTCCCTGTGTGTAAATGAGTGACGCTAACTCACCTGTCAGTTCTGCTGCTGCTACAGGTGACTCAGCTGAGGCAGGTGAGGATGCAGGTGATGCAGACGGTACAGCAGTCTCTGGCCACCTGGGATGCCACTCTCTGTCACCTCAGTCGTTTGCTGACTCGTGCTGACCGCTGGTGTCAGCAGAATGAGTCCTGTTAAGCCGCACGGCCGCGTTTAAAAGGGGCAGCTGGCGGTCGCGCTCTCTGGCGGCGACATCCGTGCCACTCAGAGGAAAAATTCCTGCCGGCCGGGGCTCTGCGGAGCCTGGCGGGGGGAGGCATTGTCCCTGATCGCTAAATCCAGAACCTGGGCTCACTAAACACCACCCACCCTCACCAGCAATCACACACTAGCACACACACCAGTGCACAGGCACCAGCGCAAATGTGCTCTGGATGTTCTCCCTTTTTTGCTATGGTGCCACATTTATTTCCATATCTGCATAGGTTTTCTTTATGATGCCTGTTTTAATCACAATATTCTGAAGGGTGGAAGTGGGTAAATGATGTAAGTCTAATGCCAGAGCAGTTGCACCACTAGGGGTTTTTTCTCTTCTCCTCCACTTGGAGAATGGCATCCCACAGATGCATAAATACTGTTGCTGGTTGGTTTATTTAGCAATGACTGCGTGACTTGTTTATTATGAGCATAATTTTGCTCATTGCAGTAGAAATGCTGTGAACACCTTTAAGCCCAGTTCTCCACATCACAGCCAGCAGGGCGGCGCTATTAATGCACAGCCCCATGTTCAGGTTCTTCAAAAGACCCAGTGGGCAAATACCGCATTTTCCCATGGTGAACCGAAGCCTTTGGTCCTGGTCCCGGCGGAGTCCCCCCAACCTTTCGGACGTACTAATTGGCAGCGCATACTTGGGGACCATAGACAGACCCATTACATTGTTCTATTAGTGGAATTTGGAATTTAAGGCATTTGCTAACAGGGAAAATGTCACGGTAATTGAACTAAAACAAGGCTTTGAGTAACTGCCTGGGTAAACAACCCCTTCCTAGACTTGAAGGTCCCCTGAAAAAAAAGCTAAGGGGGAAATTCTTGGCTCTTCGTACAGTTCTGGGCCCAGAAAGCCAGTTTGTCCGTAGTGCTAGAGCTGGGGATGTTATGACTAACCGGTTTCACGATTAACCACAGTTAGAAACGTCACGGTGTCCAAAAGGGAGAACTGTGGGAAACATGGTAAAATTTTACTTCATGAACAAGTCGTGAGTGTTTGTGGGGTGCCGGATTTGGCTCGGCCTGGCCAGCTGATCCAGCAACAAAACTGCTGAATGTGCTGTGAAAATGACAGTGACACCACATCTCCACTTCATTGCTTAAGTGCCTTAAATCGACCCTGCGGGAGCATTTTGGTTATTTAAAATTGATCAGGGGATGATAAACAGGGGTCAATTACCCCCATTTGTAAAACATTCCAGAAAACAGTGGGTCCCAAATGTTCAGATGTGTTTAATCGGCTTCCACACTTCCATGGTCACCATCCATTCCTCTGTACACGCATCAGGGTAAAAAATAAAATAGCTGACTTTACATTGTTATCTTAAGCCAGGGGTCACGCTGGCCAGAGCTCTTCACAGCCGAGCAGTTTTAAAGTCACTTTTGTTTTTATTCGGGTTTCTTCTGCTGCGATCTCTCTCCCACCCACAAAAATTTTCCTAAAATGATTGCTCCTGACTCATCCATCCACTGCCCCGGTGCAAAAATACACTTTTTTCCCACAAATGAGGAGAAGAAGAGCTTCTGGCTCTGACCTCTGAGTGCAAGCAAACCCTGTTTTATGCCCTTAATTTGTCCATGAAAATGCTGCTCAGACTGAAACTGCAACCCGGGATCCTATTTAACATTTTTTTAAATGGGAAAAATAATGATGAGTTTGAAGTCCATCCAAAAGCCCCCAAAACCATTGTTCCCAAATGTCACAAAAACAGTAAAACACCTTGTAGTAGCAGGAGTACAAACATGGGGCAAAATCTAGGCCTTACTATATTTCTGGTTTATTCATTTTTATATATTTTTAAAGATTTAATTTTTATACATCCAAAATGTAGATTTTGTATTTTGGTTGAAATGTGTCTCGTTTCCCCCATCTCATATTTATGCTTTTAATAGAAAGTAGACTTATGTGCTTTATTAGTGGCACCAACAGAATTGTTCTGGAAGAAGTAAAGCCTTCGCTTGTGTTTGTCTTCTTCCCTCCATAGCGTCTCTTTCCTGGAATAAAAAGCACATATAAATTTAAATTACCTGAAAAAAAATGTAAGCCAGTTCCCTGAGATGAAAATGTGACACTGTGACTGTCTGGTTGGGACAGACATCTCATCTCATGCATCCACATTTAGCATATGGCTGGAGGGCTAATGGACTTGGGTTCAAACCCCTGTTCTTGCTGCAGAACCTTTGGTGAAGGTACCAACGCTAAACTGGTACACGAACAAATCATTGTATCTTTGCAGAAAAGCCTCAGATAGATAACACGTTTACTGAAAAATATTTGCAGAACTTTTCAATACTTCATACTTCATCAGCTGAACCTAATTTAACAATTTAACTTTAAGAATATACAGTTAACACAAATTTTTATTTTAACATCACCATATTCTTCTTCTTTCGGCCGCTCCCGTTAGGGGTCGCCACAGCGGATCAACTGCTTCCACTTCTTCCTGTCCTCTGCATCTCTCTCCATCACCCCCACCACCTGCATGTCCTCCTTCACCACATCCATAAATCTCCTCTTAGGCCTTCCTCTCTTCCTCTTGCCTGGCAGCTCCATCCCTAGCATCCTTCTCTCAATATATCCAGAATCTCTAAATTCACACTGAATCTTGAACCTAATTTTGCTTCTGCAAGTAATTTTATACAAAAAGTTGAAATGTTTATTTATTTAGATTTTTAATAAATGCAGACAACTTGTCAGCACATTTTCTGGGCCACTGGTGGTTGTGAGTCAAAATTGAGACACAAGGCCAGTTAACCAATTCGCTGATGAATTGAGATTTTCTGGGAGGAAGATGACCTTTTGCTGTGGATCCTCGGGTGATCTGGATACTGAAGATCTCAAACGTCAGCAACGAGCTAGACATAAAAATTAATTCAGGATGGAAGCAGGAGCAGGCCCTCCACAGGGGGATTTGTCTCCATCCTGTGCCCACGTGTCCAGGAACCCTCTGACTATATACGCCTACCGTTCTCCTTGGGGAGGGATTATGGATGGCAGGGGTCAAAGGTCAGGATGGGCAGTGCGTTGTGGGATTGGCAGTGTGGGGCTGGAGAGCTGCCACTGTACACCAAGGTGACCCCATGCTGGATGCCAGGTGGGTGATGCAATCCAGCGGAGCGAATCCGAGCCCCCTGGTCAGTGGAAGATGGGGTCTGTGGGATGGTGGGCTGGATCTTGGTGTCAGTGGGTGACCGTAGTTGTGATCTGCTTTACGGTTCAAATGGAGTTGCATTTAAAAAAGGAAGCAAAGTGAAACACAAGGCTGCAATTGGCTGCAGTTAACCTGTGGTGTCCTCATTCCTCTCCGGAGGGCTCTGGGTGCTGGATTAGCGGCGCGCGGCGCGGTGTGGACCGGTGGCGTAGCACGAGCTGCCAGGTACGCAGGGATTAGAGGCCAGCGACCCTGTAGCCCCGGGAAGGGGGTGGGGGTTATCTGACGCTGCTGGTGCTGTTTAGTGTAGTTTTCTTTTTTTAAAAATGGGTTTTCCCACCAGCATAACCATTTTCTTAGATGTGTATCACCACCATGTTACTAGTTCACATCCCTCAAGTAGCTGCCTATAGGAATGGCATTCAAACAGCAAATACATAGATGATCACAGCAGTTGTTGTTGGACTCATTTATGCAGCTGACAGGAGGTCAGGAGAGAAATGGGTTTGAGACCTTTCTTAAATGCTGGGAGGGATTCAGCAGCTCTGAAGGGCGCAGGGCACTCATTGTACCTCTAGAGGAAACTGAACCAACAGACTTCTGATTTAGTGAATGAAGTCACCAAAGGTGCAGAGGTGGCAGAGCAAAGTGAGGACTGATCAGCTCCTGTGGGCATCAGAGTCTGGATCATGACAGTTTTCTTGCTTATTTGTCCTCTTGTTCTTATTGCTTACTTGCCAGCGGGTTAGAGCCACTGTATTTGCTCTTGCATCTAATTTTATGCTCATAGAATTTTATTCTCAAATGTCTTTGAGGGGGGTGAGCAGTAATACCCAGTTAACGCTTCCAGTTTTTTTTTTTGTGTTCCTGTCCTTCCCTTCCTTTCCTGTTGTTTATTAAATCTTTGGTTTCTGTTTATTATGTTTTTAGTTCAAAAGGACAGTATGAAAATAAACGCAATCTTTCATTAAACTAAAACATATTTACTAGGAGACAGGCTGGGGAGAATAGAGCTCCATTAAGAGCTGGAGCATTAAAGCCTGCCATGACGTCCTCTGGTGGTGTGGCGTGGAAGTGCTCTTCTCCTTTCAGGTTGTACTGCTGCAAGGCAGGAGTCCCTGACAGATGCTGCACATCCCCAGTCTGTCACCACAACAGTCTGGATCACTTATGTAAGCAGGTGCTACTCACCCCTCCTGACTAGCCTTCAGTGATAACGTCTCAGCAGAACTTCAAGTGCTACAATTCCTTCTTAAGATTTATGAGTCAGAAAGGGGCTGTTCACGGCACCCAGTTGCTTTTGCCTTCCATTCACACCAGTCACAGCGAAATGTCCCAGTCTCACAGTTATTGCTTCTTAAGTTCATGAAGAACAGATACCCACTAGGAACTGTGTTTTGCTGCAGTGGCTGTTGGGCAGCCAAGTTGCTGGTGGTCCACATTAGTCCACATCCCAACAGCCTGTATGACTCTCACATATCCAACTGCTGAGTGTTTTGTGTGGGCAGGATGAAGATGTTGGAAAACAGACAATCCCACTGCACAAACATCAGTCTGAACCGCATCCACCAGGCAAGTAAACAGTTCTGAACTACATGATACAAATTTGTGTACTGTATACAACATTACTTGTTGCTGTTGTAACAGCAGAACTACATTCTAAAGATTTGTTTTTCCTTATTTTTGCACATAAATACCCTGGTTATTATTTTCATGCACTTCTACACTGTATTCAACCCATTTATAGACGATGATATTCTTTGGAACAAGGCAGGACAGGTATCTTGCGGATGACAGAGGGAGTTTAATCCAGCGACATGCAGGCTGCAAGTTCATTTCTGGAATGATTATGACATCTGCTGGCCAAAGTCTTTGTCAGCGTGAGGGTTTGACCCCACTCCTCCCTGTAGAGACCACAACTTCCATTACGTGGAAAGTATTGAACCTTGAGTGTGGTGCCTTTGACTATTTAGCCACCTTGAAACATGCAGTCATGCTTCTGGAATGGTCTGTGTCACAGAGGGGGAAGTTCTGCAACAACAGCTTGCTGGTTATGAGCAATGACACCAATGTGCGCCGTGCCATGCAAATTCATGATCAGCACATAGATCCACCATTAAATAAACCACACAAGCAAGAGAAGGAATGTTTTTCCAGGGTTTATGGTTCAATTAATCCCAAGAGCTACAATAGATACCAAAATATAACTGCTGTATAGGTGCCAACACCTGTTTAGTCACCAATGCAAATGTCCTGTTGTGCCACCACTCACCAGCCCGTGCTTGACATGATGTGGACGACTGACACTGATCCTGCCACTGACAGGGCTGCCAGTATCCCTCCTCCTTCAATGCGTTGCCTCTGGTGCCACCCTAACTGTGTGAAATAGGCCACCTGCCTCCACCCACAGCCCCTGTTTTAGATGCAATTCATCTCATTCCTTCTCATTCGGCAGTAAAATATCGGGGCAAACAAGAGCTGCTGAGTCTGAGCACTGAGTGAAAGCGAGGTCTGTGTGTATTTCTGCACAGCAGTAACCCGTCAAAAAGATGGTGAGACAACGTACAACCAGGCACTTCAGTCGAGCCTAAATTCCATTTGAGGGAAAACAAGCTGCACAATTGACTGCAGATGTTTCCCTTGTAGCTGCCTTTACTGTCACTGGGGTGTCACTGGGATGTCACTTTTTGTGTCAAAGGTGGGTGAACTGCTGTGTGTGAGCAGTCTGCTGCTTATGAGTGTTCGCTCACCTAAGCTGCATTTTACAGCAATACTCTTAATGCTATCGAGAGCACAACAAAAGAATACAGTGCATTCGGTCATTACTGTACTTCTACAATTAATGTACATTTAGCGCTCAGATGTAGAACTCCTGCTGCTCCTCCGGGGAGCCATCCTCCACCACTGCCCCACCTTTCTGCCATGTGCTGCTTAGGGAGCATGTGCTGTGGGGTTGTGGCCTGCGAAGTGGGGTGGGTGTGGTTAAGGGTGTGGTTGAGGCAGAGACGCTGGTGCGGGCAGGTGGGATCCGACTCGAGGAGGCCCGGAAGCTGCAGGATCTGCCTACGAAGGAGGGGTTGAGGTCCACAGGGGGTGCAGAGGTGGGGCGGTTGGGGCGGGAGGAATAGGCGGACACCACAGACAGGTCCACGATGCCCCCGCCGGCTAACTTCCGCCCTGTGTCCACGTCTGTCTCCACGGCGCCAACCAACGCGTCCACATTGAGACGGAAGGGAGGGGTCACCAGGGAGCAGTGTGAGTGGCTGGTGGAGAGCGGGGTGGGAGGAGTGGGGCAGGACACACCCACACTAGGCAGGGAGAAAAGCGAATGGGACCGCTGACCCGTCCACCAGGCTCGAGAAGCCATCGGGTCACGACACACCACAGTTTCGTCCTCCTCGCACACCCCAGGAAGATCCTGCAGGGAGGAGCGCCTCTGGTTCTGCTTCTGCTCTTGGCTGTTCTGGTGCCGGAGGCGGGAAGCAGTCCGACTGAAGCGGCGGTTCCTGTAAGAGACGGGGCCTCGAGCACACGAGGGCTCAGCTGCGAGCCCAAGTTCGTGTTCAGAAGGGCGATGCATCTCTGCCAGGGAAGAGCAGACCGGCAGGTTGGCAAACTGCGCAATGGTGTGGCGTCTTCGGTTTCTTGCAGAACCTCGAACCTGCAGCCCAAAGCACAGGCCCAAGCATTAACATCTCAACCACACTGAGCTGCCATCCCATTTCATCTGTGATCGGTGGAAAAATTTAACTTTGAATGCGACAATCAGCATGCAAGCCTCCTCCTGTGTACTTTTACGAAACAAATCCTGTAACATTTTGAGCGTTTATCCTCTGTTTTGACTTTTGATCCCGAAACCTGAGTTGCAGAAGACCTTGAAGCGGAGCAGGTGGTGCTGATTCCAACGCTCAACACATCCGTGTAATCTTACATTTAAACAAGAGCCGTCTACTTGGCTGACCGTTACTGAAGGTGTTCGGCAAGGCTATGTTTCTGGGACCCCTTGTGTTTACCTCATATTTAAGTAATGGTGGTGGTAAAAATCGTTTTTTTAAATGAATTACACTGTGCTGTCGCATTTTTTGTTTTTATCTTATGTTTTTATGTTGAAACAACTGAGGAAACTTTGATTTCATTTACGTTGAGCTTGAAAAGAATGTGTGGATTCAAAGGAGGGGGGTGACAATCCCCAAGGCAACGCCCACTTTGCATCCTCTCCCCCCATGTCATTATGGTGAAGTGGACAGGACCCCCTCCCCCAGATCTGCGTTTCCATGGGAACACAGCTGGTGGGCGCGCAGTCGGCTGTGGAAGCGCTGTGGTGTTTCCATGTTTCCACCCACAGAGGTGCCAATGGTCTTCCGGCGCTGATGGTTTTTCAATGATCCGTCAAAACATAGCAGCAGACGGTTTCCATGCTATTGTGCAACAATGCAGGATCCCGCTTCACCCTCTACCCCCACCAACGTGTGTGCGAGAATGGACCTCACACACACACAGTGCATGCTAGCAGGGACAGACAGAACCCATGTCCCTGCCGGTCAGCTACCACACCTGAGTGACCACAAGTGTAACCCCTCGGCCTTTCAGAACTGGTTTTTGGTGAACTTTCCTCACAATGTGGGTCTCTGTGGCCGGCAGGGGGCGCCGGGTTCAAACAGTCTAGGTCACATGAAGATGGCGTTGTCTCTGGTTTGTCCTGGAGGTTCTTATGTTCCTGCTTCTTGAGAGGCTGAACAGAACTAAAGCGGTGAACTTTAGCAAGAGGTTGTGTGTGTGTGTTGTGGAAAACCTCAGGAGGTCTAGCTCAGTGGAAACCTTGTTCTGGAATATTCATGAGTTACGGTCCGGGAACAGTTGTGTTCCGGATTTGGCAAGAGTTCTAATTTAGTTCTAATGGTGTTCTGGAACAACCATGTATTTTTGTTGAGGAGTGATTGTCTTCTGGAGACATCAAGAGTTCTAGCTGAGGACAGACTGTGTTCCAGAAAGGTCTAGTGTCACAGTTCAGAACAAACTGTGTTCCGGAATGGTTTTCAGCTGTAGCACAGGAGTATCTGTGTTCTGGCAATGATGACCGTTGAGTAATAACTGTTCTGGACTCATCGAGAGTTCTACTTCAGGAGTAACTGTGTTCCGGAAATCACAAACAGAAGTTGTAGATTAGAGAAACTGTACTCTAAGACCATCATGGTTTGTAGGAGAGCAGCCTTAGGCTGTGGACCCCTATCAAGGTTAACCGTACCTGGCTGTCAGTTAAACCTCGCAGCTGTAGAAATGACTAGAACAGCACAGTGATGACTTTGGAGGGGCTGTGGGTGAAAGTGCCAGCTGTGAAGCCGGGGAGGTGCAGCACGTACCAATGGTCAGGAGCCAACCACCCACCATGGAGACCCTCTGTTTCACCTAACAAGGGCCTCACCCTCTGTCTGACCACATTATTTGACACACTTTTCATTTTTCCACTGTGCCACTGCACACAGTTGTGCTTCACATTCAGCCAGATTCTCACAAATGTCCTTATTACCATAGAATTGATATGTTGCTTTAGTGCACTTAAGTGATGTTTTACGTTGATGCACATAAACTGTGAGTGTGGCTGCTGTGGTTCCAGCTCACCTGCAGGAGGATCTTATTCCCATCGTAGTCCTCGGTCTGCCAGCGCGTCTCGCTGATGGGACTGCACGGCCGGGGCAGCAAGGGCACCAGGGCGCCCATGTCCTGCACGCGGAACTCCAGGATGGCCGAATCGGTGGGGGCTGGGTTCTGGCCCCTCGGCAGTCTCTTGAGAGAGAGCTGGATCTCCATGTCGGGTCCAGCATAGACCACGAAGAAGCAGAAGTTGTCAGAGGTCTGGGCGAGTCGGCGCCGCACCAGCAGCCGGTACAGACGCACCGTGTCGGCAAAGCCATCGTGCCGGCAGTTCAGTGCCAGGCGGATGACGTCACGGCCGTGGTGCACCTGGCGCACCGCCCACAGGAGGGAACCTGCCCCCAGTGAGAACATGTCCAGGCCTGTACCAGGCACCCGCTCACTGGGGAGGCAGCGCCATGGTGGGCGCTGGAGGGTGCGGAGCAGACAGCCAGCCGGCCCCTCGTGGAGGAAGAAGAAGACAGCGAGCGCCGGCATACTGCCGCATGGGGAGCCCCGCTTGGGTCGCCGCTGCCCGGGAGCACGCTCTGACACGCGGAACAGCTGCAGGTCTGGGTGGACCCAGGCCAGGGCAGCATCGGCCGCCCGCTGCAGGGCTTTTCCCGACCCAAAGTCGCTGATGATGTGCACACTGACTAGGTAGGGGTCCTGCAGGTCGGCCCTCGATGGCTCACCTTCAGAAGGGAAAGAAGAGGAGGAGGAAACGCTGTTAGAATGGTTATAGCTGCTGTCTTTGTGCTTGAAAATTTTTGGTTTGAGTCCCACTTCATGGTGTACTTTACTTTTCCTGAATAGATACGGTAAAAATTACCCAGGAAAATCAATATAAGTTGCCTTGAGGAAAAGCTTCAGATGATGGAATACATTTTAATGGTTCCACATTTGAATTATAATTCCTTCCTTCAACAAGTATGTCCAGTTTAATGTGCTTTATTGGTGTGATGGGTTTTATACACAGGTATTGCCAAAGGAACAGTTGAGCAGTTTTTTGGACAAACATTTTCTGCAACAAAATAAGTAAATAACTAAACAAACAGACAGTAAGCAGTTGAACAAAGGGAGTCTCTCTCTCTCTCTCTCTCTCTCTCTCTCTCTCTCTCCCCCCCCGGGAAATGGACAAGGCCGTCTGCTAACCAGTGTTGCACAGCCGGCAGAGAAGTCTGACCAAGGTTAACATTTGGAGCTTGGAATGTGGGGTCTCCCTAAGGGGGGGACAAGCAGCACAAGACACAAGAGCACCAAAAACTCTAAGCAAAGTGTTCCCAGGATTTCTCAGGTGACATATTCACACACACAGCCCGTTCTCAGGAGGCCTGTTCCATTTCAGCCCCTTGCTTAGGCAGGCGCTGTTGGACATCGACCAGCACCCACAGTCACTGCACCTGGGGGGGGGGGGGGTTACTGAAGAAGCCCAGTTCCCCTGCTGTAAACCACTCATCCTCCTGCAGAGTCCCTGCAAGGTTATGGAGGTTCAGCTGGGTTGACTTGTCAGAGAAATGGTTAAGACCTGTCAAGAACAGGAGGGCAATGCCTGTCAGCTCCCTTCAAACTTGCAGTCTGCTGTTCAAGAGAAGGTCATCAACCCCATAATGACCTCAGCCCTCCCTGCTGTAGGAGGACAGACTGAGGACCCCCCGAGGCCATAAGAGCTCCAGAGCAGGTCCCCACCAGACGGTTGATGGGTACAGTGATCCACCCTGATCTTATTAGTGCTCCTTCCCTTCCCATAAGGCACAGCAGTTGTCTGTGGCCACTCCTCATGGTCAGAGCTGGAGGGTTGGAGAAGAGCAACCCAGAGCCACAGGGTTCAGTACCACAGTGAAGCTGGTAGATCCAAGACTGTCTCTGGCTCAGTTGGGAGGAAGATCAGGAGGGGGAGATTGATGCTCCTTTGGAGGTGGCTAATCTGCTAACCGCTGCTTCCATCTCTCAATCCGATGTGAAGTAAAACACCGATGTACTTTCTTACAAGTCTCTGTCTTCAGGAAGGACCACAGCGTGCCGTGACGGGCGATGCAACCTTTTACAAGCACAACCACAAACTTCATTAAGGCTGAACCATGTGACTCCGGCGTCACCTGCGGTGGCAGTAATTAAAGGCAGCTGGGCGACGTCATTCTAGAAGAGTCCGTGTGCTCCCATTTATTGAGCCACTCAACACATCTTACCAACAGCGGACGATGTCAAGGCAAGTCAAGTTGCAAAGGTGACAATTAAGAAAGTTCCAGAAAATGTCTCTGGCTCAGTTGGGATTGGAAATATGCCTGCCACGGATTTTGCTCGCAACCCCAAAGTCAGATTTATTCACCATCAAAGGCGCTTTGCTGAACTAGGCTGCTAGAAGGCTGTATTTAGGCTCTGCCTTTATCTGGACTCAGAGGTCATGGGTTCAAAGCCCACCTCCTGCGCCAGTGCCCCTGAACAAGGCAGTTGGCTTTAACTGAAGCAGTAAAAATGACCCTGCTGTATAAATGGCCAAATAATAATAAATTGCTTGAGATGAACTACATTAAACTCCCTACAGTCATCCATTCACATATTAATGCAGTAGAGCAACATAACACACATTTACACACAAATACCTGTACCCCCCAACACACACACTCACTTAGATACTGACTTCCATTCCATTGTGTTTAGGGGTGTTTGCTGAGGCCTCTGCTACAGGCCAGATGCCCTCCTGCTGCCTGCCCCCCCCCCCCCCTTCTGCAAATCGGCATGCTGGGGTGGCTGTCAGCACTCTGGCTTGCTTGAGGGTGAGCAGTGTGTGTCCCATGACCCCAGGACCGCTTACTGGCAACCAGCTGATTCCCTCCTCAGATAGGTCAGAGGGCACAAAGCAGCCAGCCTGTTTTTCATAATGTTTTTACTTCCCAGATGCATGCCAAGGTCCATGGGTTCTCCTGGGCATCCTCAGCATTGTGGGGGGGGGGCAGGGCAGCAAGGTGAGAAGCTCAACCCCTTGTACAAACAGCAGAGATGTGGGAGAGAGGCTGTCACTCACATGCCGTCAAACCCTCTCTGCGTACAGGGTGGCAGGATGCAGTGAAAGTGGTGTGTTTTTCCACATTGCCCCTCCCACCCCAGCCCCCTGGGTATTACAAGCAAAATCAGGTAGAGTACCAACTCTGGCCTCGATACCTGATCCTGTCCATTATGGCCCCCCTGTCCCCCATTGTCCCGGATGTGATCCCACCATTGGGTGCTGAGGGGGGGACTATAACTCACGCATGTACTCCCAATTCCACACGATCAACATACACAGATAAGAGTAATTCCTTATCACGCACCCATACTTACACACACACACATCAGATTTGCTGACGGGCAGTGAAGCGGTGTGGATCCGCTCGGTTATGGTTTGGTCGCACTCAGTGATGCCTCCCCATCCCCCATAGTCATTTAGCCTGGTAAGAGGTGCTGGTAGAGGGTGTGCCTACCAGAAGACCCGTCTGCGCTAAACTGCACAGCAGCTGGAAAAGACCATCAACCGTCTGCTCTTAATTAGACATTTGCTCTTCTGTGGTTGTCACATTACACCCCCCCCCCCACTTCGACTGGCCGCACCCAACACCCACGGGTAGAGGCGGGTCTACTTACTGCTTGCCGATGACATGGGGCTGTAGTCAGACCTGCAATAAAACACAGAGATGGTAGAAAGCTGAGTTCAGGCACCAAAGTGATGTGTTTCTGGCATTGAGCAGCCAGCTTTCAAACACAAGACACACATCTGGCTGGGGGGCGGGGGGTGCTCTGAGCTGTCAGTCTTACATCAGCTGTTGGAGACCAGACAGCTGCAGTTTTTTTCCCACAAGCTTCTGTAAAACCACGTGACAGTGCAGGAATGAGCAGCTTAAGCTGTGGGGTGGGGTGGCCTGCTGTTGGCTTGAGGTTTTTCCCATTATTAGCAAATCATTGACCTGGTGTTGTACTGGTGTTGTACAGGTACAGACTTGGCGTTGTAGTGGTGCTAACCTGGTGTTGACCTGGCGTTGTGCTGGCATTGTGCGGGTGTCGTACTGGTGTTGACTTGGTGTTGCACTGGTTTGGACTAGCGTTGACCTAGTGTTGTGCCAGTGTCCTGGTGGTGTCCTGCTGGTGTTGGCCCAAGTTTTACGTACTGTTGGCCTGGGGTCGTCCCACTTAAAGCTCATTGGTGACTTTTTTATATGTACAGGAAAATACAAATGGAAAGCCTGGTGGGGGTTAGATCAGAAAAGCAAGCAGCCGGGCGGATCGGGATCACCCTCTGGAAAGGAAAATAAAACAAAATCAAACAAAGAGGGAGAGTGCTGCAGCCTGACAGCCCGTTTCCTGGTTAACAGGGCCAAAAGGTCTCCCGTGGACTGCGTGGACGGTGTTTCCCTGGCCGACCACAAACACTGAGGCACACCTTCCTCTTCCTCTCTCGCCTGTTTCTGTTTTTCTCCCTCTGGAAGCTCTCGAGCGCCGCCAGGGCTGCGCTGCCAGGGCCTTTAATACCCTTCGGGCCACTTGAACCGAGGACAATAACAGATGGAAAAACTGGGGGAAGTCGGGGAACACAGAGGACTTGGCTTCCTCTGCGAAGCCCCCGTTTAACAGTGGACCTCCCTTCCCATCTCTCCCTCCCTCCACTTCTCCTCATCCCTTTTCATACATTTTCATCCCTTTCTCTTTCTCCCACCTTGACATCCATCTTCTAATCCTCCTCCTGTTGATTCTCACTGTCTGCAGGCTGGTCCCTCTCAAAGCACTCTCCAGAATTCGGTGTCACCTTAATTTCGATTCCTCCCTGCAATGTGTTTTCTGATTTTCCTCACCTCTCAACTCAGATGGCCACCCTGACTGCAAGGTTGGCACAGCAAAGCTGTGTGCGTGTATGTGTGTGTATGTGTGTGCATGGTTTTCCTGAAATGCACATAAGAAGAATCTTAATAAGACTGTCAGAAAGACAAGAATGAAAAGATGTTTCCTGAGCTCCGAGATCTAACCCTGCAGGTTTATCTAAGGTGACCCCTCTCCATCATCTGGGATACCCAGGAGGCCTCGGGCCACCAGGTCCCTTGCATTACATTACCTCTCTACCCGTTTTCCTCCAATTTACCACACTGGTGTCCTGCGACAGCCTTTAAAGAGGCCCGAGTTTCTTCATTCGCTGCACAGAATCTGACTGACGGGCTGGACAGAAATTACACCTGAAAACTACTGATGCGGATGAGCGATGAACAAGGAGCCCCCTAATGAGGAGCGACGTGCTCAGCAGGTGGATTTCCACCAAAGACCCTTAGTCAACGTCAACGTGTTTTCCTGCCCAGGATACCGACCCACAATCCTCCGCCTCCGGGGTCCCGTGTTGCGACTGCTTCTCCGTGCCAGAGAGCAGTTAAGGTGATTTGCGCATTTCACTGTGCCGGGGGTAATTCCAAATTCACCCAAGACCCATTCGCCCTCCTCTTGGCTCAGACTCCATGTCTTTGGCTACGCATTGCTTTGGTTGCTCAGTTCTGTTGCATTTAACATATTTGGTAAAACGACTTAGGGCAACAAGTGGATTACGGTGGAAGATTAGCGGGAGCCACTCCAACGCCAAGGTCTGTGTCAGGGGTGGCTGGCAGAAGCCCAGTCAATTAGACAGGTTAAGCGTGGGGAAACACGGGGTGAACCGCCAGCGCTTATGGGCTGCCTTCGAACCGCTGGTCAACCGGACCACTCGTTTCCTCCCCACCTCCGGACTGGCTTGTGAACTCCATGGAAACAGTGTGCTGTGCCGCTATTGGCTGAACAGAGGGACACGCTCATCCATTTAGGGTCAGGATGGAAGAGACTCACTTCCGAGTGGATTAATAAAAACCCCTCCACCCCCCGGGCAAACATCCGTCTTAAAAAGGCTTTAACAATTACCCCACCGTCCACAGTCACGTCGCTGCATGTCCTCTTCTCTTAGGCATCGACTGTCCGACAGCAAACTGATCGTTTGCTCATTTTTATTTCATTCCACAGAATACAACATGTATGTATGCAACATAATCTGCATACAGGGTGGCACAGTGGGTGGCAGCGGCTCCTCGCAGCCCCTTGAGACGGGCGTTCAAATGTGGCTCCGATTGTGTGGAATTTGCGCATTCTCCTGTCTTCCTGGTGCTCGGGTTTCCTCCCATAGTCCAAAGACGAGCGTCTCAGGTGAAGTGGTGGCTACAATGCGAGTAGTCCGTGTGGGTGAGCTGGCATGCGAAGGTGCCCAGTGGTGAACCCTGCCTTCACCCCTCATTGTTCCCGGAGAAGGTGCGGACCATGGCGACCCTGCACCGGACGCATGGTTATCGATAACAAATAAGAAAGGTAATTTGCAGTATAATTTGAGTGTCTGTGAGGACGGAGGTCTGAACCCTAAGGGATGCTGCTGACAGTCACACACAACTTACTTTAACGTGTTTTGACTTTAATCTGGATGCCGTCGGGTCTGAGGGGATTGTGGCCGAGCTGCGCAATCGCAGGGACATGAGTGGGAGCCGTGGAGTGCCGACCGCGCGGATAAAAGGGCCACTTGTCACCCACCACCTGGACTCGGGAGTATCGGAGCTGCTTGGCCACACACACGTAATAAAGGGCTCTCTGTCCATCTCTCAACATACCACAATACCTATGCAACCTCCAGGTAACTTTAGGGCAACCTTGTTGATGGGAAGCAGCCGGCAAGCTCACCGTGAAACAGAAGAAATTCTGGTGGGAAGCGAGAACGACACAGAAAGTGTTTGATCCCAAAAAACGTCTCTTTTTCACCATGTCCTCAAGAGGCGGGATCTGATACCCCACCGACGCCCAGAGCGTGGAACATTCTAGAAGCTGTGAGCGTCCCTGCGGGGTGGCTCTGGCCTTTGACAGGAGCTCCTTCCCAGCAGGCAGACACTCCCTCAGCGATGCCCAGTGCCACTCGAGCCAAGCACAACAAACAAAGCGCAGCTAATTCGGGCAGTGGACGGCGGCGCGTGCGGGACGTCCTCTAATTGTCTCGCTGCAGACGCGCTACACCCTCGACTTCATGTCATCTGCGAAACGGCAGCCGCCTCATGGGAATTTCTCCGGAGGCTTTTAGCAAGATTGTCTGTTTCCATTCATAGAGCCGCTCTCCTTCTTGCCTCTGCTTCCCACACTTTACAGTTAATGAAAGAGCACAAGGTGCTCAAACGGTCTCGGAAAGCAGAGTTGCGGAGCTCGGCATCAGACCAAGGCTGGCCGTAGCTAACCAACACCTAACCGAGACCCAACGAGACCTGACTATGACCCACCGAGACCCAACCGGCATGGCTCGGGGAGACCGTGCACTCGCTCTGTCTATCTGCTGGACTTCGGCAGGGTTTTATGTGCACGTGGGGTCTGCAGGCCACCATCACCTCCAAGGGATTATGACCCAGGGAGGGACATCCAGCTATGAGTAAGAGGCACCCAGCAGATTATGGCAGCGATGTGCCGCTGAGCTTCTACCCCCTTCCGTTGGCAGAGATTCGGTCTGTCGCGGTCCGAATTTCGTGTCCAACACCAGCATTAAGGCTGCGGCACTTTAACTCGCAGCAGAGTTTCAGGTTCTGGACAGCGTTGCTGCCGGTGTCACAGACTGAAGGCGCTGTAGTGAACTTTCCTGGTGGCATCGGAGCTGTTTGGATCTGGAGATTTAACCTCCAATCGGCTTAGCAGCTGAATCGACAGCCCTCTTACTCAGCGGGACGTGTGTGAGAAGTGTGTGTATGAAAGCCAAAGCAGAGCACTTCCAGCCTCATTTCTCCACTGGGCGATCAGGTAAAAACACAGTAAATCACCCATCTTTACCCGCAAATGTTCACCGTATTCAGTCTTCTGCAGCAAAAAGCGGACTGGCACGATTTACTTTCCATTTGGCTTCTAAATTCAAAGTAACCGAAGAGTTTCATCGAGCTCCAAAAATGGAAATGAATGTAAGTGTAGAAATAAATGGTGTGTATTCTGAATACACACGGAACTTTGTTATATAAAGAAAATAAAAACCGCATCCACCGGATATAAAAAACGGTGCCAAATATGCGAACTTTGAAATAAATCTGAATAAATGATACAACATAAAGTCGAGAGGATGAAACTATCGGCGCCTCCGTTCGTCTCTCCGTGCGTTTTCCTGTGCTCTACTGTACCGTACTGTGTTTTACTGCCTCTCACCCGGCGGTCTCCGCTCCGGAATCCATCCCGTCGTCTTCGGTCGAGTTCTTCTCCATCTCCGAGCAAACGGACATGTTCACTTGGCCGGGTTCTTCCTGCTCTCGACTTGGCGCAACCCCTCCGGTCCGAACGACAGCCGCACTTCGTCCGAGTGCGGCAAACGGCTGCGGCGCTCGGTGCGTCACGACGGGCATTCCGTGTGCGGCCGCCAGGGGGAGACAGAGTGCCGTGCGCTGAGCGCTTGCTTACCTGCTGTCGCCCCGCGGCTTCTCCACGCTGAGCTGCATAGCCAAGGAGTTTAGGGCTCATTTAGGCCTTGTTGCTCCTCATCTGGCACACGTGGTTACGGTTAGGGTCAGGGCTAGGACCACGCTTACGGTTGCTGTTAGGGTTAGGATTAGGGTTCTCACTCCATGTGATTGATGAGGGCTGGGGCAGAAGGTGTAAAATGGGTGGCCCCTGTGTTCTGCTCTGTGAGTTCACGCAGCCACAGCAAGGGGTCGTGCTGCAGCGCTGCATACAGACAATGTGGACGTCCAGCGCATGGTACCGTGCTAAACGCTCCCTTCTTGCTGCTGATTTTCCTTTAAGTCACATCGAAACCTTTTTAGGACTTCGTGGGAATTTTTAAGAATTTTGAGGGCATCCTTACCTCATAGTAATGAACACCGATGGCTGTTTGGCAAACACCAAAATGGTGCAGCAAGAACAGACTGACTATTTTTTGGGATAAAATTGGTGTAAAATGAGCACATTTCCACATAGCTCTGAGATGTCCTGATCTGCGGATGTTTCCTTTTGTATGACTGGATGCCCTCAGTCCAGCTGGGAGCTGAGAGTGCCAGGTCCTCTGAACTCCTGAAACACGACCATAGTCACCATCCCAACAGTGTCCTGCAGCATCCTTCTCATTCTGTCTCACGTAGGTCACTGGAAAGCATTTCATGTCCCTGTCCCAAGTGGGAAGGTGGCATCTCTGCATTTTGCCACCCTGTGAATGTCCACCATTTCTTCTTCCAATGCTCCTCATGGTTGCAGTGTCCACGTCACTCCCTCACAGCAAGGACACCTCATGCTAATGAGCCACAGGACAAGTAGATGCCACTGGCACTTTGGGCACCCAACTGCTCCAAACCATGTCAAGGGATGGGGATGCGCCCCAGATCCGCAGGAGACAATGAGTGTACAAGGACAACTGTAGTCATAGACCAGCGGAACCCCTCGTTCAACTGTCTTACAGCATGAGGCCACACGGCTCTCTTGGACTGCCAGCAGAAGGCACGATGAACGACTCTCTGGCAAATTGGACAGCACGTGGCATCCTGAGGGTTGACTCAGGTCAGTGTGGACCTGTCCAGCACAGCAAGCTGCTCCAGTGTCCATAAGCAGGACAGCTGCTATTGTCTTTGCCCGCGTCCTGCAAGCCAACAGTGCACGGAAAATGCTGTCCATTATTGAAATGGCAACCCAGCCAAGGGTCCATGCTGCTGAAATGCCATTTATTATCGCCACATGGGCGGTGACATGGGGACATTATGGAACCCCATATCTCAAGGTTCAAGGTTCAAGGTTTATTTGCCATGGATGAACTAACACAGCATAGTAGTGTTGTCACCATTAAAAGTTTTTGTTTCCAGGCATCCTCAGTAAATAAATATGTAAACAGGTATAGAAAATGAAATAATAAATACTGAAATTAAGAAAAAGGAAAATAAATAAATAAGGAGAATAAGTAAATAAGAAATAAGATATGAAAATATAAATGAAGGTTAGTAAGCAGGGATGGCAGACAGAACAGGTAGTAGCAGAGCAGAAGAAAACCAACAGAAACGGAAACCAAACAACAGCAGCCAAACCAACAACAACACATGACCAATAGAGTTTTATACAATGGGGGGGAACAGGCATACAGACAGACTCCAATCGACTGTTTCCACTGTCCAAGGGAGGGGTCAGTGGTTTAACAGTCTTATGGTGAGGGGGAAAAAACTGTCCCGGAACCTGCTTGTCCTTGCCCGGACATTTCTAAAGTGTTTCCTGGATGGGAGCAAGGAGAATAGTTTGTGGCTGGGGTTACTGTGGTCCCTCAGGATGTTATGGGCCTTCTTCTTGCACCGCTGGGTGTAGAGGTCCTGCAGGGCTGTGCAGATCAGGTCCACAGGCAGTTTGCAAATTCAGCATAGAGACAGTGTTGGGAGGGGACTCCAGTCTCAAACTGTATATTTTAACCTTCATAGTCATTCTATTCTTGCTCATATTGTTACCGAGTTGGACCGCTGCGTAAAGTCTTCTCCAGCACAAGGTCCCAAAGATTCTCAATGGGATTAAGTTCTGAACTCTGTGGTTGCCAATCCATGTGTGAAAATTATGTCTCTTTCATGCTCTTTAAAGCACTCTTTCACAGTTTGAGCCCGATGAATCCTGGCATTGTCATCTTGGAATATGAAGAAAAAATCCATTGATGGAAAGACCTGTTCACTCAGTATATACAGGTAGTCAGCTCACCTCATTTTTTGGGCACATAATGTTGCTGAATCCAGACTTGACCAACTGAAGCAACCCCACACCGTAACACTAAGTTAAATCTAGGTGGTGACTTTTTTTGGCCAGGCAGTGTATATTCGTTTATCTGACACTTTTCTCTAAAGTCACTCTCAGCGCGAGGCCTGTAACGCTGGTCTTTCACAACAATTTACCCATTTACACCGCAGGGTAACTTTTGTTCTGTTAGTTCAGGGTGAGCGCCTGGTTCAAGGGCACTAGAGCAGGACAAGGGTTTTGAACCCATTTCCTGCAGACTGAAAGGCACCAATGAGCATTGTGAACAAAGAGTGGCCAGGTTAGCTGGTCACTGTGGCACCCACTGTGTGTGCGCACATGTGTGGCAGCCCAGGGTACAGTTTTGCAGCCTGGTGACAGTGATCAGATCAGCAGATGTGAGGACTGCGTTTCCTGTGGCTGCACAGCTGTTCCTCCGCACCAGCGGACGTCATCACTCAGTGCCAGTGCTCAATGGGTAAATCGGGGTAAATCAGGGTGCGTCGCCAAGGGCACATTAGCCTTTCCAGTTCCCACTATGAGGCGGTCATGCACCACGACCTGTGTTTGCTGTCTGACTGATGGGCGTGTAAGTGGCAGCCATAGCAGCAGAGGAATGAGGCTGCAAACATGGCTTCTGATGTGCATCTCTTGCTCAATTTTCCACCGTTCCTGTTGTTCGTAAGCACATCTTTCGCCCATTGATCACTTGCACACCCAGAACATCAGGGATTCTCATGCAGACACGGGGCGGGGCTGCGGAAACGGGGCGATGGGAGGCGCTAGAGGACGCAGCCTGTACTCGTACCACTCGGGAAGGAGGCATCGTCCCCAGGCTCCCCGTCCCTTCGACCTGAGTGGCACTGTGCCCACCCCATCCACACGCACCTGCATGCATTGCACACAGCTGTAAACCTGTATGTCCATTTGCACCTCTCCACGGATTCACGTGCACAGGGTGTGCGCCGTGCTGAAAGGTGTAGAATGATGTAAAAACCTGGTACAGGTTCATGATGCTGATGATGAGGACGATGACAGTGACAATGGCCATGATGATGATGATGAAGGTATTACGGTGATACAAAATCCACAGGACATTTAACGGTTGCTGCGGTGATCTGACTGCGGAATGGGCTGACATGCTGCGCTAATGTCTTTCGCGGCGCCGTGTAGCTGCCGGAGAGGAGGGTGCGATGAGCTGCGTGCAGGCTGTCCTGTTGGCTCCCAGCCCACAAAGACAAATAAATGCATTAAATGCAGAAGCTTTCCTGTGTGAAACAGGAAGGTAGCCGAGGGCCACCGCTTTGCGGCCCAGTTGGACAAGTGTCCTCCTCCGCCATTTTTGTCCGTGGGAGGGTCCCTCCACCCCCTTCCCGCTGCATATCAAGAATTAATGAAGCACAACCGGGGGGGAAATGCCTCAGCAGCTCAGTGCACCGGAGGGACAACGTTCGTGTCTCATAAAGGCACAGGAGTCAGAGCCCAGCACCCCCTGTCTGATGGAGTGGAGATGCGGGGGCTTCGGCATACGTGATGCTATGGCAGCCACTGCTTCATCTCACACGCAAAGCAGGAAGTGGGCGTCTTTATGGCTCTGAAGACATTCAGGGCTGCACTCTGCTGGAAACACCTGATTTCATGACGTCATCCATGGCTCAGTGACCTCATCCCCTTGATGCAACAAATGCTCTACACCCCACCCCCATCCACAAAGCTTAGGTTTGGGCTGCTGTTGCTCTTGTCTAGGGATTATGACTGCGTCCGATATCAGCTCGCTTCCGCCTCTTCGACAACCTCTTTCCCAGTCGTCTTGTTGACCCCACGTCTACTGAGTGCTGCTCTCTGGCCTTGGGGGCCACGGTAAAACCATAACCGTAGAGGTTCCGTATTTGCACGGTTGACCAGACTTTCAGTTTCTAAGCTGTCATTATGAACACACAAACATTTCGGGGGCTATCGCCCACGTAAACATGGGTAATGAGTGGTCCTTCATTGGGCGATCCGACAGTCGCTCTCCACAATCTTGGCAGCAGGGTATGGACCTTCTTGTCCGCAGTTCCTTACAGCATCTGGATGATGATGGAATGATGTAAATCCTTGCAGCTGAGGTTCTACTGCGACCAATAAGGAGCCCTGTTCTCCAACGGAATTTCTGGGCATTAATCCCAGTGTGGCTGGAGGGATGGGCTACACTGTGTATTTCCTGTAGCCATATGTGGTGTTTTCACACAACCTGACCAGTGAATAAACTGGGGAACACCTGCATTATATTTTATATCAGTTTTATTGATTCAGACAGAGTTATGAACAAAATAAGTTAAAGTAAACTTCCATCCCCACTTGAATATCCGCTATCATTGGTCTTCTCAGGCCAGAGGATGGACTGCAGTGCTGTGCTGCCGGGCCTTTAGCATGAGGGCAGTCCTTTTGGTCAGTAGCTGAGTGCTGCTACCCTGACCTGCAGTGGGCGCAGTGTAGGCCTCTGTTTGGATGAAGCGGCGATGCCGAGAGGACTGCAGGCCTTCAAAAGACACCCTGGCAAGACAGTGGTGCCACAGTGGAGGTCAGTTCATACTAAAGCCGAGCCCTTCCGGGGACCTTTTGTCTTTATTTTGCACAAAAGTTTCGCTCAGAAATATCGTCTGGGTTCGTAGTTACGCCCAGATAACGCTGAGCGAAACAACTGGATTCAAACTATGAGTGCTGAAGATGCAAAAGAGCAACAGCGGTCGCCTGATCACAAACTGTGGGTGCTGCGTGGAGACTGAACATCAGTTTCAAAGTGAGGGGCTGACAAGACAGGAGCTAAGTTGCCCCTAATGGCCTCGTCATAAAGAACGCTGGCAGCCATTCAGTACCAGGCATGCCCAGCAGTGCCCAAGTTGCAGGCATGAAGAAACTTTTAGTGGAAGTGCTTTCATCCAAAGGAGGCCTCTCTTCCTCAAGACGAATGGCTTCCCCGTTGGTGATGTCTGTGTATGGAAGTGCGAAATGAGCAACACCAGTTGAGCATCTCCCCTTCGGGCTGAGTGGCGCACGCAGGACCAAAGTGCTCCCTGATGGGGGAGGGTGCAGCCATGCCCCCGCATCCCCAAGCAGGGTGGCTGGAGCCTTGTCACCCCAAGCACACCAGCGCATGACCAACTGTGAGCCGCCTGGACCCCAACTGCTGGCCGAAAGACGAAGCTGCTCTTCTCTGGCACACCAGAGCTTCATAGCCCCAAAGCGTCCGCTATGTTACGGCGGTTCTTTCGTTTATGACTGCCGCAGTAGAGTTTAAATAATATTCTGCTATTTGCAGAGAAAGCTGTTGTCCCTGTATTGTGGACTTTGGGAAATGGGTGACAAGGTGATGGCTGGTGCTACGTTTAAGGAACAGGAACTGTGGCTTTAAACTCCAGGAGTGGAGCCGAATGCTTCCTTTCTTCACAAAGCAAATGCCCGTCTGTGGAAATGGATACAAGTGGCAGATGAGGTATTAGCCCCCAGCGGAGATGGAAATGTTCATCTTTTAATTGACTCCCTTTCTCGTGGTCCAGTAAGACAGCATAAGCAGCTATAAATATCATCAGTTAAGTTTTTTTAATAAAAAGAAATATGCAAGCGCTTTCCCAGACCTCAAGCAGCTGTCAGCTTTTTGTTTGTGATGTTTTCTGTGGCCCTCACTCTAGGAGAAGGAAGGAAATGACATTTTATGGTGCCATTTGGACTACATAAGCTGCGTGAGGCTCGACGCTGATGCTGTTTGGTGATGCCCAGACGTGCTGGCAGTTCTTGGCTTTACACACACACTAGCATGATGCTGCCTGGGCTGGGAAAGCGACAGCACTTCTATATTTAACACTGCCTGGCGGAACTGTTAATGGGCTGCGCTGGAAGGATTTATATGCTTTCACAGTTCATTCACAGGCTGTTGATATGGCCTGAAGAAACTGCGAAGGTAAACCTCTGGATTAAGAACCACTTTTAAGTCAAACATATTTACTATGTGCTGCGTTGCAACTGCTTTTACTGCAATGCATGATGGGACCCTTTGTATGAGCCCGCACAATATTTATTTAAACTAGCAGCTGTCTGAGCATTTCCAACCGGACAAAAAGGCAAGTGTGCGTGTATGTAAAAGTGCCTAGTGTTTATATCATGTTTGTCATTTTCATAGACGTGAAGTATTGCTGCCTGAATGATCGATGTGTTCAGATCGAGTCTCGGGAACACAGATACCATTTGTGGTCCCTAAGATCTCCACTTTTCAGCATTCCGCACCAGAAGTAAAAATGTCCTTCAGGGCACCTCTTTCACCTCAACGCTACACTGAGCAGCATCCCTAAAACAGCTATCAGCAACTCTGTGGTCATGCCTCTTCATCTTTTCATCTCCTCCATCCTCTATCCTCTACCCATCTACGATTGAAAGTATCCTGACTGGCTGTTTCAGGGCCTGGTATGGCAGCTGCAGTGCATCAGACCGTAAAGCTCTACAGAGAGTGGATAAGACAGCACAGAGCAATACCAGGTCTGATCTGCCAGCCCTGCAGGACCTCTACACCCAGCGGTGTAAGAAGAAGGCCCATGACATCTTAAAGGACCACAGTCACCCCAGCACGTCTACTGGTATGATCCCACCTGCGGCAATGTCCAGCAGAGCTTCTTCCTCTCTACATTCAAAATAAAGAAATAAAATGAAAACGTTTGACAAAAAAAAAAAAATTCACTTGGAACGACCCCGTGCTCACCACCTCCGACCACCAGGTGGCGCCAAAGCCTCGGCGTTGACAGCGGCACGTTTGCGGTTCAACGCGGTTCACAATTAAACAGCCGAGAACCTGAACGAACGCCTTTGTCGATGGTCTCGGTACAGCAGGTACCTGGGAGACCGGCAGGTTTCTCCCCGAAAAAGGGGCTAAACAGCTTACGCAGGGCGAGGCTCATAGGCAAGGCTTGGGGTGAGGAAATGCGCATGAAAGACACTTCCAAAAGCTGAAGGATTTGTACGTGAATCAGGCAACAAGTTCTCCTAACGCGAATGGTCGGGAAACGGTCAGGTAAGCACCGCAAGGTGTTAAGCACGGGAGAAGCGTAATGTTTTCTTCCACAAAAGCTTGGAAAAGTGCACGTCGTACGCAGCATGTAGCCACATGTCTGTCTCACACACACACGGGATGGAGATGCAGAGCAACTTCCTCAGCATCCTCCTCTCCGACATGTCCGCCGGGGTCTCGAGTTCGACTCCCGGAACCGAAGCAGCCCTCCCAAGGTGTAGAGGGGTGACCGCATAGTCCCCCGCGCTGCTCCAGGGCTGCTCACCAAGATGTCCCAAGAGCGGCCCTGCAGCTGGACATACTGGGGTCTACCTGTGAGGTAGTTGGTGACCCAGGCTGCGAGAGCAGTGTCATCCTGCACGTCTAAGAGTTTATTCCCCAGCAGAGAAGGCCCGATGGTGTTAAAAGCACCGGCAAAGTTAAAGAAAATGGCCCTCGCGGCGCTGGCCTCCACCTCCAAACGGGAATAAGCCTTGTGCAGCAGATGTATAAGATGCGGGGCTGCTAAGCGAACTGGAGGAGGTCCTGCCATGGGTCCACCGTCGCTGGTTCAGCGTGAGCCTTTCCAGTGTCTTCGTGACCTGTGAAACCAGAGCAACTGGCCTGTAGTCACTGGGGGTAGAAGGGTGGGCCGTTCGGGACTGGGACCAGGCAAGAGGTCTTCCAGAGAACCGGGACCCTCTGCAGTCTCAGGCTTAGGTTGTAGACCCGATGCCATGAGGACCGGCAGATTTACCAAGGCAGAGTCTGCACGGTGCTCTCCTGACATCGAGAAGGACAGCGAAGAACAGTTGCTGAGGAGGCAGGGAGGAAGGGGGCAGGGGGTAGGGCAAGGCTGTCGCAGCCTGGGGGGAAAGGGCAGGGGTATGGAACCTTCTAGTAAAAAAGCCCTGTTCACATCCCCTTCTGACACCGTGTCCTCTTTTTGTTTATGTCCTCTAATAACCCTCATCCCATTCCACACCCCCCTCAGGTCTTTCTCAGAAGATCCGCCGTTTCGGCACCGGCGATGTCATGTGTTTGCTAACAGCCAGCAGCTCGATATGCTGAGCACACACAGTCCTCCCCACCCTAAAGTGTCTAGGGCTCCGCCAGCGATTCTTAGCGCAAACAGCTAATCCACCTCCCCGTTTCTTGTTGCTCGCTCCGGAGTCCCCGTCCGTCCGTACGCACCGAAAGCCGGCCGAACCCGCAACAGAATCTGCGATGTGGCCGTTCAGCCATAAAACACGCAACGCTGCACTCGCGGAAAGCTTTCTGACTCCTTGCGAGTGCCGTCAGCTCCTCCGTCAATAAATCTGAGAAATAGTAAGAAAGAAAGGACCGGTCGTGCATGAATATTTAATGCTCAGTACTGTGGTGTTACCGTAGTAACCATAAGGTCAGTATGACTGTGAAGCAGCAGATGATGCTCTGTGCCGCACGTGGGCTGTTTTTCTCCAAAGGCCTCCATGCCCTGGTAAAGCAGCAAGTGTTGGTCTTCCACTTGAAGTGACCCAGCTGCCCTGATGCACAGGTTTCTTGAATGTTTCCGTCAGGCTGGCACTCCAGAACATCCCGGCGGCACAACGGGACAAACGCACATTTGTTCTCCAGACACCAACTGCTACCCGTGTGTGTGTGGTGTGTGTGTGTGTGAAGATATAGCTGCATGCAGTGTGTGCATTTTTGCAAGCTTTACTTCAAAAGAGCAATGTTCTTTTTTAAGCTAGAAGTTGACTGATGGTCATTATTTTTCACACACAAGGTCTTAGGTTTTTGACATTAATCCAAACTTTAGTGTTTTTATGCTATGATTTATTATGATATTTTTATTCTTTCACACTTCTGTTGCATTTATGTGTACGCATAAATATTATTATTTGATATCTGTCACATTATCGTGAGCTTTGTTTTATTCGGTTCTGTGGTATTGCTTCTTTAGCGCTTGACAGGAGGACCTTTGTCTCGGTGCACATTTGCCAGGTAGCTAAACGTGCTACCATGCTGCAGTGTGTAAGGGGGACAGTGTGGCTGTGGAGAATCCCAACACTCTGTGACAAGGTGTCAGCCAAATACTGCAGACACATCATTTTAAGTCCTGTAGAAGAAGAAAGCATGTGCCTGTTCCTTGAACAAGTAAAACATAAGCTGGTCCCGTAGAGGCCTACAGCATGTGCCAGTACCATCGGCATCCACAGGGCGGGAGTGGATCCAGACAGCGAGTCATGGCCCCGGCGTGCGGCTGGACGCAGTCTGAAGCCTGATCGACCAGCTGGGTCTCCTGGGTGAGCTTGTGGAAGATAAGCAGTGAACCCCAAGCATGAAAGAACAACCCCATCATCCCAGACAGAACTGTCTTTGTTGTATTTTATTGAGTAAATATTGGAATTAAAGTTCAGAAGTTCAAATCCCACCCATAAATCAAGCATAAACCCCAAGTTATAGTGAAAAGCATAAAGGACAAAGTAATGCTTAAGGATTTATAATGAAAGTGAAAATAAAGACACAATTGCTAATAATCAATAACAACTAATAGAGAGTTCAAATCAAACTCCGAGAGCGCATCACTGAAGATGTGCTTGGAGTCAACCAGGGCCCAGGATGTGTGAAACAAGTGAGGGTGAGAGAAAAACGTGAACCTGCGATGGAGGACAGCTGGGTGCGGGCTTTTACGTCAGTGGGGTGAAACTCACGCTGCTCCAGAAGTGTCATTTCACAAGAGGAATTCACGGCCGGGTTACCTGCGCTTTGCCAAGGAAACCTCAAGCACAACAGTTCATCTAAGTGAAAGGAAGCTGAGAATTCACCTCACCTCTTGTGGCTGACTGCCACCTCACCGCCTGGCTCAACCCTGCGCTTCTTCAGGCACCTCAGACCTGCAAGCGAGCAAGCAGAACACCGCCTTAACACACCAGGAAATGCAATGGGAAAACATCTTAGCAACACCGGACGTCCTCGAGCCCAGAATGAGCGGCTTTGAGGAAAAACAGCAAACGTGAGCATCATTCGCACGGTCAATGCACTCATACATATAGTGTTGCAGTCAGACAGCAGTCCGCTTCCTCTTGCTGAATCACCAGGCAGCCCCCCCATTAGCTGGCACTGCTCACCTGGGTCTCACTGGGGGGTCAAAGCTCATGTAGTCTTGCTCAAAACGGCTGAGATTTGCCACATCCAACCCACGGCGCCGCCCACAGCCACCAACACCGAGAGCACAATGGCAGCAGTGGAGTGACTGGAAGCACCTTTAGAGGAAAAAAAAACTCAATTCGTATTAAAGACTGAGATTAAAACATTAAAATCGCACCAAAGATACCAAACTACAATCTTAAGCATTTCCTGTTTATGTCCACAAAGTGTCAGAAAGAGGCGAATCACACCGTATGGACAAGATCAAACATTTATCTCTATTGTCACAGCAGTTCTACTCTCACTTTCCGGGAACAAGTCCGTCTCATGGAGGGGGTCACTCATCGCCTCACTCTTAGGGTTGCTGAACACGCAGGTGTAGCTTTTGCTCAGGTCTTCAGTCTTCTCCACCACCAAGGTGCTTCCCTCCTCGACCGCACCGCTGTCGTCTCTCAAAATATTGCTTGGTGTGTTTGGTCTCTTCTCCCACACAGAGCAGCAGGCACTGGGTCTCATGTGAGCCATGGTCACACTGGGTTTTGGACCTGAGTTCTGGGGAGGAAAAGAGCAACTCAATTGAGGTGAGAAGCTGCTGGCTGTATCCATGCTGAGTACCTGCTGACCTCGAACACATGACCCTGGAAAGAAAAATCGGCAGCAAATCTGAGCAGCAGCAGGAAACACCGCACGTTCCTGGACCGTCCTGACACTCGGCCGTCACCCTGCCGGAACACTGGAAGGTCCTCCTCGTGGAAGGAGTAGAAAAGCGGGGTCTGTTCTGTGCAGCGATGGGCTGAAACATGGTAAAAACACAGTAAACACGCACTCCCTGTGACAGCATGACACCAGAATCTGGAAGGCATTCATGGTCAACAAGTAACAGGTCCACTTTTCAGAAAGCCTCTTGGCTCACTGCTGAGCATTAAGAGCAACGTCCTCACAAGCTGCGACAAAACTCGGTCCCTCATTTTCAGACATAACTTCTCCCCCCACAACATCTGTCATATTCTGTGCAAAAAACAAAGACAGTTTTCTTTAACAGTGGTTTGAAAATAATAACTTACATTGTTAGTTACCCATAGTCAATCTTCAAGGTTTCTTAATGAATTATACTGAAGTTCTATCCAGGTTTTACAATTATTCCCTATTTAATTTCCCAGTAACTCCCCATTGGAATTCTCAATGGCCTGAATGTAACTTCTCCCCGAAGTCATTTTGCTTTTAGGGAGCAATGCCTTGCCTTTGGACCCATGTAACTCTCGGAGGGCAAAATATACTTTCTTTCTAAAAAGAATTTGTTCTTTGTTTCTAAATAATAATACAATAAAAATTTCCTGTAATTTTGTTGGTTGTGAGGTGGGTCTATTTTATCTAAGGTTGAATGTGGAGGGAGCTTGAGTGAGTTATGCGGCAGTAGAGAATTTTATATATATTTTATTTTGTTTTAATAAATTAGTTGAGTTCTCAGCGAGATTCCCGTCTCAAGAGTTTTATCTGCCACTTAGATTACAGGCGGAACCCAGCACCTACTAACAAAAAGGAGCCTCACATCACAGGTCCTTAGTATATATCTTGCTTTTCTTGGCTGAAAATGGCTGGCAACATAGACTGGAAAAATGTTGGGGACCATTCACACTAAATATTTTTAAAATATTGCAAACAAAACGAAAGCTGACTAGAATTAATTCGCCAGTTTACCCAAGCAAATATTTTCTCGTGTACATTTTACAAGAGATCTTGACATCCGCTGGTTGTGCCATGCTGACATGGAAGCTGTTGTGCATATTTTTTGGGAATGTCCTCACACTATTCCTTTTGGAAAAATTTCTGTTCATTTTGTTAAGCAAATGTCTTTAAGATTTTTGCATTGATTTATAAGGATGTTTGTTTGGTTTTTGAGTCCTAGTTAACAGAAGAAAAGTTCACTTCCTTATTAACCTTTAATATTGGCTAGAATTTCGTAATACATACATGTTGTGAGAAATTCTTGAAGTTGAGCTCTTAATGCATGTTTGTCTTATGTTAAAATTATTAACCAATAGTGTAGTAGTGGATGTTTTATGACGTGTTATCCAGCATATTGTGCTTACTGCCATAAAAGCACTGGGACTTCTGCCTTGCTAGAATGTTAGGTATTTAAGAAGGTACCTTGGAAAAACAAAAGAGAGAACTTAAGGAAGGGAAGCGTAAACTACAGATAAGGTGAGTTAAAGGGTCGAGGAAATTGTCAATTTAGCCTGGGCCAGATCTTAGTTGTATGTAAGGAGAAATAAACCGAAAATTCCCTTAACTGGCTCAAATTGGAGTCACTCCACCACTTACGATGGGATAGTGATTCCTTATAACAGCTGCGTCTAAAAGAATCACGTGACAAAGAACAGAAGTGAAAAACTTGAGGCATGTATACCTTCCAAACTGTTGTATAAATAATCCCTGTATCCTTTGTTCGGGAGACTCTTTTCGAAGGGGCTCTCCCGCACCGGTCTGTGTTCTATAGAACAATAAAGTATAACTCTCTCTTCACCCAAAGTGGCTTTTTTTTCCACAACGTAAATTCATGGGCAGACAACCCCTTTTTCTGGTTTTTCAGAAGGAAGTCAAAGAATATTTGCATAGAATTTCAACATTTGCAAGTGCAAACCTTGCTAAGATCTTGGCGATGGTATGTTCTACATTTAGTATGTTGACCTACAGATTTGATATATTTTTGCCTTTGTTTTTATCCCTAGCTAAATGTTAGTTTTATTTTATTTTTCTTTCTTTTAATATATGTCTTGGTGTGTTGCAGCTAGTGTTGTATACTTTTTATTATTGTTATACTATAAGTGTTTGAAGACTAAAAATAAAAACTTTGGGCCACTTGGCTCCTGCTGAAGCGCCCCCTCTAGTGGCCCAAGTGGCGAACAGCCATTACGCGCGTCACTGCCCGCAGGAGGTGAAGTTGGACCCTAAAGTGACCAACTTTAAACATTTTAGTCTCTCCTCATCTCTACACCTTCTCGCTACACCTTTACATCCAACACAAAGTCCTTGTCTTACTTTAGAAACTTGGTTGCAGTCATCGTCCACCCCTGCTCTCGCAGACTCAAGGGGTACCCTTTTATTTCTACTTATTTCTAGTAGGAGCCAGAGTTTGCTCCTTGCCAGTCTTTGCAGCGGTTTTGTTTCTTGTCCTTTGTTTTTTTGTGCTTGCCCTCAGTAAAATGCTCTTCAGAGTTAAGACTGTGGTGTTCCACTAGTGCCTCCTCCACACCCTCAGCCTCTGACAACTTCCTACGTTTTGTTACTGAAGCGGCCATGGGCGTAACAGTAGGTTAGGGGTATTAAATGCATTTTTGACTTAAGATGGGTTTATTGGAACGTAACCCCGCATCATAAGATGGGGACCAGCTGCGAATCCTTACCAGTAATCCAAAACTTATCACTGGTCACGGAAATGTTTACACTGCCATCTCAGTCTGCAACATCCTCTGGTTTCCTGTTGATCCAATTTCATCTGGTTTCGGTTTCAGCTCTGGCAACTTTTCAGTGGGACTTTGTTCTTTGTTCTCCTCATCTCTGGCGCCCACCTGCACCTCTTCTGCAGGGCTCTTTACCAGCAAGAATCCTTGCATAATTCGGCCCTGGTCACATTTAATTCTTATCTTCAAAATGAAGCATCTTCTCCATAACAACTTATCTTCATGTTTTGCAACAAAACTGGAAGCCATTTTTAAAGAATCTATGCAGTGTATGGTTTTTAATGTATGATGACACTATGTAAATGGATGTGCCTTGAAAGTCAGTATTTCATTTTATAGGTTTAACTTCTGGAGTTTAAACTTAAAAAAAATTATTTTTATAGCAGTATAGTAGTGATCTTGGTTTACATCAACGAGTTCTTTACTTTCACTTCTTCAAAAATTGGGTGGTGTCTCTTCAGCAAAGAAGAACAACAACACTTTTATTGTTTTCACAAGCAAGATGGAACCTCGGGTCCTGGAAATTTGTCCTTCAATGTTATTCTAGATCCCTTCAACTTTGAGGAGAACAATGTCTGCAAAAACAGGTATCATGTAGAGGTGCTGTGTTTCCATATTATTGCTTTTGAATTATTGAAAAACTATTGAAGGCTTCAAAAACTGAGCCATAATTTGAATGTCTTAGTAAGACTGTGGATGTTTTTCTGAGAAAAACGAGTAACTAGGAGCTTCGCCTTGCAGTGCATGTTCCGCGTTCCTTTTATACCCTTTTGTGCAGGTGGTACAAATGCTGGATTGTCTACGCAGCTGTTTCGGGTTTTTGAACCCAGCACACCCCTCAAAATACCCTGCAAAACAATGCCGCTCAATGCCACTCACTAAACCGAACCTGAGTCTCGTTCAGGTAAAGCAGCAACATCCAAAAAACCAAGTGCACATGTAGCGAGAGCAACAGCAGGAAGGGTGCTAGAAGGGGCCCTGTAAATAGATGCTCATGTTAGGTTACTTGCTTTTACCTTTATTACCTCCTTTTCCAGTCTGACATCTATCATTATTCCTATTTACCATTTTTCTCTTTTATTCTTGTATCTTCCTTCTTCTTCTTCGGCTGCTCTATTGCAAGGGGTATACAATGACTCAAAAGCTTCCACTTCCTCCTGTCCTCTGCATCTCTCATCTCTTTATTCTTGTATACTGTTTCTCATTGTTGTTTCTTTCACCTTGTAAAGCACTTTGAGCTGCAGACTACTGTATGAAACGTGCTATACAAATAAATGTTATTGTTGTAATAGGACTGCAGGTCTAAAGCTGTTAATGGGAGAATATTATTGTCGGATGCGTGTGTGTGCGTGTGTGTGTACACGAGTGAGTGTTTGGACTTAAATTTGCTTTTTGTCTGACTGTTTTTGTTATCCTACATAGCAGAGCAACCTGTAAATGTGTGTTTTTCTGCAGATGATCAAATATCAACTGACTAAACAAAAGGGGTAAGCGGGATGCTTGCTTTAGTTATTGCTGTTTGTGGATTCTGTCTCTGCATGCTGCTGGCAAAACAGTTATGTTCTCTTGATAGAGGATTGAATGAAAAAGAATTATTTGACTTCAGGTTGAAGAGATTCTTAAAATGGAGTCATTCTCCAGTCCAGTAAAAATAGTAAGAATGTAAATGTTTTCTCTCAATCCGCATGGCTACAAAGTAAATGCATAAACCAGCAGAAAGAACCTGGTTTTGATGCATGTAAAATGTCTCATGAGGGGGCTGGCCATCTGTCTGGACAGGGTGCTCCAGGTGAGTGAAGAGCAGATCTTCATCATTAATCTGTACTATCGATGAGAATAAATGCAGAGGAAGCAACACCTGTACAGGTAAAATATGTGCTGGACATTGTAGCTTTTGGTCTCATCTCGGTGCTAGATCCTTCTCTGGCCACCTCCATGGACATCTCTCATACTACCTTCAGCAGCAGTCAAAAGCCTGGGAGTAGAAATGATTCTAACTGCCTTCCAGTAGCTGCTCACATCACATCCAAGACTTTAGTTACAACTTAAGCCCTGCTGTCACCTGCATGACCCAGGACCCATCCATCACCGCAGCAAAGAGAACTATGTTTCTCCACCTCTAGCCACTTGTCTATCCCCCCTTGCGAGGATCTAATTACAAATCCTATTTGGTCTCTATTTTCTGCCCTTGATGGCCTAAAATGACATTCTTCAGATTGTCAGAACTGCAAGGTCTGTCTCTGTACTCAGAATTGATATCTTCCAACCCCACTTGTCCTTATCTCCTGAAACCGTAACAAGTTAGTCCTAGCTACCTGGCACTACCATGTGCTGGAAGTGGTCCCTTTACAGATACTTACTGGAATGCAGGCACCGTGAAAATGGAGGTATTAACCAAGCACTGTGTTTTACAGCACAAGAGCCGTGCTGTCCAGCACAGCATCAAACAGGACAGTTACAGTGAAGAATTAAACCAGCGCTTTATGCTGAGATGGGCTCCTGAGCTGAGAGGTTTGTCTCATGCTCACCTGCAGCAGGTAAACATGTTACTGCACTTAAAGGCAGTAGGCTGGGCAGCGGCACTCAGAGGGTCCTGGCTCAGGCCAGACCTCTCTGTTGTGCCTTTGAGCAGAGTGCCCCACCTAACTGTATAAATGGGTATTGACTATAAGCAGCTCCCAACATGTTTAGGTCACTTTGGAGAAGAAGATGAGTTGATGGATTATATCAGAGACACAGGGGTATCAGCATAGTAGGCGATCCACAGTAGGTGTGGGCAGACTTAGAAAGGTCGAAGTACAGATGGGTTCAGGCTTGTGAAATTACAGTAAACAACTGTTAGCGATAAGGGGACAGGGTATGCAATATATTTACCATTCAGCCAAACATCTCAGGGCACAATAATTTCCAGCAAATGAAACATTTTAGGAAAACCCGGAATAGGTCATTTGCCCCTACCTGAAGTAACCAGGTTGTGGTGTCACAGGGTGCAGGAACGGAAGGTTCTTCTGGAGGCGCACTGGGAAAAAAGAGTCCTGAGGAAGAGATGGAGGACAGAGACTCAGGACTCCACCAAGGAAGAAGCTTGGAAGGAGGGCACAAAGCATCCTTTGCCAGTGGAGCCCAGGGGCTGGAATCAAGCAAGGTCAGGGGTCGCAGGCACATCAGTCTCAGAAGGAACAGAACAGAATCTGTAATGCAAGAGGTAATGTACAGCAACAGTTTTTACTTGGGTGCAGAAGGTAGTGTACAGATCACAGCTGTAGTCAAAGATATTTTGTCTTGAATGACCCCCAGTAAATATTTTCCTGTTCTATAAATTTAAAAATACCTGTATGCAGCTCAACAATGTATGACTAAATATAACCATGTCCTAAGCTGTTAACATCATAAACTTGATGAGTTAACACCATGGGTATCCTGTAATACACAGTCACCTCAGTATTTCTAGCAGAGTTCAAGCTAAGTTTGCCAGCAGACTGGCAACAGTGGATCTTTGGACCCAGCAGAGCTCTGTTAGTGCCAGTGTGTGTGGGTCATCTAACTGTTGCGCTGCTCCCCGCAGGGCTCTGTGTGTCTCGGTCCAGGATGTGTGTAAGATTATGGGACCTGGAAGCCAGTGGAAGGAGGAAGCTCTCCAACACACTCCCTGTCATGGAGGTTCATCATGGGCTGTGGTCCAGAGCAGCCCCTAAGGGGGTGAGGCCAATGGGGGCAGACCTGTGGTTAATGTGTCCATCATATCAGGGAGACAGTGTGGATTTACCTTTGGGTTCAACCAAAACCCCTTAAGGACACTATGGCCTTGAAGCGTGCGTTTAAGAACCTTGTTTTCCAGGGCTCAGCTCCTCAGCGTTGGCTCAGAACCAGGCAGAAGTTGAAAACATCAGGTGAGTTTTACTTTCATGGTTTCTTATTTTGATGAGTATCTATGAGTAAGAGCTTACAGGTGTTACTCTTAGACAATATTAACTATTAATACCTTTACAGTAAGTATTACTGCCCTCAAATAAAAACGGCATAAAACATGTAAATAAAGGCAGAAGTCTGTGATTTTAAATGATTTATTCTTTCTTTACCTTATCAGCAAACTACATTCCTGCTTTAGGTATATCATTCATTGTTTGTAACCATGTTTGTGTTACACAAATTTTCTTCTTATACATTTTTAATGAAAGGGATAATGGAATCACAACTAAATAAATATTTATTTCTCCAGTGTGGGCTGGATTCTTGAGGCAAAAGGTGGGTAATGTTGAGAAAATTTTTCAACAATGAATATTTGTCCCATTTGTTTTAATCTCAGAATGTACAGGAAACACAGCAGTAATATGGGAAATGTTTATTTTTGCCTTTAAAAGGCAAACCAATACGTCTTTATTGAGCTGTGCATTTAATAAATTCTGTCAATGATGCTAAACAGCATTGCTAGTGAGTTTAAATGCACAACTGAATGTCAGATGTGAAACCCAAGAATGAAAGCACAGTTTGTGTGCTGTTTGTTATTAAGATTAAGATCTGAAATACAACAAAATCTACTTTATTCGAGATGTCCTGAGGACCAGGACTACTGCATATTAATAGCTTCAAGGGGCATTTAGCTTCTTTTAGTAGCAGAGCTTCATTCTGTTTGCAAGGTTGTGGATGTAAAACCACACATCATGACTGGGTTCATTCTCTTCCAGCTGACATCACCCTGGATCCAAAGACTGCAAACACAGATCTAAAGCTGAATCGGAACAGAAACAGTGTGAAAATGGACACGATCATAGAGAGCAAAGACAAACACAGAAGGATCCACAGAGGGCCTCATGAGTACAATGGATGGTGGTGTGTACTGGGAACAGTGGGATTCACTGCAGGGAGATATTACTGGGAAGTGGGTGTTAAGGGAAAGAGGGAGTGGAACTAGGGTGATGAGAATCGGCCCTAGGAAAGGCTTTGCAGATGAACACGCCCGGTCTGGTTGCTAGACCTTACGGCTCCAGCTTGACTGTTAGCTGACAGTTCGGTCACTAAACTGCCGGTGATTCGTTCCTTCCAAGGTGGGGATCTACCTGGACATAGAGGAGGGGCAGCTCTCCTTTTACGATGCAGAGAGGAGAAGTCACATCTACACCTTTAATGATACCTTCACGAGAAAGGTTTATCCAGTGTTTGGCACCACAAGCTGAACCAGAGCCCTTGTCATTCTGTAGGAAGTTTCCAGCTGAGTCAGCACCTTCAAATCTTATTTTCCTGAATTTCGTTTATGAATGAATGTACAACTGTAAAAAGAAAATCAGACTAAGATCAGACATCAAAATGAAAGCAAAGCCCAATCTCAGATGTTATTTTGTATGGAACCTTTTGTATTAGTTTTTGCATGGTTTTTTTTTCATTTTTAAGGACTACTTAAAAGTTAGACCCTTCAAGATGCTGAAAAATTAGTTCATGCCTGTTTTAGTCATCTAGGTTACCTGTACCGTCCAAGAATGTACTATAAATACCTCTAATGGTTTTATAAGGCCTTAAAATAATCTTGCTCTATCCTACATAGTGGAATACCTATCCCCCTACAATCCAAGTTTGTCAGGGATCTGTGCCTGTACTCATCTTTGCTAGTCTATGCTGTCTTTCTGGTTGTTCTATGCTGGTGATCTGTGCACGCCGCCACATAATCAAAAGCACCAAGCCCCTAAATTGATGGGTATAAGAGAACATCACAGAGACCAACGTGCAGCAGAATAACAAAGAGGCCCGATTTAGAAACTTTTTGTTAGGTAGAATGCCCAGTGGGAGCTGGGTGGTCTTTTGGCCTTGGAACCCCTGCAGATTTTGTTTTTTTCTCCAGTTGAATTGTGTTTTGTTTTTTCTGTCCTCCCAGCCATCTGACCTCACTATTTTTATTGTAAATTTACTCTCTTTCATATAATTGCCTACTGTTAACTGTTTTTCTGCTCTGTCACCCTGTAAAACACTTTGAGCTAAAGTTCTGTATGAAAATGTGCTATACAAATAAATATTTACATGTGTACATATTTAGACTTTCCCCTTATGCTTTAAACAATTTCTGTACTTGCTATACAAAAATAATGCAAACTACATTCCTTTAAATTGGTTAATGTTCTACCTAAATATGTGCTATACCGGAAAGAATGGGTTGTTGGGAATGACCTGCACATTTTGACCTGTGAGCGCAGCATTTTTGACACTTTATTTGTTGTCAGAATTGAGTTGTGATGGCCGCTCCAGCACCCACACAGATGAGTGGATAGTTTAAGTATTGCTGTGATGAGGGTAGCAGGTTAGCCTGAGCAGGAGAAACCACCAGTGGGTGAAAATGAAACCACTTCAAATAGCAACTGCGTGGTGAATGTTTCATATGGCGGTGCTGATAAGTTGGACAACGCTTGGTAAGATGCGATGGGTAAAAAGCAGTTAAATATCTTCAGATGTGCAATGTGTCAACACCGACTTTTATGAATGCGCCTCCCATAGCATAGCTCTAAGGTTAGAGACAAAGTGAAGAAGCTATAAATGTACAGACGTACGATCAGCAGGACCCTTAAAGCAATGGAAACTTTCTAGTTTGCCCACTTTGTCACCAGTCATTTCCCATTTCTTGTAAACAGTGCATAAACTTAAACTTAAAAAAAACTAATCTGGAAACAGGAAAGAAGAAACCCGCTTCAATTACAGATCGTGTGTGTAGATACATGTCCCAGGTCAGGAAGTGTGGTATGCACAGCACTAAAGCTCTCGCTCAGAAGACAAACACGGGTGAAGCTTCAACTAAAGTTTCAGTCAGAAAGTGGTCTTGCATAACACGATGGTGAAAGATTTTGTCCAGCCTGGCACAAAAACAAAAAGGAAACAAAACGAAAGTGATCCATCCACCCTGCTTGTGTGCTGCTTAATCTGAGCAAGTCATGGTACTCAGTGTTGGCCTGTTTCACAGCACTAACCAACGCCCATCTTAAATGCACACCTCCTTCAGGAGTAGCCACAGGATTAGAGGATTTATAACAAGAAGTTACTATTTACCTTTCCATTCTGACTGGGGCAGCTCCATAAGTTGCATCTAGCATAAAACCACCTCCAACCTTTCCATGGATGCTGTGGCATGATGATGTCCCACGTTGCTGGGGGCTGGGCAGGTTCCTCTGTCACATGGTGAACAGCAGCAGGGGTGGTGGTAGGCAACCAGCTGTGGTAAATTTAAACAGAACTGCGGCAACCTGAAGCACAGGTGAATGCGTAACTGGCTGCAGACAAGATACATCAAGATTTACCCTGAGGCCTTTTCTCCTAATTTCACCAGGGGAACACACAGTACACACAGAACTCCGCCTCTCGAAGGTAAAAGCAATAACATCACAGTTGAAAAAAATTACTTTTTACCCATCCATCACACAAACACACCCTAACTAGAGTTTTGAAAAATGTTCACCTTGGAAGGTTTCAAAAGGCTCCATTTTTAGTGCCCTAAAACGCCATCTACAGGTGAACAAGAGGTAAGAGTGGAAAGAAAAAGCTGCGTTTTCAAAAATATCCGCATCCATGTTGTTACGGTTCTTGTTTTTTTTTTTCTGTTCACGCGGTCTCTCCATAGGGGTTCGGCGTTTGACTGGTCCGTGACCAGAGATTGGTCCGTCGGCGGATAGCGTCACCCTACTAGCCGCTTTATCTGCACGGACCACCATGGAGGCAGCGGCAACAGCTTAGTCTTGGTCATGTTTTGTGGCATTCTATGTCTGGCGGGGGATTTTGCTGTTTGCCCTATTTGTACAGTGTTAGCACCAGAGAGTGTACAACCCTTGTTTTACCTGTTGCTAGCACTTTAGGGATCTGTATATAGTTTCATCACCCCCCACTGTAAATAAATCTCACTTGGTCACTGTATCGGGTTCATTGTTAAAGAAGGTTCTTCCCTACCACCACATACATACTTTCTCTTAAAATCGATCCTTAAAATTAGTCCCTAGCCATGAGCCGGGTTGCTTATTAGCCAGTTTGCACTTAGAATATCTGTCTCTTGATAAAAGTAGAGCACGCTGCAGCTTCCTGCTTAAATGGTGTTATTATTTATAAAGGTTAGCGCCACCAACAAAGGAGCACTGGCCAGTAATATTTGTCCGCCTTTTTTTTTTTTTTTATATATAAATGCAGTCAATCCAGACTTTTTGAGAATGATACAATATTGACAAAATGGAACAAAATAAAAAGAGAGACAAACAGGTAGCCAGAGTTTCAATATCATATAAACCTGAATGTGAAAACCACACTCAAGTCTATGAGTCCAATCTGGTGTCCAAAGACACACAACCTGTACTTCAAAGGCAGCCATTTAGCCCCCCACAATCCATCAGTCTATCAGAACCCAACTTGGTGTGGGCATGCTGGTGTCTGGATGTGACCTGGTCAGTAAAGCCCACCTTAGGTACAGCGAGGCGCCAGTCACGTAAAACAGGCAAGTGATGTAATTACTTCTTCTCCAGTCTTGGTTGATCAGGCAGCATCAGACCAGGACTTCACCGGATATCCCAGCCCACAGATTGGGAGCGTGGATTTAGCAGCTCTCGATCAGCATGTCCAGACTCTCGTGCGTTACATCTGACCCATCCTGACGCCTCATCTTTTCGCTGGCTGCTTCTGTGGATTCTCTTTCGAACCCCTCTGCTTAGAGCAAGCGCCTCCAGCGTGCAGGATGGTATGGAATATTCCAGTCTGGCAGACATGAGCTTTAGAAAAGAAGACTATTATTTAACATGTTTTTACATGCAGGCAGACAGTTTAACAGCCTGAATTCATTGCATTTTTAAAAACTCAGAATCTTCATCATCTTCCAGAACGAACAGAGCACTTCTGCTCCTGGAGGGAGAAAAACTGGAGGGGTTTCATCAGGAGGGCAAGTTATCAGAAGGTCCGAGAGCAATGTCCCCAGACTGCAGCAAAAAGGAGAGGAGATGCACTCACAGCGGAGAGATCCTCAAAAAGTTAACTGGATGCTCTTCTGCAAGAGGCGGATGGTGGAGCAGAATGCTTGTGGCCTGTCGCTGAGACAGACATCATTCACTTGTTTATCACAAGTGTAAGAATCAAAACAAGCAAACAATGAAATTGGGAATGAAAGGAGAGTCATTGACTGCCACAACACTAACCTGGTCATATTCACTGCATTGGTATATTAAATACTTAATTGTCCTTCTGACTACCTGTTCTTCAGCTTCTGTCGTGGAAGGGTGAGCAGCCCGCTGGAGCCCAGGTGAGAACTACGGGTGACTGGACTTTTCCAGCTCCTGGCCCTGGCTCAGCAGCTTCTCCCGTATACATCCGGAGAATACACCCTCGACGACACACAGAGTACCATCTTTCCTGCTCATGCTCATCTGTACACACACAGCACACTAATAATTTGTTTCACTGTAAACTTCCCAATCTAGGACACACAATTATGAGTAATTATTTTCGCAATCACGCAGATGGTCCAAAATAATCTGTAAAGACACACAATCTTTAACCTGCAATACAAATTCACAAGCATCACCAGCACACCACAAGGGATCTGCTGTAAATATCAAATACGAGTTGGTGTTACAAAGCGTAATGGAAGCTTCCTGTGATCATGCCAGGTGCAGGCACACTCACTCTATCGCCAAGGCACAGCCTCCAGTACCTCCAGGTGAAACATCTCGTGGCGGAAGCCAACACGATAGCTGCCTTCACCCTTCCGGACCTGGTAGCACGCTGCTGGGGGAGTCACGTCCAGGTCCAAGTCAAAGGGGGTCAAACACCACCCCTAGATCCAAGAGAGTGAATGAGCAGCCCCCTCTGTGGTAGTGGCTGCCCAGCTAAGCCTGAGGACAGAGACATGGGGGAACAAATGCAGTCTAACTACCTGGATTCAAAACCTCCATGAAAAAATAAACCCTTCACAACCACTAGAAAACGTCTAGGGAATCCTTTAATAAAAAACAAAAATGTGGTTCTGCCAAAAAGGACCCGTGTGTTTTGTGTCCAGCACCAAATCAGAACTCACCTGTGGGGGAAGTGGAGGGAAGTGACCGAATCTCCTGGTTTGAAGTGCCAAAGGAAGCTCATGTCTCCTGGGGAGAGGGGAAGAATCAAGGAGCCTAAGCATCACACATCTCTCTTTGGGGGCACTATAAGATCACTAGAGGTGCTCCAACACTTTGGATGGTGAAATCCACTTCCCCCGGAATCCCAGGTGTTAAATAAAGAAAAGTTCTCCCGTGGGGTCACTGCAGTCTCATTCCAACACTTATTTCCAATATTGCCAAACAAGGAAGTACTATGACATCTACAGTGATGACACATAGCTCTCTGACTCCCACCTTTGCGGACTCCAGGAAGGCTGATAGCCACTGTCCCCATCTCCCACACCCTCGTCCACCAGTGCCAGGCTGCAAACTCAGTCATCTTCCTCCGGTCTGGGCCCCCACCGTGCTGTTTCAGTCGTTTCTTTTTTCCAAAGGACGCTGCTGAGGCTCTTGGTCGTTTTTGGGTTCAGCTCAGCTTCTGCTCCCATTAAGCCATAGACAGGTTGACCCTGTTTCCCTGCAAAGGTAAGAAACGTGCAGGGTTCTTTGGAGTACAACAGTGTTCAGGCAGTGAACTTACCTACAACACACAGATGCATATTAACTGGTACTTGGGTAACTGCTGTTTCATGTGTTCAACGCACTGAAATATGAAGAATTTTACAGTATTTGGAATATTTTGGGGCTTCTCAGATGAAGCCGGAGCGAGGTTCCGGCTTCCCGATGTTTCAGTTTGTGGAATTTGGGCCACTTCAATGTTTCTGAACCACCCCGGAATACCCAGGTAAAGGAGGTCTATTTACAAGGACTTTTTGTTGTTTCTCCATTAGTAAAGAAAAGCCTGAACACTGCGGCAGTGCTGAGAAGAAAAGGAAAACAGCAGAGCAGCCTGGCGTTTTGTCGCCGACTATAACCATCTTTACCGCAATCACGCCTCAAGTTCAGGGATTCGGAAACGGGCAAAGATCGTTTGAAACCCGACACAGTTTTACTTTAACACTCGAGCAAAACTGCAACTGGATGATGAAAACGACTTCGTTTAAATCCACAACAGCTTTTGAATGAAATCGAAAAACCGCGAATACGCAAACGAAGCGCAATCAACCAATAAGACGCAGCAGCGCAAGGGCGACCAATCAGAAGTTACAGCTCTGGCCGCCGCCGTTAAAATGGGCAAACACAGCGCGCATCCATTGAGAGCAAGAAACACAACTGGAGTTAAATCATGAATGGATGGTAAAAATATTGAATACCTGGTGAAATCCGTTAAAACAGCAATCGATACTACTTGCTTAATGGAGAGCAAATGTGACAAACTTGCAGCAAAGTGCAGCGAAGCCCGGGAACAGCAACGCCATCTCCAAGGTTTTTCCTCTCTGCTCGTAAGCATGGTCGCTGCTCCTCTGCGGGATCTACCTGTGCAGCAAGTTTGTGCTGCAGCAGAAATAAAAAGGTGAGACGAAGGCGAGAACAAGTGCACGTCCCTCGGTGACGCGAACGCTGCGATAAAAATTGCAACTATGAATCCTGTGGGTGCCTTGCGGAGGGCCTTGCTTTCCTGCGCTTTACGTAACGCGCAAATGCTTGCAAAAGGCCCCTCGCCATTACTAAAATATTTCACACAGAGCAGAAAGCTGAAGCAGAAATGAATCCCGCCGGATCTGCCCAAACGAACGTTTAGAACAGATCTTGACACATCACTAACTCGTTGTGCCGATGCGGACTTTGGAAGCTGTTGTGCATATTTTTTTGGGAATGTCATCATACCATTTCCTTTTGGAAAAAATTCTGTTCATTTATTAAGAAAAACATGTTTAAAGATTTTTTGTTTGGGATGTTTTTGTTTGGTTTTATAGAAAAATTCTTCCTTATTAATCTTTCGATATTGGCTACATTTCACGTACATACATGTAAATTCACCCTTTTCTGGCTTTTCAGAAGGAATTCAAGCGAGATTTGCGCAAAATTCCAACTTTTTTAAACGCAAAAACCGCGTTTAAAGACGCGCGACTTATATGTTCTGTGTTTGGTATGTTGAGCTACAGATTTTATATATTTTGTCTTAGTTTTATTCCTGGCTGAAGACTACTTTCTTTTCTTTCTTTTATGTATACACTGCACTGTGTTGCAATTACTATTGTATACTTTTATTATTCTAATACAAGTGTTTGAATACTAAAAAAAAAATAACATTTTTGGGCCACTTGGCTCCTGGTGAAGCCTTGCCCCTAGTGGCCCCAGTGGCGATCCCTTGTCGAGTAGCTGCAACCTGCAGGTGTTGGTTCATATCTCACTGTAAGTCCTGCAGTGAGGCTAACGAGGCAGAGAAAGAGGGAACTGTTGGGGCAGCAGCTGCCGCTTTGCTGTCAAAGGACATGAGTTTGAATCCCTGCTGTGGACGGGCTCCCTGTTTTTTCCTTGTTAACAGAGCTGGTGCTTCAGACAACTGAGAAGCTCCATCAGTCATTTGATATTTTAGCAGTTTTCTGTTTTGTACTTTTATGAAAGGACATTTCTGCACGAGTGCTTCTCCAAAGTGTAACTACTTCTGAGGCATGTTTTTTTGTTGCTCTGCCGTCAGAAACCACACGAAGCCCCTGTTGTCCGCGGGTGGGGCAGGGAGATCAGGCTTGGCTGCCACCGGCCACAAACGCAGTGACCTTGAGCTGCTGCAGGTTTTGGGACAAGGCGGGTGGTAGCCGTTATGTTTGACAAAACTTTTGACACTTGAGAATGCATTCATCCATACAGAGTAAGGTTCTTGATCCAGGACTGGTTGGCCAGAAGCGGGATCACGAACCTGCAGCGGTGCCACCACATGAACACAGAAGTACTGCGTGTGTTAGAGCCCCACTAACAAACCTACCTGCCAACGGGAAGAAAGCGGCTGACGCCTCCGTCACCTGGAGCAAGGACAGCGTCACGGGTTGTGTACCGCTACGAGAACCGTGGATGGACAGTGTTTAGAGTAAAGGCCACACCCCCACCTGCTAGACTGACACATACATGCACACCTGGGACATGAGCATCAGGTGCAGCCTGGCGGTCTTTCTCAAGGACAGTCGTTATTATTATTATTATTAGTAAGTTTTAATTCATCACTTTGACAAATTCCCATTCTGATCTTTAAAATGAGTTTGGGTGGCCTGGGGTTCAAGAACATTGCCCCCTGAATTTGATGCTTGTGCTCACTTATTTATCAGATGCTTTTTCTCACATTCAACTCAGCATGAAGACTCCTGACAAGAGCTTCCAGGCTAGATCCAGGACGATCGGGGCGCCTTGTGTGTCTGTCACCACTGTGTTGCTCTGGTTTGCATCCTACAGCAACCGCCTGTGAGGAGTGGCGTTCCTGCAGTAAACACACAGCAGCAGATGGGGTTGGGCTCAGTTATGTGGCTGTCAGCTCCGGAAGGAAACAGGTCTCAAAGATGTGAGTTTGTGTAAAGGATTCAGCAGCTCCGAGGGATACAAGGGCTCATTCCTCCACTGGGGACAAAACTCCAGATCTCTTGTGTGGGGCCACCAACCAGAGCAGAGGAGGAGCCCAGTGGAATGGTACTGTGAAGAATGGGGGCAAAAGCTCTCTAGTCCTGGTGTCCCATCAAACAGACTTACAGTTGTAGCCTCCTTGAGAAACTGCTTTTGCAAAGTGTCAGTCTGGCTGTACACACTTCTGCAACTAGACCTTGGAGGTTTCTCATTCTCATTACTTTTCCTAAAAGTTACCACGTTACATATTTATGTAAAGTACGTGAATAGTTTGTTGAATGTTGGTAAATGGTGTCATTTCTCTCAATATCCACAAAATCGGACATTTCAGTAGGAATGGGTAGTCAGACACAACTTGTACCACGGTATTCTGTGCCTGCTGCAAAGGCCTGATGGTGGAGGTCGGGAGACTAGGCAGGTGGGGGTGCAGTGGACCAGATGGCACATTGCTGTATTTCCACACTTCACCTGTTCTTAACTTTCTGCCCATTTACCTGTGCAATTTTCAGAGCTCCTTCTGTATCTCTCTCTCTCCCTCTAGCTCACTCACACGCACACTGGTGGTTCCCAGAGAGGACATCTCAGTTGTGCGATGACTATTTCTGCCTTTTCATGAAAAGCACAGACTGTCGGGAGTTTCACTTTTGCCCAGCCTGCTGACTGACCCTCTCACTGGTGATCCTCCCGCCCCCCCATCACCCCCACCGTGTGACAGCTGCTGGGTATTTCATTAAGGGACCTGTGAAGTGACAAAAGCCATGTCTCCTGTCTCCCTGTTCCTCTTTCTGGTCTCCTGGTCCATGTCAGACTGCTGTAGATCTCTGGTTGACACAATTCCCAGACTCCCTGGGATGTGCTGGTCTAGAGTGATATGTGTGTGTGGAATGTCCTTGATGTTTTTATGAGTTTAAAACAGCAAATGCTTGTGAAGATGCGATGGGGTTGAGTTCACCCTCCCATCCTGTCTTCATTTCCTCGCTTGCCCACACATTCCACCACCATTAGCTTTGTCGCTAATGCTCAGAGATGATAATGAAGCGGCTAATGGGATGGTGCTGAAAAGGGACGAAGATCTGGGCATAAGTCACATCAGAGTTCTCACGTAAACTTCAGTGGTGACTCCAGCGCTGTGCCAAAAATCTCAGACCCCACTGTGGACAGTGGAATCGAACCACCTGCCGGCTGGGCTGCTGTGTTTAGCACGTCAAATACACACCTGGGGAGCTTGTTGTTCAAAAGGAAGTACCTTGTTTTTTTTACCTTAAAGCACCTTATCTTTTTCTACGCTACAGCACTTATCAACCAGGACAACATAGTCTGGTCCAGGTGCCCCTCAGGATCACGATGGTCAAGAATTATTCAGCCACAGAGAAGGCTGGGTCATTCCTCTGAAAGCAAGGTGTACAGATAGACACACACAGAGTTCCAGATGCATGGCTTTTGGTCCCGTGAGATCTCTGAGCAAGAACTCCTATTTCAGTTAAAAATTTGAAAAGAAGTTGCTGTCAAGCTCCTGCCAACTTTGACTGAGGGGCTAGCTGCTGGTGAGATGAATGTATTTAATAGTTTGCCATATCCATCCTCACACTGCTTGGGGTCGAATCCCCTGTGGTGGAACTCTCAGAACCCACAGAGACACTGTTTGAACTCCAGCATAAGGAGTCACATAATGAGCAGTAAAAACAGCAAATCTCCCTGCTGTTGATTTTTTCCCTAAAAAAGTGCAGCTTTTTTACTGCTGCCTGAGATGGAGCCCTGTGGACCTGATAGGTCCTACTGTAACACTAGTTCCCTGTGGAGATCAGAACCACGAGACCCTGGGACCTGCTGCATCGCTGAACCTGGGGGCTGTTATCCAAGATTATGAGTCAGAGCAACTTGGGAGGCAGTTGAGGAGGGAGTGCAGGGTGGCGGGTGGGACTGGGGAGTCACTTGGCAGTGGAGAAGAAAATGTTGAGAGAACAAGGCTGAAAGGAGAAGAATTAGAGGAGACATCTTGGGGATGTGTGGAATGGAGATAGGGACAGTGTAGAAGTGTAGCAGTTTGGAGTGTCAGCTTCACAACAACAGTGTTAAGTTATCATACAGGTGAATGTTACTGAAAGTGCAGCTGTGTATGGGCGGTTAACCGCTTCCTTACAGGGACACAAGTCTGAATCGTAGGGTCTTCTTGACAACGTTGAAGCTACACACCTAACTTTTCAGCCGATGCATAGCGTAAGAATTTTTTGCGGATGTGAGCTAAACACTTGTCAGTTGTGAAGAGTTCTGGTGGCATGCACATACACAGATCTGTCTGTACTTTCTGCGGTCCAAAAAGCAAAACCTCTGAAATCCGTTACCTGCTTGCTTGAAAGGCCCCGACATGGGGATGCAGCGGTAGTGCTGGTGCCTGCTGTGTCCGACTTGTGCATTTGGATGCAAGTTCAAATGTCAGTAAACAACTTAATGTGCCTTTACTATGAGTCCAGCTTTACTCTACAGCTGCTGGCATAGCTCAATGTAAAAGCCTTGCATTTGTAAGTAGTTGCTTGGGAGAAAAGCATTTGTTAAATGAGGTGTTCTTGGCACCGGGCTGCAGGATGTACCTGAAAGTATAGGATTGATGAAATAGTGAACAGTTCCATGCGACCTTGACCCTCTCCGTGCCATGATGACACACCAATGAGGTGGACACCATAAAAAAAGCGCTACATAACCGAAGTTCTGGATGAGAGCCTGACGCGGACCCACTTTCAATCCTACGTCATGGCTGACATGTACAGCTTCGGCCTGCTTCTGTGGGAAATTGCACACAGATGCGTGTCAGGAGGTGAGGCGCTTGTCTAACATTTCTCTCTTGCCGGCATGTCCTTGTCTCTGCTCCATCTCCCCCTTTCATTTGCCTTTTCTTTTCTGTGGCTGCTTCAGTGACTGGCACAATATTCCCTGAGTCCTGTAGCTGAACAGCTGTTTGATTTGTTTTTCTGTTGTTTGGGGAGATGTTTCTGCCTATCAGATTTGGATTTGGTGCTTTTCCTGTGTTTGGTGGTGGAGGTCAGTTTGTGGTTTGCCATGTGTGTGTCCTTGTGCGTTTCTGTTCTGATGTTCATGTTTGTTGTGTTCACTTGGTACGTGTGGAAGAATATCAGCTCCCCTACCATGACCTGGTACCTGAACCCCTTATGAGTTTATGGTTGAGACCGTGTGTATCAGAGGGATTTGAGCCCTCCTTCCCCAACCGATGGAGCAGCGATGAGTATGACACACACACACACACACACACACACACACACACACACACACACACATACACTTTGAAATCCCGGTGGCATAATTGGTCCAGGGTCCAGTCTTGATTTGGGGTTTTTCTTAACTGGAGTAAAGGATGTCATGAATTGGTTTTGGAAGTAACTCTGTCCTCTGCAGGTGTGATGAATTTCTGACCCGCTCTCAAATATACAAACAAGGCAAATCGTGCATATTAAAAGTGTTAGGTTTACAGCCAGAATATCAAAATAATGTTGTTAGCATCCCTGTGGGGAGAATAAACAAAACTGTAATAGTTGTTTGTCCATGCTTTGAGAAGAAAGTAGCCCTTTATGGAGGTTCCTGGTTGTAGTGGAAGTGCTTAGAGTACTTTGCAAGTTGGTACCAGAGTTATGAAGAATGCAAGAAACATGTATGCACCACAGCCACCTGCACCCAATACAAGAACCCTTTGCCATTGTTTTGAGCATGACCCAGCAGGCGGTTCTCTTGGACTGTGTACACATAAAAGAATCAAGTTTGCATGGGTTGCGCAGCTTCAGGGCGCTGGATAGCTTTTACTACAAAAATAAGAAGTAACAGGGATCTGAGTTAAATAAGTTGAACTTCTAAGTGTATTGAGCCAAATATCACGTTGATCTCTTATTAGACTTTTAGTACACTGCTATGCATTTACATACAGGCGACATTTTTCCTTTCTCTTTCCTTGAGATGTGCCTCTCTCCTGGCCATAGCAGTTCTCATCCACAGAAAATGTTCAGGTGCTGCTGTGTATGGTGAGTTTATGCCCGGCAGTTTGTTTCAGTCACTACCTGTCACAGTCAGGAAAACAATGTGGAAAGTTAGACATTTTTAATTTCTGCCACCTCCAGAGCAGCAAAATTCACACTTGAGTGGTCTGGGTGTTTTTCTGAGATGACTGCAACATGGGTGTCATAAAAAATGAGTATTGCATAGATGTGGCTCCTGTATGAAAACCAATGTTTTTAAACTAGACCTTTTTATTTGTTGAAATGAGCAAAAATAAACATTACCATTAATAATTAATAAAAGGTACAATCCTCTATGTAGTGTTTATACACATATTTGTATCTGATGAAGTCTTATTTTATGTTTTGTTTGTTTATCACCAAGTAGCACAAAAAATGTAGCCAGATAAAACAATGTCACACAAGCTTTAATTCCATTTAAATATATAAAACAGAAAGTAACATCTGCAATAGGCACTGTGACAGAAGGTGGAAATGCATTAGGTTCTCTGTTATAAACCTGGACCACAGGGGTTCACAGCTAAACCCCCATCAGAACACCCCGGGACACCCGCCCTGATTCTACCCATAAAAATGTCTGGAGTCAGAGATTATCCACATATATGGATGGCAAAAAAATGAATTTCCTAGGATACTGAATAAATTAGAAACAAACTGTACCACGGCTAACAGGTAGGATCCTCCTTTTCCCCCCTGTTGTCCCATTACTGCTTTTTGCAAATACAAAGAGGAAAAATCCCTTAGCTCCCATACATGTCCCTAAACCTTTCCACATGGTGAGAGATAGATGAGTCGGTGGCCAGCACTCTGGGGCTACAGGTGCAATGTTGTCATAACCAACCCATCTCCTCCAACATAACGGCCAGGCAGTTCAGATTACCATCAGAGAAAGTGCCGGGCCTCCCACAGATCCAGAATCACGCCGGTTGGGCTCGACGTGGTGGCAAAGTAGTTAAGGTACCTGGGGGAAAAAGGCAGAGTTACCACCCATAGTCTGACTCCCTCCTGTGACAGACATAACACTCTTTAGTTTGCATTGAGTAGCTCTGGATAAGCTGTGCAGGCTCACCTGTCCGGGTTCAGCTTGTGTGCCAGCATCCTCCAGTCATTGCCCTGGGTCTGGGGGATGTCTAGGCTGCTGCACAGCTTCTGCCTGATAGATGGGGGGATGCAAAATGCGCTGCAGTGATGTTGCTGGCGGGGTCCGTCGGCCACGTGTCAATACTCTGCGTCCTGTGGGGCGACATGGAGCAGATGCACATGTAAACACAGACCGTAAACCACACTGATGTCTGGCCATGCCCCGTCCGCTTTGGTGCGAGGGAGAGTGGAAGGGGTTAGTGGGCCCCTACCTGTCAGTATGCCCTAAGAACTTTGATCCATCACAGATCAACCAGATAGGCAAGAAGAGCTGTTTTTCCCTCCCTGCTTTCCCTCCAACTTCCCACATGCATGACGATAAAGGGAAGTAAGGTGCTTGCAGCCGAAAGAATCGATGCAACAATAAGGCTACAACTTGATGTAATAAACTGAATAAAGTGAAAGGAAAGTGCTTGAGAAACCAAAACTATAAAATTATAGTTAAGGCAAACTAAAAATTGCCGTCTGTCTACAGCAGCATTTATAATTCATCTAGAAAAACTGCCTTTAGGTGTGGCCTGAACCAAAACCTTCCCGCCGTCGAATCGGCAGTTTGAGCACACAAGACCAGCAGTGGATGTAGCTGTAATCGGACACAGTGCGAGAGCTTTGCTACTGGACAGGTTAGTCCGTTTAGCGAGAGGAACATTGACTCCAAGCATAGTGGCACTCACCTCCGGACAGGGGATGCCGTTGAGCTGGAAGATCTGTCCTTGCCCTCCACCTGGCCTTTTTGCTGCAGGTGGCTCCACGGTTGGTGCGAGCGCTCCAGGGTGAAAGGTTGCGCTGGGGCACGCTCCAAACCTGCGAGAATGCCAACTCCTGTGAGAAGGGGCGCCCGGAGCAGTCAGTTACCTGCATAAAACAACCACGAACTCTCTGCGTTTTGCCGCATTTGTTTGTCCAAAGTTAGCTGGGGGTCTTGAATGCTGGGGAGCTGGGGCTCGGGTCAGGTGCTGCTGCTTCAGATGCCGTGGATGGCTCGATCGAACACGCACGCTATGGCTGATTTTACATTGACCATTAAAATGTATTAGGTGCTTTGTGACTAACCGGGTGAAAGGGGATGAAAAAGTGCCAACAAGCTGCAAAGGTACAGAACATGCGGATGGGCACCACAGATAGCTGGGTTTACCAAAATGCTCCAAGGAGACAGGAGAAAGTAACCGCATGAGGACAATAAGCAAAAGTCTGTAGAGACGTGGCTCTCCCATCAGCTGATGTAAAATAAACTGTTAGTAAAGAAAACTTCCTCGTCTTTGCTGGGAACCGGTGAATTTCTTCCATGTCCTGAATGTGTGTGTTTTTGGCCCTACACAGGGAAACCCATAAGCCAGGGCTGTCCAGGTGCCAGGCCATCACACTGTGCGCCATGCCCCCAAACTGCTCTTACAGACACACTTGAGTGGAAGAAATAAAACCGTCATGCAGCGATAGGAGAATACCACAAACGGTTAGCTCACCTGCTGTCACATCATGCCAACATGCTGCACACTAGCAAACTACCCTACAATCTTTTTATTTTCCTTCCTCCTTGTCACTCCCACGCACCTGGTACTGGCCAGCAGTTTGCTCTACTGGCGCCCGTGTGTGATGTTGTGGATGGAGAGTCAGCCAGTTAATGGGTGCTGTCGCCAAGTTCAGGGTCTTTGTTTAGATCAGCAACTTCCTGCTCATCCGGCGTCTCTGTCTGAGGACTTCCTCCAGAGCACCCGGCGGGGACAAAGCAAAAGCACGCGTTTGTTAGCGCAACCTATGCAAGAGCTGCTGTTCTGTTGCCTGCTTGAAAAGGGGGCCTTTTGGAAAATGCTGCTGCAGGGCGATGCCGCATAGCCAGGCGTTGCCATCGACCCGGGTGCGTCAGCTTACTGTGGGAGTCTCTAAATCTTAACTGACCTTCCCAGAAGAGTGGGGCTGTTATAGCAGCAAAGGGAGAACAACTCCATATTAATGCCCATGGGTTTGGAATGAGAGGTTCAACAAGCACATATGGGGGGGTGATGCTAAAGTCCACACACTTTTGGTCATACCAGTGTACATGACCTGCATATTTGCATTAGTAATCATGATTTGCTCCTCTTCTTCTTCTTCTTCTTCTTCTTCTTCTTCTTCTTCTTCTTCATGCAGGCAGTTCCCTTCACCCAGTCTCTCAGTACCTGCTGTCCATCTCTCTGCACCTTGCAGCCAGCCCACTGGTGCTGGGATTGCCTCAGGATCTTTGCAGTCTGCACCTGGGGTGTGCCTGATAAATTGTGAGTTGAATTTTACATGAGGAAACATTAAATACACCCAATACATTTTTATATGTATTGTATGTATATATTTGTATATTTGGCTGTTCGACTGAATGTTTATTATCCTGAAGGAAATTGCTTCTGTTACAACTGTCCGATCAGCCCAGAGAGACAAACAGCTGGAAAAACACACACAGCAGGAAGAGGATAAGCAACAGTAGTGATAACCTTGTTGAATAAATGAGTATACAATAAATAAATATAATAACTACTCAAAATAGTATAAACATCAATAAGTTTTTATTGTCACATCCTTGCATGGTCTGTGACTCAATTTTTGTGCACAAAAATGTCTGAATGTCTACTTGGGGGACGGAGAGGCTCAGTGAAGGTGGAGGTGAACCTGGGCAGGTGTCAGTTCACCAAGAGAGTGCTTTGTAGAAAGACGAGCAGCAGAAGATGGGAGCAGTACCAATGAAGGAGCCTGGGTTCATGAGTTTACACCATTGTAGGGGGGCTGAGTGACATCACGTGCCATGTAAACAATCTCCTAAAACCCGACAAGTGATAGAAGGCGATTTTTTGTAGCACAAAACAACACAAAAAGTAGCTCTAGCAAAATGTTGGTTTTTCTTTGGTACAACACCATTTGTAAGAACATTATCATACAACTGTGTTGGCTATGATTCTGCATAACCTTCCGTTCCTATACGTGATAAGTGCTGTTTGAGAGTCATTCTATTATTTATGTTCATTTTTTGTTAAGAAAGGTCTTGTGGAATTGTGGTTGGTTTTATTGAATATTATTATAAGTTTGGCCTGTTGTTCTAAATGCTGTCAGAGACTTTGTCTAAAAATATCCGATATTCGAACAGTTACATTCAAACAATGATAAAGGTATACAATCCTGAATTCACGATACAATGAAATTATGCACACTAAAAAAGAAAAATGATAAAATAAAAAACATATAAAATATCAGGTGAAAATACTAAATCTAGTACAAACGTAATGTGTATTGCTTGCTTTTTGCATTTAAAAAGTTGAAGCTTTGAAGAAGTCAGCGAGTTATTTTGGTGAGTGTAGTTGCGCGGTGGTTTCATTCCTTGCCATGTTAGAAGGCAAGGAATGAAAATATTAATGATGCTGAAGAGCTGAAGCTTGGCCCTGGGTTAAAATAATTTGGCACTGGCTTTAACAGTAAAAAGAAAATAAATTTCTGTGATATATATTGACTATATATTGGCCATAATGATGTCGTAGTTGACGATACAAGAAAGTGCATTTATGATTGACTATTTAAAAATTGGTTTTACTGTGTGGTTGTGTTTACTGCTGACTGGTGCGTGTATATTTTGCTTGCTCTTCAGGATCAACTAACGCGCTTAGGCCAAGTAAAAACCATCTCTGTGTTTCCCCCTCGCGATGCTGGTAGGGGTGTTGCTGCTGCTGTGTGAAATGAAGTGACATCATACGATGCTGAGGATTCCTTGTTGAATTTTTGTACTCTAAGGTAGAAAAGTATTTTTTCTTTTCCCATGGCTCTTATGGCGATTTCAGGAATGCAGTGTCATTAAACTTTCCTTTGACCATCAGTTATTGAGCAGACCATCATTCATCTGGGCTTGAAGCACATATAGGAAAGCGGGTTGTGATCTTAAAAACCTCAGGCTGCATCAGAGGCCTTTGCACCTTTCTTTAACCTCAGGGTGACCCCCAGTGAAATATAATTTGCTTCCTGTAGGTGCTAACTTTCCTCAAACTAGTGTGGTGGGTACTGCTGTTTGTACCTTTGAGGGCTCTGAAACTTCCAGTGTTTCAGTGAAAATCATATTAGCCATGTGAGAAGCAATTTACAAGAGACTACTTTTAATGGCAAACATTTACTGCATGTTTGCACTATAACACTATGGTAGAGGCATGGAATCAATAATTGGAATGAATATTTTTCCTATGACTATGTTGTTTAAAACATTATGCCTCCAACTCTTGTGTCCTGTAACCTGTGAGCTGAATGAGGGTGCAGATGGGGAAATTGATTTCACCAAGATCATGATCGCTGCCCTGACTGCAAAATTGACTGTGAATTCTATTGCTCTTTATCCAGCGTGGGACTCGGTCAGCTGAGACCCCCTAAAACAGAAGTTACTTCCAGCGTCTAGGGGCGGTACTCAATCACAACAACATCCAAGGCTGAGGTGGACCCAAGTGCACTCAATAAAAAGGATGCACAGGTGATGACCAGGGTGTAGTGGGGGGTGAGCCAGGGTGACCCATCAGCAGAGACCAAGTCTTGGAAGAGTGGGGTTTAAATAATTGCTGGGCATGATAGGGACTGAGAGTGATAGGATAACCGTGCACCATTAATAAGTGCAGGAGTTGCGACCTTCCCAGGTGGCAATTTTATTTATGGGAGGGGAAGGAGACGAGTGGGGACTGTGGGCTTGGATTCAGCCAACCAAATCCTGAGATTCACTATTGCTCTGATAAAAAATGCGCTCTCAGACCCAGCAATCTTTTATACCATCTGATACACTCTGGTTTATCTGGGCTGGGCAGCGGCACACTTGCAATAATAAAAGGACATTTTATTAACGTTTTACCCAATGCTAGCAAAAACAGGTTTTTAATTTGTTTTAAGTTTTTGGTTTAATGTCTCAGTGCCAATAATGACAGCTCCATCAGTTGTGGTCTTGCCTCCAACTCTGGTCACCGATGCACCATCAGGGGTTCGTAGTCTCCATCTCCTGTGATCAGGTAGGCGAACCACGGCAGTGAGCTAGCCATTTTCGTGGTCGGACGTCATTGCAGCGGTGTAGCAGAAGTCTCCCTCAGAGTCCTGCACCTGCTGTAGAGAAACGGAGGTGTCAGCATAGGAACCACCTGATCTCAAAAACATCCTCACGTTTGTGTTTAACTTACCTGTTCCCTCTGAGGGAGTGATTTTCTGAATCAAGAGAATCTTGAAATAGACATATTAAACTATTAATGACGTAAAGTAATAAATCATCAATCAAACTTTAGAGATAAAAAACAGACAACATAGTTTCAACCAACAAACTTTCATTATGTACTGTGTGACTTACAGTTCTGCGATGTGCCAGTCACTTTGTCTTGAGCCCTGTACGGGATGGAAAGTAGAATAAAAAAAACTAAATAATAAACAATAGTAATAATAACAACACTGCAGCTCGGCTGTGTTTCATAAAGTGAACTCACAAGGAAACCTCACCCGTACAGTGAATTGAATTGTATAGAATTGAAAATGTATTGCTGCTGATCGGCTCATGCAGCAGATACAAGACTCCTGTGGCTGACGTGCCTGTGTTTTAGGTTGCAGATGAGGAAGACTCCAGTCTTCGGCAGCACCAGTAACCCCCGAGTCAGTGAGCCCATGACCAAACCTGTGGAACATCTCAAGGGTCTCCATCATTGCTTGCTGAAAAAACCTCTGAGGAGGCTGACTATAGCGAACATTTTTATTGGCATAACATAATATAATTTTGCAGATACTTTTACTGGTTGCAAATGATTGCATTGGCAGCAAATATGAGGATTAATGTGAATATCTTGGAAGGAAATACATTATATGGCCAAAGGTATGTGGACATTGCACATGGTGGATATGAAGGTTGACTCTCCAATATTTTAAACTAAAATGTTTTTGCTTCGGTGACACTGGGTCTCCTAAATGACTGAAAAAGCACTGAATGTCTCACTTGTTCTGCTGTTTTTTCGTGCATTTTTTTCCTTCAGAAACGTAACAGTTATTATTAAATTTTTGGTTGAAAGTCCAACTTATGATTTTTTGACTTTATCATAGTGTAGTAGCGATACATATTGTGACAGAGAAAGATGCAGAGGACAGGAAGAAGTGGAAACAATTAATTCACTGTGGCGACCCTTGAGCAGCCGAAAGAAGAAGAAGAAGAAGAAGAAGAAGAAGAAGAAGAAACTATACATATCGTAGCACCCATCAGACTCAGGAGTCAGGAGCCCAGGAAACTGTTCATTTGTTTTGTCTTCCGTCACAGCAACAAAACTCTCCAAAAAACCGCTAACAACACCAAAAACGACCCCTCTCTCCCTCCCTCTCGCTCTCTCTCTCTCCCTCTCTCTATCTCCCTCTCTCCCTCTTGCTCGCTCTCCCTCTTGCTCTCTCTCGCTCTCTCTCTATCTCTCTCTATTGTTCTCTCTCCCTCTCTCTCTCTCTCTCTTTCACTTCAACTTTCCCCTGACTTATTTTTCCCTGTACTTATTACGTTTTTTGGATTTCCTCCGCCCTGTATCTATGTTGCATTTTGGGCATCCGTCATGTCTATGAAACGTCCATCTGTGTCTGTGTCTTTTGAAAGAGGCATGAAAGTGGAAAGCCCGTAATGACTTTTAGGCTAGGCTTCTTCTTCTTCTTCTTCTTCTTCTTTCGGCCGCTCCCGTTAGGGGTCGCCACAGCGGATCAAAAGCTTCCACTTCCTCCTGTCCTCTGCATCTCTCTCCGTCACCCCCACCACCTGCATGTCCTCCTTCACCACATCCATAAATCTCCTCTTAGGCCTTCCTCTCTTCCTCTTGCCTGGCAACTCCATCCCTAGCATCCTTCTCCCGATATATCCCTGATCTCTCCTCTGCACATGTCCAAACCAACGCAATCTCGCCTCTCTGACTTTGTCTCCAAACCGTCCAACCTGGGCTGAGCCTCTAATATACTCATTTCTAATCCTGTCCATCCTCGTCACACCCAATGCAAACCTTAACATCTTTAACTCTGCCACCTCCAGCTCTGCCTCCTGTCTTTTGGTCAGTGCCACCGTCTCCAACCCATAAAGCATAGCTGGTCTCACTACCGTCTTGTAGACCTTCCCTTTCACTCTTGCTGGTACCCTTCTGTCGCAGATCACCCCTGACACTCTTCTCCATCCACTCCACCCTGCCTGCATTCTCTTCTTGACCTCTCTTCCACACTCCCCATTACTCTGGACTGTTGATCCTAAGTATTTAAATTCATTCACCTTCGCCAACTCTATTCCCTGCATCCTCACCATTCCTCTGTCCTCCCTCTCATTTATGCACATGTATTCTGTCTTAGTCCTACTGACCTTCATTCCTCTTCTCTCTAGAGCATATCGCCACCTCTCCAGGGTCTCTTCAACCTGCTCCCTACTCTCACTACAGATCACAATGTCATCTGCAAACATCATAGTCCACGGTGCCTCCTGTCTGATCTCATCTGTCAACCTGTCCATTACCATTGCAAACAAGAAAGGACTCAAAGCTGATCCTTGATGTAATCCTACCCCCACCTTGAAAGCATCCGTCACTCCTACCACAGACCTCACCACTGTCACACTGTCCTTGTACATATCCTGTACCACTCTTACATACTTTTCTGACACACCCGACTTCCGACTTCCTCATACAATACAAAACTTTTAGGCTAGGCTATGATGTTCAATAGGTGTTATGGCGTGGGCTGGTAGCAGCAATCGTGAGACACCACAGTAATAAATTTAAGTTCACATTTTACCATGCAAAATGATAAAATAGGAGTTATTCATTCATTTAAAGAGTGATTTACTTACCAGTCATGAAGATGCTGACCCGTTTACTACGTACTGAGGTGATGGCTTCATTATGGTACTTTTTCAGTTGAACATCACAGCTCAGCTGAACATCTGTTACTCTGCTGTGATGGACAGTTTTTGCCAGGATCTCCTTCCCAGCCAGAGAGACCATACAGACTCTGGACCAGAACACTTCTGTCCTCAGTGGACTTTCACTCTGGTTGCTGTAGAAACTCAGATCCTCTCTGGGCTTCAAATCAAATCCTGGTCAACTCCTCTACACTGATGTTGCCTTTTTCTGTCGAAACTCTTACTGCCAAAGGGTCTGTGAATAAATTCGTTATTGAGTTTTGCTAATAAAAAGTTATTATGGATTTAGAGAAGTTCATTCATGTTTAGACTTTGTAGGAAGACTGGCCTGTAACCACCATCTTCTTCATCTCACTGCACTGTGAGAGCCACGTTTCTCCAGTTGAGTTCAGTAAAACAGCGCAGCTCAAAAACACTTCTGTTTCAGACTGGAATGATGTTTCTCCCAAAAATTCTTCACCAGATATAAAGAGCTCACAGACTTTATACTGTGTGTTATATTTTACTGTCCTGAAAGAATCTTCAGAGAAGTCCATGTAGAAGATGTGATAATCTCCATTGTGGGCTTCATAGAGAATCTTCATGCCAGGTTGTTCCACTGCATTAAATCTTCCAGGCACTTCAGTAGTCGGTGGCATGACTGTACGTACCTGAGATAAAATTAGAGTGACAGTTCCTCCCCCAGAAGCTGTATTTTTCCAGGCATTTCCCTGATCAGAGTCATCACTGTAAATCTGCATTCATCTGAACAGAAAAATTGAGAGCTGCTTTTCAAGTAGATTTTCATTCGTATACTTTAAAAAATTGTTAAATATAAGTCTATACATTATTTAGTCATATATCAGACATATATGAATGTCATTTTCTTTTAAAAAATATTACAACATGTAATGTACCTGAAAAAGCTGCTGCCGCATCATCATTTTGTGATAATGCTGTGAAAGAATAAAAACATTACTGTCATCATTTGTTCATCTGCAGAAATTCTAAGTATTCTCACCACATGTGATTTCAAAATAAAATATAAAATAGTGTTACTTTCTCAGTGTAAGAAGCAGTGTGTACAGAATCATTGTTACACTCTGTTTCACTCTGGTAAAATGAATACAGGCAATGCAGAACTTCGTCTCTTGTACACAGGAAGCCAGAACAAATAACAGAGCTCATGGGCTGACCAATCTTTAAAAAGAAACCTTGCGCACTAGGGCATAGGGCAGCAACAAAGGCTCCTCCACTGCTGTCTATCCTTGGCCAGCCTCTCAAGGGATGCCCAGGTGTAATTGAAGTCTTTCATTTCTCCCTCTGCTGTTCTTCTCCGTTTCTGCTTTGGTTCGGCAGCGCTTCTTCTTGCCTTCTGGTGTGCAGCGGAAGGAAACTCTGGCTATGGCATCAGATTCCATCCACAATCCATGGCCAATCCATCTGTATCTCTTCCTGGTCATGAGTGTCTTCATGGAGCACTGTAGGAGTTGGAGATCTTCCAGGATCTAATATATTTTAGAAGACCTTAGTTCTTCATGCATTTAAATGTACGTTAAATGTAAAAATCACTGTATAGTATTCCACATCTACAAAAAGTACCAAGTTCACAATACAAATTTATCAGAAAATTTCTTACTGGCTTGACAGGTTGCCAACTTTTCATTCTGAAATAAATACACACAAATATACAATACACATATTTAGTTTTTTTTCTTACAACATAGGATGTATGCTGCACAAACTGTTCTGACTCAGAACATCACCTCCTGGTTTGGGAATAGCTGTGCTCGTGACATCAAGGCACTGCAGAAAGCGATCCGGGCGGCGGAACGCTGCACCGGATCTGATCTGCCATCTCTGCAGGACATCTACATCAGGAGATGCAGGACCAGAGCAACTAGGATTGTCGGTGACCTGTCTCATCCCAGTAACCATCTATTCATCTTGCTGAAATCAGGCAAACGCTTCAGAAGCATTATGGCCAGAACGGAGAAGCTGGCAGCGATAGATGCCGGCGTCCTCCACTTTTGCACTGTAGATGGTGAGTCTGGAGTGGCTGGACTCTGAGTGCAGCGCCACCTGCTGGGAGGAAACCATGCGCTCACCCTGGGGGCTGAACCAGTCCACACTGACCGAGTCGCCAATGGCTGGTGGACACACAGTGGCCGTGTGGTCAGTGCACACACTGGGCAGAGAGCCTTTGCCTGTGAAGGTGAATGTCATACCTGTGCAGGTGAAGAACTTGGACTCCCCAATGCTCAGCTCCACTTTGCTCAAAGAGATGGACACCTGTAAAGCTGAGAGAGACTAACAGTAAGACGCACGTCAACTGACGGTGTCCAAACCTCCAGCCTGGTCTTTGACCTTTTGTAGATAGAAGAACCTGCAGAAGAATCACAGGCAGAAAGATCCAGGATAAAATACACTTGCTTATCTACTCACGCACCCGGGATTTCAGGCAAGAGAAAAACCTCACAGGGTGTGGAGCCCCTAGAGTTTACCATAGTAACAGTGGAGTTATTACAGTAAAATGGCAGCAGCAAGTGAAGCATTCTGGGAAACTCAGCTCTTCATTCACATTCTCAGTCGTCCGGTGCTGTGCAGTGCAGAGAAACTGCTCTCATTAAACACACACACACACACACACACACACACACACACACACACACACACACACACACACACACAGTTCTTCCATAAAGATTTCATAAAAGGGAACTATTGTTGCAAACAAATATAAATAGAAGTAATAAAAAATCAGAAATTTCTTTTGTCCATCTGAGCCACAAAACAAAGGAGAGCTGGAATACAGAACTGGGGGGGTTGGGGGGGTGATATTGCAGGGGGACAGCAGAAATGGTGCTTCCGTCTCTGTTATTAAAGAGTGGGTGGAGGTGTGGAGATGCTCACCTCAGAGCAAGATTTACCCCCTCCCTCTTCCTCCTTTGTCTCTCACACACACACACACACACACACACACACACACACACTCTTTCACCTTTACATTTTGACCATTGTGCTTTTCTTGCAAATTCTCTCAAGTTCTTCCATCATTAAATTCATCCTCCCTGGAAGATTAGAATAAACCTGTTTGGGCCTCATATGTAATAGTTAAGTAGGATGTTGCAGGCAGCAGAGGCAAAATGCAGCTGCAGAAAAGAAGCACAAATGATCGAGCTGATGTCTGGAGCTCAGTTGAACTGATCAGCAGGAAACGTGAAGCATGGAGCAGCGTGTTTGACTGCTGTCTGGGGCTGTGAAATTGTATTATGTTGGCAGAAGGAATTCATCTGAAATGTAATTATGATTCACAGTGAGATGCTTTCAGTAAGATTTACTGTCAGCTGAGACGAGCAAAACATTACATTTCCACCAAGTGTGTTTGTGTGTGTGTGTGTGTGTGTGTGTGTGTGTGTGTGTGTGTGTGTGTGTGTCAGTCAGTGGGCTGCATGTCTCCCCAGCAGCCACAAGAGGGCGCATGTGAACCATCCGTCTGACCGGTGCTGTCACATTCAGAGTGATCCTATGAGTCAAGGTGACACAACACACACAGATTTGGTAGCGGTAGAGCAGTTTGTCGCTTTTTCGACAATAGGACAGCAGGAAGCATCGCCTTACTCTGAAACAAAGCCGTGTCTTTTCCTCAATCCCAGGGTGGATCACCAATCTTGTTTCTTTAGACAGAAGCCAGGAGTGGCCTTTTAGAGCACAACTGCCCCGTTTCCATGTGACAAATTTTATTTACATTCACCAGGGTTCAGGTTCAAAGCCCACACTGGAAAGCCCACTGTGGGTCGGATAGTTCATGACCCTCGGTCCCAATCAGGCTGCTTTACAGAGACCCAGGCTTAGCAGTAAAAACCACACAACTGCATTGGCTGCAATGCCCTACCGGCCCAGCAGATGGGAGCCTGTAATAATGACCATTGGTGTGCTAATGGTCACTTGGTTGGCCTCTAACTGGAACAGAGCCACAAAATTGACACAGTCATCCTTGTCTTCTTCCCTCAGTCATCCTCATTGTCCCCATCTCTCCCAGTAGAAGCTGGGACTGCTGGTGCTCCTTGACCTCTAAATACATGTCTGCTGCAACAAGCACACAAGATGTAGCTCCACTGCATCAGTGTGTAATGCTGCTGCAATGATGACTGTGAACATCATCTTCTCGCTCCCTCAGACTCTTGGCCTCCCAGGCCCTCTGCTGCTCCATGTCCTTCTCACAGACTCAAGAGTAGCTGGGATTTCTTATGGCACCACAGCCAATTGCAGCCAGTAGCTGCAAGAAGGTAACCAGCAGTCTATCTCCATCATCAAACATCAAACTGGACAACAGCTGCACCGCCATTAGATGACCGACACACACACACAAGGTAGCACATCAGGAACCTTCACATCCATGTGTTCGCTGACCTCAGCCTCATGCAGGAGTTCAGTCTCAATTCACAGAGGACCCTCACAGCACTACAGATGGGTTCTGAACCATCAGCGAGGGCCACAAATGTTTTCAGTAAGAGCGGCAACCCCTTCCCTCACTGATCCCATCAATGTTCCAAACCCACACCAGTTCTTCCAAGACCTGCATGAGAGTGCCATGCACTGTGCTCAACTCACGGTGTAGAGACAACAAGATGGCAGCTGTCCAGCCCAAACCACACCATGGATGGAGCTTCTAGAATTGGGCAATTTCAGGACATTAATAGAAAGAGGAGAAGGATCCAGCTCGTGTGGGAGACAGAGCAGCAGCTCTTGACCTTGCCGTGGAATCATGGGGCATAAGAGGAGCCTGGCAATAAATCCTCAACACCCCCACGCTGCAAGTGAATGCAGTGCTGGGGTTGATCAAGCAGACGGGAGGTTCTGCATCATCTTGCAGTGTTTGCACACAAATGCAGGTCTGAGGCAGTGGGATGTGTGAAGATACACAGGTGACAGCATCCCAAGAACATGAGGGCAATATCCTAGTGGACACTTGTGAGGGACAGGGAACTGTCCTTGTGGGAGGAGACTGAAGGCCATCCTGTGGCGTAAACGTCCCTGTGTTGAGGGAACTGCTCCGTAGCTCCAGCAGGGTTCGCTAGGCAAAACGGAGATGAAGATGAGGGTCCCTTGTTTCCTGGCTGCAATGGCGTTCTGTGCAGAAGGAGCCTGACTGACGTTTGCTTGATCGCGCCACTCACCGTGCCCATGGCTGACAGGATGGTCGTGTTCTGAAGGTGCTAACAGCTTCACGTTCATTGTCGCCTTGCTTTCTGTCAGTGTGGAACCTCCCGTGTGATGTGGAGGTAAAAGGATGCTGTCGGTACCCATTAAGGAGCTGGTCCATGGTCCCAGGAGGGCCTCACTTCTGTACCCTTGAGAAAGACACTTAACTCAAAGTGCTCCAAAATCGAGCTGCAAAATTACAATGTAATTCAGCGATTTTCTGTGATCCTGTTTGGCTCGGGATGGAACAATTCGCCTGCTGCTAAGCGACGTGGTGAATGCGAATTCTGGGGCCTTTTTCGTGCGATGTGAAGCAGAACTGTACAAAGGCTGGGACCAAAGGCTGCAGAACCACAGGCATCTCTTGGCAGCCACAAAAAGCACCACTATTCCCACTGCTTGTAGTAGTGGTCTTACCAGCATTTACCATTTAAAGTTTGAGTAGATCGGATGGACCGGATAGATCAGGTCAGGAAACAACCTGGGTCAGATACACGAAGGAACTTATGTTTCTAGATGAAATATAACATTTTCTGTCTGGGAGGAAGGAAACACCTTGCTCCAAGCGAGGAGAAGCAGTCACAACATGGGAGCCCTGAGGCAGAGGACTGTGGGTCGGTGTCCTGGGCAGGAAAACACGCTGATATTGACTAAGGAACTTATCTGTCAGTTCCCACCATATGCGGTATACCGTTGTGTTTTTATTGGACTAAAAATCTGTTGCGCAGAATTACGTCCTTCTGCCAGGGTGGTAGGAGAAGTTCTGGGTTTTGGGTCCTGAGGGCAGGTGTCCCTCAGCTGGTGTGACCCTCAGAGGTGACCGAACCGACTCTGCTGCCATCTAGCGGTTGCTCCAAAGGCTAAGCTATAATGGGAATAAATGATGGCCACATGCTAAAATTTTTTTAATTTTTTCCAACCAGTATTTTCATTATGAGTTCATTTGGTGTAGCATTAAATTGTCAGACCAAGAATAAGTTATTTGTATACAGATATTTTAAAGAAAACACAATGAATTATTTTCTAAATACATTATACAATGACCAGCGGGGCCTGGTTCCCTCTTCTGTTGGATGTACTCTCAACTTTCCAGGGAAAGTGTGAAGTTGGTTAATGCCTTCCTCAACCTCAGGTCTTCTACCAGAGGCCTGAGAGTTTGAGGGTTCTGCACAGTATCTTAGCTGTTCTTAGAACTGCACTTTTCTGGACAGAGACCTCAGTTGTTGTACCTGGAATCTGTTGGAGCCACTCTCCAAGTTTGGGAGTCACAGCCCCCAGTGCTCCTGAATATATATATGGTATATATTACCAGTGTCAACTCTAAAGGAACATTTGCTGTAACCTGTGTCACTGTTGCTGTTGGACTCCACTGTGTCTGAGTGCCTTGGAAAGAGATGCATTCATTCACACAGCACCAAAGCCTTCGGGCCCTGTGATTATGGGCTGCATTTTATTGTGATCCAGAAAAATCCGTAGTCTGCAGGTTTCTGTCTGCCACACCCACTTAAGCAGAACTTCGGCCCTGTGAACAGCGTGTCACGCCGCACTCCCAGCTGGTCACAATTCAGTGACGCCGCCGGAAAGTCCGTGTCCCGGCAGAGAGCAGAATCCCATCCCTATTCCTCTTACATTCCATTTCCCGCCAGGGGGAAACATGCCTTTAACACCATGCATGTGCAGAGACTACAGATCATTCTAGTGCTTCTCAGGGGAGTAACACAGCTGGAGAACCTTAGGATTACATGAGCGATAATGAAATTCTGATACTGATTCATTATCTGAACACAGATCAGTTTCTTCAGCGAATTTCTGCTTGCTGTATGTGTAAAAAACAACTGTTTCAGTCTCTTGGCAGCCATAAGAACCACATCTTTATTCACTGCAGTGATTTGCACATACAGCCCCATGATCTGACCTCGGGGCTGCAATGATCTCATATTCTCTAGAATGTCTCTGCTTAGTGATTCACCATCTATTCACTGAGAGGTATTATAAAGGAGGACCCATCATCCTCTGGCTTTACTTCCCCTCAAGATGCCTTCAAATAGCATCTCTTTCATTTATGAAGTAGAACCTCTACTCTACCTGAGCAACTGGATTCGCAGGGAAAATAAGTCATGAGTTTACATGTCATCTGTACAACTGCTTTTATATATTTTGTAGTTCGCAAAGTAACAGTATCAGATTGAGCAGGTAAAATGTGGATAGATCAACTACATAAGTTATTCTGGGTGAAAGGGTCTCAAAAAGAAACAAAAAAACGCATTAACATGTGTACGGCAATCCGAATAGCAGCATCTTTATAAATGGGCACAAGCGTAAATCTGTCAGTTTTGCTTTTGATGAGTAATAAACACACACAGCTGCCCTGCTAATACTGAGTGAAATTAATTTCATATTAGAAGGAGGAACTTGAGCGGCTTTTCCTGTGGGGCAGTGAAGGGACATTTGGGCAGGAGGTTTTCACGACCTTATGATCAATATTGCACAGAAGCAGTCTGAGTCACTAACTTCACTCAACAGATTGATGTAAGCACCGATTCGGAGAAATGGCCCAGCAGCTTTTGACTCATATGTCCATTTTTTTAACGCTTTATTCCCGACTTTCAACAGCAACGTCTGCTCAGCAAGGGCGGAATTGTGAGTGAAGCTGCGGCTTGAGACCAGAGACACGATACATTCATGTGTGCAGTGAGTTAGTATGTCTGTGTTCAATATTAATAATGTTCTTGCCTGGATTATGGATGCAATTTAACCAACGCAAAGCAATATAAAAGAAAGTATGCATTAAAGAGTCCATCTCTAAACAGAAGGGTGCATGTTTCAATCCCGGGAAGGGCCCTGCAGTTGTGCCCTTGAGAGGCTTTTATGAGGAAGAACTGCTGTAAAAAAAAAATCTGCGAATGTGGATGAATGGAGCTGAACACCAAGTAAAACACTTCAGATAAAGACAATGATGCGTCTGGAGAAGAGCGAAACGCAAACTGGGTAAAATGTCACGGCTGCCGTGTCTCTTTCAACTTTGCCGTGTTTGTGGCTGTAGAACCTTGCAGGCCCGCTCTGTGGATGGACTTTGGACGTCCAAATTTGTCGGCCTGAATGCTGACTGACTGGACTCTGAGTCTTCAGTTCAACAAACAACCTTTTTCATGACTAATACAGCTCCTTTTTCCATTATCAGAACATTAAGCCAGATGAACAGATAGGAAAACCATGGGACTGGAAAAAAGCAAAACTGTACATGAAAAATCAGAACCATTTTCATTTCCTTGAGTGTGACAGTAACAGCAAAAATAACAATTTTAACAATTTTAATATCAAATAATCTATACAGATGTTTATAAAATACAGAAGGTATCTCTATTAGTAGTATGAATAATAACCAACGTGCCGCCAATGCTTGCTATTTTCCATTTGTCTGCATCAGCAAGATATTTATAAATATCAGCAAATTATTAATCCATCTGAATCCATACGTACGGAATTAGTTGCATAACGCGGTGCCACGTGAAATCCTGCATATTTTTACATTGCTTTTGCTTGGATTTGTAACTTTCCAAGACAGCTCAGGGGCCTTTAACAGAAATGAAACATTACATTTTCTCAGGGCCGCGACCTGATCAAAATCGAATAAAACCCTAATAAAGCTTTAAGGCTTAGCGGTTCGCAGTCATGTGACCGCCCGGAGCTCCTCCCCTGCGAACCCGCTGACCCGCATCCTACAGACGGGCCTCCGAATCTGATTGGCTAACGGTAAGTAAGGCCGTCTCGCCATTGGTCAGAGCGCAGCCAACGCCCCCACCCCTCCAGGTCGCGCTCCTCCCTCCAGCCGGCATTTCGGCTCGACGTCACGCCGCCGGGAGTCACGGGCGGCCGCCGGTCTTTCTTTCCGGACCTTTTTGGGAGGAGGGGTCGCGCTATAAACCGGCCAGCTGGGTGGCCCTGCGCGCCACACCGGGACGCGTTCATGACCGGGGCGATGGCGGCCTCTTCGGACAGAATCATGCTGGGCCCCCTCGTGGCGGCCGTGGACCAGGGTACGAGCTCCACGCGTTTCCTGGTGAGTCGGCGGGCGCGGGATCGAGCGTTTCTCTCTCTCTCTCTCTCTCACACACTTTGCATGATACAACAATAAAAGACACAATGCACATTACATACAACAGTGCCCTATAATGATCATCGATACACGATAGTAATACACACAATACGTAATGCGCAGAATACCCACAATAAGACACACACCGCTGCTTACGTTCAGCCCAGCTGATGTCCTCTAAATAACCCCTGATCTCTTTACACACCACGTCCGCATTTTTGCTGTTTGTTTAGTTAGAAACACTTGTTTGGTGACACGACTGCTCTTTCCTGCCAGTGTTTCCCAACCCTGTCACTTGACTCGCACTTGTGACATCTGCATGTTCTCGGAATCTGGCCGTTCCTACAGGGTCATGTTGTGACCTTTGCTGCGCTGAGATGTTCTTCAGGTGGCCATCCTGCTCTGCGGGGGTCGGGTGAAGGTTGTGGCTGTTGTGAGATATGGTTATTGTGTGAAGTACGAGCCCACAAACCCTTGTGTGTCTGGTTCAGATGGGTCACCCTCCATCGTCTGTGGTTATGTGGTTTCACACTCCTACACTTCATCATGGTTCTGAAATGGTCTTCATGTGAACTGAGGATAAAGTTTTAGAGTCAAGTCCTCATTGAAAATTCATGCCATGGAGCACTGTCGTAGCACCTTGTGAGTTAGTGGCTCCATTCACCAGAAGGTCTTATCAGAATCAGATTTATTGGCCAAGTATGCTCACGTATACAGAATTTGACTTTGATTTCTAATGGCTCTTTAAGACAGCACAACTTACACACACACACACACACACACACACACACACACACACACACATATATATTTACAAACCTGCAAAAGATGGATAAGGCCAAGGAGCGCAAAAACAACCTTATCATAAATCCTGGTTAGCCACCATATGTCCATGTTCTGATCTTGGTTGGTTTTCTGACTACCAATGACTCAGAGGTGAGAATGTACAGTTTATACCATTTTTCCTCAGATTGCGCTTAGGTGACCCTGAATCCCATGGGCTGTCCTCAGCAGAGGTTGTGCTTTAAAGTCCATGATGACTGCTTATGTAATGCAAACACACAACAGATCACTTAACTTCTCCAAATGTTCCTGGCCTGTTTCTTCAGTTCCTCTGGTCTTGAAATAAACCCTGACCAGCCTTTGACCATCTAGCCAATAGAACAGTAGATCAGTAATCATCTAATGGGTGGTGAGAGGTTATGTTGTCATGTGCTGAACATAAAAAGCCAAGTTGTGATCCAGGCCTTCAGCTGTAGAGTATATATCTCTTTGGAATCACTCACACTGGGAACTTGTTCAACATTGTCTACATGTAGTACATTCCTCCCCGTTGAAGTAATTTTGTGGCCATGACTGAGGATGCTGACCATGTGAAGATGCCGACCCTGAGAACCGTGTGTGGACCCTGCTGTCCACACAGATCTTGCATGAGCTGCTTGCTACTTTTTCAGTTCCCTCATGATGTTCATTGTGAGTCAGGTTGCCTTGTGTAGGTGTATGTGGCTGATGCTCATTCAAGAGACCACCTGAGTGTATGTATGTATGGTAGGGGGGAAAGATGATGATGTCATTATTAACATGGACTTCATGGTTGGTATTCCAAGTTCTGTACAGCTGCCATTTCTACTCATCCAGAATGACTTTTGTAACCATCCAGCTGTTTTAAAGTGTAAAACTTTGTTATGATTTTATTGGGTTGAAAGGATTAGATAAGCAATTAAACTGTGGATTTATGGTTTGACATGGTGTTGGTTTATTTGTTCTTCATGAAATGAATTCCAGTTTTTGGATATGAGAAAGTTCTCACATTTTGATGAATGTGTTCCCTGTTACCTAGAGGGAGGAGGTAGGGTGTGGTGACAGTGGGTGAGATGATCAGAGGAAGCAAAGTGAGATATTTTGTGGTTTGGGTGAGGCAGCCAGAACTCCTAGGCTAGATTTCTGCAGACAAAAGCTAAAGCAGGTTACATCATGGACACTGAGGTTATCTAAGAGCTCCCTGTTTCACAGTATCCATGGTAGAACCAGCTACTACAAAGCTTTTTTTTTTTTTTTCCAATGCTAGGTACCTCCTACCAAGAGTTTTTTTTTTTTTTTTTTTTTTTTTGACCCAACAGTAGGTAACTTTTCCACCTTTTTTGATGCAGTTCCAGGTATTATCTCAACTAGTTTTTCACCCAACACCAGGTACCCCTTCCAGCATGTTTCTGGTCCAGACCTAGTCCTAATTTGGACATGACCAATGGGCCTCAGTCCTTCCTCTAGGTAGTTTTCACCTACCTCTTTGTCCTTTTCAGGTGTTCAATGCCAAGACAGCTGAGCTTCTCAGTCACCACCAGGTAGAGATTAAGCAGAGTTTCCCCAAAGAAGGGTGCGTACTCCTCCCAGCCTGCCTTGCAGTCTCATTTCCCATGTGCACCATCTGCACGGATTATTGTCATTTCTAACTGTTGTTCTCCCCAACCAGGTGGGTGGAGGAGGACCCCAAGGAGATCCTCCAGTCGGTGTACGAGTGCATGGAGCGGACGTGTGAGAAGCTTACTCAGCTCAACATTGACATCTCCAACATCAAAGGTAGCACAGGCCTGGCTCTTCATTGGCTTACATTAGGGAGGAAAGAGCCACCCAGTTGGGGTAGCTGATGTAAGATAGTAGACTCATGTAATCATCTGGAATGTTCTTAAGAAGTTGAACCCTTCAATATGGCCAGAAGATTTATTTAACTTTGGGAGGAGTTGAACTAATGAGCGGTGTTTTGCTTGTTTATGTTTTTTTGTCCGCCCCCAGCGATCGGTGTGACCAATCAGAGGGAGACCACGCTGGTTTGGGACAAAGAGACGGGCGAACCGCTATACAACGCTATTGGTGGGTTTCGCAATGTCTGACTTCATGGCACATTTTTAGACATTAATGATTGCAACACACCTACCTACACCCATTCTCAGTAATTTCAGTGTCGGTCATAAAATGTATTAATGTGCCAGAGTAAACTTTTTAAATTTCCATGTTTTCCTTCATGTTGAGGTCATGTTTTCTGCTGATTCTTCACCCGTAATCACAGCATTCCCCTCCAGGTCCCCAGGTTTTAAACCTCCACCTTAGACTGGTTGGTCACCCTGTAGTGTGGCAAGGGGAGTGCAATTTATATACAAACACACGCACACAAGCTGATGGGTCACTGAGTTCGAGGGAGGAAGTTGCTTTGCGTTTTGTGGACTGGCCTGTCTCGCTGAATGCCACGTGTCTGAGGGACAGACAACTGCTGCCTGTCCATCATTAACCCCCCCCCCCCCCCACTGACGCTGCCTTCTCCTCCTCCTTGCTGGACTGGGTAGTGTGTCAACATTAATCCCTTGTGTACTGGCCTGTTGCAGTCTGGCTGGACCTGCGCACACAGTCCACAGTGGAGCGGCTGATCAGCAAGACTCCTGGCAGGAACAAGAACCACTTGAAGGTGAGGTGGGCTCAGATGTTCCAGTTTGGTCTTGCAGCCCCTCCATCTATACTGGGACTGCAGTACTTGGGTACTTGGGTGTTAAAGGACTGGACATTTGCACACTTTCACATGTGACACGTCTCTTGCTCTATCAGCACAAGACTGGCCTTCCCATCAGCACCTACTTCAGTGCAGTGAAGCTGCGCTGGCTCATGGACAACGTGTTGGAGGTCCACGAGGCTGTGCAGTCACACAGAGCCATGTTTGGCACTATCGACTCCTGGCTCATCTGGGTAAGAATCCGCTCCCAACTGGGGATGCTTCTGGGACCCTGGATTTTCCCAAACTTGGCTGAACATCACTCTTTTATTCAACTTGATCATTTTGGTATAAGATAAAGATTATAATTATATGTTCTCAAATAGCCCAGACCAATAATATGTCAGTCTGTCCGCTGCTTCATGATCTGTCTGTGTCCTTGAACACAGTGCCTGACGGGGGGCAAAAATGGCGGAGTTCACTGCACGGATGTGACCAACGCCAGCAGGACCATGCTCTTCAACATTCACACCATGGACTGGGACCCGGAGCTGTGCAAGTAAGAGCTGGGTAATGTTTACTGTATAATTTTACCATATAACTTGATCAAGGGCACTCCAGCAGGCAGTGGGATTCAAACCTTCTTCCTTCATGTGGAAGGAAGCAGCTCTAACCCGTACACCACCTGCTGCCTATTTTAATTTCCATCCATCCGTACATGATTGTTAGCCACTTTATCCTAGTCAGGGTCTCGGTGGTGCGGAAGTCTATTCCAGAATCATTGGGTATCAGGCTAATGGGTTGGCAGTCCATTGCACAGAAGTCACACACATGCACGTACGCACGCTACAGGCAATTTAAAGTGACCGATACGTTTACGTTCATGCTTAGCTAAAATATTAAATAAAAAGAGATTTTAAAGTAAATGCTGCATCCTTATGCTTGTTCCTCTAGATACTTTGACATCCCAATGGAGATCCTGCCAAAAGTGAGAAGCTCCTCAGAAATATATGGTTTAATGGTAAGTCACTGTAAAGCCCATTTGCCTTCTCTTTTTGCAACATCCTGCCATTCTTTCCCAGAATCCTGTGGGGGAAATGCCATAATCCTGCCTGAAGAAAAAAATACTTGTAAACTTGTTGAAAGTTTGACAGACTGTGAAGGGTAAAAGCTCCAAAACTAAATGATGAATGTGGTTGTCAAGACAAATGTTAAAATCTGTGCTACAATGTATTACACAGTACTGCTATATACAGAATTTGGACAGTGGCTCCTTGTCTTACGAACAGTTACTAGAAAAATTTAAAGATGAAAATATTTGCCACAGTTTATCATTCCTTTTTCTAGACTAATCTGTTGTCTAGTATATGAATTCAAATTTTGGTCTGTGTCTCCCTGAGCCAATAGGTGTCAGTAAAGAACACTCAAACCAAAAAGTTTAGGACCTCCTTAATTCAGCTCACTTCCACAGCATTTTCTACTCATGTCTAGTTTTCAGGAGTTTTGCTGATCGGTAACATAATGAATAATGTTAAAATAAGCACTGAGTAGGAATTTTTGAGTACAACATTTTTTGTTTTCAAACAACTTATTAAAATGGTTTTAACCTTAATGCAGTGACAGTGACTTTAAAACTGCAAACAAAATGTTATAAACAGTGTTCCTGTTCAGCTGTCCATAAGTTGAGGAGTCAGTGCATGTTGTTTTGTAGATTTATTTTTTATCTACACAAGTTGAAATGGCATTGAATAATTCCTTTTTATTCTTCTGTGACATTAAGCTAGATTTGGGAAGAGAAATTATCACCAAAGGGTCAAGTGTAACTGGGTTCTACCTCTTTAATGCAAGGATGTAAATATTCTTTCCTGTTCTGTTGTCTCTCTCTGCTTACTGGTAGAAAATAAGCTCTAGTCTGGTGAGTAGGCTTTCATTATCGGTGCTTTTTTGGTCGACTGAATCTCAAATGGACCGCTTTTACAGGGTGCACTGCAAAGGGTGGGCATTCTGAATGGCTGCATGGCGGTGGTCAGCTTTTCTTTGTTTTTTACTAAAGGGAAAACCCATTACAATTTCCATTTATTGAGGAGTCCATTTGAGATTGAGAAATCCTCACCATCACGGGAAACCAGATCACTCCTTTCCTGGTTCCATCATGCTTAGCCAGACTTCTGAGTAACAGACTATTGTCAGGAAGACCAGGGCACAGAAAGGTCATCATAAAACACCCAAGAAGAAGGTTGAGCACAGTTTGCAAACTGTGGGACAATGAACAGCCTTTATCAAAAAAGCAGCCTTCACACCTCAGTTTTCCATTTCATTAGTCATACAGATATGTCCTGCTGCCAAAGACCCATAAAGTTACGAACAGAAAACTGGTTAGCAGTTGGTCTCCTGAACCACTGTCTGGCTGCTGTTTTTCAAGCTATTTTCCTGCTGCTCTAGAGTTCTGGCAAAGACAGTTTTTTGGTTTGGGTTCCACCTTTTGGAATCTGAACTAAACCTGTATCAGTATCACTGATGAATGTTTACCTCCACGATGTTCACTGATGGAATTCAATGTGTGACTTACATACTATGTGCTCAGTGTGAAGTGTTTTAGAGGTGGATTTATGGGAGATGGGTGATAGTTCTGTCTGTTTAGTTGGTGTGTATGGTGTATCGTGCCCTCTGAATGTATGGTGGGATAATACAGCACCTTCTACCAGTGCAGGGGTCTTTTTCTAGATTGGGGTGGTTGGACTCCAGTTGCTATACTTTGGGCTACATTTACTTCTTAATAGTTTGGCTGAACTCATTACTTGAACTGGAGATCACTTTAGCTGGTTTGGCAGGTAAAGTACAAACAGGTTCAAAACTGAGAGGACTAGAGCTGCTCAACAACAAAATGAAGAGTTAATGGCTTTACTTCATCTTTAGATGTACTGAGTACAAAAAGCTGGAGTAATGTAATTTATTAAGTAAATTGACCATGATGATGGTAACCTGTGTTCCAGATGAAGTGCACGGCCCTTCCAGAAAAGCAGGTCATAAATCCCTGTAATTTCATCATGGAGATAAGTGGGGAAATTAATCTTTGCAACTGCAAACAGAAATGAAACCAAATTCATGTAAGAGAATCCAGTTCACACTCGCTGCTGTGTCCCTGTGATTTGTGCCACTCCTACCCGTGTGTATCTATGTTACCTGGCTCGGGTGCCTGGAGGCCGCTCAACACCACACCTCCATGTGTGGCCCTCCATACGCAAATCTTCCCTGCTTCGTGCAAAGTCCACCCAACCTGATGCCAGTTGGAGGAGAGGATACAGGGGAAACAACAGCTGGTCATCCAGGGGTCCTGGTTAGTGGTTGTCACTCAAACATCCAGCCTGTACACAGGTCAGGCCTCATAGCTTTCCTGGAAAAGAAGCTCCTGTCAGCCGTGGTGTTTACCTTTAACCCAGGGGTCTCCAACAGACCTTGTCCAATTTGTTTTCCCTTTTGGTTAGTTATTCACACAGATCTTGTCCACGGTTATTCACGGAAGTTATAGTTTTACATCTTGTGCTACGCATGCTCAGGTGAAAAGCCTCTGACAAGGGCTTAACAACAGTGTTCCTCCTGGTCTGCAGTAAGTAAACTGTTAGACCTTTGGATCACAAGCTGTCTGTTGTTATGGACCCACCCAGTTGGACTGGACTGTGTTTGTCTTTACAGCGTTTGTCTTGATAAAAGTACGTTCTCTCCACGGTAGAGGAGTCAGCCTTAACCACCCACATCTGCTGGTTCGTGGTGACTATGTGGACTATAAAAAGCACAGCAGGTTTGAGGGGTTGGGCCAAAAATGTTGAATTACTCCCTTAATAACAATAGCACAATTTCAGTCTCCTTGCTTTTTGTTTACTTTTATACCTTTACATGCATAAGAGCAGGTAATTCATTCCCCCTTTTCTTTTTAACCACCCTCCTAAAAGTTTGGACTTTTCTGGGTAAATTCAGATTTGCACACAGAGGACCGGGGTGAGTTTGGGGCTGTGGGTCACTGTAGCTAAGCACAGCTTTGCCGGGGGTTCTTCACCTGTAAAATGTCTCTCACCGCTTCCACTAACTGTGGTACCAGAGCACCTCCATGTCCAAAAGTACCTGAAGCTTAAAAAAATAAAATTTAATAAGAACATAAAATATGGCCGAAGCATCACACTATTCGAATGTTGTTGCTGAAAATACGAATTTAATGAAATTCTTTAAAAAGAGTCCAAGAATGTCCAAAGTGCTGGTATAGCCAATGAAAATGCAATTTTTATAATTTGACTGAGTGAAAAGGTCCTGTGACGTTGGCCAGGTGCCCGGTATGCTGTGTGGAGAGCTCCAGCTTTGCTCTGCTGCTCTATGTTCCGTGTCACCAGCTGTGAAGCTGTTTCTCTGCAGACCATTGGCAGCTTCACAGTGCAGGTCATGGGCACATGGGGGCGCTCTGTGTTCATCCGCCTCTCTTACACCCTGTCTTCTCTCTTACAGAAGTCCGGCTCTCTCACCGGGGTGCCGATATCAGGGGTGAGTGTCAGTCTGAGGTCCTTCTCTACTCCCATTTGCTGTATGCTAAAGTTACTTGTCTTTTACCGTAGTACAGTACCACAGCGTGGGGTGTTCTTGTCTGTGAGGGAATGGGCCACCTGACTGTGTGCAGACAAGCAGTAAAACAATATGTACTTTTAATGTGTGGATGTGTCTGTTTGGCTCAGTGCCTGGGGGACCAGTCTGCTGCTCTGGTTGGCCAGATGTGTTTTCAGGATGGACATGCTAAAAACACGTGAGTTTCTCCTCTTTCTCCTCCCTTTCCATGTTCTCTTTTTTTTTTTTTTTAACCTGTGGTTCTTTGGTGGTAATTGACATTGACACCCTGAGAAACAGTGTTGAAAGGCTCAAAGGGGGTAGGCTTGAGTGAAGGGGGAGGGCGTCTGATAGAAGTTGGGAGGAACAATGAGAGCTTTACTGGTTGGTTTGTGTAAAAGCACCTGCAGTGAGATCGTATTGGAACTACAGTACCCGCAATGCACCAGTAACAGGATTATCTTTCAGATACGGGACTGGCTGTTTCCTTCTCAGAAACACTGGCCTCAAGGTAGTTTTCTGTGTTTTAATTTCTTTTAGTGTGAACATAAAGCCTGGCCAGATGAGGTCAGGGAGTTGTACACTGTGGTGTGGACATGCATGCAGAAGAGTGGGATACTCCTAGGTAGGACTTAATGCTTCTCTTTCCCCCCCTCCTGCCCTGCTCGTTCCATTCAGCCGGTTATGTCGGACCACGGTCTTCTCACCACAGTGGCCTACAAGTTGGGCCGTGACAAACCAGCCTTCTACGCACTTGAGGTAAAGTCCCTCTGACTCTGTGATGCCATTTTATGGTCTCTCTCCTTCTCTACCTTTCTGATCCGTGTCTGGTCTCTCTGTCTCAGGGTTCAGTAGCCATTGCTGGAGCAGTGGTCCAGTGGTTGAAGGACAACCTGGGGATTGTCCAGTCCTCCACTGAAATAGGTCAGGGTTTCCCTCAAGATGTTCCTGCTCATCGGTCAGGACCTTTTTATTGGATACAATTTCTCATTAAAAGTACATTTTCCTGGAATTTCTAATGCAGAGTTTCAGAACCGGCAGATACGATTTAGATTATGGTCTCTTATCTGACGACAATGTCAAACTGTACTGAGTCAAAGCCTCGATAGAGCTGTCTGGCTCTGTTTTCTCAGTAGTGTTCACTAGTTATGGCCATGGGGTTTGTCTCTGTTAAAAAAACCGAGTAATAAAAAAATAAATAAAAGATAAGGATTATCAAATTAAATTGTTTCACAATATGTTTTCTCTCCTGTCCCATAGAGAACCTGGCAGCTGCTGTTGGCACCTCCTATGGCTGCTACTTTGTTCCAGCATTCTCTGGCTTGTACGCCCCCTACTGGGAGCCCAGTGCGAGAGGGTGAGGCATCAAGGCCAATATGGAAGGAGTGCTGATGTCCTGGGAAAGTCTGTGCAAGTGGTTTTTTTTTTTTTTTTTTTTTTTTTTTTTTGTAACTGCACATCTGTGAGTGGATCTTGCACAGTCGTCTCATCCTCACCGTCATCCTTCCCTTCCTCCGATCTCTTGCAGTATCATCTGTGGCCTGACGCAGTTCACCAACAGGAGCCACCTGGCCTTCGCAGCTCTCGAGGCCGTTTGCTTTCAGACCCGAGAGGCAAGAACCTTCCAGATGTCTACCTAGACATAGTTGCTCTCTGTCATTCTCACACACACAGACGTATCCATCTCTTGTCTTTCAGAAAACACCACAAAAGTGTGTTTAGTTGACATACTGCACCGCCTGTAAAACAGTGGGTAGAAATGTCCCAACAGATGAAGGAGTCGCATACTAGTTGCTCATGATGATGACAAAAGGCTATTTTGCTCTAGATCCTGGATGCCATGAACCAAGACAGCGGGATCCCTCTCACGCAACTGCAGGTGGATGGGGGCATGACCTCCAATCGGCTGCTAATGCAGCTACAGGCTGACATCCTTTGCATCCCAGTGGGTGAGAGTCTCACCCACCTACACACATCAAATACAACCACAACCCCATTTCATTAAGTTTTTTCCCCCACATGACCCCCCCCTTTTTTTTTTTTGATATTTCATGAGAACATTGAACCTTCACATGTGGTAGAGAAAGTGAAATTTGCTCCATGGAGCAGTGACTGAGTGTATGTATGGTTGTCTATATCATGTGCAATGCTGATCCTATGGTCTCTGTGCCTGGTGTGTCTGAATATGAGTGATATACCATCTCTTTGCTATCCGTAGTCAAACCCTCTATGCCAGAGACCACGGCCCTGGGGGCAGCCATGGCAGCCGGGGCAGCGGAGGGCGTCAGTGTGTGGAGCTTGAAGCCAGAGGATCTGACTGCAGTCACGTGCGAGAAGTTTGAACCCCAGATCAATCCGGAAGGTGAAGAGAGCCTCTTGCATGATCTGCCCTGCGCTTCCTCTCTGTAGCGTATTACTGACATGCCTTCACATATTCTCTGTGACAAATTCATGTTCAAGATGCTCCATTATTTTTTTATTTTTTTTTTTTAAACAGCTCGGTGACCACTGGAATGTGTGTAGTTTTGTGAACAAGTTTGTAAACAATTTTTTTTCCTCCTAGTGATGAAGCGACCCTGTGCAATTATAGTGCTTGTATTTTGTATTCTTATTTCTTGTGGTCCCCATTTTTCAACTGTAATCTCTGATTTTTGCCGAGAAATTATGCTAAAATATTTCTGTGTGCGAGTTACTCCCATTGTGCAAACTGAGCTAACAAGTGATCTTATGAACCAGTACTGTCTTTAGGTGACTCGTAGTCCCAGCATCCCCACTGCACACTCCTATTTGAGTTGTGTCTTCAGACTTGCCATTTGATACAACACCCCTGCTTTGTGTGTGCCCCCCCAGAAAGCGAGTTCCGTTATGCCCGCTGGAAGAAGGCGGTGCAGAAAGCCATGAACTGGGAAACGACAGAGCCTGTCGCAAATGGAAATGGTAAGTTAAGCTCCATCCTTTCACATGACAACCATGTACTAGAAGAAATGCAGGCAGAGTCCTTCTTAGTAATGTGAGGTTTAACATTTCCTCACAACGGTGTTTAGCATCGCTGTCTTCTGGATGAATCATGGCAAACAGTTGTAATTGCCATAGAGCCTGATGTAAAACAGTGTAAATGTTGGCATTGAGATAATATGAGTACTGTGTATGTTAATAAAGGGATCAGGTACTGTGTGTTTGACCAGAGTGTGCAATGGTTAGGTGGCCCCAAAACACCAGAATGCACTGAAATAAGACTGTGGGGATGTTGGGAATATGTAGGTGACAGGGGGTGTGAGTTGAAAGCCTGGAGGATGTTTTCATTATGTTCAATATTTAGGGTGTAGAACAGCATAGTGCAGTTTTTTGGAAGTATACACTCACGCAGGTTCCCTATTGATTTACTATTACAATTATTATTTTACATTAATGCAGATTTTCTGAGCAGAAATTTAATGTTATAAGTATATAAGTCTACTGTACTTCCACTGGGTTGCGATCTAAAAAGTGTCCTAATGGCCCAGATCTGACCTTAGAGGTGCAGGAGTCCAGTTGTTTCTCTGCCCACTGGTGCTGCTGTTTAGCCCAAATATCAGAAGCATTCACTATGCTGTATATACTTCTTTATTTCTTTCTTTGTTTTTGATTTAGTGGTAAATGGTAGAATCCATAACATTTGAATGTAATTTTTTTTCATAATTTTTAAGCATGTTCCAGGCTGGTCAAAATGTGCACTGATCAAATTCCAATTATAATCCAAGGAAATAATTTGACATTAAATTGACTTGATTCTTATTTTATGTCCAATGAGTTCTTGACTGGAATGATTCCAGGTCCAAGTTTCAGTCAGACTGAATGGAAGAATACTCAGGATGCATTTCGGTGCCCTCAGAATACAAGCTGCACCCCCTGTCATGGGTCACGTGGTGGCCGCTGCTGTGTGTTGATTTCAGTTCCGAATGCTGTATTTATCAGTTCCACTGTTTCTCTCTCTTCTCTGTCTCGTGTCAATTGGATCCGTGTTCTGGACGGCCTGCAGGTGAAACTAGTATCTTCAGTAGTGTTCCACTGGGCTTTTACATTCTCGGTAGCATGTTTATGTTAATTGGAGCAAAGTACCTTGCAGGTTAGTGTGTGTGTGTGTGTGTGTGTGTGTGTGTGTGTGTGTGTGTTCACATTATGAGACAAAAAGGGCTAAATGGGGTCTCATTGTGTCCAGTCTGACTCACCACCATCACCAGCATGGCTTCCTGTTTAAAGTCTTACATGGTGCGATTAAACTGGTGAAAAACCCCACCTGTCTGTGTTTAAAATACTCACACACACGGTGTCTGGCTGTTTTACACCCTAATGCATGCTTCTGTAAGCCATAGGAGCTCCGCCAACACTGTATGTAGGAGTGCACAGTGTCTGGGCTAAAGCTTTTTGCTGTATTATGTGTGTGTGTGAGGTCACAGGTCATCCATGTTTCATAGAAATGCTGTCTTATTTGGGGAAGATGAGGATTTCTGTTTTTGCTTTGTGGACATATAAATGTATTAAAACTAAAACTGTGGTATATTGGCTAAACCCCTTTCATTCATGTTTCCTCATCTGTGTGTTGGTGCTGTTATGTTCTCACCAGCTGTCTACTGCCAACTGCTATTCCTGTTTAGCCCCCCCCCCTGCCCGCCCTTTAAACTCATGTAACATCCATTCCTCTTTCTGACTGTGTTCCCTTGGCTCGAAACAGGTCACCACCCGTAGATTTGGACCCGATCCAGCGTTATGGAACAGCGCCTTAACACCTCCCCCATGAAGGACATCTTCCTGAAGAGTTTGCCGTCCATTTCCCAGAGTTCCTCCATGCAGCCCTGTGACAGAGTCTGATGCCTATTGCTGCTGGTGACCACGTGTGGTATAGCAGGTTACAGCTGTTGCCATGGGCACCTTTGCATTAAGCTGGTTAGGGTGTACTGAATTGAATGCTTGAGCCAATCAGAGTAGTGAAGCAGAGACTTAAGCCAGTTAAAAAGCACTTAAATAGGCTTCAGCCAATCAGAGGGCACTAAAGTGCAGCTGTAAAAATTCTGATGTATTGCCATCTTTTGATGGTGTTTTCTCAACATCCTGATGATGTCTATATATGATGGGAAGTGTATTTGTGTTCTGTTTTCAAATTGTTGAGTCACTGTGAGCAGTTACCTGGTCAGTATGGTCTGTTTTTTACCTTCCTTGCTGGTCTTTTTCATGATGTATTGATGTGGAAGCTCTTAAATCTAATTGGGGAAATGAAATTGTAGCACTTTATCATTTATTAGAGGGATGCTTTTGCAGGAACATCTCTTTAATGACATGCATGACAGATGCTTAGTGTTGCATTTCATGAAAAAAATGGGGATGAATTACTAGACTCACCATGAGTTCACAAATCATTGTTTTTGTGCAAAGTAAAATGATGATGCCCATAAAGCCCACATATTTAGATTAAAGGTTCCACATCATAATTTTACCAGCCTGCTGAATCGCTGCACTGTAAGTGAGGACTGAACGCACCAGTCCCACCTGACTAGGTGAAGATTGTGACTGGTGATGAGTGGGTAGTTACCTTGTCCAGTTACTGTACATCTGGTTATGTTATACTGGTACCTGAAATGTCTCCCTTTCCACCTCCTGCCAACCTGTGACCACTGTGTAAAGTGATCTGCTCCTCCGATGGACGTACTTTGATCCTGTGGTATTTATTTCTGCAGCAGTCTCCTGTCTTCTCCACTGAGAAGACACATCTCACTGTGGTGCAGAAAGCGGGATTTGCTCCCTGTAATGAGTTGTCCACATCAGCCAGTATGGCCTTCTGTGTGCAGTTAGAAAAATTAATTCGTACAGTATTTCAAGTACTGAATTACTTCTACAGGGATGCTTTGTACTCAGTTGTTCTCTGCAAATGTAATTTTCATAAAACTAGCTCAACACTTGAGAATGCAATTGTGTCCAGTGATGTCTCTGGCCCAAATAGCATCTTCTTTCTAGGTACTGTCGTACTTTTCACCATTGCCTTGTATCCAGTATTTCGGTTAATAAACTGCATTTAAAAGTGCAGGCTGTCAAGCATGAATGATTTGTGAACAGTTTTACATCTTTTGTCTTCTGCTGATGCTCCTTTGTTCACTAGGGTGTGTGTCATTTTACAAAATGAATAAGTTGAAACATGAGGACCAGGTCTACACGTGTGCCATCTACACGTACTGTGCTATATTAAAAACATTTACAGCCACCACTATGGTAAAAGTAATGAATTTAGTTAAAAGTTGTAGGTGTCCTAGCCACTATTTCTATCCAAAAATATCTTTTTGCACCTCAGCAGCCACTGCACTATTACTTAGACATACAGTATATTTCACAATTTGAGTTGTTTACCACCATGAGGAAATAACTTCAGGGGTAACACTACAGTGTACTGGGTCCTAGTGGATTTCTAGCTTTACCCTCCATGACAGCGTGAGAAGCTCAAAGATATGGAGAAGTCTCAGAGTACAGCTGCTGCCCCTACTGCTCAAGAGGAGTCAGCATAAGCTGTTTGGCCATGTTGTGAAGATCCCCCTTGGTCATGTCTCTCTGGAGTTCTACTAGGCATGTCCCACTGGGAAGAGACCCCAGGGCAGACCAAGGACATGGTGGAGAGATTATATCTCTGAGAAGGTCTCAGGATCCCCCAGGATGAGCTGGAGCCCACTAAGGTTAACAGGAGGGTCTGGACCACCTTCTAGGTTCCTCCCACCGTGATCTTCACCTGAAGGAGAGACTGGAGGTTACACTGGGAAGGTTGGCCCAGTACAGCAGAAACAAGACAAGTTTCTTGTCTTTCTGTAGGAAATTTACAACATGTAGCTTTTTATTGAAGAGGAACCGCAGACACAAACATGTCTGTGAAAATGGTTGCATCTTCTTCCAAGCATCTTCTTCCTTGACTTCTCCTTTATCAATATTATAGAGTTGTTTACCAACACGTCTACGGAAACTATATGGTGACAGTCATTTATTGTATCCAAAGTTTGAAAAACTACTAAAAAATGCAGCAAACAGTTTGATGATCACTGACAGTCTTAACCACTAAAGCACAAAATAGAAATATAAAGTCAGCTTAAATGTAAAGATCAGTTGTACTAGAACTTTCTCTAGTTAAATTTAGTGACTTCTCCCCAACTACTTAATTTCTCAGGCATTCAGGCACACAATATGATAGTTTCAAGTTTCACTTTACTTGGGACTGGAATGCAGCTTTATGTGGCAAGGTGCTTGCAAAGCGAGAGAAGGAAGTCACTCGATATGTTCTTCCAGCTCCTGTCCATGCACACTCATGCTTTTGACTGATACTGCTTTATAGTAAAAGGTTATGAAAAAGCACACATAACCAATTTGAATACCTGCTGTGTCCTTGTTGTTAATGTAGGAAGATGACCTGCTGCCGTTGTCAGCTCTCCTTCTTGGTTGTAAAAGCTGCAGTTCCTGACTGAAGTGCTTGAGATTGAACAGATGCAGCTTTTTCATCATGGAAAGTGATGATACAGATGACCTGCATGTGTGCTTACATATGAAGCTGACTGCATGGTACCTGGTTTGAGGCTGAGATACAACATACCTACAAATATACCATAGGTACCCAGTGGTGGAAGATTTAATTCTAAGCCTTTCAGCTTGCAGCACAACAAATGGAATCTGAAACATCTCAAAAAAATGTTTTCCTGTAAATGAGTTTGTTTTACTTGGCACGTACAGTAGCTATGACTGGAAAAAACCAGTTAAACTGGACAATAGAGTATATATATGTGCATGCCTGGTGTCTTGCCTCTTTCTGAGAGATAGTGTCCTCTGTCTCTCCTGTTGCCTTCTAACTGGTGAGAAGCTTCTGCTGGAAAGCTGAAGAAATTGCACACCTTCATGTTTCTTCTTGGCTCCAAGTAACCAGCAATCTGAGAAACATGGCTTCTCTGCTGTCAGGTATTGTGCTGTAGCATTTATGTGAAATGTCCTGCTTTTAACATGCACCTCTTCTTCTTCTTTATCTTTCGGCTGCTCCCGTTAGGGGTCGCCACAGCAGATCAATTGTTTCCACTTCTTCCTGTCCTCTGCATCTTTCTCCGTCGCACCCACCACCTGCATGTCCTCCTTCACCACATCCATAAATCTCCTCTTAGGCCTTCCTCTCTTCCTCTTGCCTGGCAGCTCCATCCCTAGCATCCTTCTCCCGATATATCCCGAATCTCTCCTCTGCACATGTCCAAACCAACGCAATCTCATCTCTCTGACTTTGTCTCCAAACCGTCTAACCTGTGCTGACCCTCTAATATACTCATTTCTAATCCTGTCCATCCTCGTCACACCCAATGCAAATCTTAACTTCTTTAACCCTGCCACCTCTAGCTCTGCCTCCTGTCTTTTGGTTAGTGCCATCATCTCCAACCTGTAAAGCATAGCTCTGAAGTCCATCGAGCAGGCTGGGGAGGAGAGGATGTTGTCCAAGCTGACATCAATCGTGGACAACACCTCCCACCCCCTACATGAGTCTGTACGAGCACTAAGTAGCTCGTTCAGCAGCAGACTCTTACATCCACAGCGCAGGAAGGAGCGCTACCGCAGGTCATTCCTACCAGCAGCTGTCAGACTGCACAACGCAGTCTAAATTGGTTAATTTATTTATAAATTATTTATGTATATAGGGTTATTTTATTTTATTTGTGTACATAGATTACTAATTGTTCTTGTCCTTCTTACTAACTACTTGTTCTTCTCCTATATTCCCCTTGTGAAAGCGCTCTGTAACACCTAAATTTCTCATTCGTGAGATAATAAAGGTTTATTCTATTGTATTCTATTCTATTCTATTCTACCATCTTATAGACCTTCCCTTTCACTCTTGCTGGTACCCTTCTATCACAAATTACTCCTGACACTCTTCTCCACCCACTCCACCCTGCCTGCAATCTCTTCTTCACCTCTCTTCCACGCTCCCCATTACTCTGGACTGTTGATCCTAAGTATCTAAATTCCCCCACCTTCGCCAACTCTATTCCCTGCATCCTCACCATTCTTCTGTCCTCCCTCTCATTTATGCACATGTATTCTGTCTTAGTCCTACTGACCTTCATTCCTCTTCTCTCTAGAGCATATCGCTACCTCTCCAGGGTCTCTTCAACCTGCTCCCTACTCTCACTACAGATCACAATGTCATCCGCAAACATCATAGTCCACGGTGACTCCTGTCTGATCTCATCTGTCAACCTGTCCATTACCATTGCAAACAAGAAAGGACTCAAAGCTGATCCTTGATGTAATCCTACCCCCACCTTGAAAGCATCCATCACTCCTACCGCAGACCTCACCACTGTCACACTGTTCTTGTACATATCCTGTACCACTCTTGCATACTTCTCTGGCACACCTGACTTCCTCATACAATACCACAGCTCCTCTCTAGGTACCCTGTCATATGCTTTCTCTAAGTCCACGAAGACACAATGCAACTCCTTATCTTCTCAGTACTTCTCCATCAACACCCTCAGAGCAAACATCGCATCTGTAGTACTCCTTCTCGGCATGAAGCCATACTGCCGCTCACTAATCGTCACCTCCCTTCTTGCTTTTAACATGCACCTACAGTTGGTAAATCTAAATTGCAGCTATACTTTTTGGACACTGTTTGACCATTTTAATTTTTTTTACTTTTTGTCTTGTACATTTAATATTTTACTCAATATGCTGATGATCTCATCCACAGAAATGTATATAACTTTTATGTAGCTGAAGTGGATGAAAGTGCATATAAACCAGTTGTGTGTTAATCATTCCTGTCTCACATTCATTCAATAAATTGGCAGATTTTGGAAAAGTGGACGATTGTCGTAGCTGCCTCAGCTGTGGAAGTACAAAGAAAAAACCAAAAGGTTCAAGCAAATGTAATTCTTTCCCAATAGTGAAGCCAAGCCTGAGTTTGCAAGAGGTAATGTTTAATCTTATTTTATTTATTTTTATTTTATCATTTCATGAAAATCTGGTGGAAAGCCTTCCAAGAAGGGTGGGGTGGAAAGTTCAGCAAGCACATATGGGTGCAGTGCTCAGGTGTTCACATATTTTTGACAATATAGTATGTGTTTATCTGTCTGTGAATGTATAATAGTTAAGTTTAACTGCTGTTTATTATGCTGCGTAATAAGTCTGGCATTTGCCCTTTGTTATTTACTGTAAGTAACACAAGCTGTCTAACTGGTTCTTCTACCCAAATGGTTTCACTTATACTTTTCAACCTGTCTAAGTCTTGCCTGAGTTGTTTTTCATCTGAGAAAAGAACGTTTAATATTACTGTTAAACATATTTATGTGTCAGCTGAGGTAAACATTTCTTTTTTCAGAAAGCGGCATTCAAATTTAAAGAGTTAATCGATGGTGTCATGAAAAAAGTACTGAAGCAGGTAAACTGAACATTCAGTCCAGGTCTGCTTAACTAAATTGCATTTGTAAGCTTTTAGCCTTTTTATATTCCAAACTGAAGGTTCACTTGTTTTTTCCACAGGACTTCCAAACACCCCCCAGTAAATCTGTGAAAGAAAGCTCCACTTTGGATGAATGTAAACTCCTCATCAGGGATCTGGGCACCCAGCTGGACCGAGTCCTGGAGGTGAGCGAGGAGCTCAGAATCCAGCACTTGTTCAGCGGTGACAGTGTGAAACCATCAAACATGGAGACATCAGGAAGATGGACTAATAGCATAGTATTAGTCTGTATTGGACCCTCTAGTCTTGGGTCTTGAGCTGCTGTATGAGGAACAGCACATTTTAACCCATTGCAGGAACTAAATAATTTCCAGCTGTACCTCTAACACCACACAATGGACACTAACTTGTGTTCCATCCCGTTTCCTTCAGTCCAATAGGTTTGCCATTATTAGACGTTTGAGTGAGGACAGATACAGCGAGAAGGATTGTAAGAAGTTTGTACTGGAATGGGCTGCAGAACTCAACAATCTGCCTCAAATAGACCAGGGACAGGTAAATACCTACGCACATACAAGCTACACATAGTATTATATACAGTGCAGCAAAAACAGGAGGAGATGAACACAATTCAATACAATCAGTAGAAATTGTTAAGGATCTTCTGAACAGCAGTATGATGATAAGATCAAGTGCAAATTTTTCATGTAGATTCAGCCAAACAACTCATAGCCCAACAGCACAAGTGCAGCACTATTAAAACATTGAAATTGAATGAACTTTTTTCTGAAAATTGTCCATTTGCAATGCTACAGGCAACAGCAGTACAAGCTTCCTCCGGAGTCCCACCAGGAAAGGAGAGCCTTGTGGAGCAGGAGGAGGATACAGAGCCCTGCAGTCAAGCTGAGGAGCAGAGGCTCAAGGAGGCTCAGAATATCCTTTACCAGTGGGCCTGGAGGCTGAGGATACAGAAGAAGGTGAAGAATTCCAGACATTCATTCCACTCAGCATTTACTCAAGAAGAACCTTCTTCAACAGTGGGCCAAAACCCTTCAACAAGGAAGACACTGCTGCTTTATACCTGCGTGTGTTAATCATTTGACTGTGTTCTACTCCCCGCAGGGCTCTGTGTGTCTCAGTCAGGATGTGTGTGAGGTTATCGAGGACCTGGAGAAACAGTGGAAGAGGGGGAAGCTCTCCAACACACTCCCTGTCATGGAGTTCATCATGTGGGCTGTGGTCCAAGAGCAGCCTAAGGGGGTGAGGCCTGTCGGGGGGGGGCTGACCTGTGGTTAATGTGCTGTCCATCTTATTAGCAAACATTGTGGGTTCATGTTTGAAACAGTAACCCCCCCAGTGAGACTGTGGTGTGAGATATTAACAAGAACCGTGTTTTGCAGGGCTCTGCTCCTCAGTGGTGGATGAAAACCAGAGAGCGGTTTAGTTCAGCAGGTGAGTCCTGGATTCACGAGGGACTTCATCTTTGATGCCGTATGGTTGTTTTTGACTGGATGCTGAAGTCTTTGTGACATTTTTATTGTTTGGAGATTTATATGTACACATTTTCCACTTTTTTACAGCATCAGTGAAGTACATCCCTGAATTAGGTAAGTTACAAACTATCTCCTCTCTTGTGCATAACTCTTCCCTTTTTAGTCATGTTTCATGGGATCATGAGCTCTTTGTCCAGGATGAATTCTGACAGAATGAATACTTTCCTTTTTTTCTAGTGTGGGTCTGGATTCAGGATGCATTTGGTATGTAATCCTAAAATGAACAAAATGCTTTCTCAGATTATGCCAAATTACAAAAAATTCAGCACTGTAACTGGTTTCCTTTCCTTGCAGCTGAGATTATTCTTGATCCAAAGACTGCAAATCCTTACCTCATACTGAGTGCTGACAGAAAGAGTGTGAAAATGGACATGATCATAGAGAGCAAAGACAAACACAGAGGGATCCACAGAGGGCCTCATGAGTACGATGGATGGTGGTGTGTACTGGGAACAGTGGGATTCACTGCAGGGAGACATTACTGGGAAGTGGGTGTTAAGGGAAAGAAGGAGTGGAGACTAGGAGTGGTGAAGGAATCGGCCCCTAGGAAAGGCTTTGCAGATCTGAACACGCAGTCTGGTTACTGGACCTTACGGCTCCAGCTTGGAGAACTGATGGCCCTGACAGTTCCGGTCACTAAACTGCCCGAGGCGGTCATTCCTTCCAAGGTGGGGATCTACCTGGACATAGAGGAGGGGCAGCTCTCCTTTTACGATGCAGAGAGGAGAAGTCACATCTACACCTTTAATGATACCTTCACCGAGAAGGTTTATCCAGTGTTTGGCACCACAGAAACAGACAGAGCCCTTGTCATTCTGTAGGAAGTTTCCAGTTTGTAGTCTTAGAAATGAAGGCCCGTGTTACACATTAAAATGTGTTATAATACAAGTTAAACATGAAATACTTCTGCAAAATGCTTTTATTTTTACACATACTACCTCAAGAAACTATCTGCATGAATAAAGGAATTTTGAAATGTTCTGTTTTCATTTAAGTGAAAGATCCTGTACAGCTGATTTTGAATTGTCATGAATCTTTTTATTATTTAAAATGTGAAATAGTTTGTTGACTTTTATTTTGGCAAGTGTCATCACATACAGTATTTGTTTACCCCACTGCGCATGTCACAAGAAAAGGAGGGAAAAACATTTTACCTGACATGGAAGGAGCAAAGTGTTATGTCGCAAACCATCAGTCTGGTTTTATGACTCTGAGGGTTACTGCTTCATGGCCTTCGTGGGTCTCTCCACCTTTTCTAGATTTGCGATTTTGGCTTAGTAAAGAACAGACCTGTGTTGTACCGATTCACCTTCATTCTTGTTTTCCACGACAAGGATGGAGCTTTTACTCTCACTGTCTACCCCATTCCCGGCATTACCTGGCGACCCTCCAATGCCCTGGAATTGCTGACCAAACTCCTTTGAGACGCACTGGGCTGCCCTTTACATCTGCTGCATGTCAGATGCCCAAAAGATTGTCATTCGCTGCCTAGGGACGGAAGGACAGCACATTTTCTCTGCTCTCGGCCCTGCGGCTACATATGCCAAGCCACAGAGCTTCTGACAGCGCACTTCACTGCTCCTCAAAGCATCATCGTACGCAGGTTCCACTTCAGGTAGTGTACACCGCAGCCAAGTGAGTCGGTACATGAGTTCGTTGCAGATTTGCGAGACAAAAGTCAGTCATCTTCACCAAGGCTACCTACATATTTCCCTTCATCCTGACAGCCGGAATCTGATGGCTGTTGTCATGCACATTACGGTGTATTGTTACATGAGTGCCTTTTGGGTTGTGGTCAGCCCCCAGATATTTTCAAAAAGTCCACCATTTTTTCCAGCATCCCAGGTGTTGTCTTCCACTGATGATACAGTCAGGTCTATAAGTATTTAGACAATGACAAAGATTTCAGTATTTTCCCTTTGTACTGTACACAACCACAGTGAATTTGAGACAAAGCAATGAAGATGTGATTGAAGTGTAGACTTTCAGCTTTAATTTAAGGGTTTTAACAAAAGTATCGCATTAACTATTTAAGAATTACACCCATTCATATGCATTGTCCCCCATTTTCAGAGGCTCAAAAGTAATTGGAAAAACTAAAATAGTAATAAATATAAGGATTATTTTAATACTTGGATGCATATCCTTTGGAGTCGATGACTGCTTGAAATCTGGAACCCATGGATATCACCAAATGCTGAGTTTCCTCCCTTCAGATACTTTGCCAGGCCTTTGCTGCAGCTGCCTTCAGTTGCTGCTTGTTTGTGGGTCTTTCTGCCTTCAGTTCTGTCTTCAGTAAATGAAAAGCATGTTCAATTCGGTTGAGGTCAGGTGACTGACTTGGTCATTGAAGAATATTGCATTTCTTAGCCTTGAGAAGCTCTTGGGTTGCTTTCATTGTATGTTTTGGGTCATTATCCATCTGAGGTGTGAAACGCCTTCCTATCAGTTTTGCAGCATTTGGCTGGATCTGAGTCGATAGTATAACTTTATACACTTCAGAATTCATCCTGCTACTTCTATCAGCAGTCACACCATCAAGAAGCACCAGTGACCCAGTTCCATTGGCAGCCATACATGCCCATGCCATAACACTGTCTCCATGAAGTTTGACAAGTGAGGTGTTATGCTTTAGGAGCCCTTTTCTTCCTTCTCCATACTCTTCTCTTTCCATCATTCTGGTACAAGTTAATCTTGGTGTCATCTGTCCAAAGAATCTGGTTCTAGAACTGGGCCATCTTTTTTAGATGTTTTCTAGTAAGTCTAATCCAGTCCAGTTAGTCAACTGTCAAGCTTCCATCCACAAAATACTGGGGCCAACTCTGAATAAATCCCAATAAACGGGAAAGCCATTAAAATCCACAGAAATGCTGGGTTTGCCGTTACTGTTTCAGTGTCATGTGCAAACCTGACCTGACACGCAGCCTTGGACTTGGTTGACTGCCATCTTACACATTTCTATGCTTCCATAAATAGATGATAATAATAATAATAATAATAATAATAATAATAATAATAAAAGCAGAACAACCGGTAACAGCACAGCTGAGAAAAAAAAACTGCTAAATTCTTAAAAACAAAAATAGCACGTATTCCTATTTTTGCAGCACAGAACAGTGTCATCGGGGAACCAGCAGAGCATCCGCTTTCTTCTGTTTGTGCTCTTTGTAGGCCACAGCTTCATGGAGCTCTGGGTGCAGTGTGAGCTCTCCCCACAGATGTGACGGCTACAGCGATTTGCACCATTTTTCACATAGCAGTGAGTTTACTAACATACAGCTCATACCTGAAAGTGGTGCTTAGTCCACCTGGGCACACCTCCCTCACTTGTGAGGCACAAAGCCAGTGAGAACCTTTGCACCTGTGCTGAGGGGATCCAGTGGTGCTGTCAACATAGTGTGGGGACACACCTTCCACAGAGACAATATTGACACAGGAGGAGTGGCTGTGCTGGAGAGTTCCTGCAGGAGCCAGAGAACACGACAGGGAGTTGGGAATGTAAGCGCAGAGTCGAGGCAGCAGGAGAGACACACATAGTGCTGGGGAAACATATGGTGCATAGTAAGGGAGCCAAGCATCACTCAGCACAGGACACAGAGCAAGCAAGGAGTTGAAGAGCACAGAACACAGGACACGTTCACTTGGAGAGATGGCGTCTATCGGGCAGGTGATCTTCTGGAGGTGCTGTACAATTCCTCCTGAATATGCAATCATACAAATAGATGGATGGATGGGTGGATGGATGGATGGATGACTGAGAAGACTTGTCACCATGTCATTGCGGTGTCTCCACATTCAGCTGACATCCAGCTTGTTAGTGCTTAGCCATATTTTTCAGGGCTCAAGGTCACAGCTGAGCTTATCCATCAGTGCTGCTTTGTTTCTTCTTTAAACCCCTTTTGCTCCTTTGCAGCATCATCATCCTCATCTTCATAGTGGGGGCTCTGATCATCATCCTCCTGTGTGTTGCGTTTTCACGTAAGTTCCTTGGTGTGACCGTGTGGCTCCTGGGCTTCGTAGACTATCAGACTTACTGTACTTACTGTGCTTACATCACCCCAGGTCTCCAAAGCGGCCTACGATGCCAAAATGCTGACTGACACTTTAGCACACATTCATTTATACAGAATAAGGATCTTGACCAGGACTGGTTGGCAGAAATGGGATGTGAACCTGCAGCAGTGCCACCACATGATGCAACACAGAGATGCACGTGTGTTAGAGCCCCACCTAACACAGCGCGTGTCCTGCAGGCAAGCCGGGAATCACGGTGGAGACAGGAAACTCGCATCCCGTGGGGAACCTCGGCAACGACGTCCTGCTCGACTGCAGCTTTGACCCGACACCTGCCAACGGGAAGAAAGCAGCTGATGCCTCAGTTACCTGGAGCAAGGATGGTGTCACAGGGGTTGTGTACCGCTATGAGAACCGTGCCCCCCAGCTGCAGGACCAGAACACACTCTTCAGAGACAGGGCCCAGGTGTTCCCAGATGCTATCGCCAATGGCAATGCCTCCCTGCTGCTGCGGAGTGTTGCGATGGAGGATGCGGGGACCTACATGTGCAGCGTGGCGGCCCCCAGCAGCCAGGGCATCGTCAGCATTCAGCTGCAGGTGGCAGGTTTGAGCCTCTTTTTCATGTCACGAGTCTGTCTGTGTGTGTGTGTGTGTGTGTGTGTGTGTGTGTGTGTGTGTGTGTGTGTGTGTGTGTGTGTGTGTGTGTTCCCCACCCACCCCGTTTGGCCTCTACCAGAAACAATGAGTCTGACTGTGGAACCAACTGTATCTTCTGCCCTTCGTAACTCAGCAAAGATCATGGCCGTCACACAACCCGAATCACCCTGGATGGGCAGTGCTTAGAGTAAAGGCCACACCCCCACCTGCTAGACTAACACACACATACAGACCTGGGACATAAGCACCAGTGCAGCTTGACAGTCTTTCTCAAGGACAGTCATTATTATTATGCATCAATAACAACAACATTTATTTGTATAGCACCTTTCATTCAGTGGTCTGTAGCTCAAAGTGCTTTACAAGGTGAAAGAGACAACAATGAGAAAGAAACAGTATACAAGAATAAAGAGAAAATGTTAAATAGCAATAATGAAAGATGTCAGATTGCAAAGGAGGTTGTACAGATGAGAAATAGGGTCTAAAGGGCATTCTATCTAACAGTGGGATTTCTAGAATAGTCTTTATCATTCTGCGACACACGTTGATGAGGGTGCCATGGAGATCTGCGACATCTACCTTCCTACTGGCAATTGAGGGGGCTTCTTGTTTCTTAGTTTAAGGTGGTGGGGGCATAGTGCGCCACCACAGATGAACTGGAAAGAGAGACAGCAGAGATGAGCAAAGATTAGCATGGGTCCTTGAACAAGAGTAACAGTAACAAGTCCATGCAATGTAATAAAGGCAAAGCATTATAACAGAGGTAGAGCAAAGGCCATATTTAAAAAAATGGGTTTCTAACAGCTTCTTAAAGTGTGCCACCGTACTAGCCTGATCAATCTCAATAGGTAGATTATTCCATAGTTTAGGCACATAACAGCAAAAAGCTGCCTCCCTACTTCTTTTGAGCCTGGCTTTTGGAATTTTCAGCAGACTACCATTTGAGGATCTTAAGTTACGACAGGGATTGTAAGGGGATAGGCAGTCCACAATATATGATGGGGCAAGATTGTTTAAGGCCTTATAGACAATAAGAATTATTTTGAAATCAATTCTAAAGGCTACTGGTAGCCAGTGTAAATATTCTAACAGCGGTGAGATATGTTCTGATTTTTTTGTCCTAGTTAGGATCCTAGCTGCAGCATTTTGCACTAGTTCCAGGCGATTTATTTCTTTTATGGGCAGTCCAGTTAGGAGTGCATTACAGTAGTCTAGTCTACTAAACAAAAGGCATGAACTAATTTTTTGGCATCTATAAAAGTTAAGAGGGGTCTAACTTCTGCCATATTTCTTAGATGAAAAGAGGCAGCCCTTGTTACCTGTGCAATTTGTGACTTAAAGGTTAGGTTAGAGTCAATGACCCCTAAGTTTTTTACCTTTGTCCTTATTTTAAAACCTAAGGGATCGAGTTTGTTTGCAACAGCTTCACTACACCCCTGTTTACCGATCAGATAAAACTGAAACAGCTGAAAGCCATGCTGAAATGCTAAAAATATTTTTCTTTTTTAATCCATTTAAACTTTTTTTATTAAATGTTTTATTTAAATGTGGAAAACACTGTGTTAGTAAAAACAAAAATCAATTTTTTTTGAACACTTAAGTATTTAATTCAACATTTGACAAATTGCCATGCTAAATTCTTCAAAATGAGTTTTTGTGGTGGCCTAGGGTTCGAGAAAACTGCCCCCCTCGATTTGATGCTGACGCTCACTTATTCATCAGATGCTTTTCTCCACATTCAACTCAACATGAAGACTCCACAACAAAGAGCTTCAGACACAGATCAGGATGACCAGGGCGCAGCCTGCGTATCTGCCGTCACCACGTTGCTGGTTTGCATCCCTCCAGCAGCCGTCTGTAAGAGTGACGTTCACACAGCAAACACACATACGATCGATTGCAGCAGATGGGTTTGGGCTCAGTTATGTTGCTGTCAGCTCAGGAGGGAAACGGGTCTCAGAGAGGTGGGTTTGGGGGGGATTCAGCAGCTCTGAGGGACACGGGAAGCTCATTCATCCACACTGGGGACAAAACTCAGAAGAACGTTGGGTCTCTTATGTGTGAGGCCACCAACCAGGGAGAGGAGGATGAGCCCAGCTGAATGGTACTGTGAAGAATGGGGCTAAATGTGTATTTGTTACACATCATTGGAAACAAATATAAAATCTTCTTTTCAGTTGTGTTCAGCACCTCTTGCTGGTTTTAAAGATGTGTATTAAAGTGCTGACTGTTGGCCTCTTCTTCAGCTGGACATTTGGATTCCTCCCGTCTGATAAAATGACTGTGACACTGTTGGCCAAGGTCACATCAAGAAGTGTGATTTTCTTTCCAGCATTTTCTGCCCCAAGTTTCTCCATGGTGAATGGTACTCTGACCGCTGTGGCTCCAAGGTGGTTCCCTGAGCCCAGCATGACCTGGTCGAACCGGAACGGCAGCATCCTGAATGCGACCACAATCCTCTCGAGCAACTCGGTCGGGCTCTTCTACGTGCAGTCGGCTCTGACTGAGGCGCCACAGGTTGGCGGTGCCATCACCTGCACCATCCAGAACAGCCTGGTCAGGTCCATCTCCCAAGGAACTGTCACAGGTAAACTGCATCTCAGTGACCAATGTCATGGCAACAGCACTTATGCTCAAAGGGTAGCAGAGAAGCTTCTCAAATAAACCAAAACTAATGAGCGAAATGATAAAAAGGTTCATTCTCAACAGCTTTAATGTAATTTAAAAGGAAGATGAACGCAAAAGGGGCTCAGATTTCTTTATTTTTCCTGCAGACACTGGACTTCTGGCACAGACCTTCTTCACTTTTAATGCCTCCTCCTCCTCCGCAGTGCTCCCTGGATGGACACTCCTATTGCTCCCCCTACTCGTGGGGAGGCTGTTCAACCGACCACAGTGATGCACAGCCACCTTCAGCTCCCTCAGCACTCTGTGTGTGTGTGTGTGTGTGTGTGTGTGTGTGTGTGTGTGTGTGTGTGTGTGTGAGAGAGAGAGAGAGAGAGAGAGAGAGACATGTAGCTACATACTGCATGCATTTTTGCAAGCTTTATTTCAAAGAGTGAATGTTCACTTTTCAAGCTGAGAAGTCACTTTTTTGGACTTTAAGGACACTAAAAGCTGACTGAGTGTCATTATTTTTCACACGAGGTCTTGGGTTTTATTACATTAATCCGAGTTTTAATGTTTCATTATTATGATATTTTTATTCTTTCACACGTATGTAATCACTAATAATCACTAATAATCAATAACTAATAGAAGAGTTCAAATCAAACTCCGAGCTGCATCACTGAAGATGTGCGCAGGTCCAGCAGGGCCCAGGATGTGTGAAACACGTGAGGGTGGGAGAAGAACGTGAACCTCTTGCGATGGAGGACAGCTGGAGTCGGGCTTTCGCGTCAGTGGGGTGAAACTCACACGCTGCTCCGAAGTGTCATTTCCTACAAGAGAATTCCACGGCTTCGGTTACCTGCGCTTTGCCAAGGAAACCTCAAGCACAGCAGTTTGCATCCTAACAAATGAAAGGAGCGCTGATTCACCTCACCTGCCGCAGCTGACTGCCACCTCACATGGCTCCAACCCTCGCTTCTTCAGAGCACCTCAGACCTGCAGAGGCCCGAACAAAAAAGCAAGAACCACTTAACACACAGGAAATGCTGTGGAAAACATCTGCTTAACACCGGACGTCCTTGAGCCCAAGATATGGCGGCTTTGAGGAAAAACATGGCGTGAGCATCATTCGCACGGTCAATGCACTCATACATATAGTGTTGCAGTCAGACAGCAGTCCGCTTCCTCTTGCTGAATCACCAGGCAGCCCCCCATTAGCTGGCACTGCTCACCTGGGTCTCACTGGGGGGTCAAAGCTCATGTAGTCTTGCTCAAAGCGGCTGATTTGCCCACATCCAACCCGCAGTAGCCCACAGCCACCAACACGAGAGCACAATGGCAGCAGTGGGTGACTGGAAGCACCTTTAGAGGAAAAAAAACTCAATTCGATATTAAGGCCAAGTTAAAACATTAAAATCACTGCAAAGATACCAAACTTCAATCTTAAACATTCCTGTTTATGTCCACAGAGTGTGTCAAGAGAGAGCGAATCACCGTATGGACAGATCAAGCATTTATCTCTATTGTCACACAGCAGTTCTCACTTTCAGGAACAAGTCAAGTCTCACCCGGAGAAGGGTCTCATCGCCTCACTCTTAGGGTTGCTGAACACGCAGGTGTAGCTTTTGCTCAGGTCTTCAGTCTTCTCCACCACCAAGGTGCTTCCCTCCTCAACCGCACATGTAAATACTCTCCAGGTGTACTTGGTGTTTGGTCTCCTCTCCCACAGGTCAGCAGGCACTGGGTCTCCTCCTTGAGCCCACGGTCACACTGGGTTTGGACACAGGTTCGGGGAGGAAAGAGCAGCTCAGGTGAGGTGAGAAGCTGCTGGCTGTATCCATGCTGAGTACCTGCTGCAGGAAACACCGCACGTTCCTGGACCGTCCTGACACTCGGCCGTCACCCTGCGGGTGCTGAGTCCTCCTCGTGAAGAGTGAAAGCGAGGTCTGTTCTGTACAGCGATGGGCTGAAACATGGTAAACACAGCAATAACACGCACTCCCTGTGACAGCATGACACCAGAATCTGGAAGGCATTCATGGTCAACAAGTAACAGGTCCACTTTTCAGAAAGCCTCTTGGCTCACTGCTGAGCATTAAGAGCAACGTCCTCTGAAAGCTCTTTGACAAACTGGGTCCCTCATTTTCCAGATTTCTTCTCCCCCACAACATCTGTCATATTCGCAATGCAAAAATAAGACAGTTTTCTATTTTAACAATTGGTTTGAAAATAATAACACATTGTTGGTTACCCACTTAGTCAATCTTCAAGGTTTCTTAATGAATTATACTGAATTTCTGTCAATTTTTACAATTATTTATATTTAATTTCCCAGTAACTCCCCCCATTGGAATTCTCAATGGCCTGGATGTGTTCTCCCAGGGAGTCATTTTGCTTTTTATTAGAACCAATATTACCCCTTGCCTTTGAGACCCATGTAACTCCTCTCGGGCAAAATATGCTTTCTTTCTAAAAATTTGTTCTTTGTTTCTAAATAATAATACTGTAAGAATTTCACACAATTTTGTTGGTTGTGAAGTGGGTCTATTTTATCTAGGTTGAATGTGGAGGGGCGTGAGTGGTTATGCGGCAGTGAGGGAATTTTATATATATTTTATTTTGTTTTAATAAATTAGTTATAGTTCTCCAGCGAGATTCCCGTCTCCAAAGAGTTTCTTGCCCTTGGAGCCCGCAGGGGCGAACCCAGCACCTACTGTTAACAAAAGAGGCCTCCCACATCACCAAAAGGTCCTTAGTATATATAACGCACTCTTGGCTGAAAATGGCTGGCAACATGAACTGGAAAAATGTTGGGACCATTCCACTAAAATATTTTTAAAAATATTGCAAACAAACAGAAGCTATTTAAGATTAATCCATAGGATTTACCCAAGCAAATATTTTCTGCGTACATTTACAAGAGATCTTGACACATCCCGCTGGTTGTGCCATGCTGACATGGAAGCTGTTGTACATATTTTTTGGGAATGTCCTCACACTATTTCCTTTTGGAAAAATTTCTGTTCATTTGTTAAGCAAAATGTCTTTAAAGATTTTGCATTGATTTATAGGGATATTTTTGTTTGGTTTTGAGTCTAGTTAACAGAAAGAAGTTCACTTCCTTATTAACCTTTTTAATATTGGCTAAATTCATAGCCACATACATGTTTGTGAGAAAATTCTTAAGTTGAGCTCTTAATGCATGTTTGTACTATGTTGAGGCCTTTAACCAATAATTAGTGGATGTTTGTGACACGTGTTATCCAGCATATTGTGCTTACTGCCACCAAAGCACTGGGACTTCTGCCTTTGCTGAAATGTTTAGGTATTTAACAAGGTACCTTGGAAAACAAAAGAGGAGCTTAAGGAAGGGAAGCGTAAACTACAATAAAGAATTGAAGTTAAAATTAGAAATTGTCGAATTTAGACCTGGGCAGATCTTAGTTGTATGTAAAGGAGAAATAAACCGAAATTCCCTTAACTGAAGCACCAAAATTAGGAGTCACTCCACCATACTTACGATGGGATAGTGATTCCTTATAACAACAACGTCTAAAAAAGTCCGTGACAAAGAACAGAAGTGAAAAAGCTGCTGCGAGGCAGGTATACCTTACCAAACTGTTGTATAATAATCCCTGTATCCTTTGTTCGAGGAGACTCTTTTCGAAGGGGCTCTCCCGCACCGGTCTGTGTTCTATAGAACAATAAAGTATAACTCTCTCTTCACCCAAAGTGGCTTTTTTCCCTAGCAGTAAATTCATGGGTGAACAACCCTTTTCTGGTTTTCAGAGAATTCAAACAATATTTGCATAGAATTTCAACATTTGCAAGTGCAAACACTAAGATACAGCGATGGTATGATACTACATTTAGTATGTTGACCTACAGATTTGATATATTTTTTACCTTTGTTTTATCCCTAGCTAAACGTTAGTTTTATTTTATTTTTCTTTCTTTTTAATATGTATATGCTTAATTGTGTTGCAGCTAGTGTTGTATACTTTTATTATTGTTATATAAGTGTTTGAAGACTAAAAAATAAAAACTTTGGGCCACTTGGCTCCTGCTGAAGCACCCCCTCTAGTGGCCCAAGTGGTGAACAACCGTACAGCGCGTCTGCCCGCAGGAGGTGAAGTTGGACCTAAAGTGACCAACTTTAAACATTTTTAGTCTCTCTCCTCATCTCACCACCTTCTCGCTACACCTTTACATCCTTACAAGTCCTTGTGCCCACTTTAGAAACTTGGTTGCAGTCTCGCCGTCCACCCTGCTTCCTGCAGACTCAGGAGGAGTGCCTTTTATTTCTACTTATTTTCTGGTAGGGGCAGAGTTTGCTCCTTGCCAGTCTTTGCAGCAGTTTTTGTTTCTTGTCAGCTTTGTTTGTGCTTGCCCTCGGTAAATGTCTCTGAGTTAAGACTGTAGTGTTCCACTAGTGCCTCCTCCACACCCTCGGCCTCTGACCCAACCCTACGTCCAGTTTCTGAAGCGGCCACAGGCGTGACAGTAGGTTAGGGGTATTAAATGCATTTTGACTTACGATAGGGTTTATTGGAACGTAACCCCATCATAAGATGGGGACCATCTGTAAATCCTTTCACCCCCATTAATCCAAAAACATCACTGGTCACGGAAATGTTTACCATCTCAGTACGCAACATCTCTGGTTTCCTGTTGATCCAGTTCATGGTTCTCGGTTTTCAGCTCTGGCAACTTTTCAGTCGGACTTTGTTCTCCTCCATCTCACAGGCGCCACCTACACCTCTTCTGCAGGGCTCTTTGCCCGGCAAGGTCCTTCATGAATTCCACGGCCTAGTGCATTTAATTCTTATCTTCAAAATAAACATCTTCTCCACTGTATGTCTTCATGTTTTACGCAGCAAATACAGAAACCATTTTAAAGAATCATACAGTGTATGGTTTAATGTATGATGACACTATGTAAATGGATGTGCAGCAGAAGTCAGTATTTCATTTTTATAGGTTTAACTTCTGAGTTAAACTTAAAAAGAACATTTTTCTGTAGTATAGTAGTGATCTTGGTTTACATCCAACTTGAAGTTCTTTTACTTTCACTTCTTCAAAAAGTGGGTGGTGTCTCTTCAGCAAAAGAAGAACAACAACTTCACTGCAGTTTGTTTTCACAAAGCAAGATGGAACCTCGGGTCCTGGAAATTTGTCCTTCAGTGTTATTCTAGATCCCTTCAACTTTGGGGGAGAACAATGTCTGCAAAACAGGTATCATGTAGAGGTGCTGTGTTTCCATAATGGCCTTTTGAATTATTGAAAAACTATTGAGGCTTCAAAAACTGAGCCATAATTTGAATGTCTTAAGTAAGACTGTGGATGTTTTTCTGAGAAAAACGAGTAACTAGGAGCTTCGCCTTGCAGTGCATGTTCACGTTCCTTTTGCTTCCTTTTGTGCAGGTGGTACAAATGCTGGATTGTCTCGCAGCTGTTCAGGTTTTGAGGCAACGCACACCCCTCCAAAATACCCTGCAAAACAATGCCGCTCAATGCCCACTCACTAAGCAGACACAAAATTCGTTCCAGGTAAAGCAGCAACATCAAAAAACCAAGTGCACACATGTAGAGCAACAGCAGGGAAGGAGTGCTAGAAGGGCCCTGTAAATAGTGCTCATGTTAGGTTACTTACTTTTACCTTTACCTCCTTTCCAGTCTGACATCTATCATTATTCCTATTTACCATTTCTCTTTTTATTCTTGTATCTTCTTCTTCTTTCGGCTGCTCCTGTTAGGGGTCGCCACAGCGGATCAAAAGCTTCCACTTCCTCCTGTCCTCTGCATCTTTCATCTCTTTATTCTTGTATACTGTTTTCTCATTGTTGTTTCTTTCACCTTGTAAAGCACTTTGAGCTGCAGACCGCTGTATGAAAGGTGCTATACAAATAAATGTTGTTGTTTGTAATAGGACTGGGTCAGCTGTTAATGGGAGAGTGTGTGTGTGTGTGTGTGTGTGTGTGTGTACACGAGTGAGTGTTTGGACTTAAATTTGCTTTTTTGTCTGATGACTGTTTTGTTATCTCATGGCAAGAGCAACCTGCTAAATGTGTGTTTTTTTTTCTGCAGAGGATCAAATATCAACTGACTAAACAAAAGGAGGTAAGCAGGATGCTTGGCCCCAGTTGTGCTGTTTGTGGATTCTGTCTCTGTGCTGCTGTGAGCAGTTATGTTCTCTTGATAGAGGATTGAATGAAAAAAGAATTGTTGACTTCAGGTTGAAGAGATTCTTAAAATGGAGTCATTCTCAGTCAGTAAATAGTAAGAATGTAAATGTTTTTCTCCTCAATCCATGGCTTCTAGAAGTCGTACGCCAAACCAGCAGAAGAACCTGGTTTTGATGCATGTAAATGTCTCATGAGGGAGCTGGCCGTCTGTCTGGACAGGGTGCTCCAGGTGAGTGAAGAGCTCAGATCTTCATTATTAATCTGTACTATCAATGAGAATAAATACATGGAGGAAGCAACACCTGTACAGGTAAAATATGTGCTGGACATTGCAGCTTTTGGTCTGTCTCGGTGCTCGTCCTTCTCTGGCCACCTCCATGGACACATCTCTCATACTACCTTCAGCAGCAGTCAAAAGCCTGGGAGTAGAAACGATTCTAACTGCCTTCCAGTAGCTGCTCACATCACATCCAAGACTTTAGTTACAGCTTAGAAGCCCTGCCTGTCACCTGCATGATGGACCCATCCATCACACGCAGCAAGAAGAATATGTTTCTCCACCTCTAGCCACTTGCCTTCCCCCTTACTGAGGATCCTAATTCTAAATCCTATTTGGTCTCTATTTTCTGCCCTTGATGGCCTAAAATGACATTCTTCAGATTGTCAGAACTGCAAAGTCTGTCTCTTCTGTACTCAAGAATTGATATCTTTCCAACCCACTTGTCCTTATCTCCTGAAACCGCCAACAAGTTAGTCCCTCGCTACCCGACACTACCATGTGCTGGGAAATGGTCCCTTTTACAGATACTTACTGGAATGCAGACACCGTGAAAATGGAATTATTAACCAAGCACTGTTTACAGCTGGAAGCCGTGCTGTTCAGCACAACTTGTAAACAGGACAGTTGATTACAGTGAGAAGAATTAATCACTTTTATGCTGGAATGGGCTCCTGAGCTGAGAGGTTTGTCTCATGCTCACCTGCAGCAGGTAAACATGTTACTGCACTTAAAGGCAGTAGGCTGGGCAAGCGGCACTCAGGGTCCTGGCTCCAGGCCAGACCTCACTGCTGTTGTTAACGCTTTGGTGAAGTACTTACCTAACTGTATAAATGGGTATTGACTATAAAGCAGCTTAACATGTTTAGGTCACTTTGGAGAAGAAGACTGAGTTGATGGATTTATATCGAAGACACAGGGTATCAGCATATTAGACGTCCTGATGAGTTATTGGGCAGGCTTAGAAAGATTCGAAATACAGATGGGTTCAGACTTGTGAAATTACAGTAAACAACTGGTAGCATTAAGGAACTGAGGGTATGCAATATATTTATATTCAGCCTAAACATCTCAGGGCACAATGATTTCCAGCAAGAAATGAAACATTTTGGGAGAGAAAACGGAATAGATCATTTCACCTGAAGTAACCAGGTTGTGGTGTCTGGGGTGCAAGGCAGGAAGGTTCTTCTGGGCGCACTGGGAAAAAAGAGTCCTGAGGAAGAGATGGAGGACAGAGACTCCAGGACTCCCACCAAGGAAGAGAAACTGAAGGAGGCACAAAGCATCCTTTGCCAGTGGAGCCCAGGGACTGAAATCAAAGCCAAAAGGTCAGGGGGTCACAGGCATCAGTCTCAGAAGGAACAGAACAGAATCTGTAATGCAAGTGTAATGTACAGCAAGCAGTTTTTTACTTGGGTGCAGAAGGTAGTGTACAGATCACAGCTGCCAGTCAAGGTATTTGTCTTGAATGACCCCAGTAAATATTACTCTGTTCTATAAAGTTGAAAATACCTGTATGCAGCTCAACAATGTATGACTAAATATAACATAAAGCTGTTAGCATGTAAACGATGAGTTAACACCATAGTGCATCACCAGCAATACACGGTCCTCAGTATTTCCTAGCGGGAGTTCAAGCTAAGTTTGCCAGCAGGGCAACAGCTACAGTGGATCTTTTGGACCCAGCAGGGGGCTCTGTGCCAGTGTGTGTGGGTCATCTAACTGTTTGAGCTGCTCCCCGCAGGGCTCTGTGTGTCTCGGTCAGGATGTGTGTGAGGTTAGCCGAGGACCTGGAAGCAGTGGAAGAGGAGGCTCAGCACTCCCTGTCATGGAGTTCATCATGTGGGCTGTGGTCCAAGAGCAGCCTAAGGGGGTGAGGCCTGTCGGGGGGCAGACCTGTGGTTAATGTGCTGTCCATCATATCAGGAGACAGTGTGGATTTACCTTTGAGTTCAAAGCCAAAACCCCCTTAAGGACACTGGCCTTGGCGTCTCGTTTAGAACCTTGTTTTTCCAGGGCTCCAGCTCCTCATGATTGGCTCAGAACCAGGCAAGTTGAAAACATCAGGTGAGTTTTACTTTCATGGTTTCTTATTTTAATGAGTATTTATGAGTAAGAGCTTACAGGTGTTACTCTTAGACAATATTAATACCTTTACAGTAAGTATTACTGCCCTCAAATAAAAACGGCATAAAACATGTAAATAAAGGCAGAAGTCTGTGATTTTAAATGATTTATTCTTTCTTTTACCTTATCAACCAAACTACATTCCTGCTTTAGGTATGTCATTCATTGTTTGTAACCATGTTTGTGTTGCTAGAATTTTTTCTTCTTATACATTTTATAATGAAAGGGATAATGGAATCACAACTAAATAAATACCTTTATTTCTCAGTGTGGAGCTGGATTCTTGAGGCAAAAGGTGGGTAATGTTGAGAAAATTTTTCAACAATGAATATTGTCCCGTGCGTTTTAGTCTCAGAATGTACAGGAAACACAGCAGTAATGTCAGAAATGTTTATTTTTTGCCCTTTAAAAGGCAAACAGATTATAATTGCCTTTATTGAGCTGTGCATTTAATAAATTCTGTCAATGATGCTAAACAGCATTGCTAGTGAGTTTAAATGCACAACTGAATGTCGATATTGAAACCCAAGAAATGAAGCACAGTTTGTGTGCTGTTTGTTATTAGATTAAGATCTGAAATACCTTCTAAAATCTACTTTATTCGAGATGTCCTGAGGACAGGACTACTGCCTTATCTTCAAGGGGCATTTTAAACTGCTTTTAGTAGCAGAGCTTCATTCTGTTTGCAAGGTTGTGGATGTAAAACCACACATCATGACTGGGTTCATTCTCTTCCAGCTGACATCACCCTGGATCCAAAACACTGCAAACACAGATCTGAAAGCTGAATGGAACAGAAACAGTGTGAAAATAGGGACACGATCATAGAAGGCAAGACAAACACAGAGATCCTAGAGGGCCTCAAGAGTACGATGGATGGTGGTGTGTACTGGGAACAGTGGGATTCACTGCAGGGAGACATTACTGGGAAGTGGGTGTTAAGGGAAAGAGGGAGTGGAGACTAGGAGTGGTGAAGGAATCGGCCCCTAGGAAAGGCTTTGCAGATCTGAACACGCAGTCTGGTTACTGGACACTGGCTCCAGCAGGAAACTGGCAGCCCTGACAGTTCCGGTCACTAAACTGCCCGAGGCGGTCGTTCCTTCCAAGGTGGGGATCTACCTGGACGTAGAGGAGAGGCAGCTCTCCTTTTACGATGCAGAGAGGAGAAGTCACATCTACACCTTTAATGATACCTTCACCGAGAAGGTTTATCCAGTCTTTGGCACCGCAGAAACAGACAGAGCAGTTGTCATTCTGTAGGAAGTTTACGCGCTGAGTCAGCACCTTCAAATCTTATTTTCCTGAATTTCGTTTATGAATGAATGTACAACTGTAAAAAGAAAATCAGACTAGATCGAACATCAGAAATGAAAGCAAAGCCCAATCTCAGATGTTGTTTGTATGGAACCTTTTGTAGTATTAGTTTTGCATGGACTGCATTTTTTCATTTAGGAATATAGCAAAAGTTAGACCCCTTCAAGATGCTGAAAAATTAGTTCATGCCTGTTTTTAAGTCATCTAGGTTACCTGTACAAATCCAGATGTACTATAAAATACCTCTAATGGTTTATAAGGCCTTAAATAATCTTGCTCTATCCTACGCCAGTGGAATACTATCCCCTACAATCAGTTTGTCAGGGATCTGTGCCTGTACTCATCTTTGCTAGTCTATGCTGTCTTTCTGGTTGTTCTATGCTGGTGATCTGTGCCGCCGCCACCGCCCAATCAAAGCTTTCCAGAAAGCCCCTAAATTGATGGTATGAAGGCTGTCCCTGAGAGACCAACTTGTGCAGCAGAATAACAACCGATTTAAAACTTTTGTTAGGTAGGAATGCCCAGTGGGGCCTGCGGTGGTCTTTGTATGGAACCCCTGCAGATTTTGTTTTTTTCTCCAGTTGAATTGGAGTTTGTTTTTCTGTCCTCCCAGCCATCTGACCTCACTATTTTATTGTAAATTACTCTTTCATATAGTGCCTTTCTGTTAACTGTTTTTCTGCTCTGTCACCCTGTAAAACACTTTGAGCTACAGTTCTGGCATGAATATGCTAAAATAAATGTTGTTACATGTGTACATATTTAGACTTTTCCTTATACTTTAAACTTAATTTCTGTACTTATATACAAAATAATGCAAGCCATTTCTTTAAGTGGTTAATGTTCTACCTAAATATGTGTACTATACGGAAGAATGGGTTGTTGAGGAATGACCTGCACATTTTGACCTGTGGCGCAGCATTTTTGACACTTTAGTTGTTGTCAGAATTGAGTTGTGATGGCCGCTCCAGCACCCACACAGATGAGTGGATAGTTTAAGTATTGCTGTGATGATGAGGGTAGCAGGTTAGCCACAAGGCAGGAGAGAGAAACCACCAGTCGGTGAAAATGAAACCACTTCAAATAGCAACTGCGTGTGGTGAGATGTTTCATATGGCCGGTGCTGATAAAAGTTGGACAGCAGCAGGCGGGTACGATGGGTAAAAAGCAGTTAAATATCTTCAGATGTGCAATGTGTGTCAACTTTTCGACTTTTGAATGCGCCTCCATAGCAGCAGCTCAAGGTTAGAGAGACAAAGTGAAAGAAGCTATAAATGTACAGGCGTCACGATCAACCAGGACCCATAAAAGCAATGGGAAACTTTCTGGTTGCCCACTTTGTCACCAAAGTCATTTCCCATTTCTTGTAAACATTGCATAAACAAGCTTAAAAAAAAAAGCAATCTGGAAACAGGAAAGAAGGAAAACCAACGCAAATTACGAATCGTGTGTGTAGATACATGTAGGTCAGGAAGTGTCGTGTGCACAGCACTAAAAGCTCTCGCTCAGAAGACAAACATGGGTGAGGCGTCAACTAAAGTTCAGTCAGAGAAAGTGTGCATAACGCGATGGTGAAAGATTTTTGTCCAGCCTGGCACAAAAACAAAAAAGGAAACAGAGCAAGAAATGATCCATCCACCCACTGCTTGTGTACTGCTTAATCCTGAGCAGAGTCATGGTACTCCAGTGTTGGCCTATTTCGCACTAACCAACCTTGCATCTTAAATGCACCTCCTTCCAGGGTAATACAGTTGAGGATTTACCAACAAGTTACTATTTACCTTTCCACATTCTGACTGGGCAGCTCATAGGTGCATCCTAAGCATAAAACCACCTCAAGCAGCACATTTCCATGGATGCTGTAGCTTGTGATGATGTCCCACGTTGCTGGGGCTGAATAGGTTCCTCTGTCACATGGTGAACAGCAGCAGGGGGTGAAGTGGTAGGCAACCAGCTGTGAGAGTAAGTTAAGCAGAACTGCGGCAACTTGAAGCACAGGTAGATGCGTAACTGGCTGCAGACCTGCAAGATACATCAAAGTTTACACACCCTGTTCTGGGGCCTTTACTGCTCCTAATTTCACACCAGGGAACACACAGTACACACAGAACTCACGCCTCTCGAAAGGTAAAGCAATAACATCACAGTTGAAAAAAATTACTTTTTACCCATCCATCCACACAAACACACCCTAACTAGAGTTTTGAAAAATGTTCACCTTGGAAGGAGTTTTCAAAGGCTCATTTTCAGCAGTGCCTAAAACGCCATCTACAGGTGAACAAAGAGGATGAAGTGGAAAGAAAAAAGCTGCGTTTTTCAAAATATCCGCATCCATGTTGTTACGGTTCTTGTTTTTTTTTTTTTCTGTTCACGCGGTCTCTCCATAGGGGTTCGGCGTTTGACTGGTCCGTCAGAGCCAGGATTGGTCCGTCGGCGGATAGCGTCACCTGCTAAGCGCTTATCTGCATGATTTCCACGGAGGCAGCGGCAACAGCTTAGTCTTGAGTCGTGTTTTCTGGCATTCTATGTCCTAGCTGAGGATTTTGCTGTTTTACCCTATTTATGCAGTGTTAGCACCAGAGAGTGTAGCCCTTGTTTTACCTGTTGCTAGCACTTAGGGATCTAATATATAGTTTCATCACCCCCTATGTCGTCTCACTTGGTCACTGCTATGGGTTCATTGTTAAAGAAGGTTCTTCCTACCACCTACATCTAGCCCTTTTCTCTTAAAAATGCGACCAATCGCCAAAATTGGTCCCTAGCCAGCAGGCAGTTTGTAGCTGTGTGGTTGCACTTAAATTATCTGTGCGAGTAAAGTGACCGCTGCAGCTTCCTGCTTAAATGGTGTTATTATTTATAAAGGTTAGCGCCACCAACAAAGGGCACTGTGATAATATTTGTCCGCCTTTTTTTTTTTTATATATAAATGCAGTCAATCCAGACTTTTTGAGAATGATACAATATTGACAAAAATGGAACAAAATAAAAAAGAAGACAAACAGGTGACAAGTTTCAGTATCATATAAACCTGATGTGAAAACACACTCCAAGTCTATGAGTCCAATCTGGTATCCAAAGACACACAAACCTGTACTTCAAAAGGCAGCCATTTTAGCCCCCACAATCCATCAGTCTATCAGAACCCAACGGTGTGGGCATGCTTGGTGTCTGGATGCTTGACCTGGTCAGTAAACCCACCTTAGGTACAGCCCGAAGCGCCAGTGCAAACCAGGCAAAGTGATGTAATTACTTCTTCTCCAGTCTTGGTTGATCAGGCAGCATCAGACCAGGACTTCTGGTCTCCCAGCCCACAGATTGGGGAACGTGGTTAACGCTCTACGTCAGCATGTCAGACTTCTCATTCGTTACATCTGGCCCATCTGGCGCCTCATCTCTTCTGGCTGCTTCTACAGCCGTTCTCTTCAGGCCCTATAGCCGACAGCGCCTCATACCCGGATGGTGTAGATATTCCACAGCTGAACGCGAGCACAGAAAAGACTATTATTTAACATGTTTTTACATGCAGGCAGACAGTTTAACAGCCTGAATTCATTTTACCATTTTTTTCAAAAAGAACTCCAGAATGTTAAGTCATGCTATGTGAACAGAGCGAGCACTTCTGCTCCTGGAGGGAGAAAAACTGGAGGGTTTCATCAGAGAGACCGTTATCAGAGGTCCGAGTGTCCCAGACTGCAGCAAAAAGGAGAGGAGATGCACTCACAGCTTGGAGAGATCACTCAAAAGTGCTTCCTGGGATGCTCTTCTGCAGGAAAGCCAGGATGGTGGGCAGAATGGCAACTTGACCTGTCGCACAAACAGACATCATTCATGTTTTATCACAAGTGTAAGAATCAAACCAACAAGACAGAAATGAAATTGGGAGGAATGAAAAGAGAGTCATTGACTGCCACAACACACAACCTGGTCATATTCACACGTGTGTATATTAAATACTTAATTGTCCTTCTGACTCACCTGTTCTTCAGCTTCTGTCCGTGGAAGGTGAGCAGCCGCTGGGCCCAGGTGAGGTAGAACTGCAGGTGACTGGACTTTCCAGCTCTGTGGCCTGGCTCAGCAGCTTCTCCACGTATACATCCGGGAGGGAGCTACACACCACCTCGACTGACACACACAGAGTACCATCACTGCTCTTTCATGCTCATCTGTACACACAGCACACTAATCGTTGTTTCACTGTAAACTGTACAATCTGAGACACAATTATGAGTAATTATTTTCGCAATCACGCAGATGGTCCAAAATAATCTGTAAAGACACACAATCTTTAACCTGCAATACAAATTCACAAGCATCACCAGCACACCACAAGGGATCTGCTGTAAATATCAAATACACGGTTGGTGTTACAAGCATAGTAAACTTCCTGTGATCATGCCCGATTGCAGGCACCTCCTCTGCTCATAGGGCACAGCCTCCAGTACCTCGGGTGAGCACTCTCATTGTGGTAGGAAGGCCAGCACGATAGCTGCCGCCCACGCCCCCTCTCGGACCTGGCGCCGCACGCTGCTGGGGGTCACGTCCAGGTCCAAGTCAAAGGGGTCAAACACCACCCCTGCGTCCAGAGAGAGTAGATGAGGGCAACCCCTCTGTGGTAGTGGCTGCCCAGCTATAGCATCCCTGAGGACGAAGACATGGGGAACAAATGCGATCTAAACACCTGGATTCAAAACTCGCTGAAAAATAAATACATTTCACAACCACTAGAAAGCGTCTAAGATCACTTTAATAAAAACAAAATGTGGTTCTGCCAAAAGGACCCGTGTGTTTTTGTGTCAGCACCCGATCAGAACTCACCTGTGGGGGAAGTGGAGGAAGTGACCGAATCTCTGGTTTGAAGTGCCGAGAGCTCATGTCTCCTGGGGGGAGAGAGGGGGAATCAGGAGCCTCGCATCACCACATCTCTCTTTGGGGGGCACTATAAGATCACTGGGGTGCTCCAACACTTTGGATGAGTGAAATCACTTCCCTGGAGGAATCCCAGGTGTTAAATAAGAAAGTTCTCCACGTGGGGTCACTGCAGTCTCATTCCAACACTTGTTACAATATTGCCAAACAGGAAGTACTATGACATCACAGTGACACATAGCTCTCTGACTCCCACCTTTGCGGACTCCAGGAAGGCTGATAGCCACTGTGTCCCCATCTCCCACGCCCTCGTCCACCAGTGCCAGGCTACCAAACTCAGTCATCTTCCTCCGGTCCAGGAACTCCTGAGGGCCAAATGCAGGGAGGGGTCAGCAAAGTGGTTAAAGAACACAAGATCTGAGCACCCAGCATCACCCAACCAACTATGCTGCTCAAGCTAAATTATACTGGCTCCTCAAATACCAAATACAAGTGGGACACCAATTTAGCTCCAGGGCTCTTTATTGCCAGCTGAGGACACAAATGCAGGCCTTTCCATCCTCAAGAAGCTGAAATCTTACAAAATAGGTAAATGAAGAAGCAGCAAGTAACAAACTGAAGTAAACTGACAAAATGTTTCTATCTTCCAAAATCTGTAACTTTAAGAGCCAGTTTCTACAAATAACCAAAAGCTCTGTGTTTTTTTTTTTTTTTTTTTTTTTACAAAAATATGATTTATGTCAAATCTGAGTGGAAGTCGAGGATCCAGAAAAGTGACACCGATAACATAGATCATCATAAATAAACAAGAAATAATCAACATGTGAAGCTGGTCTACACTATTATATTTCTGCCTGCTGCTGACTAACAGATCAATTTCATCCATGTCCACATGAGCAGGACACACCTCCATGGTGTCCAGTGACAGGTTGCAGGAGATCTCAAACTTCTTCATGAGGATCTGCTCCCTGACATTGTAAATACACACAAACTTGGACTGTCCTCCTGCCAAGATGGATTCGCCATCAGCAGAGTAACACAGTGTCGTGAAGGACCTGGAGAGAGAGTGTCACGAGTTAGAGCCCAACGTGTCTGACCAAAGCCACCAACACTAATCAACAGAGCACCCCCACAGGGACCCTGCAGATTCTTCATGCTGATCAATAGTCTCATTCCAGTAAAAAAAATTAAGCCAGATGCTCCTCTGAAAGTCTGTGTCTGCAGGAGGACTGGGCAGGCAGGGTCCACCCATGATGGCCACAGAGACACCACAGGAGTGCTGGGTTCATCTTCTCAGCCCAAAAAGTCTGATTGTTAAACAGCTGACCAGACCTGTAGTTTCTGCTGTAAAGGAGCAGGTATTTGACACCCCTGAAGGACCTGCAGGACTACAGGCCATCTGCCACATCACACAAATATCATCAATTTTTGGAAGCGACTGTAGGCCTTTCTGTTTCTTTAGCTGTTCAGTGGAGGTTGGAGTCTGACGAATGCTGCCTGAGGCCAAGCCACTTACTTGCCCTTGGCCGCCTGCTTGGCCGTGATCTTGTCCGTTTCCTTGCGGCCAATCTGCAGGTCGTGGCGTCCCATGATAGAGCCTGTCTGTGTAGCTGCCATCGGGTTCCAGAAGGAGATCTCACCATCCAGCGTGGCCACCACCAGCTCCTGACCATCGGGTCGGTGGGTGACTGCCAGCCCTTCAAGGGGACAGGAACACAGTGAGGTTCCCACAGCTGCTCATCCAATCACAGGACAGAAGACAACAGCCAACACCAGCCCGTTTGTGCTAGGCCAAAGTTTCGGAGGCAAAGCTTACCATCAGAAGTGAGGCGCAGCGTCTCTTTGGTCTGCCAGCTGTCTGCCATGTCCCACAGCTTGACCGTGCGGTCCCAGGAGCAGCTGGCTAGGACTGAGCGCACAGGGTTGAAGCTCAGGCCACTCACAGGACCCTCGTGACCTGCCAGGACCTGTCCGTCAAAGGATGAGCCAGGGGCTACAATCAGACTAATAGCCTTTTACAACTTTACATGAATATATGAGGATACACAGCACTGTAGAGCAGAGGCAGCAGCACTGGTTTTGAACAAAAATGCTGGAAGTCAAACTAAAACAAGTTCACAGCTTCACAATGTGACTCTGTTAACATATTAAGACAGTAATGTGGCTTTATTTGGCGCCAGCCTAAATGAGGACCCCAATAAGCATGGGATGGATTGTACAGTGACCTCCAACAGGCGACCCGTCTGCATGGACCAGATGAAGATCTCAAAGGAGTCCTGGGCCCCAGCGCTGACCAGCTCCCCACTGCAGTCCACAGCCAGGCAGGAGAACTGGGCCGGTCGTGGAGATGTGAAGGTACGGAAGTTCCGGTACCTGTAGGGGAAGCTCTCTATCAGGACCGCTGTGATTCAATGCCGGAAACATTCAAAATATTTTTCAGAGGCTCACCTGTGAAGGTCGAAAGCTCTAACAGTGCCATCGAGTGAAGCGCTGACAATGACGAACCCGCGGGAGGTGAAGGCTACACTGGTGATGCTGCTCGTGTGCTCTGAGAAGGTGACGAAACACAGGCTACTGTTGGTGTTCCACACCTTCACCTGTGACACAGAAAGGACAACTGAGACTGCAGTTCATACAGAGCAATGGTGAAAAGGGAATCTGCATGAACCAGGAGTCTCACTTTCCCATCATCTCCTCCGGTGGCGATGTACTGTCCATCAGGGGAATATGCCAAGGCAGCCATGTTGTTGAAGTGTCCTTGCTGCTTGAAGACGTAGGACTCGCTCTGCCACTCCCACACAAGCAACTGTCCAAGGCCTGCACGGCAGGAGAGCAGTCATGTACTGTATTTTTACACAATGTTACACACAGTGAGTGTTCAGGTGGATAAGAGTCAACTGCGTACCTGAACAGCCGAAGCCAATCCAGTCTCCCATGCAGTTAATGGTGATAGAGGAGATCCTTTGGTCTGAAATACTGCACACAGAGGCAGGATGGTGAGAACCTCAACGGGAGAACTAACCATCGATTCAGCAACGAGCAAGAACACGAGTCCAAACTCTGACCTGAGTGAGTGGATGAGATTAAACTCCGGAAGCTCATGCAGATGGAAGATTCCAGAAGCAAAACCCGTCACCAGCAAGTGAGTCTTCTTGTGGAAAGCCGAGGCTGTCAGGTTGTTGAAGTCACCCTCCTTGTTGAAGAAGTACCTTTAAAAACACAGATACTCGCTTGCTATGCAACTAATGGAACATCTTAAAATCCATAACGCTGATTCTCTGATATTTGATGAGAAAAGACTGCATTCCCATTTCCACAAATAATACAGCTTAGTGTTACACTGCTGGATATTTACTGAGGGAATGCAGGCTTAGCACATTGCTTCAGTGACAACACACAGCCTTTTTGGAGCTGAAGCACATCCTCCAGCAGGTAAACTGAAGCTTCCCAGCATTCAGCCCTAAAATGAGGCTACAGCTTGGGAAGGCAGGGCTGCTGCACCTACTTGCCAAGCCGCTTGTAGCGGACACGTTTGCAGCCATCCTTCTGCTTGTGGCCGTCAGCCTTCCCACGAATGACCTCGCTTTGTGGCTGTCCGTCCTCCTGCAGTTCCTCCTCTTTGGCTTCATCTCGGGGCTCCTCCGCCTCCACAGGGTTCACGGAGTCTGTGAGCAGCAGACCGTCCAGCTCCGTGTCACACTCCCATATGCAGAGGGTCCCATCTTGGCTCACCGTGTACAGCTGCACATGCGCATACATACCCATGTGAGTAAATACATATATGCAGCTGGCTCTTCAGAGTTAACATTAGACTGCTAAAGGTATGCAGTCACATTCACACCCATTGTGTTACAAATGTTAGTTACTTAGTTTAAAGGAAGCAGACACTTTTTATTTTAACAGCATTTTTCCCCACTTAACAGTTTTAGAAAATGTGTCTATGTGCAAAAGTGACCTGCATTACCAAGCCTACCTGACAGTTAACAGTAAAGTGCATTAAACATGAATACAAAAATCAGAATATAAATTTAACTTCACTTCTTTCCAGTGGAGAGCTGTCAGATGTTCCTGAGTATTCATGATCCATAACAAGAATGGTAACTATAATTTACCTAAATGGTAATAATATTTCAAAACCATATTCTTTTTAATTTTTAAAAATTAATTTTTAACTATTATTTTTAATTTTAGTAGAATACAAAAGTAATCATTTGTGAGGGTATAAAAGCTTTTCAATTTAAAAGGTATTGGACTGTTTTTTTTTTTTTTAGCTACATTCGATATTCTTAGACAACCTAACCAGTGAATGAACTGAGAGATTTCTAGATCTTGGATCTTTAATTTCATGAAAGAGGAAACTACACTGCAAACAGACTTCTGGTCACAACTGTTTGTAAACTGAGGAACAGATTTACATGTCATTTCACACATGAGCTCACGTATATTCCGAACACAAATGTGACAAAGCAGCAGCCCCCGGTGAACACGGTTCCCTTCGGCGGACACTCACATCCAGACTGTCCTGCTCAAAGAAGCAACCCACAATGACATCCTTGTGTCCACCCAGGCAGTAGTAGATCAGGTTGGCCCAGCGTTCAGCCCCAAACACCCAGCTGGTCATGTCCTTGCTTCCCACAACAAAGCACCTGTAGATAGCAGTAGGTCAGTATTATGGGGGATTTCTGCAGATCCCAAGGCTCCCTAGAGCCCAGTAGAACACTCACTTGGAGTCATCAGTCCAGTCGATGCATGTGGTCTCATCGTAGGGTCCGTAGTAGCTCTTGTCCAACACGAAGGCGTTAAACTCCTGCGTCTTTCCAGGAGCGTGATACATGAGGGCCACATTCTCTTTGGTGACCACAAATTTCCTAAGGAATTTAAAAAAAAAAAAAACAAATCCCCTGCAACAATCCACTCCGCTCAACTTTGGAAACAAACATAGCCAATCAGAAGAGGAAAAGCGAGTGTGTGCATGACAGATACAGACCTTCCATTGGGAGAGAAGCTCACGCTGTGCACAGGCTTGTGAAAGTTGAAGTGATTCAGCACTGCTCGGGTGACCAGGCTTACAAGCAGAGCCATTCCATCTGTAGAACGGATATGATCATCCAACAGTTCTTACACGTGTCATGTCAGTATCTAAAACACACATTCCTGAAAGGTGAAGAACTCCTACCTTCATCTACAAGAATGGCCAGGTTTCCATCTGGTGACAGACCCACGGAGGTGATGTTTTTCAAGGTGGAGAGCGGCAAGGTTTCTGACTTGTTGCTGTTTGTACAGAAAGATCAAGCTGAATGTTAATGCCTCTATGATTCATTAAATTTGTCTCGCAAGAATACAACAGAACCACACTATATTAAACCTTAACAGAATCCTTGTCATAACAAGGACAGAGAACTATAACAGGTGATAAAATCAAAAAGAAAATTTTAATTATTACTAACCTTGACTGAGTACTACAGCAGGAGGTGGGATTTGAATGCGAGTCCACCTACTGCCTCTAATTATTTTTATCACTGGATACCAAAGTGACTTACAGTGTAAAGTTTGTACTCTTAAGCTTCATAGTTTTACTTTCCCATTCATGCAAAATGGTATGGGTCAGCTAGGGTGGCATGTGGGCCTTGCACCAAGAAGCTTCAAGTTACTGGTGCACATCCGCAGTTGCTACCCCTGTCATGTGAAATACCGTGTAAAAGGGTGTAAATGTGGGTTCGAAGGTGGCGGACGCACTTCTTCAGGTCGAACACAGAGAGGCGGTTTCCAACAGGACTCAAGACGGAGTTTCCATCCCGGGAGAAGCTGAGGTTCCCGCGGCGGTACACGGCGCCCAGCAGGTTGGAGAACTAAAACCCAACATCCGTGCATCGGTGAAAAGATTCATCCTTCAGCAATCAATTCAACTTAAGATCACATGGACATGAGAAGGAAATAAACGATCCGTGTAAATCACTCCCAGCCACAAAAAAAAAAAAAAAAAAAAAAAAAAAACTTACTTTGTAAGAGAACTTCATAGTGGAGGCTGTCCGCGAAACTTGTAGTTCAAAAAATCACAAACGGCATTACAACTGAGAATTATTCCTACGTCAGCTGGCACGCACACGCGCTCCCATCGCACATGTGAACAGAATAGCGAGGCAATGTTTGGGACTGTGTACTTCCGGGTCAATTGGCTCACGTATTTCCGGTTCACCAAAAAACCTCAATGAGGTCTGTGCTAGGCAAATGGACGCCCCCTGCGGCAGGAGGAACTCACTACAGATTTACAACGACGACTTGAAGCAGCTCGAGTGTCTCACGGTGCTTTTATTCAACTCTGGAAATACTTATTTACCCTGCTTTTAAAATGCTTAAAATGGCACCTTCCGAAGTTCTGCATATTTAAAATTATGTATAACGTCATTTTATAATAATGCAAATGCAGCTGGTCCCTGGTCTACCTTGTTAGAGGCCCATGTTGTTCATTCATGTTCTAAAACACTTCAACTCTGCAAAGATAGCGCCACCTTTCAGGTCAGAACAGCAAGTTACAAAAAGACAAAAATGTGTGTAAAACATTGTGGAATTCATAACTTTTTTCTGAAGGACATGGAGAGGTACAGCCATGAGTAAGACTGGTGTCCCCCCTTCAGCCCACTGCAGACCAGCAAAGGACCAGCAGTCTGAGAAAATGGGAGACAGCAGTAGTTTACTGGGAGCACTGGCTCCTGACCATTAAGTGAGTCTGAAAGGATTAAAAATCGCTCACATTCATCGGAAATAGGACTTCGTTTTCAGAGACAGTAAGTGGGGTTTGCACGTACACATTTCACAGCACAAAAGATGGCTCATTGCTTAGTATAAAAGGAAATTGCACATTTCTGAGAGTCAGAGCCTTAAGTATAGTCTGCTGCTCCTGCATCCACCACCATATTCAATTAATGGTGATACAACAGGGAACATAAAATATGCTAAATATCCTTTCCACTTTAGAAAACTTTAAAAATAACTAGCATTTCCTTTTAAATGTTTATAGTTTTTGGATACTTACTGGTAATCAAACCACAGAGAAACAGGGACACTCAGTTTACATTGAAATGTTCTCCATTATTGATTCTTTGCAAGTACTGGAAACATCGTACACCTTCTTTACACCATTTTATCATATTTTAACCCGTATTAATACTGCAAAGCAAGGGCCCACAAATGAAAAAAGGTCACCCCCCAATCCCACCTAGTTAAACCGCACTCCACCATCTTCAAGAAACACATTAAGTGCAAGGAAAACAGTTTTAAAACTTAGGTATATTTTTAACTGTATAATGCGTACATATTCTTTTAATTTAAATAAACAATTTTGAATACAATCGCAGGTGCTGTAAGCTAATGGACTAAAATTAAAATAAAAATTAAAAAAAAAAAAGGTTCAGTTTGCTGTCCCACCTCACTCCCACCCCCAGAAGGGGAAGGGTGATCACATCAGTCGTAACACCCAAGTGTTTCCCCACAACACCAGGGTGGCGCCACTCCTCTCCAGACTCCCATTAAAATTAAACTTGATAAGTATTTACAAAAACTTCCAAAAACAAAAAATGCAGTTAAGTGCAGCGCAGTTCAGAAAACACTGGTTTTCAAGATTATCATTTTTTTCCTCCTTAAAGCATCCAGTTTCAGACCCATTTTACATAAATACAAGTGCGAGAAAACCACCAAACACGACTGAGACGAGGAGATGCAGACAGTTTGAACATCTGAGCAGCGCTGGTGCTACTGTTTGTTTGCATGTGTTCAGACCTGGGATACAAAAAAAAAAAAAAACCACAAGAAACTGAGTTTCTCAAGACATGAACAATAAGAAAAGTATGGAGCTCGTCAGGCTTCTCCACATTATAACAACTAATGCGCACACATCGATTCTCTGCAACAGTGAACTTTTGAACACAGCAACAAACAGCAGAGCTGAAGCGACTGGCGCCACCATTTGTCTCTCAAGGACAACAGTAACAATAAAAAAGCTACCAAAATACTGTATTTTTACTACTGTACAAGTAGGATGAGCAATAAGGCAAAATACATTCTCAGAAAGAAAAGAAACAAAGGAAGAAGAACCTGAAGGCCCGAAGAGTTTCAGCAAAACAAAGTTTCAAGAGTGACTATTGAAAACAAAAGATAAATTACAAACATGATTATTTATTAACCCCTTCCCCATTTCCATGTTATCGTCCTTTTTGGTGAAACCTAAATTTACACAGTACTGTGATTCATTTTCTCATCTCTTTAAATAGCATCTATTTATTTAACAGTATGTACACCTGGAGATTTTGTTGTGGGGAATTATAGTGCATGGGTGGAGATAGCTCACTGGACCGGGGGTGGGGGCAGGCCAGGTTCCTCCAATTGTCTCCACACCAGAAAATCCTGCACTTTTTGAACTGAGTAGCTGATGTCAGAACACTGCCTTGAAGCGGCAGGAGTGGGTGGGTGTCATCCAGCATGAACCACAGTTCTCACACACACACACACACACACACACACACACACACACCTATTGAAAGGACATACTCCTCTTCCAGTGTTTCTTAAAGCAGTTCCATATGGGACTACACAGAGGTGCTGGACACCTCCAGGAACAGAAAGCCAATAAGAAGAGAATAGGACAGGATGCTCCATCCCCTTCTATGAGTGATGGGAAAAGGGAGCCAGTCAGCTTTGAGCACTGAGTGTGTGGAGACCAAAAAGAGAGTTAATAAAAGGAAATCAGAAAGAAAAGGGGAGGGGACAGCAAATGCAATCTCAGGTGTCAGCAATGTCTGTGATTCGCCAGGGTTGGGCAAACATCCGGAGCCCGTCCCGCGAGTCCGGAAAAGGGATCCACCCACCCAGCCCTGACTTGGCTCAGCCACCACTCCCCTGGTGAACCAAGCAGCCAGAGGTCCAGGGGGAAGACAGAAGGTTGATGTGGGGCATCACGTGACGTTCACCTCCAGCACATGATCGTCCTTGCTGGGTAGCACAAACACCTGACATCCCTGGCTGCGGTTGAATACCTGCCCAGGGCCAAAGGGCTCCAGGCGCGGCATAGGGAGACCCCGCTGTTGCTCATTTGTACCACCCAGGGAGTGGATGCTGCCCCGGCTGCGGATGCTGCTTGTGTCTGCTTGGTCATCCAGGCCTTTGTCCAGCAGGGAGATGTTGTCATTCTCAATGCAGCTGTCTGGGGGGTAAGATGGAACACACAGAGTTAGGACAGAGCAAAGCTGCAGGGTTGAGACTAGGCCACTTGGGGTCCAAGAACTGTCTACTCTATGTAGTGTATTATGCAGCGTGAGGCCCTACAGAACAAACTCCTGTCCTTCAACAGTAGTGTCCCTTTGAAATCTTAACCTAGAATGGATACAGTGCTGCTTCCTACCTGTGTCTGGCTGGATGGTAGGCGGGGCATTGTGGGGGAGGTATTTAGACACCTTGATGCTGGGGAAGGGCAGGTGGCCGGCGAAAAGGGGCATCACCTCCATGCGCACCTTATGTGTGGCATTGATAGCAACAGGCATGGAGACGATACCGGAGCTCTTTCCACACACAGCCCAGTTACTGCTGTTGTCAACAACTGACAAAAAACCAGTAACACACAGGGGTTTAACACACATGAGATCAGGCAAAGAACTTTCATTACCTATACACTTCACAGGAATTTGTACACATTACAAAAAGGAAGCAAATCTTTTTATTATTGGATAATATGTGAGATGTAATGAATGATATACTAAAGAAAGTAAATGATAGTAGAGTACAATCCATCCTCCTCAGTGCCCTCACACGCACCTTCATACATGAGTTTGGTGGTGCAGAAGCTTCCGGACTCAGTGTGCCCCTCATCCTGGCGGTCAGACTCGTTGGGTTCCGCCAGCCGTGTGATGGAGACTTCCAGGCCACATAGAGCACCGGTGCGGCACTGCTGCTCTCCAGGTGCTGGCTGGATATCGGCCGACAAGGTGTACAGTGTCTGTTGAAGACAAGAACAGGTCCCAAAACACACCCAATCAAGAAGGCTGCGTCACTGGCACTACTGAAGATACAGTGACACACACAGTTGTCAAGACATAAAATCTAGTAAAAATAAAAATACTGACTCCACACCTTAAACACAGAGCTGGAGAATTACATTAGTTCATAATTTTGTTCCCAATACCAAAGGTACTTTTACCACCAAATCACAATCAATAAAAAAAAAAAGTTAGTAATGCAGCTGTCCTTCAACTTTCTGCTGACTGGGTTCTATAAAAATAAAACTACTAGAAATGTCTTAAGATCAAACAAATTGGGTGGTGGACTCACAGTCACGTTGTCCAGCTGGAACTCATAGTGAAACGGTGTAAAGACGGCATGCTGGGTGTCAGCTGGGGAGAAGCTGATGGAGAACATACACTGAAGGCTGGCTGGTGGCTCTCGGGTCCATTTTACCTCCCAGAGGCAGAAGACTGACTGTTTGCTGTGGACCACCTGTAAAGGAGAGGAAACCATCCATCATGAGACTCTGTGTGTGTGTGTGTGTGTGTGTGTGTGTGTGTGTGTGTGTGTGTTTTATCACACTAAGGGGGAACTTTGGAGGTGTCCTGATACACATCAGCACTTCATAACAGGGGGGGGGTTTAAAGAGGCATATGCAGGGGTGTGGGTGGCACCAGGAGCTGACATATGTATGACAGGAAGGAACAGGTAGACTCACCTGCTTTGCCTTAGCTTTGAAGGACTCCAGGCTGAGCATAGGTGACTGCTGCCGCTCCACCAGGTGCTGATCAGCCAGCTGGAAGTTCATGTCTGACACGTTCTGCAAACACACCTGGATGTACTTCCTGTAGGATCAGGGGTGAGAGGTCAGGTGATGATGAACCTGCTAGAAATATAGATTGCAGCAAAGGTTTCCTCCTGAGATAATACCTCTTTCCTGAAGACAGCAGTGAGTGCTTGGCCTTGAAGGGGATGTGGAACGTCAATGCCACAAGTGTGGAGTAAATGGACCAAGGACAGTCTATGGAGATCTGTGGGTGGACAGGCATCACACACAAGACATTCCAATAACTGGGATCCCAACAATAAACAGTAAAGATGATGCAGTGTTTGTATTACAAACATTTAAGAATTTTCAAAAATAAACATTTTAGAGTCAATTTCAAAATGGTCTTCATTTTTTAAATAGATAGCAGCAGTGTGTTTACACAAACAGTAAGGAGGAAACAATTTTATGCAAATTATATGTTTTTCTTTGTTAGTCAATTTACGTAATTTTGTAACAAAATTAATTTAAATCTTTCAATTTACCGTAGCTACAATGATTTCATGAAGAATCACTTGAATAAAATTCATGGGACATCCGTATCATTAAAGTTTTAATGATTCTGACTGTGGTTTTGGAGTTATAAACAACTGTGGCTCGAAGCTGAGGGAAGGTCACCTTCTGGTCTATGACGGCCATGCCGCTGGTGGTGCGCTGGCGACTGTGGGCACGGTGCCACAGCTCTCCATTGGTGAGGCGCTCGCTCTCAGGCCGTATGGGTCCCGCTGGGATGTGGCACTGTACTTCAAGTTGGAACTCTACACTGTGGTAGGGCGGTGCCAGCGGGAGTGAGATGCTGGTCACCTTCTCCGAGGACTGGATGGAGAGGGTCGCCTCGGTCACAAGCTCTGCAAGACACAGAGAAGGAGGCGCATCAAGGCATTAATGAGGATTTCAAAACTCATTCCACAGGTGAGAACACAACATTCTCAACATGACAACACCAATATCAAAGAAAATAAACAGCTTTCACTCATACATTTATTCATTTAGCAGATGCTTTGCTCCTAAGTGCCATAAAACTCAGAATAACCAAAAGCACATTGGTGCTTTATAAATAGACATTGGATGATCAAAGCACAGCTTGTGTGTCTGATACCACCTTGTTGCTGGTTCACATCCCTCAAGTAGCTGGCTATAGAAGTAACATTTAAACAGCAAATACATAGATAATCATAGCAGATGGCCATAGACTGATTTATATAGCTATCAGGAGATCAGGGCCAGAGGGAGCCCATTCTACCATATTGAATGTTTCTGTGACTTCTCTGTATTTATCTACATTTGTTGCAGCTTGTGAGAAAGTTTACTTCCCACCCAGAAATAGGAGTACATTGATATGGGAATTCTGGCCAGATCCTGACTCACCACCGGCACTGGAGAGCACACGGGCAATGCAGCCTGACGATGGCAGGATAGGCATAGCATCAGAGTTGCTGAGCTGCAAAGCATCACCTCTCTTGATGCTATAGTGGCCAGTGATGATCGTGAACTTCACCTTCTGTGGAAGGCCAGCCAGCAGCTTGTCTGGGAGAAGATATTAAAAAAAAAAAAATTGGGAAACACGAGTTATAGGGATGAGCTGGACTATCTCCTTCCAAAGACACTGACCTGACTAGGAATGACATTGCTTCAACACACCTGCAAGGGGCTCCACACTGAGTTGCGGCTCCTGGGAATAGACCTCATATTGAACAATGGGGTAGATGTGGGGCAGAACAAATTGGACACGACCCACCATGGCACACAGCTGCCGCAGAGTGTATGTGCCTGGCTCACGGCTCTGCAGGACAGGGGTCAGGACAACGGAAAAGGTTGGCAATACAACAAATTATGGAATGATGTTGGAGTTAGAATGAAGACATTAACATAATTACACACTTACAGGAGCAGTAAAAAGGATGTTGTTGTTGCCAGGCATCAAGGACACATCGTGTGTCTTCAGCAGCTGGGCACTGTCCTCCACTGCAACAGTGGCTGAGATAGGCGTGTCCAAGGAGGTGGAGCTGTCCTGACGTCGCAGCAGCAGGTGAACATTCTTGCAGACAACTCCTGCCGAGTTGAGCGCTCCGTCTGACGGACTGCGGTCCTGGATCTCGTACAGCTCCAGTGCAGGGGATTGGGTGCGAGGCAGAGTACCAGGGGGGCTTTCCCCAGGGAACTGCACTGTGCCACAGGGACTGCCTTGCCCTGCCTTCCCACGAGTCCCAGCACCTGCTCCACCTCCAGGCCCTGCCCTTCCCCGGGCACCCCCTTTTTCCAGGCTGAAGTGCACACTGATTGCCAGCTGCTCCAGGCGTACAGGCACAGGCATCAGGCTGCACAGGTTCAGTTCCAGCTCTAGGGAGGCACCAACGTGCACTACTGCTGTTGCCGGCCGGAAATGTAGTTGCCGGAGCTGTGCAAATGCGTTCATGCTCAGCACCACCCTCTGGCCTGCAATGGTGGGGGAGAAAAATGAAAAACAGTCAGAGTAAAAAAAACAATACAGAAAGCAGTGGGGCAAAGATGGAAGACAAAGAATCACATGTCACCCAAAGGCTATTAAAGAGTGAGAAAAAAAAAATTAACTTCCCAGCCTTCCACATGGGAATGCTTGTTCTGAGATGCTGCAGCGTGAGACACAAAAGGAGACTCTAGGTGCCTTATGCAACATGTGGACCACAGAGGCCTGGTTATCGTTCTCACCTTGGCCCTCGGCTGTCTGCCCGGCAAAGCTCAGAATCTCCTGGCAGAAGTGTTTCCGCTCTGTTTCTGTCAAGTGAGTGTCACTGGCCAGCAGGGCGCTGGTTTGTAGGTACCTGGCACCAGCTGTCAGGGAAACTAGACACAAGACCTCCCAATAGAACCTTTCTACAAGGTCAGTGCCATAAACACTAGCAGACATTTGAAAGCACTCCAGAAGGAAAAGGTTAGTTTGCAGACTGTAAATGTTTGTGGATGGGTAGCCATGGCCTAGGGAGCTACTCTCTGCCCCGGTGAGTACTGGGTGAAGGATACTCGTCAGTTTGACCCAGCTGCTTCTGGCACTCAGCAATCTGCTTGCGGGTGTGGGCGACGGGCAGGGCCCAGCCCTCTGTCAGGTAGCTCCTCAGGGAATCCTGCAGAAAAGCCTCAGCCCTCTGAGGGTCACCCTTCCTCCTGCACGTGAGGAAGAGTATGGTACACAAGCAGGTAACTGCATAAATGAGCACAAATGCTGTATAGGCCCTCAAAATGACATGAGAGCATCTTACATGTAAAACTCAGCCAAGCTCTTCCCCACCAGCCGGGCAGACCGCATCCTGCTGATAGCTCTGTACATCTCCACGGCGGCATGAGAGAGCTCCTGGCCAGAGGAGGGACCCCGAAAGAAAGAAAAGAGAGAGACCATGTCACTGGACATCACCTGGTGGTGTAGACTCCAGTTCATCTCCCACGTAAGTGTTCACACTAACATCACATGGAAAATAACCTAAAGAATGACTGCGTTATCACTGAATCTTCACTCATTTATGATGGAGCAGGTTCATTAATGACTGCTAACAACATTCTGCCAGCACTGCAGGAACCACAACGCATTTCAGGCACTCAGCTTCAATAGGCAGGAGATAAACAGTCTTCTATAGGAAAAAAATGGCATCTTGCAGGTTTTCCACCAAGCAACACTCCTGCCAACTTGGGAGAAACTGGCAGAAGGTAATGGAGAACTTCTATCTAATATTGCTATGAGATTAAGAAAACCGGATAAACAATCTCGTTTTTATCCCCTTCATCAGATGACTTCTGCAGCTCAAGTTCCAGTTCAGTACATACCAGGTAGTGCTTTTCAAAGGCCTCCACTGATGACAAGGCCTCTTTCAGCTTTTTGTACGGACTCTGCAGACTGTTTGCTGCAAGACAACAGAAAGCAATCAGAAATCAGACTTCCTCTGCCTCAGTCATTCAAACCCTTACTCTCAACTACAGGGGGTATGGCTGAGGATTGAAACCACAACCTTGCCATTACCAACCATGCGCTTTGTAAAAGTGTAAGGCCCCCCAACTACAGGGGGCCTTACACTTTTACAAAGTCCCCTGGGACAATCCAGAAATAATCTGTGATTAAGGACAAAACCTCATGTCCCTCTGCTGAGCGTTTCATCTATAATTCACCAAGTTCCAGTGGCCACCTACCCGTTTCAGGCCTCTCTGCTCCAAGACCAGCAAGCAAGTCCACAGTTCTGTTCAGGTCCTCAGAATTAGGCCCGTTTTCAGACACGAGACCACAGAGAGAGCCAAGACTCTTCAGCTGCAAGCAATCAAACTTCTGTTAATCTGTGAACCATTTGGATTCAAGGTGCTATTTACAATGATTATTATTGTTAAATAATTTGCCAATATTTCTCTCCATTACTACTTACAATATGAAGTTTGTAAACATGCTAATTTCTACTGTATCGGCTCAGGCTAAGGACCTTAATCGAGGAAATGATTTGAATTTGGATCTTTGAATTGAAAGATGATGGCTCTAACTAATGCCACCTGCTGGTAAGGAGATGGTTTCAGATTACTTATTCCAAAACTGTAAAAGGGGTTGTTTCAGGTTTTGATGTCAGGGTTCTTCTTGGAGCCTAAACCCACATTTTGGTACATCTAAAGGCTGCACTTTCAAATCACAGGTGGCACTGTTCTGGTCCAGGGTTTGGCAGGGTACCTGACTCAATCAGTTAATGTAGGGTGTAGAGGAGGTGACTGAGGGGAAATGCCTGAAGACAGTGGATTCCAGACCTTCTCGGTAGCATATGTCCAAAGGCCCACTGTGTGTGAGCAGTTGGCTTCCAGCTGTGCCCGGTCACAGCAACCCTCAATCCTCTGCAGCACCTCCAGACAGCTAAGGAACACCCAGCAGTCCAGTGCCCCTGGTGGGACAGACACCTGCAACAATACAGAGTTGAGCTGAAGGATCCCCCCTCAGCACTCACAGATAGAGGCTGTGGCTAGGAGGCCAGAGGTCAAGAAGCCCTGTTTTATCAGGCCTCTTCAGATGTCTGACAGTAGGTTCTCATTTTCAACAGCAACAGACAATGGCTCTAAACCTCAAAAATGGTCCCCTAGAGGCCACAGAGATCCTCAGAGCAAGGAAAGTGCTAATGAGATCTACAAAAAGATTCAGAACTTTTATTTTTATTTGAGATGGAGGGGCAAAAAGAGAACAAAAATAGTATGTTTTCTCACCAGATGCAACAAATCTAAATAAAGACAAATCAGAGAGAAATTTGCCCACATTTATAAATACTGACCCCATTTTGCATATTGAGAGAAAAGAGCTTGTAAAACAAGCAATACAGTAGGTACTTCCTTATTAGTCTTATTACTGCTATTATGTAGTTTTACACAACATTATAATAAAACGATAGTATGAGAAAAAGGGGTAGAATATAAGATGTTGCAGAACGACCCTGAGAAACAGCCACATATCATGCAAATGAGACAAATAATGCAGCAAACAGGAGGGGGCAGTACCTCAAGCACACGCAGCTCCTGTACACAGTTATGCAGCAGCTCCAGGGCACGCTGTGTCACCTCCCAGGGCCGCAGCAGGAAGATGAGCAGTGTGCACTGGCGTGAGAATAGGTAGCTACGCAGGTCCAGCAGGCTCGCTTGGCCATGTTGAATCAGCTCACGCTTCTCCATGTCAATGGGCCTGCGCAGCAGCAGGCCATTCCAGCTGCGCAAAGGCTGGCAGAACGAGCCCAACCAGTTGGCTCCATCTGTGCATCCACAGAATGGAACAAAAAAAAAAAAAGGGGGGGGGGGGGCAGAGCACAGATAAGCTTGGACCTGCAGAACATGCCTGGCCAGCAGATATCTACAGGTTTATGAAACCCTGGGGAAACAAATTTTTATATCCTCTGACTACTGCAGACCTACACTGAATGTGTGGAGCAGAATACAGTGCTTAGAAAATTCTGGAAATGACTTTATGAAGTGGACAGAATATCCTAATGTGCTGAAATTGAAGTCAAACAGGGAGAACGGAGAAGAAAGCGTACCTCCAGCCCCAAAGTTGAGGACATACTGTGTGAAGAGAGCATCCAGCTCGTCATACTGAACAAGGGCATCCTCAAACTGCTGCAGCATCTCAAACACAAAGGCAAGCTCTTCCTACAGGTGACAGGCAGACACGTCAGATTGGCAGCACCCACATGCTTGGACTGCAGATGAATACCAACTTCCTGATGGGGCATGGCCTCAGGTGGGGGGTGTGGTCAAATAGATTATGTCATTGTCAGCCCTCAGGGACTGTGGTCAAATAGGTACTGAGTTTGTCACTGAGAGCCATCGAAGGTGTGATTGTGACTGTCAGTCATACAGGGGCAGCAACACACCTGCACCATGAAGTAGTCACAGAAGCTCCAGCCAGGCTCAGTACGCTTCTCCCGCAGCGTGCGCATGTCGTCCTCAAACCTCCCCAGGTTCTTGGTGAAGGACATGAGTAGCAGTGTGCGCAGCTTTGTTAGGAAGGAGCTCCACGACTCCTGTGAGCGGGACGAGTCCTTCAGAGGGTCCGACAGAATCACGCATCTAGGGTACACAAAGAAAGTGATAATGTGACTGTCAAAACAAAAACAGAAACCACTCACAAATAAATTCTTACAAAAATGTATATAGACAAATTATTTAATATGTATGTATTTATGCATTTACAGTATGAGCCATTGAGAACCAGAGACCAATTCCCTGTATGCGTGAGCATACTTGGCCAAATAAATCTGATTTTGATCATTTAATGTGCCTTGCAAAATTTCATTGCTATACTTCAATTATGACTTTTCCTATGGGACGACATCCACTTTAACAATGTTTTCTGTCAAAGGAAGCATCAATTACACCTGATTCTGAACATGACCCCAAGGAGAAAGACTGAAGATACATCACTGAATTATAAGGTGTGTCAATAAGATAAAGGTGGATCAACCCCCCCATGTGCTTCTGCAAAAAATCTCAGTATGTGGCGAGGCAGATGTGCTGAAGGTCTTCTGTCACTCATCTCACCGGTCACTCTGCTTGTTGCAAAAGTCGTTGCGGATCTTGTCCACGATGGAGGTCCGCGGAAGGATGTTGGTCTTGTTCTTCTTCTTGGCATCACTCTCCACCACAACGATGAGCCAGTCAGTCGAGCCATGAAGCCGCAGGAGGCTCTGCCACCGCACAATATCTTCCTTCACCGAGGTCTTGTATACTTCTGTGTCCTGGGAGTACACAGATCATTGACCCTGAGGCTGCACACAGAGAGGGCTGACTGCCTAAACAGCATTGAAGAATTTAGTGCCTCTGTTCCATGCACCCTCTGCATTCACCAACAGACGCATTGAGCCAATCAGAGATAACTTTCGTCAGGTCTCAGAGAACTCAAAGATACCAAATAACACTCAACGATGCTGAAAGAGCTATCACATTGATGGCTCTGAACCCTCAGTGCTGATCTAAAAGCACAAACACCACAAAGAACTTCTCAACACCTCTCAGGTCCCCTGGCTCCAGTTCAACTCTCCTTGTTTCCTTTTGCTTATGTGACAAAATGAAAGAGCCTGATGAGTGAAGGCCAGGTCACATCTGAACTAGGAAAAAACACTTGCATTCCAGTGCAAACCCCAGCACAGCCACATCCAAATAAATGACATTTCACAAACTTGAAAGTATGCCATTGTTTAACAAAAGAAAAAAGAAAAACACCATTTGACATTCATAACAAAGCAGGTACCTGCCAATGGGTCCTCTGGTTATTCACAGATATCAGTTATTCTGTGATATAAACACACTTCCCTCCTGCCCATTTCAGTTAAGCTCACCAGGACTCAACAGTAACATCATTTCAAAGATCATGTGCAGGATCACCTGCAGTCAGTCAGCATACAGGCAAACACAGTTGGTTCAGCATGTAAGTATGAATGGGACAGTACATTTATTCATTTGTATCAAATCCTTTGCTTCAAAGTGCCATACAGCTCAGGGTAAACAGAGCATCAACAATAGATGAAAAGCTTTAGACACAGATACAGGATCATCAAAGCAGAGCTTATTTGTCTGACGCCATCATGTTGCTGCATCATACTGTTCAAAAAGCTGCGTATAGAAGCAACACTCAAACAGCAAATACATAGATAATCATAGCAGATTGTGTTGGACTCATTTATGCAGCTATCAGGAGGTCAGGATAGAAATGGCTCTGAAAGCGAAGGGTTTGAAGTCCTTCTTGAAAGCTGGGAGGGATTCAGCAGCTCTAAGGGCCAGAGTGAGCTTATTCTACCATGTCAGAGCCAAAACAGAAAAACAATAGCCTTTTGTTTCAGGATCCCCAAACAGAAAAAGGTGGCAAAGTGCAACACTTTTGCTCAGGTATAGGGAGTGATGAGGCCATGTAGGTACTGAAAAAGAAAAATATAGGAGCAGGTACTCACACAGCAATCAGTCCAGTATATGTGTAGGAAGGGAAAGGTGAGCAGTGCTCTGTTTCCCTCTTTGGGAAGCAGATCCTCTTTAAACTGGACAAAGTTGGCCTCTAGGTGAATCATCTTTGGCGCCCGTCCATATGACCTGTGAGAAGGAGGGGGGAGGATGGCACAACCAGTCACACAGATGGCATTGGGAATCCACCCTGGGAACTGTTCTCACATACACACACAAACAAAAATAGCTCCATGTACTGCCCAGACAACCCACAAAAAAACCTATCTAGTCTTCAAATGCATTCACTAAATCAATAGTGAAAGTTGAGTAAATCTTAAAATTGTACAATATTTTTCAAGGAGAAAATATTCCAAATAGACTGAACTGCAGCCTTGGCGAATTTCTTTTCCTCTTTTCACCCCTCATTTTCCAGCATGCCTTGGACAGACTAACCTCCTCCATTCCATGGGCTCACGGGGCAGCTGCTGGGTCAGCGAGTTGTACAGTGATGAGAATAAAGCCTGGTCCCCAGCACCTGGGAAAGAAGCAGGAACATGTCAGCCCAAGACAGGATGCTGTATACATACAGGACCAGGTAAGACAAACACAAGTGCAACAAAAAGGTGGGCAACAGACAGGAACGCAAAATAAGATACAAAGAAATACAAAGCCACACAAAGCCCAGTAACTCATTTTATCCTAACAAGTACTTCAACTCTCAGAAATCTAAATGTTAATTCATGACTGAAATTTTGAGGATTCAAATCTAAGGAGACCCAAAAAAACAACCTGGTTTATATTAAATCAGTGAAAACATCAAAAACTGCACACATGTAAAAGATAGAGTCTTTGCTTGAAAGTTAAACAACTGCAATAACCACACCTTCTAAATGTTTAGGTGTGCATCAAGGTCCTGACCATGGTCTCAATCAGGACTGAAGCCAAAAACCAAGCAGAAACACTGAAACATCCAGGCACTAGAGGCAGTGTCCCATGTTGCACACTGGCTGCATCTTGTGTGCTCAAATTGGTCGGGGATGCGGACCAACTACGTCAGCTCTGCACACCTAGCAATGTCACCAAATTAGCTCTGCAGATACTTTCACCGTGCTGTGCCACAGCTTACAAGTTTAACATACATTTCGACCAATCGGTTAATCAAGGACCCTTATTAAAAAGGTAAAATCAGCAGGTGCCCCTCTGGAGCTTCACCATAAAAGCAAGGGGTTATTGAATCTATATAACGATGCAATGCCTTTCAGAGATGTTACCGCACTGTTGTTTCAGAGCTCATGAAAATAAAGAGCAGCAACAACACTGTAGTGAAGAACTAACAGAGGAAAAAGCAAAAGACTCTTATTAATTGTAAAAAAAAAAGGATCTTTACTGTTATGTTTATTATGTCAAGTGATACATTTTTAGATTTCTTTCTAATATTAGTAAGAACCTATACTTGTGTAAAATTTCTTAACAGCAATCAGGGACAGAAAAACAGTATGCCATATGCAATGAGTTGTGCCCAAAATTTACAAAAGTTTCTCTCTGCAGGACTTTTACCAGATGTAGGCAAAATGTGGGACCTCCTGCTGACATGTTTCAAGCCTCTGACACATCAGCAGGTTCATGCAGATAATCATTACACATTTAGCAGATGCTTCCACCCCCCAAAGAAATAACACATTACATTTTTCTTAGATTTGCCCAGGTAACACCTCTTCCTCAAGTGGAGCATCTGCAAACCTGTCACAACCATCCGAGCACTAGATTTAGAACACAGGTCTAATGAAGAACAGGTACAATTTTTAAAAATGTAAAACCAGCCTTTACAACTACAATACTCACCTTTACCTGTACTGGTGAAATAAAACAGAGCAACTTTTTTTAAACCCGGCAGGTTAAAGATCCAAAGATAAAACAGAACGCCCATACTGGCTGAGGGTTTGACAGCTTCACTGTTGCTCCTGAAGGAAACTCTGGGATTAGAATCCACTATCTGATCAGTACACCACAGGGGTAAAGAAAAGGTGATTTGTTTGTATACGTGAAGTCTGAGGGCATCCTAAGACCGAAGGACATCTCTGGTTCCCAGCAGCACCCCAAAGGCTTCGCTGGGTGGGGCAGAGGGGGGCTACGTGACCTTCTGACACCCATTTGACACCAACAAAGTACCCGTACTGGGTCAGTTCAGAGTAAGTAGTACCTTGATCAAGGATATTTCTGCAGGAGGTGGGATTCAAACCCAGCTCATTCTGACTGCAAGGTGACAGGTCTAACCATTGCACCACCTGCTGTTCCTACTCCTTCCTGTGAAGGACAAGTGTCAAGTCTTAAGTCGTTCGCCGACCCTGTGAAGGCAGGGAAACACAGCCCTCCCATTAGGGGAAACAAGCGTCTGTCAAACGGCGACACGGGGACTGTCGCTCTGTCACTCGTTTCCGTTCGCACCCGGGGCACACAGGGGTAGCCTTATACCTGGACACTTTCTCTCTATCTTACTCACACACACAAAATTTTAACAGATAATAGCTGCAACTCTCCAGCAGCACACAGCGCGTTTCCACACAAACACTGTATCGGCATTCGACGAACCGGACGACCGCCCGGCCGAACACACAGCCAGACGGACAGACACCGAGCCCTACAACGCCACAACCAACAGGCCGCCGTCTTCCAAGCCCCGCAGTCCACCCAGGCCAACACCGTCCCGCTCCCAGTTGGGGCTCCGCTGCATCCCCGTCGGCCCCCACCAGCACCGGGCAGACGCTGAACGACCTCCTCCCGTCCCCACTCACATGTGACGATAGGCTTGTTCTCCATAGTGTAGATGATGGGCTTCTCCTCATGGGACTCCATGGACGCCAAGTGTCAGCAGCCCTCCATGTAAACCCCGCTCGCTGTGCTCTTGTTATTCTGGCCGCCCCAACGTCCGCACAGAGGAGTCGCTCGGGCCCTTCCTCCTGCCACTTCCGCTACAGCTATCACATGATCACCACTTCCGGTGCACCACCCTCCTCTTTAAGAGCGTCGCCTTTTTTTTTAGATTTTGCCGATAAAAAAAGGCAGACTAAAAGGGGAAGTTATTAACAATGCAGACGGCGCTCGTCTGTGCGGTTTTACCACCGCGACTGTTTGGTCGAATTTAATAACAGTAAGACGGTTGAAGTGAATAATTTGTTATTCTTTTTTGTTTCTTATTATTGTTATTTTCTTTATTTATCTGTGTCCGTCGATGCGGTTTGTTGCTCTGGCAACGTACATTTGTGACGCCAGTAAAGCGCAATGAATCTGAATTAAATGTGAGGAGATGTGGGTGGAAATGATGTCTGTCAGCACACAGCAGCCCTTTTTGTTGTGAACAGAACAGCCAGGATTTAATATCCATTTATGTATTTTATTTTTTTATTACTGTTTCTAAGGTCAACTGCTGGTATGTTGGCTATGGCTTTATAATATGAAGCCTATTGTTTCAAATCCCAGTTCTGTTGTAGCAGCCGAGATTGAGATGCTTATCCTGCTGTTTAAATGATAAAATGAAGTTGTTTATCTGAAGATGTGAGTCTCCACAGATAAAGGTGTTAAGTTCAGTATTAAGTACTTTGTATTCATGTTTATAAATTCATCTTTAGAGATATTGACTTTTCAACAAATAACTCAGGTGCAAACAAATATACTGCATTTTGGATTAATGTGAGATTTAACAACATTTAACGTGTGTCTGCAAAAGTAACCTTTGTACAAAATGTTGTAACATGAACTTGAGAAGAATGTCACTTCTCCATTGGGTTTATTTTATAAAAATGCTGAAGAAAAACATGCATCCTTTCTTTTCTAGGTCTATTCAACAGGTCTCTATTGTGTCCTCATTGGAAGAGCAGTAAACAAGATGCATTTTATATGCATGTTTCTTAAATATGAAGCAAGTTCAGAAGTGCTTCAGTTCTGCAAATAAAAAAAATGATTTATTGATGAGACAAATTGTTCATATTTGTTTCGACCCAATAAAGCAGCAGTTCACAGGATTCCTGTAAGGTGCTTTTATTGAACTTATGGGGGTCAAATGCAGGTACAATGCATGTTGCATCCCACAGCTCAAACCTGCTGCTGTGCATCAATTTCAGAAAAGACTCTCTGATCTGCCCACATCATTAGGAACCATGCAAAGAAATGAAATATTAATAGAAAATCTACATTACATGGGCAGCCAGTTATTGGCTGTAAATGTACAATAAGCATCAGTAGTTGGGTTTTTTCCCTTATTCATGTATGAAGACATTAACAAACTCATTAGGTTTGTTAATCTGTGTTTTGCAAGTTACTTACATCCAGCCAGTGAACAGTGACCTCCAGCTTGAGGCCCGGCCACATCTTTGCACCCCGCATTCCTACCTCAAACCATTCGGTAGGGGAATGCGTGGATGGGACCTTGGAGAGGGAACTGATCCTTGCTGGTCATTATGACAGGTGAGCACCACAGGGGAGGCAGGTGCTAACAAATGCAATCATTTCCATGGTGAACAGATGGATGGAACTGCACCAGCCCTCTCATTCATCTGGAGCTGGGACACAGCATCTATGGCAGCTGATGGTAGCATCTCAGAGCAGGTGTTCAGTGGGCCCTGACTACTCTCTTAAATAACTAACCAGACCCCCCCACCCACCCACCAGGACTACTGACATTGTTGGCTTTGTATTATCTTTCTATCCATAATATTAATAGGTGACACGATACCACAACAAATAGCACTGCATCCCAGGTTGGTTTAGGTGAGGTTTGCACATTCATGTGGCTTTCTTCTCAGTCCAAAGACATGTGTTCCAGGTGAACTGGTGTCACCAAATGGCTCTAAAAGTGTGTGTGGTTGTCCTGTGATGCACTGGCATCCTGTTCAGAGTGTGTCTTGCTTCACAGCCTATGCTTCTGGGACAGATTCTGGCCCACCATGATCCTGCGCCAGTCAAGCAGCCGTTGCTACTAGATGGATGAATTATTAATAATGTTTTTTTTTTTTTACCTGCTCCTGCACCCAGAATGCCCCTCAGAGAAAGAGTCAGCTTTTTCAGCAGATAAATATAAATATGTATAGTCTTACACCAATTGTGCACCAAGGCTGCAGTTCAGTAAAAAGTTTTCCTCTTTCTGACCAAAGGTTAACATACACTGCCCGGCCAAGAGAAAAATAAAATTTTTTTTTAAAAAAAATCAAAAAGTGGTTGGAGCACTTTCAGCTTGTATTATGGCACACATTCGCCATGGCATTGTTTCGAAAAGCTTATGCAATGTCACAACATTCATTTTTCCACCAAGATTTTGTATTGATGATGGGTGAGTTGGACCACTGCATAAAGTCTCTTCCAGCACATTTCAAAGATTCTCAACGGGGTTAAGGTCTAGACTCTGCTCTGTGGTGGCCAATCCATGTGTGAAAATAATGTCTCTCATGCTCCCTGAAGCACTCTTTCATAATTTGACCCCCACGAATCCTGGCATTGTCATTTTGGAAGAAAAAATCCATAGATGGAAAAACCTGCTCATTCAGTATATTCAGACAGTCAGCTCACCTCATTTTTTGGGCACATAATGTTGCTGAACCTAGGCCTGATAAATTGAAACAACCCCACATCATAACACTAAGTTAAATCCAGGTGATGACTTTTTTTTGGCCAGGCAGTGTACATTACAACAGAATGTAACTGAAATCTGTCCATCTTTCATTCTTTAATGCTCTGAAGTAAATAAACACAAATTTTGAAAAAGAAAAAAAACACAATAAACCCAAATGTGCATTAAACACCACAAACCTGGACATTTGTGTGGTCTATAACAGTTAATTTATTTGTAGTTTCAAAAGGAAAACAAAAAAGTTTACGGAGTTAGTCTGCATTGAGTAGAAACTTCTAGTATAAGACAGATGCTTGTATCTTACATCCTGCTTCATCTGGGCCTTTGTTCCAGACATACATTGTCTAACGGCCGTAGGGGAACCTGAGGGAGAGCAGGGCCTGGATGGACGGCAGCAACGCATCGTGGGACTTGCAGGCTGCGCGCTGCCCTTCTCTCTCCAGTAGAGGGCACATCACATTAACCACGGAGCACAGGGCAGAATACGGCCGCTAGCAACAGTTTCCAACACCCAGTTGGTCAGTTTACAATAGAAATTGCATTAATCGTGGCCTGAAATTTTCCCAGCAAACCACAGTCTTTTCACATGCAAATTGACAAGCAAAAAAAAAAAAAAAAAAAACTTTAACCTAAAGAAAATAGCATATAAAACTAAAGTGTTAAAAATCCATGCTGTAGGCAAATTAGCAGAAATCTCCTGGTTTGAGAATTTCAAATCCTCAACCTTCAGCAGCACCTCAACAGATGACCCTTATAGTATTCCTTCTTCAAGTATCAATCCTAAATTTGCACAGAAAGTATTCAAATAAAGATCCCGGAAGGATCTCATTTCCATATTATTTTAAACAGACCGTTTCACCGCACCTCATTGATATGACTAATGACATGACACGGGGTCAAAGCTGACAACAGGACACATCAGCAGTGCAGGTTCACAGACATCTTCCATAGCCAAATTTACTGATCAGACACCAGACATTAAAACAATAATGTAATGCTTTTATGGAGAAAAAATCCAGTTTGGACAGAGATGCAGCTGAGATTCCTACACTGGAGGCAGAAGAAACATGATATGGCCAGATGGACTGTGGTGAAGAAGCATGTAAACCATGTGGAGGGCAGTGTGAGATACAGTCCACACGCATAACTCAACCAGGTATCAAATTTTTGGATGTTTGAATAAATCACTGGATAAAACACAAAAAAATGCACTCAAGCTTTTTGTCCTAACCTGTTAGGAGGAAGATATAAGTTCAACAACAACACCAAAGGAGAACTGATCCCCATCACAGCAGATGAAAACAAACGGGAGGAAAGGACGGGGCCTCAATTCATAGGAGGCCATGCTGCCCTACAGAGGGTGAAAAGGAGTTAAACAAGTGGGAAAAGGAGGGAAAACAGACCACCCCCGTTCACTTGTCATATTCAGTCCTCAGCTGGCCCAGGGAGATGACAGCAGACTGTGAGCTCCTGCAGCTGGATGAAGTACAGGATTGCTGCCGGTGGCCTGCTTTTCTCTTCAATTATCAACACCTTTTGTGTCGCTTGGCAACTGGGAACGGTTACAGTGCTTGATGCAAAAAACAGGAAAATCACATGCAAGAGAAGCTGCAAATGTTACACAAACATACACCTGTGTCACCCCACAGGCAATATGATAAGGAACATTCACAGCAGAGTTGTGGGCAGAATGACTCAGTCACTGTGACGCCACCTTGTGGCTGTAGTGCTGAGGTAGATAACCGGTTACAACCCCATCTCCCTCAGGGCATCTATAATGGCTTTGGTGCCCAGAGCATCAATTGAATGGACTGCATTTGATATTACTATAATAGTACTATTATCACCGTTATTACTGTCTCCAGACCTGTGACACCTTGGAAAATACCAATACTCCCATATGTACTCGCTGAGCCTGTTTTTGCCATTTCTGGGTTTTCTCTCTAGTTTGTCCCTTAGCAAAAACCTCCAGGAAACATCAGAGGAAATATTCAACTTAAACTAACCTCTGAAAAACAAAAAATGACCAACCTAGTAAAAATGGTGTAAAAAAGTGATGGTTGCTGAGGGGACCTGGGGGAGTTGACAGAATGAGAAAGATCAAATAGACTGGACACCAAAAAAACAAATGAAATAATCTGCATCTTTTCAAAACAGTAGGTGGCATACAGAAGAAACATCCTTAGTAGCTGAAGTGCCCCTCAACACTGACTGCTGTTTCCACCAACTGTCACTGTGTTCTGGAGAGGTCCGCTGCTCATGAATATTCATAAGGGGCAAGATAGATCATTCCTTTGTTACTGATATGTTTAGACTGCTGCAGAGACCAGCAATTCACAATTTGTCAAACGGCATCCCTGCCCACTCAGGAATATTCCATTCATTACAGGCGGGAAGGGGGCGGAGCTGGGGGTCCTGTTAGAGCATTCTGGCCACCTTTGCTCCTGTGGATGTGGATTCCTGGTTCCGAAGGTGTGGAACAGCCATTCTGTCCAGCAAAATCACCCTTTCAAAACAATGGAGGAAGTTTGAGTCCAGTGTGATGAGAAGTGGTTGGAACGGTGTCTCGGTGAGGGTGGGGCCAGGAGGTGGGCCACTGATGTGTGTGATGACCACAAAAAGGGAGGGAACCTGGGAACTCCACTCCCCTCACCCTCAGTATCCACCAGTCAGTCCAAAGGCCGTCTCCAATGCAGACGGAACCGTGCAGAAAAGGTTACGCAAAGTGTCTTTTATTACTTTTTTGTTGTTTTTTTGTTATCGCAATCATTGTAATTATTACTACTCTCAGCATTATATATAATCATTTTTAACTCCACCCCACCTGAGCATGCTTCCATGCCCTCTAAGATAATAAAAAAGGACTGTGACTGTGCAGTGACCACACAGTGACCGCGAGGTGGCTGCACAGAGACCAGATAGTGACCGCTAAACACGGACACTTCTAGTTCTGTTTCTTAGCCTCCTGGTTGCCATAGCTGGACCCGGTTTTCTTCACCTCAGTGACACCAATCAAACGTCGGACTGTGACGGACGCTGCAGGAAACGTAAAAGGAAGAGAAGCCTTGTGATTAGACTCCGATCAGAACAGGACAACTGTTCAGTATGAGAACAGTATAATACCATGTTCAGAAACAGCAGTCATTATTATTATTATTATTATTATTATTATTATTATTTACAAAGTGACTTCATGTGATTCAATTATTTATACAGCAAGGTAATTTTACTGCATCAATTCAGGGTAGCTACCTTAATCAAGGGTACTACAGAGGGAGTGGAAATCAGAATCAGGCATTAAGCCTGTAAGCTGATGGCTCTAACCATCGCACCAACTGCTGCCCACTGGCAGTGGAATCATCACATGGGGTCATAGCTGTGCGCAAGGAGGTCTCAGCAGGTTGTAAGACATTGAGGGAAAGGTTATATCAGTTCACAGTTCGACCTACAGTGAGTATGGCCATATGATTTTATGGGGATGATTAATTACTTCAGGCCATAAAAGAGGGAACATGAGATACGTTGCACTACTCAAGGTCACAGTTACAGAAAGAACAACATGGACTTGGTTCGCAACCAACCTACGACAATGAAGAGGATGAAGCCAATGATGAGGAGGGGCGAGCCACTGATGACAACCCCATAGGCAAAGTTAATGAGGGGTGAGAGCAGCAGGGTGGCCCAGAAGAGGAAGTTGAGCAGGGGCCATGGCCGGCAGGGGGGTCTGAAGAAGGACCCAGGGAAGCGGCTCTCCTTCTCGTACTGCTCCTGTAGAGCATCCTGGTGTCAGCAAGGGAGAGGAAGAAAGAGAGAAGGTGATGGATCACAAAATGCCTTATGATGGTGGGACTTGGGGGACACGTGAACCAACTGAGAAATTACAAAACTCCTCCATATTTAGGCAGGCAGACAAGCAGGCGCATGCACGCACGCACGCACGCACACACACACGCACGCACACAGAAAGAGGAAGGACATCCAAGTAGGGCAGTGATTTAAAAAGGTATAGCAAACCCTCCAGGGTCCACTGCTTTACATAAAAAGCTCATACAGATGAAGGACGCTGTACTAGGCTGAGGTGGTACAGTGTGTGTGACATTGAGTGAATGAATGAATGCTCAAGGAACTGAAGCCCGAGACCGATAAGTGGGTCACACCTTCTCCTGGTAGAGCTTGTGGAGCCAGTCTGAACACTCCTGCTCGTCTTGTGGGATTTCCTCCACAGGGAAGCGCCTGGGTGAACAGATAACACAGAATACAGTAAATACAGGGCTGATACAGCCCAAGGCCACCAGAGGGCACAATATCACACAATGCAGTATGACACAATGGACTTAACCTCAAGTCATGTCTCTGGGTGAACATGCGGAAATGATAGGGCACCCTGGAGGGCAGTCTTCCTCACTCACCTACCTGCATTTGTGCTTTTGCAGAACACATTTCTGCCTGCTATTTTTTCCAGAATCCCAGAATTCAATAATTTTTAATATAATGGTCCTTTGCGCGAGAATAAATTTTTAAAAAATGCTAAGAACATGGCAAAGAGGTAATGTGATCAACAAAGAGAACGTGACTGAAAACAACAGTCAGCAAGAACGGTTGGTCTGCTGTCAGAGAGAGCAGTCCCTACCTGAGACACATGTCTGCCTTGTACTTCTCCCCATTGATGATGCCCAGCAAAGTCGGGTTCTTCTTATCCTTGAAGTTCAGTGTAACATCATATACTGCAGACACTGGGGTTGGGGAGAGACGTAAGGGGGCCATAAGGGACAGAGATCAGGGCACAAAGAGCACCAATGTGAATGCAGGAAGGACCAACTCCATAAAGTCTGGGGAGTACAAAGCAATGGTTGTCCAGCACCCAGTAGGTGGCAGATTCGTACCTGAAGGAAACTGTGGTCTGTACTCAATGGCCCTCTGGTTGACAATACAGGCTGTAATGTTCCAGATTTTCTACAAGCTGTCTAACTGCACTTTCCATTTCTGTTCTCTGTGGAAAATGGTAAAGTCGCAAACTGCCACTGTAAACACCTTTTGCTAAAGGGAGAGACCAACAGCCCTGTTGCCTTAAGGCCTCCATTGCCTCTCGGCCCCAGCCAGTGAAAAATAAGCATTTCTCAAAGTTTCTCCTGAGTACTGATTTCACTTAGCCTGTTTCTCAGTGTTTACAGGCTTCATCTTGAGGATAACCATCACTTGTGTGCCCTGAGAACAAAGCAAGACTTCACCTGGGGAAGTGGGCACAATGCTACCCTGTGTATGAAGTTCTAGAGGAACAGAGAAAGGAAGTGGAGTTCAGTCTGGAGACACACTGACTGTATGCCACCATCTCACTGATGACCAAGCTCATGCTGCCCTTTTACCTCTGACCTAGAGCTATAGCCCCTTGCAGTCTCCCCAGCTGCAGGGCCAAGCTGCACAAGGGGGAGTCAGGGTGAATTCAAATTGGGGACAGCCTAGCTATAACCAAGCACACTTTTGTATGTATGTGTGTGTTTTTGTCTGTGTGTGCACGCGCACGCACACACGCACGCACATGCCTCACCTGTCCCCTTGAGGCACTGCAGGGTGGTGGTGAAGCCCTTGGTTCGAGGCAGCAGGTGGTATTTGAGTTTGGGTAGCCCCTTGCTCTCAGCCACCTGCATGCTGACCTGATGCTTCTTCTCTGTGAAGCGGGTGCCTTCACAGTACAGCAGAAACTGGGTAGGGTGAAGGAGTACTGTGTTATTTTACACACACACACACACACACACACACACACACACACACACACACACACACACACACAGATAACACTTGGACTTGAGCCAACAACCCACAGGTTAAAATCTATGCTGTTTCCATCTCTGCTACCTGGTGTAGGAATGCTGCTTATAAACTTCCACTTGTGATTTGATATTTTAGCATGTGGTGCACAGACAGGTACCTGGCACGCACACACATACACAAACAGCCAAGACAATCTCTAAATTGCCATAGCAACTCCTCTGCGGGCTTGGTTAAGGAGGCTAATGTATCACTAGGCTAATCTGACCAGGTTATCAGTGGCCCTAATCGCAGCTGACAGTGGAAACTTCAAAATGAGCACTTAGATCGCAGCTTAGTGCCCTGTGCCTGCTGGCTGGAAACAAGAGGGACCTGAAACAGTCACACTGCCCTAGATTTCACACATGCATGCACACACGAACACAAGCACCCACACAAGCAAAGCGCTCCACTTGTCAATACATTGCTTCCTCATGTTACAGATACGAATCTTGAAACAAAAAACCTATTTCCATTTTAATTTTTAACTGCACTTTCTTCATACTTCTTATTGACAAATTTATACCTACAGTAGTCCATGTTTGCCTTCTGAGCCAAAAGAAGGAAGAATAGTGAAATTATGTGAATTATGAAATTACCTTAATTTAACTAACTTTCACACTGTTTACACCTCAAGCCTCACTTCCACATCATGAAGTGGATAGGGTCGTTCATAGAACCAGAGTTCTCAGTTGTCATATTTTCTGCCACTACGCAACATAAACATTTATACATGTACAACACTCCTGCACAATGCATCCACCATCTTCTGGAATCCATGCCCACAGGAATGCATCCTATTCTGGAGGCCAAAGGAGGCACAACTTGCTGCTACATAGATGCGCCTAATAAATTGTCAACTAATGTTGTATGCCACAGGATCTGTTTGCGCCACTCACCCACATGAATTCTGGGTAATCCCGCAGCCTGTTCAAACCTCCGAAGACTGTCTCTCTGTCCTCCTCCCACTTCCTCTTGCAGAAGACAATCTCCAAGAAGTACCAGGTCCAGCCAATGAGAGGCACCTTCAGGAGCTCATGTTTGGCCAGAACTTTGGAGCTCTAGCAGGACACAAATGTCGGTCACATGAGCAAGGGAACACATGTTCACTGGGAGGGATGGAAGGAGAACTCAGAAGGTTCAAAGACACTGATGCTAATGCCAGTTTTCACAGATAAATACACAGAGAGGGAGACACTCACGCCCAGCACTCCGAAGCGTTCACACATGGTCCACCCGCACAGGAAGTCAATCTCAAAGTTGTGATTCAGGATGATGATGACATGCTCCTTGCCTAACTTGTCCATCGTGGACTGGTCAGTGTAAAGCGTGCATTCTGTGCAGGACCACCACTCCAGCAGCATCACCAGTTCTGAGGGTCAGGCCAAGGGGCAAAGTTACACACCTAGCTAAGCAAACTGTTTACTGCAAGTATGCATCCCTTTGAAGTGAGTGGGCCCAGAAAGGTGGACTCACGGCTCCAGAGTGAATAGGCCAGGCGGCAGTTGATCCGACGGTACAGTTGTTTGTCAACTGGCCAAAGGACACATGTGCACAGCTGGAGGAAGTTGATGATGAGGCCACTCACTACAAATACAAAGCTGATCAGCAACTGCAGGATGAACTGGGTCTTCAGGTAGGCAATGAGACCCATGGTGGCAGGCTGTGGTGAGTGTGCAGCTCCTGCTGGACAGCTAAAGGTAGGGGAGAAAGCGTGTGTATAATACTATGTCCTCGAAGGAGCGAGATAGTTGAAATGCTACCCAAAGCAGCAGTTTGGAGATGTCACTAAACAGAACAGAATTTTTTTTTATTTTGACCTTCTTTTGATGAAATCTGATAAAAATAACCGGATGCACATCCTCACCCTCTTCCTCTGAAAGGATAAGCTGCACAAACCACAATTTCAGGTACTTAAAAGTAAAACAGTTCACATGGAAGCAGAACAGTGGGTCACTGCTGTAAATTTCCTTACCTTACATTTAGTTACATTGTTTAGCTGCACAGGAGATGTACTGGAACAATGGGCAGCCAATTTGTTTTTTGGGCATTTCTGTCATCTCTTAACCACAAAACAGGCAATGCTCTTTTTAAAAATAATTTAAGGACTGTAATGACACTGAAAGTCAAATATTTTCAAATTAATTTTGCCAGAATTTCCTGTGCCCACACCTGGCCATATCAAGTCCAATCACAGGACCATTAATGACACCTTGTAAATAAGAAAGCACAACAAAGAGCCCTGTTACCGTTCACGGACGACAGCTGTCAGAATATCAGTTACAATTTGGTGCATGATCTAAATTGGTATGACAGCTATGTTTATGAAACTATAAATACTAAATACTTCTCAAAACTTTGTAATAGCATTAAAAGTTCATTACCTGGAAGTACTTAAGTCAGAGACCCACAGTAATTCACATTTAATTCATTTAGCTAACACTTTTCTCCAAAGTGACTAACAGTGTTAAGCTGCTTACAGTTGTTTACCCATTTAGACAGCCAGATCATTTTAACTGGACCAGTGCAGAGTAATTACTTTGCTCAAGGGTACAACAGCGGAGGTGGGATTCAAACTTGCAACCGCTGATTACAAAGGGGGAGGCACTAACAACTATGCTACGACCTGTGCCAAAGGACACTTTTTCCACTACAACCTGTACGGTACCATTTGTACGGAGGAAAGGACACAGCTGGCCTTCAGCCTTCAGTGTTTCAGCACACTGGAAATATAGAGTTGCATGTTTCAGTAAATCATACGTTTGGTATCATGAGCATGAGCGGGCTGAGCATGTGTGGTGTATTTGAGTGCATCAGAAATGTGGTATTACGTGTTTCAGCAGGTCTCTTTCTGCTCAGTCTGTCTTTACCGTGTGTGTTACCACAGGCTGCAGAAAGTCAAGCAGACAAAGAGCAGCATTATTTTCTCTCCTGCTTCACTGCAGCTTTTATTCACAGTGACCTAAATCACCCACAGTTTCGCATACAAATACGACAGGATTTACAACAAACACTAGGACCCTTCTCACAACTGAACCTGCAACCTTTCAAGCTTCCAGTGCAGATTTCCCACCACCAGGACACCTGCTGGACACTTACCAAAGCGGTGTGTGTCCCTTACAGGCCTCGTTTACAGGGTCCTTCGCTCAGGACAACAGACCTACAGCAGGAGGGAGGCAGAGAGAAAGAGAGTGGTTACTGTGCATGTTTAACCTGTAATACTATGCTCACCAGGTCCTCCTGTTACAAACAATAAAGATACCATTTTTCCCCCCATTTATTATTTTAATTGCATTTTCTTCAAATGCTTTTTCTAAAATTTATACTTGAATCTGATCTGTGTTCATGCAAGAAGCCAGAAAAAGGCACTACACAGCACCCAAACAAAATACACAGGACAGACCGCCTTCAATCAGCTCAGTCCAACATTGTTTACATTTCATATCTACTGTTTCTGACTCAAGAGACCAGTAATAAAAGGATGAATATTTCACATTTTTTAAATAAGACGGTGAACAATCATCGCTGAATAGAATTAGCACTGAATCCATTTTTCCAGCAATTTATTTATATTTTTTATGGTGTTTAACAAAAAATAATGGAAACGTCATTATTTTTCAAAGGTTTTTACAACACTTATCCTGCAAATAAATCAATGGGCATCCATGTAGACACAAATCCAGGTGTGAACAGTCTCAGTTTTATTTGTGAAGAGAGGAGCAGGAGTATTTACCACCTCCGTAAAGCTCCAGTGCTGGAGAGACAAACATAGCAAGAGAGAACCATAGAGAGAGATGTAACCAGAGGGAAGCAGTTAAGGGCACCTCTTCTTCAACCACTGCTGGTCATACTGTGGATTGCTGCCAGGCAGAGCTGGTTTTGTCAAAGTAAATAACACAATACATTATTTATTCAGTGAGCAGATGCACATTAGCTTACGCAGCGCATTTACGACCCAACACAGCCGTACGTTTAACTGCCCAAATTCAGGTTAAGTGTTCCTCTCTCGGGAGAGGCAGCAGCTGCTGTCCTGGGAGCATGCGCTACGGCCCCTGTCACCTGGGCTTGAAGGTGACTGTACAATAACACGCGACAACACCACACACAGCTCAAACAGATCAGGGAGGGGTGTGATGAAGAGAAGAACCCAATAGCTCCATGTTTCACCCAGGGACAACAGAGGGGCTCTGCCACAAAGGCACTCTGTCTAAAGTGTGACCCACACACACACACACACACACACACACACACCCTCCTATTTAAACACTCATACACACCACTCTCCAGCAGCTCTTTCTCTGGAGGAGATGCATGCCTGCACACATACCCAACCTTTCACTCAGTTGGCTCAAGACCCATCTGCCCCCTCACATACTGATCAGGCTGGGGGAACTTAAACCACAACTAGAACCAGGTTTCAGCTCACACCCAGGACCAGCAGGCAGGGAAGGAGCTACACCAGCATATTCAATCTCCTCAATCCCGTGTCTTTCTCTACAACTTTCACGGACAGCTGAGACTTGCAGTTCTGCTTATGAATATTCATGAGCAAACAGAGACACACCATTTGGCATCAGCGCTTTTCATAAAGAGGAGAAATGCCAAGCAAGATGAACCTGTCAGAAAGAGGAGCTGGTTTTTTGGGCTTAATTTACATCTCAGCTGCATCCTCAAGCACGGAACAGTTGGCAAGTTGTGTCCAATCCGTACCATCGGTCCAACAGACACAATCCAATCTGCCACCAATTTGGTCAAAACAAGTTTAAGGTGTTACTGCAGATGACAGTTCCAATGTACAGGTAGTGACACCTGCATCAGGACTGAGCTCAACAGCAGCCCCTGCTGTACTGAACGTTTTGGGTTGCCAGGTTTTCCTGAATGCCCACATGGGCAGAACCCACACCTGGCAGCCAGCCTGGACAAGAGAAACAACTGTTTGTTCCACATTCTAATTACATACACCTTGATGAACCACTTTTCAAACATACATGGTCTGTCTGTGAGGTGCAGGTCACATTTCATTCACAAGGGATCTTCCGGAAAACTGTTCCCCAGGGACGTCTATTCACTTCTTAGCGACATGGGTGACCCCTGAGGCCCCCCGCAGTACATGCTGATGGGAAGTATCAAGTTATCCATGCAAGGTCTCAGCCCACAGGCTAGGAAGGAGAACTGGGTCAGGGGTCACAGCATTCCTTTGCTCAGTCACCCAACACTCTTGCAAAATCACATGTGGGTTTTGGTTGGTTGCAAACGCTGCCAACAACCCCACCACTCTCAGCACACGATACACACACACACACAGATGAGGCAAAAGGTTAGAGCGGCTGCCTTGCACTCAAAGGGCCTGGGTTTGAATCCCACCTCCTCCTGCAGTACACTTGACTGGAAGCAACACTGCAGAGCTGTATTCCAGTACACAGAACCACCTTTAGCTTTTGTCTTTGAACTCAAATGGACTTTACACACTCTACAACCAATCAAAGTGACCCATATACAGAAGAGGGAGTTGTGGACCCACAACAGACAAAGGCTCGTGCAAAAATGACGCCTCCGGTGACCTGCCAACATTAAGCATGAGTAACCTTCTGATCAGTCGCACATGCTCCAGCTGGCACCAGCTTGCTTACTAGACGCTGCCAGTTACCAGCCCACAGGGTGTCCACTGTTGTCCTTCACAAACAAACACTACAACAGCGCTCCAAATGCACTGACCACCACATGGAGCTGCTGTGCAAGGTGCTGCCCCTTTTTGACCATCACAACAAGCTGACAATCAGTAGAAAACAGAATTTTGTAACCACTGTTTTTTTTGACTGACTCACCCCTTACTGATCCACCTTCTCCTTGTCCAATCCTTCTGGTGTCACCCCACCACACTGCCACAGAACCTTTATAGCTCATTGATGCAGATAACAGCAGTGCAGCAATTACACAGATGTGGGCCCTTGTGAACATGTACACAAAAAAGGCGCCTGGGTTTCTCCTAGGCCTGCACATTGTCTGCCACCACAATGGTGATCTTACTGCTGCCCCCTGCAGTTCTCAAGCCTCAGGTGACTTCTTCCACAAAACACACACTGAGCCACAAGCTGGTCACATGTGGCAAGCTGCATGGTACAGCGAGCACATGTGACCACAATGCCATCGGCGTCAGAGCACAGGGGAGCAAACGAGATCCAGGGAAAAACTACAAACTGTTTTATGAAAAAGTCACAGACCTGAAGCTGAACAAGACAAGAGAGAAAAAAAAGAGATGGAGAGGTAAAGACCGACTTGCCCTGTTCTGTCTTGAACTCCCAACTGACCGTGTTGTCTCAGAGAGTGGTGAGTCCAGGGCCATCAGAGGGAAGGGAGGAAAAAGGAGGGGAGTGGGGGGAGGGAGAGGGGGGGAAGAGAGAGAGAGACTGCCAGGATTCAAGCCAAACAATTCACAATCCAGCAGTCAGGGCATGAGCAGGGAGGGGCCTGGGAATCACCTGATCCAATCCTAGACAAATGCCCGACTCCCCAGCAGGGCCCAATATCGATTAATCCCCAACGATTCACCCGCCCACAAATGGGGTTAAAAAAGTTTAACGCCCTCTTTCCTGATGGTGGGAAACTGTTGTAACCTGCAGAGAGCGAGTGAGCGAGCGAGAGAAAACACCAAGGTGAAATTCCACTCGCAGGGTGGGCTGGCATGAACCCAGCAAGGGGTGGAGCTGAGCCACTGCTTGGGGGAGGGGGCGTTGCGCACCTGTTCGGTTCAGGTGGATTTATGCTGCCGGTCAGAGCATGACAGGCGTCCCTGTTTTATTCGATTACAGGAAGCAGTTCTTGGTAGTTCTTAACAGAGCCAAAGACACAGGCACACATGCATTGTGGCTACTAAGGTCATTGTGCTGCCCTTAAACACAGTGGCAGTAGAAACAAAGCAGAATACAAGGCCCGTCCGTTGGTGCTCAGCACACGGACTCAGCTGAACACTATAGAACAAGCCAAATATAGAGAGAGTTTGATTTTAAAATTATATTTTAATTTATTTGTTTAGCTTACGCTTTTCATAGTTGGCAGGGCATGAATTTGTGCAGCAAGGCACTCAATGCACTTCCAAAATACACACAAACATACAGGATACAAACCTCACACTGCAAGTCAAAATGACAAAATGTAAACTAATAATATATAAGAAGAAAGGAGAAAGACTGAAATATGGAGCAGGGAAGGGTGTGCAAGAGGGACCAGGAGAGGGAGGATAAGCTGTCTTACACAGATACAAAGCGATGACATCACAACTGATCCATGGTACTTTAACCCTGTCAGCCACATAGCACAAGGGGTTAAAGGGCATGTGGGGGGAGGCAGTGATCAAAGATCACACGGGGGTAGTGAGAACCCAGAGTCACCCCTGTAACCTCCGACTAGACTCACTTCTGTAAACCAGGACCCAATTCTATCCGTTTTAAACAGATCACTGAAACACCACAGATTAAAGAGCCTCGCATAAGGCACTGCTCTCACTTCAACTTGCATTAAAATTCATTTTAGACATACAAACCCTGGGCGAACAACCACGGTCCTGTAAGTGCTCCTGGTGAAGGTGCTCTTCATATCCCTCACCACCTAATGGGATTAACCGCTGTGCTGCAGGAAGTGTTCAACAGTCAGTCCTGTGCACAAATACTGTGAACTCTGACAAATGAACAAACACACCGGCAAGTGAAGCAAAAGGGAACTTCAGTGGTATCTTCAGTAGTCTGTACTCCACTTATTTGTATTCAGTTTAATTCTGATTGGTCAATCATCTACAAGTTCCTGTAAAACTATAGTAACTCTTTCACCTATAATTGTAGAGCTGCACCTAAACTACACCCAGACGTCAGACTAAACTACATCAGACTAACATGATGGAAAAACCACGGGTTCAATGGGAGGATGATAACTGGTTTCTGGTTACATTTAGTATAACTAATGGTTCTGGTAACTAATGACTTCAAGATGTTCTGTAATAAGTGGAATACTGCAATGCAAACAGGTCTGCTCTTTCAATAAAGTCAGCAATAAATTTAAATAATAAATAAATCCCTAGTGGTACATAAATGGAAACAATAAAAGCAACATCAGATGTACAGTATCAGCTTTAGGACCAAAGTGGGTTTTGTAATGTGAATGTTATTTAGTGGTGGAATATAATAAAGTTTTGTTAAAATTCTTAACATCTCCTTAAAGAACTGCTTTTCATGAGGTTCACATCACTGCTGCACATTCCCTTCATGTACGCACCAATAAACCCTTTCTTACTTCTAATCAAGCATTAATATGCTTCTACATCAGTATCTTGAGGTCATCCAGCAAAGTCAATTAAAATGAAGTAGTCTGCTGGCCCAGGAACCAGAACATATCATGGTGCTGAACCTGGCCTCAGAGCAGCTCCGCTGGAACGGTATGGCTGGGCCAAATGTCTCCTCGCTGCCTTGCTCTCTAAATGCTGGGAAGGTTGAAAACTCTGTCTGTTTCCTGAGCTGAGTCTGTGTGTTTTCTAAGTTTAGCGCAAGTGTGTGTAGTTTTCTCGCAAGTCTGAAAAAAACAACAGTCATCAGAAGTGGCTGCTGGGGGCTCTTACTGACATATATATGCAGTGGGTCAGCATGAGATTACACTAACCGCCAGCACAAAAAAAAAGCACTTTGGGTTGCTGCTCAGATAGCGGTCTCTCAACCATCTTATTACACGCTAAGAGCCTTCCCAGTACGGTTATAGTCGTTCCTCCAATGGAACACTCAGGTGTCTGGGTGAGCTAAACTGAAAGTGGCAATAGCAACAGACAAACAGTCATCAAATCTCATCCTGCAACATGAATCAACTTTTTTGCTGTTGTCTGGATTATTCATTTTAAACTAGAATTTGTCATTAAATCCCAGATATGTGTTACAGTTTTTTTTATACTGGTGGATCTGATGTAGGTGTCAAACAGTTGGACACAAAGGTAAAGGGGAGGAGGCAGATCTGATAAGTACACAGAGTCCAACTGATATACAGTACCTTCAACACACATTACTGACAGCATCAATTCCACAGTCAAAAAACTGCAAAACAATAACTGTAAAATTGCCTTGGCTAAATCACCATCAAAAACGCAGATACACAAAAACACACTGGGGCTTGACAATCCTGTAAGAACAAAGATGTGCAAAACAAATCACTCCTCCTGAGATGGTGGCTGTCTGGCCTGCATCAAACTTAAAGCTGCTAATCTTGATCATCACCTCATCCTCAGGTTCTACAATTCAAATGTGCTAATTCCAAACTGTCTTAGAATGCAGAAATACCCACACCCCCACGGAGTTTAAAGCAGCCAAATTCCACACAGCCAAATCTCCAAGAGTTCTAAACATCAGAGTTCTGTGTTTCCATACCTTCAAGATCTTTAAACTCCCTCAAAATTCGGAATTGTCATAGACCTGGAGATTCAAATTTCCAAGTTGTGCATAGCCTAATCCTAGAGTATTTCAGACTCCTTGCAAATTGGGAACTGTCATACCCCAAAAGCTCCAAACCACCTACTTAGCCAGAACTCCACTCTGCCTGGTCCCACAAACCAAATCATGTAGAATCCCAAATATTATCACCCACAAACCTCAAAACAACCAACCGACCAAAGCCTTGTAAAACCTCACAATACCACCTGCTTGTGTCCCAAAGGGACTTACCAGTAAGCGTAGTAGGCCACAGCCATTATGACCAGTGCCCCACAGATCCCTGTGAAGATCATCACAGCACCCTGGTTCAGCATCGTGGTTTACCAATCTGTATCTTGATTTCCAACAAAATAAAGAGAAAATCGGCAATGTCGGGTCGGACAGTTTATGGCAGAAGCCAAGACAACAAGAATGCGTCAGTGTGTATCCAGCAGGTGAGCCATTCAAATCCAAGGTAGGGATTATGATGACAGTTGCAGCAACACAGTAGATCCTGAAGGTGGGGGTGGTAGTGGAAAGGAGGATGATGAAAAGGAAAGAGAACCCAAAACCGCACACTCAGCAAAAAGGAGATTTTGATGCTCGATGAAGTTCACGAATGGAAGTTGGATAAGGATGAGAGCGATGGCAGTACACATCTACACGGACATACACCGGAGTACACCTCCCTGGGGCTCTGGGTGTCAAAAGACTGCAGCACAAATAAGCAATGTAAAAGAGACCCCAAATTCACTAGTCGAAAAGCCCCAAGAAAAAGACAGGCACTGTGAGCAGTCTGTAAAGCACCACCCTCAGTCCTTATCCCCTAAATCAGATTAGCACTGATTAGCTGGCCAATGGCACCCTGGATAAGTCACATTCCATTTCCATCAACATGAAAGCAGTTGGGAGATAGGACTGCAGTTGCAGCTGCAGTTCAGCAGTTTTGCCACTAGCAGATGCTACACAGCTCCGCCCAAAGGCTTTACAGGGTCTCAGTGGTGTCACTTTGGGGGGAGAAGGTGAGGACAAGGCCACTGAGCCTGCAGTAGGACATCATTTCTACTCATTATTCAAGGGCCTTTTGACATTGTATTAAAAACAGTGAATATTTTGGGGGGGGGGGGGGGTCATTACTGAAAAGCATCAAATTCTCTTGAACTCATATTTATTAGCATGTCTCCTAAGGCAACTTGATGTGTAGCCAGGCTGGGTGAGGAAAGTGCTAGAAAACAGGAAAGAGAAGATCCAGCAATGCAAGTATGAGAGCTCCTCTAACGTTCACCACTGTACTCAAGTTAAATGGTTATAAATAATAGGTGAAGGATAGAATAATAAAGCAGCAGCATGGGTTGGGCAAGTCTCTACCTTTTGGCAAACTAGTAAAAAATTTCACTAGCAGGTTCAGCAATAGGACCATCGATGTCAAACATGAATGTGCTAGCGACCAACACATGGCATGTGTGTGACATGACACATACGAGAAGTGACCAAAATAAAGAAAAATTTTGCAATCAACACTTGTGTTTAAATTTTCTTAAAATTTAAACAGTGACCAAGTTCAGGGTAGAAACAAATGTGTCTTCAACTGACTCAACACAAACACAATGTGTCACTGCTGCTCTGTCACCCAACATTAGCATCACATAAAACAAACCAACTTCTGGACCATAAACATAACTTTATTATCTAACATGCAGTGGATGTGAGCAAATCCATTTGCTGGATAATCAGCAGGGTTTCAGTTTTTAGTATTGCACTTACAATAACCAGGTCAGGTTCTTTTGCTTTATCCCTCTTAAACCATTGTCCATGTTTCTGAAACACGTTCAGTGCAGCCTGTTTGACAGCATTGCTGTTCATTAAATCAGCACACTGTGTAAATGCATAGTGCATCATCCAGCAAATGCACCAAATGTCCAAAAGAAGACAGGTCTATTGCTGTTGGGAACACAAACACTGGTGTGTGTCAAACCCAAATATTAGGCAAAAAAATGATGGGAGCAGCAAGTGGTGTAGCAGCTAGAAGCAAAGCAATGAACTGGAACAGCTTCAATAACATCCAAAATGGAGAGAAGACACTTACATGTAAAGTGTAAAATTTGTTTTCCCCCAAAAAGTGTCAACTAAGCAGGTAGATATTACCAAGCAAAATGTCCCCTTTAAAAAAAATGAATGCAGATTAAGAAAAGACTTTCTGCAGAGACAAGTCAAGCTCCTAATCCACATCACCCCACCGTCAACTCATCTGCCCAGCTTCAGAACTTAAACATTACCTCTCTTCATGCATTCATTAAACTAATTAAATCGATTGCACAGAATTGGTCAATAAGAGGTGAGGTGGGGAGTTGGTGTGTTGGGGAGCTGTCTGAATCACTAAGGGGATTGAAAAGGGACTATCTGCTGCACCTAACTCTTCAACCATCTGCTGTTTGTGGGAGATGACTGTGAAATAATAAACACTTGCACCTGACAGGCTTGCTCTGACTTAAAGTTTACAATTCGATTTTAGCGGTAAATTCAAAGTCATTTTCACTATTAAGTCACAATACATTAAAATTAAAGCTACCTTCAGATGACTAAAGAAAAAAAACCACCATCTCCACAAGCTCCTATTCAATGCTGACTTTTGGCAGATGTATCCCATAAATAAGTAACATACCTCATACTTGCTCAGCTGATCACAGACTGTAAACACTGTGGAAGTGAACTGAAAAAAGGGGGCCTTACGCATTGCTTAGACTCTTTTTGTTTTACTGTCACCTACTAGCTTGGAGGGTAATAGGTTAAGTTTATTGCACTCAAAATAGATACTATATATAAGGGGAAAATTTGTAACTCGAATGTACGTAACATAATAACCTAGCATGTTTATGTTGCTCATTATTACAGCTGGGCATCTAATGAATCATGTTAAGGAATCTTTCTAAAGAATGCAAGAGAAAACCTCTCCTGCACTGAGCTGAACTCCTTGGTTATAATGAAAGACCCTTAACCACAGTGTAACTGTGCACGCCGGACATCACGTACAGCGTAACTGTGTAAGTGCCACATCATATACAGGTCACAGCTCAAAAGCAGAAGACTCTTAACTACTATGAAGAGTTGCTCAGGATGTCAGAAGGAACAAGCAAGCTGGACAGGAACCCACTACTGGGAAGTGAAAAATTGTCAGAGTGAAAGTAGAAAGTAGACTCTGTGTCTCACTCATAAATTGCAGCGATGTGCAGATCAGAAAAGGTGGAAATAGGAACAGATGATGAAAACATCTCACCCCCACCACTGTTGTGAAGACCCTGTAGGTTTCTGATATTAAAACGATTGTCATGGTTATTAATATGCACCGTGGCTCAGGCTTATTTAACCCATTTATGCAGCAGGGTGTTTAACTGGAGTCATTTAGGAGCAGGATACAAATCAGTAATCTTCTGGTTATGATTCTATGCCCCATTGTATATGAAGGGACTTTACTCTCACCAGCAGACACTTCTTCATATCCCCCTCCCCCTGGCAGAGCCACCATATCTACCCACCTCCAGCAGACACCATCTCTACAACCCCCCACCCCAGAAACAATGTCACCATCTCCTCACAGCACCGCCTCCATCTCCACCCCCAACAGAGAAACAACCCCCCCACTTCCATAAGCCAGATAGACCTGGGATTACAGATAATTTACTTGACCATCGTTCGTGTTTTAATTAAAGTGACTCCATTTTATGAAACTCTCCTGGTGTCAACACAGACATACACCTACGTGTATGCATGCATGCGCCCAAAGCCATGATGGTACACAGGATGCTGAAGTGCAAAGCGAAGCGGTGTGTTTCAAACTGATTCAGTAAATAAAACCCCGTTTATGGGGTGTGTGGCGCTCCAGGACAGGAATACACACCTCGGCTTATTCCGCGGCGGCTTTCACAGGCAAGGTTGCATTTGTTCCCTCTGTAACAAACACAAAGCGAAGCGGTGATGCTGCACGGACGGCCCCCACTCTTTGTCCGTTAGCTAAGACTCCATCCTTTGCAGCGGACGGAACCAGAAGAGCAGCACCCACTTCCGGTCCGCTTGCCCGCCGCCGTTCGATGGGAAACGGCGAACGAAATGTAACAGGTTCCGCCAAAACGGTTATTGAACCTTTATTGTTTTAGAAAAATGAAGAACAGAAAAGTTGTACAAAATAGCAATATATAACAACCTCGGTTTTTATTATATATTTTAAAGTATAAATCATCCAAAAATGATTTGGTTTCATGTAAAAAGGTGAATTAGTTCTACATGAAGTGAAAAATAACTATACAAGCAGTAAATAAAATCAAAATGTACAGTGAGAAATACTAAATCATGATATAGATGTTGATATTTTTATTTTTATTGATCTGGTGTGCTTATGTCAGTATATTTAACCCTGTATTTCCAGTGTTCCGTTTTTCTGGACAGCAGCACACATGCAGAGACATAGGGTTTGTATTTCTAATATCTGCAACATTGTTTTATTCTGTCTCCTTTTTTCGTTAAAGTTGTTTGTGCACTTCGTAGGCTTGTATACAACTATTAGCATAATCCTTAAATTCCTAAACTGTATGCAAACTATACAATGGGTATGGGGCTGTAGTCCGTTGCCATGCAGTAAATATGAATTAAAGTAGTCTTTAGTCTAATCTTAGGAGGATTAAACCTTTTTTAAATATTTAACACATTTATTAGCTGGTGTTCTTCTTGTTTTTCTTTTTTTTAGAAATTGATTTCCACTTCTAACTACATTTGTTAAAAGTGGTCATAAACATACTATAAATAAAATGAAAAGATAGAACTGCAAATGATTTGTGTCTAACAGCACATAGCAGCAATAACAAGACAAAAGATTAAACTTGTTGTACCAAACACTATTAATTTAACCCTAATATCTATATATTCTGAACAACTGAATTTCATATCAAGCATGAAGTGTGACTAAATGAAATCAGATTAAGTTGACTGTAACAGTGAATTAATTCATTGTTTTGATAAAGTAAATTAGAATTGTGTGACTAATACAGCAGTATAATAATAGATATATTATTGTATATCTGGATAAAAATAATTAATAAACGGACAGACACAGAAGTTCCTTTAGTGTCACAAACGCACACTCTCTGTCTGCCCCCTATTGGCAACAAAGCTCCGTTGCCAGGCAGCAGCATCTCCAACATCTGCAACATCTCCAGTAACCACAGAATCTCAATGATAACCACAACGTCCAGCCTCCAAAAATCAAACATTCTCATCACCTGTACCCGGCAGCTCCAAAATATTCAGCAGCTCAAAGGGCCCCCCATCCCCAAACATACCAGGATCCAGTGACACTTTTCTGGTGCCAGGGGACACAATTAAGCTATATCATCAGCTGCTTGTTTATCTGGGATTATGGGAGCCGTCCAGGACAGTGTGACAGAAACTGATAATAACTGAGCTGACATTTCTCAAATTTGCTATCATTTTAATTTGATGTCCATTTTCTATATATTGCTGTGAAAAAGAAAGTAGATCCTCCTTCTATTCTGTGGTTTCATATATCAGGACATAAATCATCTGCCGCTTACTAGGTTCTAAAATTGGGTGCTGAAATTTTAACCTCAGATGACAAACCATGTTGTTATTTAAGAAAAAAATAATAGGTTAATGGACACCTGAAAGACCTTTCAAGCTCTGCTGAGGTCCTGTTAATCTCATTCAGTCTTGATCCTCATTCTCATCCTGATCCTCAGATCCAGGAGGGGGTTTGGGCCTGCTGCTGGTCAGATTATGTCTCTTGATGACAAGTGGCTTAGTCCTGTCACTGTGGTCAGGATTCTACACCTCCATAATCAGTTTTATTTTTCTAATCAGTTTCCATCTATCAATAAGTCCTTGTCCAGCATAGGTCCGCAGCAGTCCACAGACTATCCCAGAAAGGCAGGGAATGGGGCAGGGTACACCCCATCGGTCCATCAGAGGGCAAACACTCTCACACACACACACACACACACACACACACACACACACACACACACACACACACACAGTCGCGAGTGACCAATCCACCTGAAACGTCTTTGGGCAGGAAGAACATGCAAATGCCACACATACTGAGCAGGATTTGAGCCAACACCTCACTCCCCCACCCTCTCAATAACACTTCAAACACTGGGTCACATGATCATCAACTTCTGTTTATTGCATCATAACATACATATAATGTATTAGAAATATGGATTTGTACACTACAATCTTCATTGTACCATGTTATAAAATATTCATACTCAAAAAACGAATCACTAGAAACTTTACCAAACAGTTAAACACTTTAAATATAGGTCTCCAATTGAAAAAAAAGAAAATAAAAAATAACTTTAAAGTAAGAACAGCCAAGCATAGACTGGTCACTGGTAAAACCACTAAGGAACACACATGGTTACAGAGGCTGGGGGCAGGAGCCGTTTCTACACACACTGGCCTGGGACTTGAGTCCAGATGCGCTCGTGTACTTGGCACACCAGTCGGGCGTCCCGCTGTGGGTACCCAGTACCCATAGAGAAGAGAGGGGCAGCTTTTCTGCAGGGACAGCGGGTATAGCCAGACAGCAGCAGTACACAAGCACTTCTTTATTATTATTATTACTATTAATATTGTTCCATTTAGCCACCCACAACTCAACTGGTTCCATTTCAGCCCACTGCCCCACCACCCATGTTCAGACAATGGGGACCTAACCCTACAACCACACTTTCAGGTCCTTCGTTCCCCTGTTCAGCAGGCTGTGCTTTGGAAGAACAGTTATTATCGGTTCAATTTGTTTGTCTCAGACACACCGTCTCCCTGCCACTCGAGTCCACACAGACCTGGTGGGCTGCTTCTTTCCTGTTCACCCTGTTTTACCTTTCCTCCAGGGAAAGTATTGGAGAACTATTGACTCTGGCCATAGTTCCTCTGGTGACTTGCAGGGGACATTTCGTTAACCACCCTCTGCTGCCATAGATACCAACCAACTCTTAACTGCATACAGCAAGTCAAACCTCAGGTGGTCCCATCTGTGGAGGACACCTGGTTTTTAGGGTTCAAAACCCGGAGCAGCCACCCGCACAAACAGACCCACCTGGGGCACCACCCATGAGGCCATCAAGCAAGTCCTCATTCAAGTCAGTGGAAACAAACTCATCCTTGGCAGATACGTATAGATTTCCCTCGTCTTCCTGCCGGCAGACACACACACACACGTTCACAAACACAGACACACGGCTGCGACGGGGATCTAATGGCTCACAGACTCATGGGAAGCCAAAGACTCGGAATGTTAATCAGCGTGACGCCGATCCCCGATTGGTCCTGCTCACACATCACGGACACGGCCAGTTTCGCACCTGGGTTGTGGGGAGGGAACTGTAGGACGCAGGGTGACAGTGGAGCAACTGGGGTGCAGGAAGAGAGCGGAGCAGCTATGAATTGTGGGAGGAATGCACTGATGGACTGAGCCTTAAACCTGCTGTGGGTTTTTATCAATGCCTTGCAAAAGCATGTGATGGTTATGACTGAACTTGGTGGAAAAAGTTACCCATAATGCAATTTTTTTTGCATTACAGCAAAAAGAACTTCCGTGGAAACCTGATGGAGGCCAGTTAATGGTATAAAAACACCACCAAAAATCCTCATGTTTCATTTGTCACTGTGACGGAAAACAGCTCAACTTTTAGTGGAGCTGCCAAGCTGACGTGCAAAGGACTGTGGGAAGATCAGTGGGATCAGCACAAACGTTAATGCTCGTAATGCAAAATTTGGTCTTTTTTCTGCCCTCCAACAAACACATCCACTTCATGCATATCAGTAAAGGAGGTGAGGTCATAGATTAATGGAACCAATTGGAAATTTCCAGAATATTACAGGACCATAATCCCTAAAGTTGCAGAAACGGCAAAGCCAGCCAGCTTAATAAAAAGATTAATAGTTTTATTTATGTAAATTTACATGTTTGTGTCACATAGCAGCAGGTGGCAAATTGGCACTTTCTGACATTTCAACAACAGTGATTCATATTAAGTTTTGGCACAGATTTAGTCACCATTTGCCAGAATTATTCCTCTAACTGACCGAGGGGGCCTCTGAAATCACACTGTTTTCAGCTCCCCCTCTTCCTATGATATGAAATAAACAAAATGAAACAGAAACAAGGAATGATTAGTAATGGTTAATGAATATGTTCATGTTCAACTTGTATTAATAGCGATCTTCACCGCAAATCCATCCATTAAAATGAAATGTCATTTCGCTTTAAAATCATGCATGTGGAAAAGTATTAATTACATATTTAATATACAACATCCAATTACATCTAAAAAATTATAAAATCAATTCTAGGTTAAAATGTTCTGAACTGTTAAACATCTGAACAGTAGGGGAAGAGACTAATGTGGAAATGGCCACAAGAAGGCGTGGTGACGCCACGTACGGCTGAAGTAGGATGGTTCATCAGGTCCATCCAGCAGCTGAGGTCCGGGGGGTGGGGGGGGGGGGTTGTATGGTTACACCGGCCTGGACGCTGTGGAATCAAACCTTAACCTCAACCCCAGACCCTGATGCTGGGAGGCCAATGGCACACGGTCCCTTAGCTCCTCTCACATCAGTGTTTGTGCTCTGCCATCATTCATGGAACGTGGCCTCCACCGCGCTTTGTGACTGAAGGGCAGTAGCAGGAGGGATGTGGCCTCAAACTTGAAGCCCAAACTCTGCCAATGACAGCGCCGCACTGTGGTGTTGCGTTTTTTTGGGGGAAGGTGGCTGTCGGACTCGCGCTTGCAGGACAAATCGGGAGCTCGGAGAGATGATCCGGAGAGAGAGAGAAGGGGTAAAGACAGAGGTGGGGGAGGGGGGTCACCCCAGTTCCCTGCCCCACCCTGCCCTGTCCTGCTCCTGGGCCCCGCACCCTCACCCAGGCCTCTACGCTGGTTACCCTGCTGATTTCAGCTCATGGAAATGTTGTGCTCTGTAAGAGATCCTAAGGCAATGTCACATTACAGGTCAAAATGTACAACATCTATCATCTATACATTGTGCGATTGTTGTCGGCCTGGGGGGGGTGCCCTATAGAACGGTGGCCTTCACCACGATGGCTGGGTCTTCAATGTCCGCCTTGCTCTGCACCATCCGCAGCTCCAGCTGAGCTGGGCTGGGCCTTCGACCGGGTCCCGCCATCTCTGAGATGGAGAGGGCAACAGGAGGTGAGCAATGGGACAGTCACACAGCAGTCAGAAATGTAAGCAAACACAGGAGTCTTGTCTTGTACCATAGGCATAGGAGATGGTCCTCTGGATGACATGGTGCATGACGGAGACCGTCTTCTCACACGCCGTCTGAAGAGAACGAGAAAGAGAGAGGCACATCTCTCTATGTTTTTATTATTACTATTTATTTATTTATTTTTATTAGCAACAGCATTGTGTCAACACCGACAGCCTAAATATACACTCATATACAGGCACAGACTTCAAGGTTACAAATGGTTTCATGTAAAACCCTATTTGGCTTGAGGCATTTCTCTGCATTTGCTGAGACCCAATTTGGATTCTGAGCAGCCCAGCTGCCAAATGGAGGGATACCAGCACCACCATATGATCTTCTGGCTGCACTGTCTTACGTTCACCTCCATTACTCCTTGTTTGCCAGTTTCACCTGTTACAATGTGGTCCCAGTTTGGGTTGACAAAACAATTTCATTTTGCTAAGTGAGTTAGTTCAGTATGTTCACTAATTCTTTTTTGCATTAAAATGGAGTATCCTCTGCTTGCAGTAATTTTTGTTTTTAAGTTTACAGCACAAAATAGCTACAAAAGCGCAAGTAAACTGGCACAGAGCATTAAGGTGTAAATAATGAAGGAAAACTAATGTTAAGCATTAAAGACATTGTTACAACTTCAATGAGATCAGGAGGCATTTAACAAAACAGGTGTCAGCTTTTGGGGTCAGAAACACATGGAAACTTTTATGAGACAAAAGAGAGATAATTTCATGTCGCAGTTATGAAGTCACCTTATGAAGAGTTTTCAAGAAAGAATTGCCTTTATGAAATGAAAAAAGCAATGCAAACAGACAACACTCACTGTCCAGTGTCTCAGTATGATTTTGCACTACAGACACACTAAGCCTCTGAAACCCATCCTCTTGAGGCAACTGTTCAGCTATAGCAATATTGTATCTGATGCATTTCCAAAAATTGCTTTCAATTTCAAATTCTAAGTGTGCATATAGACCAAATGTTCCCATTATTCAATTTTTTGTGATTTGACCATTTATCAGGAACAAATTAAAGTCTAATAACAAAAACTGAAAAGAATTTCAGTACCAATAATTGGGGGGGGGGGGGTCATAAAGGTCTAAAGATGCAAAAGAAAGGGTTCATTATCCCAAAATTCAAACAAATCATCCCACAAATCTAGCGTTCACTCTTCCTTCTTATTCTTTTTTTAATCACAAAATAATGTTTTTCAGACAATTGTTCCACCAATACAGGTTTATTTGCCAGGAGAGCAAAGCTGAAATTTAGAGGAACGAGAAAGGGAGGACATGGAAGAAGAAGGGACAGCGGAAGGCAAAGGAATCTGTGGTGGTGACTCACCTTGAGGTCGCTGGGGTGGTGGTGAGTCCAAGCCAGCAGCATGGCAGCAAAGAGGTCTCCCGTCCCCACGAAGACAGCGTCCACTTTGGGGATCTCCATGCGGATCCGCTGGGTCATTCGGGTGCCATCAGGTTTTACTGGAGGGGGCCAGAGAGCAGGACAAAGGAAAAACAAAGTGGGATGTTAAGAGCAACACACACACACACACACACACACACACACACACACACACACACACACACAACTATCACATCAGTGTCCATGGGATGCAGTGTGTGTGAGACAGAAATAATCTCAGGTGACATGACTGCACTCACCTGTCCTCTGACTTCCCAGTGCTACCAGGAAGCGGTCACCCAGGCGGGACGGCAGGTCTGAACTGGTGATGACCACAGTGTCGGGACCCATATTGTGGAGGAGGTCCATCACCTATGTGGGGCATCAGAGGAAGCAGGAAAAATGTAAACAAGGATCACAGTAAGGGTTGGAATTTACTACACTAACACCTGGGGTCAGGTGGGACCGAAAAAGGGGTGGGTCAGGCTAACCACAGGGTACACTGGGCTGAGGAGGGGTTGATACTCACCTCAACTGCATCTTTCTCCGTGCTGATGTTCTTCCCTGTCAAGAGTCTGTGTGAAATAAGAACAGTTACATCCTGAGGAGATACACAGTGCTCATGAACAGATCTTTACTTTTACAGCAGTGGAATATATACACACACACACAAAATGCAGACTGGGCTCTGGATTGGGGGAAATTAAGTTCATTCAGGTGCTGAAGGTTCCTTTGGTGACTCTGTGTGTGTGTGTGTGTGTGTGTGTGTATGTGTGTGAGTGAGAGAGAGTGAGTGAGTGAGTGAGTGAGTGAATATACTCCACTGCCAACATCTGACTGTTACAGCAGAAGACAAACTTCCCTACTGAAGATACTCACTCTGCTTCAAACTGGTTAGGTGTGATAATGTCGGACACTGGGACCACCTTGTTCTTGTAGACAGGATACAGGTTTTCTGGAACGTACTGCAAACACATACATAGACTGGCTCTCTTTGTAAGGGAGTCACACACAGGGCCACATAAAATAGACCACAATGGGTTCATCACAAACGGCAACAGAGCTGCTGACCTGTATTCAGGCTAAAATTCTTGTTGATAATAGAGATAAGATGACTTGCATTTTCACACTCAGCAGACAGATGGCGGTAGACCAACCAAATGGAACAGGTGTGTGGGACTACCTTAAATCAACTCCCTTCCTCTGTGTTTACAGCTTATCTAGTGTTGCTGAGCACCGGTGATCAATTAACAGGATGAAATTTGCACATATTTGTAGAGGGTCTGTGTGCCACCAGCAGAGCAACGCTGGTACTCACCATGGAACCATGGTCCCCCAGCACCGGGTCACACACTAGAACGGCAAGACAGGTGTGTCAGAGGGAGCACAAACAAGGCTTTAAAGAATGCAAGCACATGACTGCTGAAAAAATTGCACCATACACCTCACTGGCAGAAATACATTACAACAATGCATTACAACAGTGCAGTACGGTTAGTCTCTGCAGGGGCCGGGGACTCACCGTACACAAGTTTGGGGTTCTCCCTCTTCAGCTCCTTCACAATATCTACCACCATCTCCAGAAAAGATGTGTCCCTGGTGTAGCCTGGGGGTGGCAGAAGATTGTGGGTAAAAATATCCAGCGGACAGCTTGTCAAATAATCGTGGGGAGGGTAAGGCAAGAGTAAAAACACTAATGGGGTCACAGTCGCTCTTCGTTCACCACCCTGTACTATGACAGTGCAACTAACAAGGTTACAGCCACTAAAAAAGGCTTTTAGACAGTTTTAAGCATGATCACAATTCCTTATTGTTCACAAATGGACAGGAGACACAGAACACCAAAAATATACTTAATTACACATAATAGGGACACAAGTACATAAACACACACACACTAAAGACATGGATTAAAAACAAACTGAAGCTTTTGTCCTTAAATACACCATAAAGGGGTGGTTGCCAGGTAAGATCCCTGTGGAGGTAGATCCACCAATGGGGAAGCAGCAGCCCTGATGTCCCTAAGGTGACTAGGATGGTGAGGTCCAGAGCCTGGAGTTATTCTCTCTCACACACACACACACACACACACACACACACACACACACACACACACACACACACACCAAGACCCCAGTAAAATATGACAGCAGGGCTGCTGAGCTCAGTTTCCTCATCCTGATGTTTATCACCAGAAGACATTTTTTTGCCACATTCATATTTTGTACATAAATCCATGAGATTCATGTATGAAAAGAACCATCAGAGAAAACACTTCCTCTGTATTTTTAGTGTTTGTATTATTTTTCTGCTTATGTAAAATATTCCCACCACTTCAGTCATTTTTATACATCCTGCAGCTAAGACTGATGATTTCAACCTACATCCTTCCAGTCAAAAATGTGTTTTCTTGCAACTTTGACTTAACTGGGGGCTCCTGAATGTCAAAAAGATGGCTTCAAGAACAGAAAGGAGCACAGGGCCCCCTTTTACAACAGCAGACAGACAATAAAGACAGTGAGGCTCGGGTATTCCTCGCTTTGGTTTGAGGGAGCTATGTATTGCATACTCTCCACCCAACCTCCCTAACCCCACCCCCCAAGGTGAGATGTGGTGGACCACAGACAATTAGACAATGACAAATCCTCCCTGCATTCATGCCATTGTACCCCGGGAATGAGGAGCACAGTCTGCCTCCAAGGTCCCATTTATTCCGGGGCCCCTCCCACCAGCAAGTCCTCACCTGTGAGCACGTAGTCATAGTGGTTCACGTTGTTGAGCTTGATGCCCTCGTACAGAACATGCAGCTCATCGGCAGTCAGGACTTGACCCTTCCAGTGGGCATAGCCTGGAGGTTACAGGTCAGACAGAGAGACCAGGTGAGCACTGTGAACCCGTTCTTCTATGCTGGAGAGACTGTGGGACATACACAGAATGCAGGAATCCCCTCCACACACACACGCACCAAATCCATCACTTCCAAATTAAGATCCCTCAGACACTGGCTGCTTTCTAAGCCCCACCTTCTTTGTGTATGCTGTGAGTTTGGGGGGCTGTGAACCCCCCCCCACAGCAGCGTGAGAAAATCCCATTATCTGCTCCACAGATGGATGCCCTCAATCTATTTATAGGCACAGCTTCCTGCGTCCTTCTGTTAACGCTGCTAGACCAAGGCAGCACTGGAAGAGCACCGGTACCATGCTGGGTCCAGCTCCAGAGGTCCACCGCACATGACACTGTCTGCCAGCCACTCGCACCCAAAAACAGATTCAAAGGACTGTCAAAAACACCCTGTGTGGGTACGTGTGTGTGTGTAGCGTGAAGCAGCACGACCTGCCCCATTAGACAGTGGACAGCCCACTGCTGTTGTGCGAAGCGAGATGTCAAATTACAGGTGAGTCACCCAGCTGGTCATGTGGCATGGTGGCTGTTGCCTGGCAACGGAACAGAAGAAAGCCTGAGGACCCAACGCACTGAAGAGTTATTTTGTGCGTATGTGTGCGGAGGGGGGCTGGCAGCACAGGATGCTCTTTGCAGCAAGAGCTGCCGCTAACGTCATCAATGCTACACATCCACGTCAACAGGCTGTTTACTGGAGGTCTTCAGCAGTTGGGGTTGAGAGAGCATCAGGGGCAGCACCTACAAAACACACCTAGGGCCCCTTTCGGCGCTCATCTCCACTCCAGGAGGCCATATTAATGCGCCACTCCATTCACCACAGTTAACCACCAGCTCACGTGGTGACAAAATCTCCTCATAAAGGCTCGCCAGCAAAGTCTTCCTCCAAAGGCAGCAAGGAATGAGATTAACAGCGACTAAATTTAACGCCTTTTAATTAACTTCAAAGCAAGAGCATAGCAACGCCCCCCCCAGACTCAGGCATTCCTTCAAAATGCTTCAGAATAAACAAACGCACAAATAAATTAAATTGTATTTTAACTAAAACAGAGAGGCGAGAGGGAGCAAACAGGCAAGGAAACCCAGAGTCGTTTTCCTCACAGGATCTCGCACCGCGACCATCAGCTGCACCTTTTCCCGGTACCACTTGACCCCCTCCTGGTGTTGCCCTCACACTCAGCACATGTTGCTCCGCTAAGGAAATCACTGTGGTAATAATGCATCTCACTCTATCGCCTGTCATCTTTCTTACATTGTTTTGAGGGTCTACCCCCAACCCCCCCCATCTTCTGCTATTGTTTCCTGACACATTTACTACACTTCATGTCCGATACATGGGTACAAGCGCGTCAAACGGCGCTCCTTTAGGGTAGCGTGCACTGAAGACAGGGGAGGGGTAGCCTTGAACGTTTCAAGGCCACTGGGATGAGGTCCAGATTCCCCAGATGGATTCAACTTGGAAAAAATGGGAAGCTGCTGAGAGGCCCGCATGAGGGGAATTTCAACCAAGCGGGCTGAGAAGAGAGACAGCAGAGGTGGAGTTAATGGCGCCAACACAAACATCTGGGAAAAATTGCAAAACACCCAGGATGCCACCAGCACACATCCCCTTGGGAATCCGGTCTTTTGAAAACTGCTGTAAGCTCAACCTTAGACAGCTACGTGTGGGTCAGTGCTGTCTTGAGGCTGAGGGATGCCAGTGAGTATGGCCAAAGTTTCCGTGGAAGCCTGGCAGGTAGGAGGGGCGTGAATGGTGTGCAAAGAGGCCTGGATGGGGTATTTTTTTACAAGAACACAGCAGGCACTAGCTGGAATAAACAACACACTCACACTCATGGCCTGTGACAACACAGCAGGCAGAGGAGACAAGGCAGCAGCAGGAACCGGGGGCAACTAGCACTGGAATTCTGAGGAAAATTCAAAGCAGCGGGACACAAATGAGGGAACAGATTTCTGTGAACAGAGCTGTGAGGAAAAGCATCACCAGGCCCAGTCCTGAGTACTAATCTTGCCATTCTTTGCTTGTATCTATTCACCAAAATGAGCTCCCTTTGTCCCTCACAGCTGCTGAATCCCTCCCAGCATTCAACAAAAGTATCCAACCCATCTCTCTGAGAACTACTTCTCTCCTGATAGCTGCATAAATCATGAGTCCCAACACCAACTGCTGTAACAATCTGTGTATTTGCTGTTTGAATATTGCTTCTATAGGCAGCTACTTGAGGGAAGTAAACCAACAAAATGGTGGCATCAGACATACAAGCTGTGCTTCGTTCATCCTGTGCCGGAAATTCTTCAGCTCTGCACCTGGCACCAAACAAGTTCATCAGCTTTACTTTAGACACAGCTACTCAACAAGGTGGACTGCTGGTCCCAGGACTGGAGAACAATTCCAATTTCTACTACTGTGCAAAACAACCTTCGTATCCTGTTATGTCATTCCACCGGTGGCCTTGAGGGCCTTCATCTTCTCATTTGCAATAAAACCCTTTGCTTCTCAGATGCTTTCACTTCATTCTACTTGTACATCCTCTCTTATCTGGACCCTGAGATAGCAACAAGCTAAAGAAGAAAAGCTGTGCCAGGCCCTTCATCTGTGGTTAGAGTACCACTTATTTCCCTAAAGCAGAGCACTGCAGACCACCTGCAGTTGATGTGATCTTCTCACTCACGATGCGATGGGGGGAGGGGGGGAATCAAAAGATTCAGGACAGGTAAAAACAGGATGTTCTCCTCAGGGAGAAACTGGGACAGGAGGCTCTAGGGCTTGAGAAGACCATGGAGGCAGGGTGACAACACAACATTCCACAAGAGTGAGGGGGCAGGAGCAGAAACACGGGCGACACCTGCCAAGGCTTCACAACCATACGGAGAAGTAAGAACAAAAGAGTGCTGAGCCTGGAGATTCAGTGTGTAGAGCATAATGACACCCGGCTGACGGTTCATGTGGACAGAATTACCCTTGAAACACCTGAATACTGACATACTTGGAGAACGTTGGACTGCGGTGGAGGGATGTGGTAAAGGAGCAGCAGGACCGAAGTACCTGTATGATTGGAGAACTGGACCGAGTTGATGGAGTCCACCTCAAAGCCCAGCACCTGTGCAAGAAACATGTCAGAAAGTTACTCCCAGCATGCACTGCAACAGAACGAGTAGGGTGCTGCTGAGATTCTTCAATTTGTTTTTCTTTAAACCTCGACTCTCGGTGTTAATAACATCCTCCAGCCAGACTGTCCTTTGACCACACATGCACAAAACTCAATTTTACAGAGCATTGTTGTCACCAGGGTGATACAGAGCACCAAAGATTGAGGGAATGTGACAATGGAGAAATGACAAGATACCTTGCTACAGAGTAAAGCAGCTGGCAACTGAGGAGAGGAAAACAACACAGAAAAGAAACCAAAATGCAAACAAAAGGAAGAAAAATAAACCTCTGAGGGTGCAGGTAACAGTGAGATTCTGTCACGCAAACACACAAGTTTGTTTTCCCCAACTATAAGAACCAGTCCCAGGGGAACAAGCCATCTGTGAACAGCATGTCCTTAGTTTGAAGCCCCCAGGCAGACACCACGGCAGTTCCTGCATAAACGCTGTTCACATGAACTAATGTTAAAGATAGTGATCCTCCAAAGGAAGACAAAAGTTCAGCTTTGGTTTAACTCAAGCACATTATTGGACAAGTCTTAATATTACTCTTTGTGTGTTGTCAATTAATATTTTTATCTGGAATTTATACAACGGGAAAGCCAAAAAAAAAAAAATAGTGAGCACAAGATGACAGAACCAGACTGTCGCACTCAATTCCAACATTCCCGTCACGTTGTAACCGACTTCCTGCCACACTGTGGGACATGAAGATGAACAGCTGCATTGGAAGCGATCATCCATCACTCATAACCTTTATTGCTGATCTCCATCTACAATCCTCAGTTTTATTTATTAATAGTAATAACCTTTCGTGTTGCTCTTCAAGCAACTGGAGACGCCGAGCTGCGCGTAAAAGGAGGTGGCGTCACGTGATGACGATGATGATGGCAGTGAGGATGAGGATGATGATGGCAGTGATGATGACTTGGGACATCGGTCGCGCGACAAAGCTCGTCTGCGCACGGCTTTCACCAGGGTACCCGAAACACACACACGCACGCACACACACTCACACCTGCCGTTTGAATGTCATTCACAAAAACGTGGGTCAGTGGCCTCTTGACACGTACAAATTGGCTGATCTGCCATTCTCTGCGCCTCGATCTCCCTCACGCACACGGACCGATCCATTTAAGATGAAATGAAAGCCGAGCTGAAGAACGGGACGCGCCGCCGCCACCGCACATCCCCGGAGCTGTCAGTGTATCCTTGTCCACCATGTGACCTTTAGATCCCACCTGCGTGGAGCGCGTCCGTGGGGAGACACCCCCCTCCCATCCCGTCCCGCCTGCCCGCAAACACAACTTGAACCCCCCCCCGCCCAAGGCGAAAAGCCTCACCTGCAAGGGAAATGAGGCCGACTTATTGCCCACGTAGCCCCGGACGACGTGACTCTGGATCGACAGCACCCTGCACTCCATGTCGCCCGTCCGCTGCGCCACAAGACGCGCACGATGCACAGCGCCGCGCTGCGGGAACTCCCGGGCTGGGCAGCGAAGAGTGCGGGGGGTGAAAGCGGCACCGGCGTTGCGGAGCCTGCGGGCCGGGCAGCCAGACAGGGAAGAGCTGAAGCCGCGCTGAAGGACACGCGATTCACGGCACAGCGAGAACCGGCCTGACGCGCCGATTTTTTTTTTTCTTTTTTTTCTTTCCCCTCTCCCACCCCCCCTCCTCCTCTTTTTCTCTCAGGCAATTAAGGTGGACACCTAAAATCGTGACGTCACCCTCATAATCGCATAATCATGTCGTGACATCGTCATATCGTCACTGGCACGCGAGAGCACGCGGAGGATTACATGGCTTTGCGCGTGCATGCAAACAAATGTTCGTATTTAAATGAACAAAACCAAATCACATGAAACCTACTGCTGTCATGCAGCGATTCTCCGGTAAGATTTCCGACGTCCCGATCAAACCGCCATTCGGTGAGCTTGTACGAGAAATGATAAAGCGGCGAGCCGGCAGGACGGTGAATGCTGGCGGCAGCGCGCAACGAGCGTGGACGCGGGGTCCTTAGCGGCGTGCGTCGCCTTGTGGAGGTGTGTGTGTGAGAGAGAGAGAGAGAGAGAGAGAGAGAGAGAGAGATGATCCCACATTCATTCATTCATTCGTTCATTCATTGTCACTGCCACGACTACTCATAATAACAGCAATTATTATTATTATTACTAAGGTTTAAGATTATCTGTGTTGTCATTCTGCACTTCACACAGATGTACAAGAGGAAACCAAATGTAGTTCCTCCTGCACCTCAGAGTCCTCAGAAAACAACAACACTGGACAGTCAAGACAAACTGAGGTCGAATAGCAGGTAACAGAGGTTAATGGATATAGGTGGAAAAATACATACATGAACACATGAGAAAATGTGGAGGAGATAGATAAATGGATAAGAAAAAAGGGATTTGCGAAAATAGGTGGTGATTGGTCCCTGCGCTGTCCAGAGTTCAGCAGCCTGAATGCCTGTGGCAAAAAAAAAGAGAGGGGAGAGGGTGGGGGGGTCCTATGGGGATGCATGAGCACTGCTGCGGTAGTTGTAAGTGGTCTGGATGGTGGCCAGTGAGGTCCTGGCGATGGTCCCCAAAAAAAACTGCACATGCTTGCATTTTTGTTTTCTAAAATTTCCTTTTGTTGCGGAGCAAGCAGGACTTTGTTTACTCGCCAAGCCTGTAGATGGGTATAAAGAGCACCCAGACAGCACAGCTGCGAGACCACATTAATTCACCTTTCTCCCACAGTGTTTAAAGCACACATCCTTGACTCGAATAGTTCCTTGTTACCATGGAGATAATAAACAGCTGACAATGGCAAGGTGACGAATGTTGCACATGAACGACTTAATTAAAACTGTATAGAAATCTGCACAGATTTTTATTTTCAGACCTTTCAAAGTAGTTTTAATTTCAGTGTTGCACAAAGTTAATAAAATGCTAAAATAGGAAAGTCATACAGAGTGTTTCTATATTATTAAGCTTTTGTTGATTTTGACTTAGTGGTAAAAATGACTTGAGTTGCAAGCAAAACAAGTTATGAACAGACTTCCAGTCCCAAGTTGAAGACCCAGTGTGTTATTGATCAGTATCAGCATTAACAATTTATTTTTTAAAAAACTATTAAAAAATCTTAGTGAAACCCTAAGCCTTCTTCCACATGGACTGTGGGGGCCTGCTGGTTCAGCCCTCGTGTGCAGCACTCAGCCACGTTCAGCAAATCTCAGTTTATGCTGTTCCCGCACGATAAGTTTTCGACACAAAAATAATAACAATAGCAAACAAAACTGTTTTTGTTACTTGCAGTTGTATATATTATACTGGCAGATTAAACAGGTTTGTTTGATTGTCACCACCGCTGCTTGCGTCCCAATTCCGTCAGCAGTGTTTCTCTGCCTTTTGACAGGCCCGATGACATCATTGTTATATCAAAAATGTGTGTGCTGGGGGTCACGCACAGCAGAGCAGTTATCAGTTATGAACAAGTGAAGGATAAATGGTGCGCTTTGCTACCCCCAGGAAGGTAAAGTTGTGCTCACCTTCATTCTGCTACAACTTCCAAAGCTGTCAAATCAATTTTGACGTAAACTGTTTGCCGTGGAGACCAAATATCTCTCACTGTTCTCCAAGGTGAGATCCATCCGTCACGGTCCCCAGCATCGTCATGACGACACCACAGACTCCACAAGGTGCGTGACGTTGGTGAACATTCCCCCTCCAAGGGCAGTGGCAGGTAGGCCAGCACGGGGGCTACGGTGTTAGAGCGGCCATTTGTTCTGCAGGAGATGGGCTGCGGTGTTGGGTACGAGGGCGGGGAAAGAAGGGAGGATTCTGGGAAGGGGGAGGAGGGAGCCAGTCTGACCCTGTGCAGAAGCACTGTTTACACTCAGCTTTGGGACAAAGTGTTCGGTTGTGAGCGCCGGGAGGAGGAGGGGGTCTATCATCGGTGTGTCAGCAGTGGTCTGGCCGCCATGGCCAGGTGGAGGCCCCGGGTTCGGCTCTAATGCACACCATGGCCTCCTGCAGGTTGCTGGCTTGGCTGGTGCTGCTGGTGGCCAGTGGGGGATGTTGCAGCGCAGTCGCAGATGCAGATGCAGCTCTAGCAGCAAGATCCATGACCAATCTGGGCACCTGGCTGCGCACCCAATGGCAGGTGTCCCTTCGAGAGGCCCGGCTGGGAGAAGGTAGGAGAGATGAAGGATGATGGGGTAAGACACACACACACACACACACACACACACACACAAACACATTCAGGGGGCCAGATGTCAGTGGTATTCCTCTCAACAGTCCATCCATGCATCCTTAATGGACAAAAGCTTGTCCAGCACAGTGTTACCATGGTCCAGAGTCTATTCTGGACGTCTAGGGTGTGAGACAGGGTGAACCTTGAGCAGGATGTTCATTCATCACAGCACAATCACAGACTCATTCACTCACCCACACTACAGATAGCTTAGAGTGACCACTCCACCTGAAACACATCTTTGGACTGTGGGAGGAAACCACCTATGCAGGAGGGTCATTTTGACTCTCAGATCAGTGGGTACTATCGTAAGAGGCAATGCTTGTGTAGTACCGTATGTTTAGGCACAGCACAATACATTGTAGGTGGTGGGTGAGGTAAAACGCAGGCTGTCCTCTATTGAACCAGCAGGTGACACCTTGTCCTCTCAGCCAATCAGACGCTTGGCAAAGAAACAGCTGCTGTACACTCCTGCTGGGATTGGCTACCACTTACAGATCCTGTCCAATGGAAGCGTCGGGGGTGTGCATGAACACACCGACTACAGTAGGTACCTCCAGTTTGTTTAATAACAGTGATCGTGTAATTCTGTATGTAAATCCTACCTGTCATTTAAGAAATTTGATGCTTTTTAAACAAGGCAACTGGGGTGGGGTGACAGGGTGGATCCTGGTGTCAGGGTTGTGGGTTTGAATCCCACAGCAGTTCTGTCCCTGTGTTCGTGGGTGATGAGGACCCCATGTCCTGCCCTGTCCTTCTAGGGGTTGGTTAAGTGTCTGCTGACCATAGGTGGACAGAAAACAGTCCTGTGTACTGCGGTATCTGTGATTAAGCAGCCTGTAACCCGGTCTTCTTTGGGATGCATCAGCTGTATTAATACGAACAGTAACTGGAGTCAGAGAGATGCTGTCAGGGCTTGTGTGTGCAGGCTGGGTGAAGGTGTTTGCCCTGCAACCGGGGGCGGTCGGGATCCAAGGCCTCCAAAGCGGCCTATACCTGTGTATGAGCAGCAACGGCAACGCCCACGGCTCGGTGAGTCCAGCCCCAAACGCCTAAAGGCATTCGTCCAGTGGTGGGCGTCTCACCGTTCATGCGGCCCCATTGTTCAGTTTATCTCATCTGAAAAATAATCGAGTGTAAACATCTGAATTTTATGTTAAAAATAAAACTGTGCTTAGATCATATCCAGTCTGACCTTTTCTTTAATAAACCACATTTCCTGTTTATCCTTCAGAATAACCGCCATTATTTTAGGTTGAAAAATGAGTAATGTGAATAATGGGGATGACCCATAATGTAATGGTGTTTTCAGCAATGAGCCGTATGACTGTAAATGGTATAGAAGAACCTTGATAACTTTATTATTTTCTTAACTGTAGGTGAATTCATGCAATATGTCCAGGTTTAAGCAAAGGCAGAAACATCTTTATGCTGTCTGTTAAGCACATCAAGTTGTTACTGTTATTACTATTTAGATTCATAGCAAACACAAAGTGCTACTAAATATCACTTCAAAGTGTTATTATTATTATTATTATTATTATTATTATTGTTTGATGTTCTGTCTTTCCTTTTGCAAGTTACTGGTATTCCCAAATTTTGTACTTTTCTTATATTTTATATTTCTATTCTTGCATTTAATTAATTGTATTTTATTCTATATTCCCCTCATTTTCTCTTCCTCTTTCCCTCCCTTTCCGTTGCATCTTTATCTGTGTTTGTCTTGCTGTCTGTCTAAAGTTTCTGTTCCAACATACTGAGATATTGCTATTAGCATTTCCTTCATTTTTTACTGTTATCCTTTCTTCAGACTTTATAGCCTCAGTGTGGTTATGTCTAAAGGGGAAAAAGTTTATTGCATGTGATCAAGCAGAAAGTTTTGTGTATGCAATGTAAGAAACTGTATGGGGCAGTAGGGATGCATTCTGGAGGTGGATGTGGGACAAACTGATGGTCGTGTCCCCTCCTGTGTTGGTCTCTATGCCCCCCCCCCCAGGGGCGTTTCACGGCTGACTGCCTGTTCAGGGAGACCCTGGAGGAGAACTTCTACAGCACCTATGCCTCTGTCTCACACCCGGGCCTCTACCTGGCTTTGTCCCACCGTGGAGAGGTCAGATGGGGAAGTGGCATGAGGAGGAAGAAGCAGCCGGGTGCCCACTTCCTGCCACGCCTTAGGGAGTGACCCAAGCCCCCAAGCCAGTGATGCCTTTTCGATGGTGACGCCGCAAATCAGGGACATTATGAAATGTCTGTCATCAGAATTTGAGGGGAAGATTCCATAACTGCTGCCGTCGCTTAGAAGGGAGAGCTCGGCGACAGATTTGCACACGCGCACACACACATGCACCACACCTACGCTGGACCGCCTACACCAGCAGTTTTTTCATATCAAAATTGTAGCTCAGTTTGTTTAAACAGTGTGGAAACTGTTACATTTTAACTGTTTTTGTGTGTGTTTATTTACTTGTGCTCTTCACCTCAACGCTCCATAAGTGAACAAGACTTGAATGTAGAGGTCAGGATTCTGGCCATGAGTTGTTACCCATCAACCCCTGGGGGTTCACTTGTGCACGTGGGGTTGTCAGCTGATGTCATGGGCACAGGTTGGGGGGTATCAGCTTCTTTAGAGGGGTGTGCTGTGTGCATGTCTGGTGGGGGTCCTGTCAGCTTCATACCCTAAATTAGTTACTACAGAAATGTGTGTCCTATTGGCTGTATGGGTGGGTAAATTGGTGTAAGTAAACAGAGGCTGCGTATAACAGAGTAAACACGGTAAAAGAAACACTACTGTAGCTTATAACATGCAAGACGGACACCCGCAGCTGCATATTCACTGATGATAAATTAATGTAAATATAATGTTAAAAGAAGCGAGAAATAATATTTGTAAATATTAAATGTGGGTGTTACGTCAAGCATATAAAATACCTTGTTACTGTGGTATTTTAATAAATGAGAAAGTAATAAACTGAAGAACTTGTCATCAGAAGGTCAAAGGTTCAGGTGTGAGGCGTGATGGTGATGTTACACCTGCAAACGATATGGTGTCCCTATGTACCACAGTAAAACACATTGAAACGCTGTAAATGAATACATAGCCCGAGCTGCCTGTCGCTCTGCGCAGCTGCTGAGTCACAGCCTGGCTTTTTATCGCTGTGGTCGTGACTGAGAACAGAGGATGATGAGGAGAAGGAGGAGGGGATTATGGGGGGGCACGGGTGAATCATCGGGAAGAGCAGCCAACTTCAGTCACACTGCTGCTCTGATAATCATCCTGGGTCCGAGCTTTCCGTGTGTGCGTGAGGCTGACTCAGAGGGATGGGGGCTGACAGTGGACATGACCACCGTTTCACAACCGTATGGTTCGAAGGTCTGACCCTCGGCATTTGTTCCCTGATGTGTTCTGTAACCCACATGGTACCAACAGTAAATCCGGAATGTGTTTGTGCTGCATCTCAGATGCAGCCGCTGACTGTGTGTAGGAAGGACCTGGGGGGGGGCTCTAACTGGTTGTAGTTTTAACACATTTCAGCAGTGCCACTCGTGTCAAAAGAATAAAAAAACATCATTTACACTCCCTCACTTGGGGGGGCCCAGAACTGTATCCTGGAAACGGTGTAAAACATGGTCAAAATAGTGTCAAATTCTCTGCTGTACATGGATGGGTTGAACATCAATTTACAGATTATGTCCAGCATAAACGGATCACACAGTATCACTCATGTCTTTCTTTTACACTGGCACGCACGTGCGTGGGCACACACACTGTGGTTCTGTGTGTATGATGCCGTATATTACATAATGAATTAATTTAAATACCACAGTAATAAGGTATTTTTTTATACAGTCATGGCCAAAATTGTTGGCACCCCAGAAATTTTTCCAGAAAATCAAGTATTTCTCACAGAAAAGTATTGCAGTAACACATGTTTTGCTATACACATGTTTATTCCCTTTGTGTGTATTGGAACAAAACAAAAAAAGGGAGGGAAAAAAAGCAAATGGGACATAATGTCACACAAAACTCCAAAAATGGGCTGGACAAAATTGTTGGCACCCTTAACTTAATATTTGGTTGCACACCCTTTGGAAAAAAAATAACTGAAATCAGTCGCTTCCTATAACCATCAATAAGCTTCTTACACCTCTCACCCGGAATTTTGGACCACTCTTCCTTTGCAAACTGCTCCAGGTCTCTCTTATTGGAAGGGCACCTTTTCCCAAGAGCAATTTTAAGATCTCTCCACAGGTGTCCAATGGGATTTAGATCTGGACTCATTGCTGGCCACTTCAGAACTCTCCAGCGCTTTGTTGCCATCCATTTCTGGGTGCTTTTTACGTATGTTTGGGGTCATTGTCCTGCTGGAAGACCCAAGATCTCGGACGCAAACCCAGCTTTCTGACACTGGGCTCTACATTGCGACCCAAAATCCTTTGGTAATCCTCAGATTTCATGATGCCTTGCACACATTCAAGGCACCCAGTGCCAGAGGCAGCCAAACAACCCCAAAACATCAATGAACCTCCACCATATTTTACTGTAGGTACTGTGTTCTTTTCTTTGTAGGCCTCATTCCGTTTTCGGTAAACAGTAGAATGATGTGCTTTACCAAAAAGCTGTATCTTGGTCTCATCTGTCCACAAGATGTTTTCCCAGAAGGATTTTGGCTTACTCAAGTACATTTTGGCAAACTGTAGTCTTGCGTTTTTATGTCTCTGTGTCAGCAGTGGGGTCCTCCTGGGTCTCCTGCCATAGCGTTTCATTTCATTTAAATGTCGACGGATAGTTCGTGCTGACACCGATGCTCCCTGAGCCTGCAGGACAGCTTGAATTTCTTTGGAACTTGTTTGGGGCTGCTTATCCGCCATCTGGACTATCCTGCGTTGCAACCTTTCATTAATTTTTCTCTTCCGTCCACGCCCAGGGAGATTAGCTACATGCCATGGGTTGCAAACTTCTTGATAATGTTGCGCACTGTGGACAAAGGCAAATGTAGATCTCTGGAGATGGACTTGTAAACTTGAGATTGTTGATATTTTTCCACAATTTTGGTTCTCAAGTCCTCAGACAGTTCTCTTCTCCTCTTTCTGTTGTCCATGCTTAGTGTGGCACACACAGACACACAATGCAAAGACCAAGTGAACTTCTCTCCTTTTTATCTGCTTTCAGGTGTGATTTTTATATTGCCCACACCTGTTACTTGCCCCAGGTGAGTTTAAAGGAGCATCACATGCTTGAAACAATCTTATTTATCCACAATTTTGAAAGGGTGCCAACAATTTTGTCCAGCCCATTTTTGGAGTTTTGTGTGACGTTATGTCCCATTTGCTTTTTTCCCTCCCTTTTTTTGTTTTGTTCCAATACACACAAAGGGAATAAACATGTGTATAGCAAAACATGTGTTACTGCAATACTTTTCTGTGAGAAATACTTGATTTTCTGGAAAAATTTCTGGGGTGCCAACAATTTCGGCCAGGTCTGTATGTATTTGATAAAACAAGAACATTTTATTACATCTAACAAAGAACATTATATCTACCTACTTTTAATACAGTTTTGTTAATTTATCATCATTGAATATGGAGCTCAGGGTCATGGTGTCAGTCTTGGCATGTTGTAAGCTGCAATACAGTATGTTACAGTATGGTGTAATACAGTAATGATGGGGCATGTAGGTGGAGGAAGTGACACTTAGTATTTCAGTGAGTGTGACAGTGATACTTCTGTCTGTCCACCACTTTAAATAGAGTATGATGGATGCCAAAGCCCTACAACCACATGCAGCCCCATGTGTGTCCTTGAAAAAGCTGAAATAAATACGTGAATTCCACTGCCTGGCCAAAAAAAAGTCATACACTCTTAATATTTGCTTGGAGCGCCTTTAGCTTTGATTTTGTCACGCATTTGCCATGGCATCGTTCCAATAAGCTTATGCAATATCACATTTATTTCTGTCTAGAGTTACATTAATTTTTCTCCAACATTTTGTATCGATGATGGGAGAGTCAGACTGCTGCGTAAAGTCTTCTCCAGCACAAGATCCCAAAGATTCTCAATGACGTTAAGGTCTGGACTCTGTGGTGGCCAATCCATGTGTGAAAATAATGTCTCTCTCATGCTTCCTGAAGCACTCTTTCACAATTTGAGCTCCATGAATCCTGGCACTGTCATCTTGGAAGAAAAAAATCCATTGATGGAAAAACCTGCTCATTCGGTATATTCAGGTAGTCAGCTCACCTCATTTTTTGGGAACGTTGCTGAACCCAGACCTGACCAACTGAAGCAACCCCAGATCTTAACGCTCAGTTAAATCCAGGAGGTGACTTTTTTTTTGGCCGGGCACTGTACAATATGTTGTTAATACAATAAAGCTGCGCCTCACTTCCGCCCCCTCCTGGCAGGACAGCGCCACAGCGTCGCCGTTCATTCCAGCCAGACCTCGTCCAGTTTTTCAAAATGGAAAACACACACACGCAGCAACTTACAAAACGCAGAACAGGGCTCGCCCCCGTACAAACACACGACAAGCCATTTAGAGTCATCAGTCCATCAGAAACATATATCTTTGGACTGTGAGTGGAAAACAGAGAACCAAGGAATCATCCATAAACACAAGGGATACATGCTGGCTCCGGACTCACATCTGAACCCAAGGGCTGTGAAGCACCAGCGCTATCCTCTGTGCTGCCTCACAAGAGGACACACACTGCGACGAAAGGTACGCACACAGTGGTACTTTTCCGCCGACAGCTTGCGTTTTCAATGCAGCCTCATGGTTCTCAGTCACTCGTCCTTCTGCGGGAGATTAAGTGGCAAACAGAAATAATTCATAAACCATGTTTGTTCCACACAGGAGGAACACAGATGTGGCACTTAAGGAGTCTTTGGCAACACACAAACAGGAGAAGTGCAGAACACACAGGTAACTGAGAGAATGACGCCCCAGCACAGTGTGAGCTCTGTACCCCCCAGATGCTGAGGCTCACTGTAACCTTAACCACCCTGCTGGGGTGGAGGCGCTGGGGGGAGGAGTCTGTCACCTGATGCCCTGCTCACAGCAGCACGGCTTCCCATTGCTCACCTGCTCCGGTGTCCCTGTAGTCGGGTGGAGGAGGGGAAAACGGTGCGGTTAAGCGGTCAGTCGGCGCCAAGAGGTCCTCAGACTGAGGCCGACTCTGTTCCCAGCTCCTCTCCTGAGCCCAATCTGTGGTTGGGCCCATTCTCCGGGGATGGCAACCCTGTGACAGCCTGCACACAGCCCCATGGAGGAACCACAGCCCTCCCCTGCAGAAGCACAGACTGACCCAGCAACCATCGCAATCGAGGTGCACCATAAGGTGAGTTCATCCGTATCTCACTTCTACGAGCTCCACAGTTTTTACTGTGAAGAATTTCCAGTACAAATCAGAAGGTTACTTGTCATCAGAGCACCTGGAAAAGACATTTTATCGATGTATGTCTGTCTGTCCGTCTGTCCATCTACTGGGGTTTGCATTGACCTGGGACTCCTCACCCCCACAGGCACCGGGAGACAACAAGGCTTCCAGTGCAGGTATTGAGCTGGAGTCGGTGACGGAGGAGGACCTGCCCACCATCGAACCCCTGAGAGTTGCCATCACCGGCCCCTTGATCCTGGTCCCGGATTGCGACCCAAACCCAGACCCAGTCCCTGCCTCCAGTGCTGCGGTGAAGACGCCAAAGTCGCCAGCAGAACCAGCCATGCCCATCACCAAGGTGCAGCCGTTCATCAATGGTACGAATGTGTGGGTGGGTCTGGAGGTGGGGTGCACTGCTACGGCTGTGACGCTGGAGATCCCACTGATGTCCACTTGGGAGACATTCAGCACCATGAATATCAGAATTCAATATGGCTTCTGTTCAAGAAAATTCTCAGCTACCTTTGTGTTTTTCAGGAAAGATGGCATAAAGTTATTGTGAGAAATGCTGTGCAGATACTTCATGTTGACAGTATCCCTATGCGTTCTTCATACAGCTGAACCTTTTGGGTCCTCCTAAAAATACCCAAGGATGCAGACAATTATCTAATAAATATCTGAGTAATGAATGCTCTGAACCGTAAAATTCTTGAGGGTAATAAAGCACTACGCGCATTGCGTGGAGTACAGTTGTATATACCTGTATAAATAGCTGTGATATGAGCTGCGGCCTAGCAGAGACCTGGTACACAGGTCAGCAGCTCACTGGCATCGTGTTGCACTGGCGAGACTGAACTTCACACCTCCGTCCTTCTCCACAGACGATGGAAATGTGGAGGAGAAGAGTGTGCGAATGTGGCTCCTGGTGCACCGCCTCCATCTCCTGGTTGCCGGGGGTCTGCTGCTCATCCTTGTCTTTGCTGTCGGTTTAGGAGGTGAGGGAGGTCATCCTGAATCTCTAATGAATCCATTGTTGCTCAAGCGCAATCGGTTGCTAAATATTTCATGGCCCATATCCTGTTGTGTATGTATGCAAGAAGGTCCATCTTTTTCATTGATGGGAGTGCATGTTGGAAACATGAGTTGTGCTCAGTCATTTTATTGTTAGTTTACTGAATCCCGAGTGCCACACACAAGTCCCCGATGGTGCCTGTTTGAAAGCTGTTGCTAATCACACCTGACCTGACGGATGAAGAGGTCCAGTGAGGAGCCAGGCCTCTGTAATCCTGCACCGAATGGAGAGGTGGAGAGCGCGGTAATGCACAGGACGCGGCTCAGCGTGTTGAGCAAGACGCTGCCCTTTGTCTGCAGTGGGCCTCAGCTGCATAGGGAAGTTCCGCTGCGGTTCCTCCTCACGCTGCATCCACATCTCTGCACAGTGTGACGGGAAGAGCGACTGTGAACACGACGACGATGAGCTTCTCTGTGGTGGGTTGCTCGACAGCTGCATTATCCTTCTGTCTGTGCACACAGAGAATACTGCGTAGTTGGCAGCACGTAGTCGGCAGCATGTCGTCAGAGCAGGCCACACCCTGCGGCCATCACCCTTTGGCCAAATCTGCACAGTTGACTTCCTGCGGCCAACGTCCGACAGCTTTTTCCACGTATTCAGCAGCGAAGTCATTGCCTGTCTGTTCCTCGGTCCCTCATTCTGTCTGTCTGATCTCCTCTCTGTCTGTCTTGTCCCACGTCCAGTGCGTCTGAGTGGAAGGAGCTCCGTGCTGCAGGTCCGCAACGGCCGGGTGTGGAACACAGTGTGTGCAGAGCACTGGACACCAGCGCTGGGGCTGTCTGCCTGCAAGCAGCTGGGATACCCCAGGTTCACGGGGCAGGATGGGGCAGGGTGGCAGAGGGGTGTTGGGCATTTCGCTGGGAGTTTAGTAGTCACCTCTTTTCCAGAGAGAGTTTCTAGTTGTACTGGGTACTGTTCTTTCTGGACTTTTGCACTGGAGAATAGTAGGGTGTAGGGTCACCACAGTGTGACTGACCGTCAGTGCTTTCCGGTCCTTTCCCTGGGCAGGTACACCCAGTCCCGTGCCGTGCCGCTCTCCTCCATCGAGGAGGAATTCCAGAGCAACCTGGTGTCCATCAACCCCAACAAAATCACCCCCCAGCAAGTCATCAAGATCCACAATGCGACCAGCGAGAGGTGGGAACGCATCCCGGGTGTTCACCAGGTCAACACCCATCCTTCACATTTCTAATCTGTTATTAGAGCGGTAAAATAGGGTAGCTACAGTACAATGGTGTGAAAGAGCCAACTTTAAACTCTCTTTCTTTTCATCTTTGTGTGATTTTACCACACCTGTCTTGCTTACTTCATTCTTACACTCCAGCACCTGCAGCTTTTACTACATGGACAGCAGGTGGCATAGTGGTTAGATAGTAGGCGTCACCTTGCAGCTGTAGGGTTCAGGTTCAAATCCCACTCTTGCCACAATGCCCCTTGTTCTAGGTGTTTACCCTGAGTACAAAAATTACTGCTGTATAAATGGATAAATCGTTGTAGTTCAGTGTGCAAATCTCAAACTAAGTTTTTACGAAAAAGGAGTCAGATGAATCAAATAATATTTCTAGTAGTACTACAGGATGCAACACACCAGTGGCTGGATATTGAAATGATGGGGACACAGAATTGGTTTTTTGAGCAGATGCTGAGTGTTGGAAGGGATTTAGCACTTCTGAGACAGAGGGGCTCATTCCACTACCCCGAGTTCCAGCTGGAACTTCAGGCAACATCCTTCCCAAATGCCAGTCCCCTTTCTTTGCCAAGTGAGGAGTTCAGGACCTACTTACAGTGGAGGTGGAGTCTCCTGGTGTTTGGGGGGGAATTAGAGGCCCAGTCCTGGGTTGCCTCGTCTTATCAAAAATGCTGAAAACTCATTTCCTGCTCCAGCGGGTGTGGAGGAAACAGGCGGGATGCAGCCGGGACGGGGAGAGCGGGAGATTAACCTGGTCCTTTCACATCTCAAACCAGTTTCCCAAGATTGCCGAACCCCGTCACACTGTTTTCCTGCCTGATCTTTGATCCTGTAATTTACATAAAGCCCGAATGATCCATTTTGCCTCAAAATACAGTCCTGTGTCAGCAAGTTCTCTGCATAAATACACTGATATCAACAAAACAAAGAGAATAAAGTAAGAACCACGCAAATGGGATCTGAGGTGCAGCTGTGCCATTAGCACCGATTGTGAATGATGGTTGTTGGTATTCACTGTGGTGCTACGGGAGAGAAGAGAAGCAGCTCATTCCCCATCCTGATTTTACAGCAAGACTCAGTGCAACTCAGGGGCCGTGACCTCGCTCAAGTGTCTGGGTAGGATGGACTCGAAGGAGAAGCTTTGGGATTCTGTGTGTTGCATGTGTTCATGCGTGTGTGTATGCATGCACGTTTTCAGCATCGCTAATGCAATGTGTGTGACTAGTGACTACCTCTGTGCTGTGACCCTGTGTGTATGTGAGGAATACATCATTCCCTACTTCACTGTGACCCTGTGTGTGCGCTTGTGTGATCCCCAACAGAGTGTGGCACCAGGTCTGGGTTCAACATGCGCATCGTGGGGGGCAACATATCCACACCTGGCCAGTTCCCCTGGCAGGTGAGCCTTCACTCTCAGAGGACATACCTGTGTGGGGGATCCATTGTGGCCCCCCGCTGGGTGGTGACAGCAGCCCACTGTGTCTTCGGGTGAGCCAACACACACGCACGTACGTGCGCACACACACGCACATACAGGTTAGACGTTTAAGCAAATATATTAATTTTGTCCACTCACCAGATGTTTTGTAGATGCAGCAAAAGTTTGTTTGTACCAGTTACTGTGATTCACTTATTTACACAACAGGGCAATTTTTAACTGTATCAGTTCTGGATGGTTTCAAACTCAGGTCCTCTGAACTCTAACAACTATGCCCCCTGCTGGCCTCACTCTGTAGGTGTCTGATATATGCTTGTTCTGCAGGTCTGAAAATCCGGCACTGTGGACAGTGCTTGTAGGATTGACGGAGCAGCCATTGAATGGGGCACAGTACCAGGCCGTGGAGAAGATCTTCTACCACTTGCACTACCGCTCCAAGTCCCTCAGCTATGACATTGCACTCATGAAGCTCGTGGAGCCACTTGTCTTCAGCGGTAACTCTGCTGTGACCCAAATGACCCGGGCAGCCATTTTACCATCTGTCCCTTGATGGCAATTTAATGGTCTTGCTATATTTAGTCTTGGACTTTAGCAACTTTCTTCAGCTCTGAACTTCTCCCTCAGACCTGGTGAAACCCATCTGCCTGCCCAACTTTGGGGATAAGTTTGAGGACGGGAAGATGTGCTGGATCTCTGGCTGGGGGGCTACAGAAGATGGAGGTGAGTCTTTCTCCAAAAGGCATCAGCAACAGATGAAGAGATTTAAAGACAATGAAATCACAGTTTGTGCGTCTGACACCACCATGTTGCTAGGTCACATCCCTCAAGCAGCTGCATATAGGAGTGACATTCAAATGTCCGCAAATACACGGATAATCGCGGCAGATGGTGTTGGACTCATTTATGCAGCTCTCAGGAGGTCAACAGGGAAATTGCTGTCAGAGAGATGGGGTTTGACACCCTTCCTAAATGGTGGGAGGGGTTCGATAGCTCTGAAGGACTCCGGGAGTTCATTCCACCTCACTGGGGCTAAAATCAAAAATGTAAGGCTTTCAAAATCGGATTCCCGATTAGCAGGAGCTCTGAGTGGTCAGGGTGTAAGAGCCGCTCTTCCGTGGATGTACAAGTTGATCAGGGACCAATTGATCTTGACTGATGAAGTTCTCCAGGCATTTTGCATTGTCGTACTATGTTATTTGTTACCCATATTGAGTTTTTAAACATTTACTTAGCACATTTACCAGGAATATGCTAATCACAGACTTGCTCAGAGGTAAAACCCACAACCTTATGGTCTTTATCCACTCTTGTCCACACTGCAGGGGAGTCTAGCGTGTCGCTGAGGTCAGCCCAGGTGCCACTTCTCTCCAGCAAGGCCTGCAGTCAGCCTGGTGTCTACCAGGGCTTGATATCCCCTTCGATGATCTGTGCCGGCTACCTGGAAGGGGGAGTCGACTCCTGCCAGGTATTGAAATCATAATGAGATGTGGAATACTGCCTTGGGGCAGAGGTCAGGTTTGCAAGATGGGTGTGCTGGATACAGAAGAGGATTCCATAACATTATTTGTGAACTTGCTGAACTACCATATTCTGCTGCACATTAAAATATCATCCATTAGGTGGGTGTCCACAAAAACTAATGAGATGGTCTGCGTGGTTCCGTGTTTGATCTCATAAAACAGTTGTCTGTGTGCACTGAAGGTCATTTGCTCCAGTCCCTCAGCCAGTTATCCCCATTTCCCTTTGTAACTTTCACACGGTGCCTGTGTCCATCAGGGGGACAGTGGAGGGCCCCTGGCCTGTGCAGACTCCTCCACCTTCAAGCTGGTGGGGGTGACGAGCTGGGGCCAGGGCTGCGCGGAAAAGAACAAACCCGGGGTGTACACCCGCATCACCCTGGTGCTACCGTGGATCCATGAGCAGATGGAGGTGAGATCCTTCTTCTCATAGATCCTTCTGCTGCCTCAGGTGTGAATGTCCACTATAGAGACACAACATTATGTGGCACAGTAGGCAGCACTAGTGAATCAAAGCTATTGGACCAGGCATTTGGAAATGGGTTTGAGCCCTGCTCTGGCTGGGTGTACTTTGAACATTCTCTGTCATTCCTATGGTCTCCTTTCACAGTCCATAGATGTGTTTCCGGACGGTCTGGTCACCTTAATGTGTGCGTGTGTGTGAGAGAAGGGGACAGAGTGAGAATGCATAAATGAACAAACGACCGAACGAACAAGTGGAGAAATGGCTGCTTATTTATAGCTGATTTACGGTGCTGGACCCAGAGTAACGTGAGTAGAACGCAACCCCCAACGCACCTGTCCCCCTGGGTGCTGATGGATGATGGACAGCTGCATCTTGAGAGCTGCCTGTACTGCTTTACACACATTTTGAGCCAGCTCAGACGCTACTGACCTCTAGTGGTTGGCATGAGCTCCTGCACATGCTGCTCAGCAGCGATGTCCATCAGTCACTTCCTGTGTCAAACTGTCCAGCGAAAATTTGATAGCGCTGCACTTAAAAATCTCAGTTTTTGCATTTGGTGGTGTCTTGTCAGATGAGTTGGTGTAGTGCCCAGTCCTCGGAGGGGGAACTCATAAAATAATGTTATCATGGCTAATAATTTGGTTTAATTTATTCACCACTTCCTTTGGATGAAGTGCACTGGTTAGTGTATTTTGGCTTCTACTTTTTCTTTGGACACCAAAATTGGCCTGAGGCTCCTGTGAGGACACTGCAGGGCTCCATTAAAAGAAGATAATACTTTACCTGACCTGGCTGATGCCCTACAGACACATTCATCATCATCACCATCATCAAAGTGACAGGATATCAATACAGTAGCAAAGAATAAAGAATACTGCAAAAAAAAATTCAAACAGTCCATTTAGTGAAAAACAAAACATGAATAGGTGTAGCTGGATACACATTAATACATACATTACTTTGACTATACAGTGTTGTCTGTGCCGCTTCCCAGCTGCATCAAGGTGTAGACCACAGAAGCTTCTTGTGGGTATTAATTACCATCAGGGGTCTGGAGAACATCCAGCCATGGATTTTGAGGCATAAATGTGAATGTTACCTGTATGCCATGTGATTTACTGATGACTTACTGATGTGCATGTCCTGCAGAGAGAAGAGGTGCTGGACCCTTCGCCTGTGAGAACAAACAGCTGAGGTGCTCAAAGAGGCATCTGGTCATTTTCAGGTTTATGTCTGTAAAAGTGAACTGTGGTCATCTGTTAGATCAGCTGCCTTTGAGTATTCACAGCAGATGAGAAAAAACAGACAGCGGCTGAGGATTTGGCCTGTTTCTTCAGTATCTCTTGAAATTGCTGTCATTCTGGAAAACTTGATATCTCTCAATTTTCCCTTCAAGGACTTTTTGACTTTTACAAAAAGCAGTTTCCTTAATTTCTGTTGTTATCTTCATAGAACTGAAGTTGCAGACTTTTGCTCCTAAATCCATCTCCCTTAACCATGCCACTAGCTGGAGACAGCAGATGGCGCGGTGGTTCTTGCTGCCACCTTGTACTTGAGACCCAAGTGTGAATCGCCACTTCTACTGTAGTGCCCTTCAGCAAATTACTTCACCCTGAACTGTATGAAATCGCTGTGTAAGATCAAGCACTGGAAGCTGCTTTGGCAAAAAGTGATTTTGTAAATGGATGTAATGAACTATGGGGTAAATATTTGAAAATAGTGTTGTTATACAGTTATGCTTTATTGCGTTTCACTGTCTCACCTCCTGATCTCTCAACTGCTATGGCAGCGGAGCAGTGGTGGGGGCAAAACTTCCCACCTCTATGCCTGCCAGGTGTCCTGTACTGGGGACAGGTGGCTCTGCAATGAGGCGCTGATGTCCAGCTGCCTGATGGAAATGAGATAAATTTACACAACAATTATGAAGATGACAACTGTACAAACACCATTTTTTTTCAACCTGTATGTGTTTCATGGTCTCCCCACTTTCCCTTGTCTGTAATGCCCTAAAAGTACAGCAGGTTACACAGGAATAGGGAGGAGAGGACAGGAATGTGGACTCACTGCATGTGCTCACAATGTCATTACAACACAGCACACGTTCTATGGGCAGAGTGGGTAAGGGATTGGCTTCACAGCTGAACCATGGAGGAGGTACAGCACACTTCAGTTTACAGCGCCCAGTCCGTCTGCACTTGTCCACAGCCCCAGGGACAGCTCTACTTGCTTATTCAAGAGGAGGAGCAAGATGACAAAGAGGAAACAGGAAGCAACAGGAACGCAGGAAGGCCTTGAGCAATCTATGGGTCCAAACCCAGAAACATGCTGCAAGAAGGAGAGAGGCTGAGGCTAAGGCTGTGACTGATAATACAAAGGGGTGAGCGGCTGAAATGCTGCAGCTTGTGCTGTTTTTACTGGATGGTATAAAGAGATGAGAAGAAAAGGACCCCAAGCACATTTCCCTGTCAGTTTGTCTCCGTCCACACTCTTCCCTCTTCGCCACACGACTGCATCAAGTTACACCTCACACTAGAAATGCAAATACATGGATGTAAAAAAAACAAAACTTTATTTTCTACAAGCACAATAATGGAGTTGTCCAAAAACCAAGAGCTATGTTCAAGACTGAAATACATATCGTGATGTAAGAAATGGCCTCTTTTCCATTGTTATATTTGTACTCAGGAATATTTTTGTCAAATCTGGCTTCAGCTTTCTGTGCTTTTCAACTTGATTTACAAAATACATTTTAAAGACCTTTCTGTAGCACTTATTAAAACCAATTGTCTCAATATAAGTTTTTCTAGAAAAGTTCTTAGAACCCTGAAAAACAGGGCAGGCATTTTTAATAATGAAACTTTTTACATAGATACTCCTTTGAAGGAAAAAAGCAAAAACACTGAAACAAAGAAAGCACCCAATATTTGTCATGATCGTGTAGAAAAATAGCTTTTCCTTTTCTCTGTTTGCGTTGCTCCGTCAGTGTGTGTACACGAGTCAAACACAGGCATGCCACAGGGAAGCAAAGGGTTACACACAAATTTGTAGGCGTTTAAATGGAAAGGAGTTTTAAAGTTCACTCCAACAGTCAACTGACGGACGTTAAAAATGTGTCTTATTGGCATTTTACCGCATCTTTCCGTAGCTTACCATAAAATACAAAAGTGCACTCTTCTACAACTACGTATAAAACAGTTTCTGAAATGAAACTTCGAACGCACAATGCGCCGAGTGTGTGTGTGACTGAGTTAGTAGCATGCGTTTGTATGTGCGCGCGCGCGCGTGTGTGTGTGTGTGTGTGTGTGTGTGTGTGTGTGTAGAGGGATCCCACAACAAGCTTGACCATGACGTTTGGCTACGGACTGTTTACTCCTACAGCTATTGACACATGAAAGTGTTATGTTTCTCTCACCCTCATTGCGTGTATGTGCGTGTGTAAGTGCGAGTTCGCACGTGAGCGTCCTTGCATCTGTGTTAGTCCACAGATCCCGGTGTGTATGTCACCAGGCACTCGCTGCCTCCGTTATGTGCGAATGTGTGTGATACCCAAGGTTCCCTCTGCAATACACCAGGTCCCAAGCCTACTGCAGTGAGTCGCTGGTGTCCAGGCCAAGCCCGGCCATGTTGGACCGGGATAGCTCTCCGTCCTCGTCGTCCCCTGTGTCCCCAGACTCATCCTCGCTGTTGGAGCCGATGAGGACCTGCTGGACCTCCAGTGTGGAGTTGTCTGATGACAGCGTCTGCAGCCCGTCCACACTCACCGCCACCATGGTACCTGCAGAGGTATATGACATGAGCTGCTCCCCTCCTGGTGGAACCGGTGCTCATCTGACGGTTTCTTCAGGGATTGAACATGACAGCTATGGGGTGCCCTCCCACCACACTCTGGGCCATACCGTCTGCCATGGTGACCTGCTGCTGCGGCACGCCTGAAGCAATCGAGTCGGGCCAGAAACGCTGCAGCGGCCGATTCTGTGGTGTCTTCTTCTTGGTCTTGGGGGTCTCGGAGGAGCTGGCATCCAGCATGGGCTGCAGGATCCGTCGCCGGGCATTAATGAACCTGTAGGTAGGGAACACACCTGAGGTGAAGGGGCTGTTCCTGTCTCACCCCTGCAAGTGGCATCATGTGGTAAATCATGTTTGTCTAGGGGTAGATTTAGCCACGCCTCTAAGAGAACAGGATTGGATGCAGCAGAGTAGGACAGCAGCTCTCCACTCACCAGTTATTAACCTGCAGTAGAGTCAGTTTGGTTTGACTGGCGATCTGTTTCTTTTCTTCCTCTGTGGGGTAGGGGTGCTGGGGAATGCAGACACACACCATTAGTACACAACATTTCCACTTCCCCTCTCTATTTACTGTGTTTATGCTCAGTAACATTACGTGGCATCACATAGCATCAAGAAACAGTAACCGAGCACCGAGAGGTCCTGTGCTGTTGTACCCTGGGGAAAAGTCATATAACCAGCTTTATCAATTTATAGCACAAATCTCTACAATTAACTGAAAAGCCCAAATAATAATAAGATACTGTTGGGCATGCACTTCACTCCTTTTACTGTTGTAACATATAACCTCTCCACTGTTGTGGCAATGTATCTCCTGAGGTCCTAGCTAGTGGGCCATGAAGAACTGGGTGTGTTTGCAATGAGATAGGCAGTGTGTGTTGGAATGCAGGTGGCCTTTGGAGAGGCACAATGCTTTGCCTTTGGGTCTTGCTGCCCTTTCACTCCCCGCAGAGAACAATGCGCTTCTGTGAGTCGCCTGCTCTACAGTGAGACGGGTGACGCTCCGCCTGATGCTCCTCCTGACGCTCCGCCTGAGGAGCCCTCTAAGCAGCCGTTTGGCCATGGGGGAATCATATGACAGAGCAGCTGCGTCCTGCCTATCCTGACCTGCCCTGCCTTGTGGCCTGGCCAGCTGCCCTGCCCACTGTGCACATTTGCACACCCTGCACAATCTTCACCTGACATTAACTAACCATGAAAAGGAGACTTTGGCAGAATAGCTGTGTGGTAAATACATTAAAACTGTCTTCCCAAGGAACATTTTTGGTGTCCTTAAGCCTATATACTGCCAGCTCCTTAGCTGACTATCAGGTAGCTGATGACTAATAAGTTATCTGTGTGGTCCAGAGGTTTTCAGACACAATCCTGGGGGTCCTCTCTGCATGCTGGACTTTCAAATCAGCCTAGACTGAGCTAGTCACTGAACTAATCAAATTAGGACAGGCTGAGAAGGTTATCCTGCAAATGGCACTGATTTTCAGGAAATCCTGTTTTTGGTAGCATCATGGAACTAAGCTGCAGCACATTTATACTTGTTTTCTTTTGTTTATTTGTGAAATGTAATAAGCAGAATAAATAAGTACTAAAGTTATAATCAGTCAGTAGAATGTAAATGATCCAAATCAAGTTTTTTGGCCTAGTTTTGTGTAATTATTGTTCCTGTGTTGCCCCTCCATTTTTGCTCAAGCCCCTCCCCCCTCTCCTAGCCATAGAACTTACCCCAATGTGCTGAAAGAGCCAGGAGCGCATGACGTTGGTGGCCTGTTTGGGCAGGACCCCTCGCTTGTTCTTGGAGGATGTGTCATCATGGTGGAAGAAAGCCAGGTCCTGGTGAACCTGAACCTGAAGCTGTGAGGAGAATATGATTAGTTGGAGGGAGGACTTTCTACCAATCACGAGCCAGTGTTCACTTAGAGCTGTGACAGGGACGCACCTCTGTGTTTTGTATACGTATTGTTGCAGGTGAAAGGGTCTGTGTGACCACCTGGCCTTGGGGAGTGACGACTGTGACTGGCTGATACACAGTGCCACCTTGAGGTCACAAAGATGAAAAATAAACACAAGCAACTTGGAATCAGAAAATTAATTCACTCAGTAACCGCAACGCATCCAATCAACAAGAAAAGGAGAAAACCCTGCAGAAACATACCAGCCACCACCTGTGTGGGGTTGATGCTTGCCATAGTGATGTTGACATTTCCTTGCTGCAGGGCTGATGCCGGAACCACAATTCCTTGAGGGTTCAGGGTCCCTGTGAAGGAGCTGGATGTCTAGACGATGCACACACACACACACACACGCACACACACACACGCACACACAGTGAGCAGGTGCACACATAGACAGGCATATAATCCAAGTGATATCTAAACAACATGCACAGTCTCTCTTCTGATAGGTCTGTCATCCACCTGTATGCTGCCCCTTTATTATAATCATTGATCACATCAGATATTTAAATTCTGCGCTTAGCTACGACTTTAAAAGTCAAGTGGCTTCTACCTCTGTGTGTACAGGAGAGTTTGGGCTGTATCTGTGTGTACAGGAATGGAGGGGGTTGTGTATAGGTACTAGTGTGTGTACAGAGGAGTAGGAATCTGTACGTGTGTTTTTACCTGTGTGTGTATAGGAAAGCAGGGTTCTGTGCCTGTGTGTTTATCTGTATGTGTACATGAGAGTTGGGGTCTATAACTGTGTTTGTACCTGTGTGTACATGACAGCGGGGGTCTGTACCTGTGTGTGTACCTGTGTCTGTACAGGAGAGTAGGGGCTGCCAGGTTCTCCACTTAACAGAGTTTCACTGTTCATCTTGGTCTTCAGGCAAGCGATATAGCGACTGCAGAAGTCCTTGCACAAGTCGCTCACCTTCTCCAGCTCCAAGAGATGAATGCGCAACACCTGGATTGCCTTCACCATCTGGAAGCAACGAGGCAGGAAGAAAATCTCTTTCAAGAATACATCCTCTGTATATTACCAAGACGCAAAGCAGGCAGTGCTGGTGCTTCACAGCTCTTACAGAACCAGATGTGGGTTACAATCTGCGTGGTCTACTTTCCTCTCACAGTTCAAAGTCATATTTTTCAGTTGAACTGGTGACTAAAAATTACCCTTAGTTTATTTGTGCGCGATTGCCCCATGATGGACTGGTGATTCATCCAGGCTGCATCCTGCCTTACACCCTATGCTTTTGGGATAAACTCCAGATCACAATGTCCCTGCACTGGACAGGCATGTATTAATAATGAATGAATGAATGATAACACAGGCACATGCATGTGCACGCACACACGCACGCACGTACGCAGTGATTATAATATATAATCTTTTAATATTTTAGTAATATATTAAAACAGTGAAAACCAGTTTAATAACAATTAAAACAGTACACGAAACACAACAATTTTCCACGATATTAGTAATATCAGCAAAAACACCAGCAGCAGTAAAGGCAGTTACGATGGCATCGCAGCAATGATAACAGCAGGGATGACATGAGCATCATCAACAGAGCTGCAACAGTGGCACAAGCCACATGGAAAGTGGTAATATAAGCAGTAATTTGAGCAGTACAGAGGTCATTAGTAACGCCAGCAGTGATATGAGCAAAGAGATGCTCTCACCAGGTTGTCTAACTCAGGGTCCTCGCTGAAGAAGGGTTTGCCTTCCTTCTCCTGAGTACGAACAAAGTTCTCAATGTCCACGTCGAAGCTGGCTGAGGTGACACACTCTGAGCTCTGTGTTGACTGCTCACACTTCTCAAACAGCAGGGCCAGCAGTGGAAACAGTGGATGTCTGCAAACATTGAGAAGATGATGCTACTGCATCTTTCCTCATAAGGTGTAATCAAAGTTGCAAAGGTTTGTCTTCTGGGTGAAATATGCATTTATGCATTTAGTGATCAAGTTTTCCTTTGCTCACTTCAACAGAAAAAAATGTGCATGAGCCATAAAGACAATTTCAACCTTACAACCCTCAGCACTTACAAGTGAGTCCAAAACTTGCTCTTCACTCTTCTGTCCTATAACATCGGCACACACACTTAATCACAACAAAGAGTAAAGAAAGTGGGGGTAATTTCCCCACTTCCCACAGCAGGGGTGGCAGGATGGAAACTAGCTACCTGTATATGGATTCCTTGTCGGCGTCCATGGGGTTCTGTGCCTCTGCAGGCGGGGGGCTGCTGGTGCCCCCACCACTACCTTCCGGGAATCTGTGGTCCAGGCCGCTGTCCGTCTGCGTGGCGGCTTGCATCTGCGGGAGGGGAAGCGCGAGGGGGCGGGGGAGGAGGAGGAGTGGGAATAAGTCAGTCTTCTCATGACGTGCTGGTAGTAGGTCCTCTCCCCCTATCAGCCAGCATGATGGCTGCGAGTGCCCTGCTCTCTGGGACGAACACTGCGCCTGTTTCACTCTCCACCAGCCAGCCCCAGACCACAAATGAACAAAGTGGTTGGGGGGCATTGGGGCAGGAGCTGGGGTCAAGCATGGGACACTTACTCAGTGTGAGTACATCCTCCTGAGATGTGGCAAAAAAAAAAAAAAAAAGATTTACATGTATTACTTGGATGTATCCAAGCTCCAGGCCAAAACATGACTTATCATTTAAGATTATCCAATGTCTTATTTGATGTGCACAGGATTAGGACTCAGGATTGTTGGATGTACTCAGTTTGTACACTGCTGTATAGTGATGCCTCAGTTCAGCTGGGATGAAGAAAACATCTGGCACACTGCTTCTCTTCAGGACAAAGAACAACCCCAGACATAGATAACAAAATAAAGTACTGCTAATCAGAAAGTGTAACAAACACATGAGAGGAAATGGTAAAACATCAGTAAAGCTCTTGAATGTATTCTTCTTCAAAATACAGCACCCTTTGAAATTTCCCACATTTGGCTTGTGGTGCACCTTGTCAAATGGACAGTCACAAGTCAAATTGAAGTTCATCCCAATGTGGAAACAATCAAACAATGTGAGAAGAACCTGAGCTAAGAAGTGGATGTTCACATGGCAATGGTTTCTCAGAGCAGTTCAGATTACTGCAATGGAACATCCTCCAAGATCTGTCACCTGTCCCTTTACCCCCAGGGCTTTCCACAAACTGGTGGTGATGAGAACCACAGTAGCATCCCATGATTATCCAGTAGGATTTCTGCATTAGTTACAGGGTTCATGTACGGGTAGACCTGGGGAAACCACGCCATCTGCAAACACTTTGTCTCCATCTACCCTGTGGACAACAGTAGCAAAGTGTACATTCCTAAAATAAATAAGAAATGACAGGAAGACCAACCAAACAAAACAATAATTATGCACACAAGTCATATCATACAACTCCATGTGGGAAAAAAAAATCAGCTAACCCATCATCTCATATCTCTTCAGTAACAAAGGTCCCCTGACCCTTATCTAACTTGTGGGTCTACAGATACTGCCCGCTCTCAGCTTGGGAGCCCTAAATATACTAGGCACTCCTACACCTTATATCACTATTCATATCTAAATAACTGTACAATTAATTTTTTTCCACATCTGCTGCAACTAAGCAGATTAATTAAATACTATAACAATACCTCCCACAAAAGGCTCAACAGCAGTATCCCCTGCAGTCAGTCACGGACTGCCCAACACTATCTCCATGCTCCTGCATCATGGTGGCATGAACATGTGACCAAATCACATGTGGTTTTTCAACAATGGCATCAATTGAAAACTTCACTTTTAAAAATACTTTTGAAAGAAGTGGAAAATATCTGGCTGGTCACGGATATCTCTGCCGTCTGGCTCTTTGATGACAATTACTGTCTATTTATTGACCTGACTTGAGCTTTCCCTTTGGGCAGTTTCATCCATAACAGAGGTCTAGGCCAAACTGCATCAATTTATACACCGATGTCAACTGACTAGGGAACTTCTCAAAAGGTATTTGCAATCTGAATGGCAGGGTACCAACTGTCACCCTGAATGTAATTAACAGCAGTCGTGTGACAGTACAGGGGCAAATAATGCAACTTGTACTGTTGCTAGATACATAACTTGTGGTTTCAGTTTTGAAGGATTCCTTTATTTCTTAGCTTAAATTATTCTGGGGAATAAAATGTTCCCTCTGGCACAGAACAGGATTGCGCCTCTAAGGATCTGAGGCCTGGTGGGAGAGGAGCAGCTGGGGGCAGGGCACAGTTACCTCTCCCTCTTGGTACTGGTCCATGGACATCGACTGAGCTGCCATCGCGTTACTGCAGACGCAGTGGGTGCTGAATCATCATAGGTTTATGGAGTAACGCCAGTTCTAAAAAAGACAGATACACACAAACCCGGATGGTTGTAAAACCTAAAGAGGGTTGATAATTTAGAACACACGCGGCTCTCTGACTTTCAATTCTGCAGATCAATAAAATTATGACTATAATAATTCCATTCAGACAAGTAATAAGAGTAATACATGTACACAGAGCCAGGAGGAAATGAAAGAAAATGGTCTGTGGCATCAAAAACCACGTATACAGAAGGGAGTAAGAACAGGTAAAATATTTAAGGGGCTCCAGAGAGCCAGACAGGAAAACTGCTTTATTTGACCATGTTGAGGGTCTCTTCAGAGGACTGACTTCACTTCCAGCCAATACACAGTAGATACACATTTAAACAAAACCATGCAAAATTCACTTAATTCATCATATTTTATATGTACAATTTTACTTTTACTTGCTAAACTGAATTGCATACTGGTACCGTCTGGCTGTGTCTCTTGTGAGATGAGTTGAGACAGAAAAGCATGAACTTGTTTCATGATCACAGAAGTACCAGAGTGTAAGGAGATGTGCTTGGGCATCTAAACAGTAGCCATGAGCAATCCTTACCGGTACTAAGTATGTTAAAATAGACATCACTTAGACCTGCCCCCACACTTGCGATGAATTGTGACTTCAGAAAATACACTCTTTAGAAAAAGATGAGAAATACCATTACCAGGATATATCCAGCTCCTGAAATTTCTGTGTTCGGGGTTTGACTTTTTAATAATATAGCCATGAACTGCTTTGGGCTGTAAGTCATGACCCTATGTAGCAGCGTTTAACAAACCTTCTGTCTTTTTAAGTAATTTCAGTGTTACACATGAGGACTAGGGGCCCAATATTAAATGTTCAAATTGTTTAGTGCACTACTATGATTTGGGACTGCTGATTATAACATTAAATATGAGGATTGCTAGTTTTCATCAGGACTGTTTACATGACATCTACATTTCAGGACTATTAACTATCACATCATTATGGTCTGTTCAGTCCAGTATTAAAATGTAAGATTGTTCACCATTTAAGGGTTATTATAAGAATAAAATGAGAACTGTTGAATCCAAGATTAATTATTACAAACATTGACTGTAATGTTAAATATTAAAAATGCTGTATCTATTTCTAAATACATATTGGGACTGTTGATTATAATGACATTTGGATTGTTACAGTGGTGATAATACATAAACTATTATATTAATATAAGCATTGAGTGCATAGTGTATAGTCATTAATTCCCTCACTATTTGAACCCTTAGGATTGAGACAGCATTATGCCTAATAACTAATGAGTCCCATATTAAATACTGGGACAGGTGATTATAGTATTAAATAAAAGGAGTGTTACAGTGGTATTAGAATTGTTGAATCTGATATCAATAATTGGGACTGTTGAGAGCATTATTAAATATGACGATTGTTAAAATGTAACTCATCGAGGCTCCTTTCTCCAATCCTAAATGACTAGTGATACTGCTGAGAAAAGCATTAAATATTAGGATTGCTGAACAGGTTCCTGGTGCCGTTAACCACTGCGTTACTAACTGGCACCGTTATAATGTGGCTAAATTTAGGGGCCGTTCATCGAACAGCAAGTACCGCCGCCCTGTTGGGACTGCGCCGCCGGCTTGCTGAGCTCAAGCTCCGGCTTCCCAACGCGGCCCCTTGGCCTCCAGTCTCCACTTTGGGCAGCTGCTGCCCAACTCGCACACTGGGCCCACGTAACCAAAAACCTGAATTACCATGATTTGGGGCAGCAGAGGCGCCGGACACCCGGGCACACCGAGCGAGGCATCGACTAGCTGCTCGGTAGCTAACGAACTAGCTAACCTAGCAACCGAACAGCCGTCTCAGCAGATCCGGCGCTCGGCCGCCATGTTCTGTCCGCTGTGGTCCGCTCAGGACACGACCCTCCGCTGCCAGCAGGCCCTCGGCGCCCGGCGTCATCCATGCTGCCTCCCATCCGTGGCCGAAACAGCACGGCTGCGGGCCGAGGGCAGCCGGTCGCCTTCTCATTAGAACATCTTAATCGTCCCTGTCCCTTTAATTGCGACGAAAAACGGCCCATCGGAGGCCATCAATCAAGGCCGCGACAGCTGCCTATCCCTCCCCTCGCGCCACGGGCTTCGCGAGCGGCCGCGGGGAGGGGGAGGGGGGAGCCGGGCCTCGCTTCCACTCCTCGCGCTAGCTTATCCAGAAATTTCCTTTCCCCAAAATGCCGACATATTTTTTTCCCTGCGCGGAAAGGCTTTTCGGCCTCCGTTCGGCCTAACGCCGCTTCCCCGGCCGCCCCAGCGACACCGGCCGAGTCCCTCGCCTGGCCCCCCGTGGCATTTTCGCTCGTTGCTCAGATTGTTTGATTGATAGGGAACGGAAAAAGAGGATTTTGAGTGACAGCTTACCTGAGTGCCAATCTTCGTCACACTGACAAGCCGTTGCAGCAATCGGGGCTCGCAGTTGTCGCGCTGCGTCATCACGTAAAGAGACGCAGAGTCGGGGGCTTGTGAATATTCATGAGGTGGGAGGAGACAAGAATGGCGACTCGTGAGATCCTCGCCCCCCGGGACGGGAGCGGCGAATGAGGGCGGCGCGCCGGGCGCCGTATTAACGCGCCCGTTATTTTTGCGCCAACCTGATAAACATTACGGACAACAACGATTTCGTCAAATATCGACAGTCGATGACATCTCAGTAAAAGCAAGAGCGCCTTCGTCTGAGATGTCCTTCGTCACCTAGCCGGCATATTTTCACTACTTATTTCCACAAAAGCCAGGAGCAAAATAAAATATTAAGAACACGATATATACTGTTTTCTTGTGCTTCATAAAATATCCTTTATGTACATTTTCTAAATTTGTTTACCGTTCGTGGAAAGCGTGAACGGGTTTTTTTTTTTAGCATTTTTGCAAATATCTCGCGTTAACGACAGAAAAAAAACATGTAAACGGGAAAAAACTCATTTCGTGAAATGGAGCCACAGTGCACGTGGAGGCTCTTCGCTATGCACAAAATAGCACAAGATAACTTTAAATAATGCACTAAAATAGCACTATTCCTGCGCTAAAAGTTTCTGAATAATACTGACGAGTGAGCACAAAGTCAGACATCCAGGTCATCGCACGCAGACACTTTATTTAAGAATTACAAGCGCTTTCTGGGGTTATAGGGGGTTTCTTAGGGTGCACACAGCCTCCTGCTCCTCCTCCTCCTCAGTGGCGTGGTGAAGGTCGGCCAGATGACGGCTGCGGCAGCCGGTACTTGGCCATCTCTGCTTCAAGGTCTGTGAAGGTGTACTGGTGGTACTGGTGGTGCTGCAGATTCTTGTAAGTAGTGTTGTCAAAGGGTTCTGGTTCCATCTCCGCAGGTGGCTCAGCTGCCTCTGAGAACAAACAACGACACATTTGGGTTAAAAGCCCACCACCTGAGACACCACTCGCACAAATCATTCTAGAAGAAAAGGCTTGAAAGAGGACATTTTTAAGAGCTCTAGAGGTTTAATTTCCAAATTCTCAGGGTGGAATGAAGTGAAACATTGAATGATCCACCAAATAGCTTCTACCTATTCATTTGGATTGCTCAACAGCTATTGTTCAGCTCTGTTCTTACATAAAAATGTGCACTATGCAAGGTAGTTTTCATTTAAAAAAAACATTATTAATAAATACCATTAGTGTGGAGTATTTGAACAGATTTACTCCACTGGGGAAGTAAAACAATTTAGCTGATGTTTTTCTCTTAAGTGCCCTACAACAGGCCATCTACACACAAAGATGATTCCCTTCATCCATTTATATCACTGGGTAATTTTAACAAACAATTCAAGTTACGTACTTTAACCCAGGGTACAACAACAGGATTAAGGATTTGAATCTAAGCAATGGGACTGAAAACCTGAATTATTAACTACTGTGCCACCTGCTGGCCTACATTAAGGTAGGACTGGTGTAAATCTATTCCTCCAATGAGAACTGCAATGACTTCCATCAAGGGTCATCTACAAACTATGGAAAAAGGGATCTGCAGAGGAAGAGGGAAGCAGCAGTTGCTGTTACACAAAACAACCAGAAATGGATGTAAAGTCAACTTCCATATGAGAGCAGGCACCATACATCAGGTGGGTAGTGTGGAAGAAGGAGGCGTGTTCAAGCTTTCTAAAATAAAGATTTCGCCAAGTTACAGTTGCTGCCTAAAAATCAGTATTAACAGCTAAAAGTTAATGACTCTTACTGGCCACTTTATTAGGCACACCTGGGCATTTACATGAACTGCTCAAACTTACGTACTATTTCACATGGTTGTAGATCGAGTCAAGAGTTAAGAGAGCCAGTCAAAAATGGCGCAAACGTGATCTAAGTGGCTGTGGACATGCCAGCAGTTGGTGCCAGCCAAACTGCTTCCATCATTTCAGAAATACCCTCCTGGGTTTGTTGCAAGATACAGTTCCTCAAAGATGGCAGTGTTTTGACTTTTTTTGTTTTGCACAGTTCCAAACTTTTAGTGCAACAGAGCACCTTTGGGATGAGGCAGAATGTGATGTTACCAGAATGAATGTACTGTAAAAAAACCAAGAGAAACTACTTGAATCTGTCAAGGCAGTATAGATCAAGAACTTTGTGGAATGTGTTCATCAACTTGTTGCTGAATTTATGCTGTTTAAGCAGTAAAAAGGGGTTCTGTTAGCTATATGTACCTAACAAAGTGGCCAATTGAACTATATGAGAAAGTATCAGTTTGTTAACACTGAAAGAGAAAATAAATCGGAAGGCCTGAACCCCCCCCTTCCCAGAATCCTGCAGGTCAGTAGGCTGAGGTTCTCCTGAAATAAACCCACAAAAAAGATGAAAGTTTAGAGTTGGGAGGAGATCCTCAGTGTTATGAAAAAAGTTCTGCACCAAATTTCCATCGGACCCAACCTAAACTCCAAAGAACCATGACTCATTACACAAGGAAACAGAAAAATCACCACCATCACCTTCCTGCAGACACCCCACAGGGAACATTCTGAGTGAGGCATCCAAACATCTGCTCTACACACTGATTCTTTTAACAAAAATGAAATCATAACAGTGTGAGGAGCAACAGGAAAGCAGTGCTACCAAGTGTACAGCTTTCTCCAGGCAAAGGAAAAACACCACTTGTACCACCTCACACTGAAGATAAGATAATTGTTTACTTTAGACACTTGGTGCTTCCCTGGTGACACTATGCATATTAGGATACTGTTATCATGAAGCCTCTGAGCAAAAAGGAGCAGGAAAGGAAAACAAAAATGTTAGACAAAGAAAACATGAGGCCAGCACCAGCTCAGAAATCTCCAGCAAGACATGTCTTACTGCACCCCCTGCTGCTGGACACTAAAACCATAGCGAGATCCAAAAACAAATTCTGAGGCCCACAGGAATTGGAGCTGCATACGAACGTGTATGTGGACAATGCTACCGTTTTCATTGAGATGAATGGGATGTCATCACCTCTGTGTTGGCTTAAACCTCTAACGCTCTCAGTGAGTAGGGCTTTGTGAGAGGAGGAGGGAGTGGACTGCAGTAAAGTGATTAATAAGCATTATTCTGCATGACATGAAAATGAAGAGGAGAGAAAACAAACCTAGACATGTGACAGTTAATTAAATACACCCTTCAAGTTTTGCTTTCTCCACACACCTTATGACATAGTAAGTCAGTGTAAGGGAACCATGTAAGCAGCCGGTACAAATTAATAAACGCAGCAAATAAAGGAGCTGAACAATCATGCAGTCAAACTGGTGGTGGTAAATCAAAGCTGCAAAGCCCAGTGGAGTTATTCAGACATAAAAGGACTGTGCAAACTCAGACTGATAGGTTAAATAACTAAACTTTAACCAAAGCAGCTACTGTTTTTCCCAAGTCTATCTTGGTTGATTTCAATGTTTACAAAGAGCATTTAAAAGCTGGAGATCACATATCATAGGCAGAGAATGAAGAAATAAAAAGGGGACCATCTGCTGGTGTGCTGCAGGCTCCACAAAAGAAGCGGAAGGGTAAAAGGGGCGTGATTTGTACCCTCAGGCGAATCCGTAGCTTTGGGCTCAGACCCAGCCTTTGGTTGCAGCTCCTCTCTTTGGGTGCTGGTCAGTACAGGGGTAGGATCCACCACCTCCTCAGCCTTCATAGGCTCAGCAGGTTCGGGAGCAGGTTGTGCTTCAGACACAGTTACAGGGGCAACTTCATGGGCAGAGGAGGTTTTGCAGGGGGGGACTGGAATCTGTTTCATCATCTCACCATCTTGGGCTTCTTTTGGTTGTGGTTGAACTGCTTTGCCTTCAAAACTTTCAACAAGAGCTTCAGCAGGGGCAACTTCCTCAGAGGCAACATTGATGCCAGAGGCAACATTGATCCCAGAGGCAACATTGATCCCAGAGGCAACTGATGACAGAACTCCAGCCGGGACTCCTAGTTTGATATCTGGAGTGCTTTTTTGGGTGATTTTAGATGGAACTTCTGGGAAACCTTCACTGGCAGCATCACGAGTGGTTGTCTCATTCTTATCTTGGGGAGATGAGCCCTCTGCTGCTCCATCGTCTGTAGTAGTCTCTCTCTTGGGCTTCACCTCCTCCATCTCATTGTCGGAGTCAGACTCAGAATCAGAGTCAGAGTCAGAAGAGGTGGAGCTTTGGGTGGGTTCCCTATCAGCGGTGGCCGCACCTTTGGATGTTTCAGGCTCAGTGGTGAAGGAGTCTGTGACAGAGGCTTCTTTTGCGGTAGATCTGTTAAGCTCTGCAGGGGGTGTGGCTGAGCTAGATGCTGAATTCACAGCTTCAGTGCCAGAAGAAGCTGGGTCCTTAGGGACTTTAGTCTGACCTGCCCCTTCCAAACCAGTGGAGACTGCCCGAGCTTTTGCTCCAGACGCACCTAAAAATTCAGGGAAGGAAACCTTAGAGGAAAATGCCCCTGAGGTCTTGTAGGCCAGCAGGGGAGCCTGCTCTGTGGTGCCCTCTACAACTGAAGAGATGGTAAAGAGGGGACAACAGAAGGAAACTTGTTTTGATTTACTGGAGCATTACCAGGGTTACACAGCTTGTTACCATTGCAGCTAACCAACTCAAAGAAACGATAAACTCACTTTAGGAACTTGATTACAGAGAGGCAGTGGAACACTTTATGCCATTAATAAAGGGAACAAGAAACTAGAAACACGAAATTTCATATTTAGCAGTTAAATTTAGCAACAGAATTTACATTCCATTAGAGAGGATGAACGTGCAGAGTTTTTACCAATAAGAAATATTTTAATAATCCATATCAAACAAAACACCCAAATCAGGTCTTGTGATGTTTCATTATTTCTTTAAGTAACAGTGCATTCATTGAAATAATTTGTTGAGGAAAAAGGTTTCCCCACTTAACATCAGCCCTCTCTATCAGTATTTTCCCAACTCACTGAGATATAATAGTGAGAATCTGAGAAATCTAACAAACTCCATAATGGTTGTTACTAGTTTCCAATGATTGTAGGACAAAACGAAGAACAGGTTCTACTGCCTCAAAATGAAATGTTTAGTATGAGCTTGTAAGGATTAAAAGGAGACAAAATGTCATGAACACCACGGGTCTTAAATTCAGTCCACAGAGGACAATTATGAATACAGGACGAGCACTATCCACCCTCAAAGTGTCTAAGAACAAGACTATTTTAGACAGAAGTACAGAGAGAAAAGAAACTTCATAATTAAGCACAAAGGAAATGATGTAAGAAGTACAAAAAGACACTGAAAAATAAAAACACTAAAGAAAACAAATGTAACAAGAAAAATTAAAGAACAAAGTAGATAGAGCAAAAAATTTGGGACAGAATGGTCCTTTATGCACTGAGTTTGACCCCCATGGTATTTATAATAAATTTAAATAGATCTTATCAAGATATGATTGAAATTTGAATTATTTTTTCCCTGTGGATCAGTTGTGACTATCTTAAGAAGTTTCTGAACTGTACAGTTTTATGCGGACACATGAACACAAACTAAATTGGTGCCAATCGTGGAAAATGACTCAGAGATGGTCATTCACTTCAAGAGAAATCCTAACAGAGATATTCAGCCTTACTGGGGGATTTTGCTTTCTTTCCTGTTTTCTTGGGCTCTCTGGTGTTGGTAGCGAAGGCAGAAGATGGACATCTTAGAGCACCACAGCTCTCCAGCTGGAGGGCCTAGAAAAGATGCACATGAAATGCTACAATAGGTGGTGGTTAAAGTTGTCACTTTTGCAGACAAAAGGTCCTAGGTTCAAATCTGACCTCTTACTATAGTGCCTTTGATCAAGCCATTTACCCTGAATTAATACTGTAATAACTAACCTGCTGTATAAATGGGAAAGCTAGTCTAAAGTTCATTGTCCAATATTGTCGAAGCATCAGATTATTCACGGTTCAAAATAATAACCTTCTGGTCCATGACCACACACATCTTCTAGTTCAGGAAATCTTGGCACATGAAAACTTCAGAAGCACCCTGGCTAAAGCTACCTCGTCTATAACCCTCTTTGGACTAATGCAATTCTGCTGCCTTTTTATGATTATTTTATTATTTCAGATATTTTGCCTTTCAAGTATCAATAACACGTTTCGCCCACATCGTCAAACTTAGGTTTACGGCAAATACACATTAACAGTTTAAACAAATGAACAAGATAATACACAACAATCAAATAAAAATAGACAGACAAGCAATGATATTTGTAAAAAGCTGCTTATCTACATTAATGTTAGGTAGTAATAACCATAATAGTTTTTCACACCTTTACTGCAGTACAAATAAAGGTTCGTTTACTAAATGCGCCAGCAGATGTTGTTCTGTTCACTGAAGCTCACACACAGTTGCACATTTAACAACTAAAATAACACGTCATTGTGTACAAATGAACATTAAAAAATAATCACTGTAAAAAAAACTGACACCCCGTTTGAACATGAATTAACCTGATTAATTACCTTGAGTGACCCGACTCGCCCCAACCGCAGCAGGTACGCCGCCATCTTTGTTCCGCTTATTTCAGCGTCCCGAGGGCAACTGACTCCGCGAATGAAGGGATCCTACCGGGTGCAGCACGCTAATGGGTCCCCGAAGGAGTAGGAGGGATTTTGAACACGACTTTTTTCACAATAATATTTGGGTAAAAATGAGAGAATTCAAGGTACACGGATTGGTAAATCCACTGCCTTACTTTATATTGAGCAGTACGACTAAAACAAATTTAGTTCATTTGCCAACAGTGAGTGTTAGTGCACTCCTCGTTTTATTTTCTTTCCTATAAACATCTTTTTTCTAGAATAGAAATGACGTTATTTAAAAAAATTACACAATCTCACGAGTGGATTTATTTTAAACTAACATAAAAAAGGAGTAAATCCTATACCTGTGTATAAATTGAGCATTCAGAACTCTTAGATCTAACACAATAATACCAGCATTACATTATACTGAAGTCAAAATTATTACTGCAGTTATCCATACAGAACAAAATGCCTTAAACACTAAGTACTAAGAAAGTTCTAGAATAAATGTGTGTATGAGCCATCTTTCACAGTCAAAGTTGTACATGTTGTTCAGTGCTGTCCATGTCCATGGATAGCTGTCCCGAAATGCATCCAGTACCTTGGTTCACTTTTACATGTAGAGTGTATATTTGCTTAAATTAGGTTTTGGACACTAAACCACTTTAATGTGTTGCAACATCCATAACAGATCAACAACACACCTCATAAGAGATAAAAAGCGTAATAGTGCAGCGTAAACAGCCACGCAGTTGTAAAGTAATTACCCAACAGCCTCTGCTGTTAAAAATAGCTTCTGCTGCACCTCATCAGTAAATCTTATAGAGAAATTCAACCCATTCTTACCACTTCAAGAGGCGAGGTTCTTCAGTGTGGTTACCGGCATAACAATTCAGTAGCTCATGATCAGCCTTAAGAGACATTTTCTCCTTACGTAAGGAAATTTGAGAAGCGGCTCACAAAGCACCTTCTCTGTTTTCTTTAGCTAAGGACAACAATGCACATTTTGCAACAGGTTTGACAGCAAAATTCTGCTGATATGATAGAGATGACATTCCATTTGGAAACAGTCTCAGTTTTCAATAAATGTTTATTTATCGCTAAGTTTAACTGCATAGGAAGCACTGGCTGACAAATGCTCAACACTGGACCCACATCATCATGTATGGAACATGTTTAATAGGACACCAAAGAGGAAAATAAATGCAGACACTGAAACTATTGGTCAGAGATGTTCACTTGGACACTTCTTCCAGCTTAGGCTCTGAAAAGGAGGGGTAAAAGAAAATAAACATACAATGACATTGACATAATAATGCATAATATCCATTAAACAGCATAATTAAAGGAACTGCCACTGGGAGTTGGGCTCAGGTATCAGCTCACCTGGGAACTTGAAGTCAGGAAAGTTGTTGAGATCTCCCCCGCCAAAGAGTCTCTGCAGTCTGTTCACCTCCTCAGCCAGACTTCTCTCATACTCAGGTCCAGCATCTACCAGACCACCGCTGGATCTGGGAGGGGATACAGAGGAAAAAATGGGGAATTAGATGACAGGGGTGGACTGTAGTGACTAAGGTCCAATTACAGCACAGCATACGTAACAACGAAAGGATTGAATGCAGCACAGTTTTGCGTCATTTGGATCATCCCAGGATTTAAACAGATGGCACCTTTCATTGAAAGCATGCAGGTTCCTTCTGCTGAAGCTACTTAGAATTAATACAAAGGATTCACTGTACTGAATTAACACAGTAAAAACTACCCTGCTGTGTAAATGTAAAAATAACGGTCAGCAGTTTGGTGTACAAATCTCACAGAATAAGTTGGAGAAAAGTTTCATACAAATTAATATTTTTTTTCTAGTTCAAGTCACAGCTAGTTATGAGAAATCAGTCATTTGTAAAGAAGAGGGATGGCGACTGACATACTTGCTCTTGGCAGAGTATTCACGAATCTTGTCAATGAAGAGCTTCTGTATGGGGTCCACTTGAGCTGGGAGTCAGATGAGAATAAGTTACTCTCCACCCATGGGGTCAGTGTAAAACATGCACAAATCCATCCATTCCCTTCACATGGGTGAGGAAAATGGCTGGAATGTTATTGCATGTTTCTAAGTCTCATGCATAGCGCCACCTGGACAAACAGAACCAAAGGTGCCAAGAGGGGAAAGACAGGAGATCATGGCGAATAGAACATCCTGGGTAGCATAGGCTACATTTCTACCAAGCCAAGAGGTGCGTTTGACTCATGTCAACCTTAAGTGAACACTTTTTTTTAACCCACATTTGAACAATGGGTTCTAATTTCCTACAATCAGAGCTTTTAATTCCTTGAAATTCTGGTGGCTGCACACTGCAAACTGACTCAAACTCAGCAAGTGCCTCAAACACTGAAGGGAGGGTTCAAGAGCATCCCCACCTTATAGACATGTCACATAAGCGCACTAAACTACTGGTTATTCACATCATGCAACTACTGAGTCAGGGAATAGGCAGGGGAAAGGAGGGGGGGGCTTTTTTGTATCTCAGACACTCCCAGCTGATGCCTCTGGAAATGGGGCGACACAAAGAGCACAACAGGTTGTTTTTATTCCCAAAAACCATCCTGGGAGTGGAGATGTATAAAGTTGTTGGAAGATCCCAAAGTAAACCATCTTCATGTGAATATTTACAGGGGTCCACAGTTGTCTTGGAGGAAAAAAAGAGGAGAAGAAGATGAACAGTGAGGGAGAAAAGAAAATGCTCCTCAAAGTCTGACTAGACTTCCTAATGCAAGAAAGGAAACATGAAATAAAAAATGAAGAAAAGCAGAAATTAAAGTATGTAAAACTAAAATTAAATAAAACCAGAAAGCCCAGTTCTCAGCAGAGGAGTTAGAGTCACGGCATGTAAGTAGACAAGCGCAAACCACTATGGTCAACAACAGCAGGAGGAGATGCGGTGCAATGTTATATCTCACATGGTCACGCAACAAAATGAGTCACAGATGAACACAACACGGTGGGGCACTGCAGTTTGCCTGAGTCAATGATGTGATGCTCAGTGGGCACAACGGTACTGCAAAGGTGTTAATGAAAATACAAGAGGTTTGGCCCAAAGCAAAGATGTAGGTTTTTGTGATTTATGTCACCAACCATTTTAATGCCGAAATATCACTATGTGATATGAAGTGAAAGGTTACTGGTGTGCTGAAGGGTCCACAGAGGAAGGAAAGGGGTTAAAGGGGTGTAGTTTGTACCCTCAGGCGACTCCACAGCTCCCGCGGCTTCAGCCAGCACAGGGGAGGGATCTACCATCTCATCAGAGCTCACAGCCTCCACAGCTTCAGGAATAACTTCTGCAGCAGCAGTTAAAACTTCTGGAATAGGTGTAGGCATCACTTCTTCAACAGTGGCTGCAGTTTCAGGCGCCGTGATAGTTGTGGTAACTTCTAGGGCAGCTTCTAGAACAGCTTCAACTGAAGCATCTTCTGGGATAAGCCCTACAGCAACTTCAGCCTCTTGGAGGGTCTTTGGAACATCTTCAATTATGGAAGCTTCAGCAACAGCAGCTTCTGGGGTTGCTGCTGAAACAGCTTCAGGTACGGCAACTTCTGGGTTGGTCTCTGAATCAGCTTCAGCAGTGATACCTTCTTGAGTCAGCTCTGGAATAACTTCAAAGATAGGATCAGAAGCAGCTACACGTGGGGCAACCTCTTGAGCAGCTTCAGCCAGAGCAGCTTCTGGTGCAAGCTTTGAAGCAGCTTCGGCTGCGGGAGCCTCCGGGGCGGCTTCGGCTGCGGGAGCCTCTCGGACAGTCGGTGAAACAGCTTCAGCCGCAATAATATCAGGGGTGGCTTCATGAAGGGCTTCATCCACAGTGGGGTCTGGAACTGCTTCACCTGTAACAACTTGTGGGGCTGCCTGAGTAGCGATGTCAGCTACCACAGTAACTTCTTGAGGAGCTTCAGAGGCTTCTGGAATGGCTTGGACTACAACAGTTCCTTTGTCTGCAGGTAGAACTTCAGTAGCACCTTGTGACGCAGCCCCGATGGGCACAGTTGCTGGTCTGAATTCTGCAGCAACAGCATCAGTGGACACAACGGGCTCAATACTGTGAGTGATGGAATCCACAGCGGGAGAACTTCCATCAGCACCAGGGGTAACAGCCTGGAAAGCAGCAGTGTATTTGGCACCTGCCTGAGCAGGACTTTCTGGAACACCCCAGACTTCTTTCTTGGGAAATTCGACGCGGGTCCGCTGCTGCAGGAACTGACCTACGTCAACTGAAGTTTTGACCTTTTCTAAGGCACCAGGAAGGAGAGGGTGCAAAGAGATGAGATTCATTCATTCAAGTCGTTAATGACATCTGTGGGTGAGGACTGCTCATCCTCAAGACACCTCATCACAGGACTCAGCTTTCACCCCACAGCGGAACTCAAAATGGAAAATACTGCAACTTACTCCAAGAGGACTGGATTGTAACTCTCAGTAGAATACTGGGTCACAGATCACAACATAGTACTTTCAGTTTTCTATGAAGTTTGCCCCACAATTATTTTTTAAAAGAACTGAAAAAAAAATACATTTGGTTCTGCTGTAACAGAATTACACAATTTGGATAACATCCCAAAGATAAACACGATTTACATAATGCAAACTTTTGCAAGTACATATTGCGAATAACGCAATTGCATTCTGAGAAGTCAGAGTGGAACAATTCACATTTTGCATTTAGAGTTTAACTTTAGCTGTACCACATTTGATCAAAGATGGATGGTTGAAGTGAGGAGCGTAAAATATACGTTCTGGTGAACAAAGAGCTCTAGAAGATCATAGCAGAAAATCCATAACAGCAGCGGAGAAGTTGGATATTTTGTTAAGTGCTTTGAAAGAAACAAAATAAACTATCAAAATGCATATCTTTATTATTTTCAAGTGCTTTATCATTTATTTGCAAGTGATTGTTTAAATTAAGGTTTAGAATAGATTTGAAATTTAATTTTGGGTGTGCCATTAGTGCTTATTAAGTAATAATTATTGTACTTTATATTCTCAGATGTCAACCCCACTTTTCACATGAAAATATATTTTTATGACAGAAACTGACACGATGCTATATTTCATACTAACACAACTAATGTATTAAAGCTGTAGTATTTATACAACAAAACCATTTTTTACTGGCACATTTTATTACGTTCATTATCCACTCTAATTGTATTAATTATTGGTGAAATAGCTGCCAAGTAAACATCATCCTTCGGGATTTCTTTTAAATCATATTTGGTTGTACTGATGCTGTAATTTCAGTAATCAACATTTTTCATTTCAAGACCTACTTTAAAATTGTGTCATTTTCTATATCTAACTATATTTTTTTTAATGAAAATGATAGCTGAGCATGAAAAGTGTTTTAATCTTGGTTCAAACAAGATGTTTCTGCAACTTTAAACTGAAATTAAGTTTCCTCACATTAGGGAGGAGTCCAAAAATCAATTCTCCAAAAACTGAAGCTGTTGACCAATTGACAAGTTCCTTTAATCCTGTGTAACCCAATGAATTCTATCCAGATCACAGTTACTGTGAGACAGATGTAAAGAAGCTGTGGGCTCATCTGACACATTCTTATACTGTCTGAAAAAATTACATGGGAGGTAGAGACAGGAAATAAATATTCCAGAATAACTCACTGCTACATGAGATGAACCTGGTCAGTTAAGATACCTCCATGTGAAACAAGGTTACAGGAGTGAGCAACCTGAGGACTGTATAGTGTCTCGGAAGGTAATACTGCAATTACACATCTACATGGTCAAGGTCTTCAATTTCAGTTTCCCTCCAGCATCTTCATATTCTCAGAGCTTTCAAGTGAACCTCCTCACGGGAACTCTCTTTTCCCCTCCTCATAATCTTGCACTGCGACAAGAGTTCTGTAACAGCATGAATAAACCACTCTTTTTATGATGGTATTCCAAAGAGGTCATGATAGATTGCCCATTGGGGCACCGCGGAAAATTTAATTTAAAAGGTTTTGGGGGGAAAAAAAAACATATATAATAAAATTTGCATTGGGAAATTAATTAAGAATGTAGCCACAGGTTGGGCTGAAAGCATTCCCTCCGGGTCTTCTGAAGAAAAAAGGTTTAGGAATGACAGCTTTATGTAATGCTCTGGGTGCAAATACTGGAGATGTATCCACAGTGCTTCATGGGATTGGTTTTGATGATCATCTGCTGTAAGGTCTTGCTTGCTTGTCACATTTTCTCTGTGGAGTTTACACTTCACTTTCAGATGGGCAGCTGGACATTGAATGGGTCACCACTCTTCACTATTGTCTTCAGGACACAGGACTGAGGAGTATACACAAACACTCTGTGTGTCCCCGAGATTAAGACGCTGTTGTACGAAATATTTGCCAAAGACACAGAGACTCTTCAAGGAGATCATCAAAATATTCTTGAGTTTCTTTTCCATAAACATGCAAATTCCCTGAAAAAATTAATTATGGTATCTTCTCCACATTTGTGAAACACCTTTGTGCCTTCTGTTGAACCGGCTTTCACAAGGAAAGAATATGATGCATATAGAAATAACTTCTGGGTTGGAAATATTCCAGGGATGACAGCTAGTCTCTTTGAGGCATTTTTTGTTGAGAAAGTTTTAGCTACATTCCTACTAAAATGAAACCAATACAATTACTGGGAAATTACAGTTCTAACATGTTGTTTTTGCTCACTGTAAATTACATTTCCCAGCTAAAGGTTAAACTCTTCATTCTGACATCCTGAAATTGAGCCTTTACTTTGTCCTCCGACACATCTTCTGCTTAGTTATTGTTCCAGATTTTGACAGACTTCTGCTTTCCGGATAAGATTTGCCATATCCCCTGATATCAACCATGGTTCTTTTCCCATTGACACCGTTTTGACACATTTTGTCATACAGTTCTTGTTTCTCTCCTTCACAGAATGTAAACATTAGCACAGAGTCACTCAGTGACTGGGGTCAGTCAATGAGGTATTCAATGGCTGTAGATTGTAGAAGTACTGATAGAGGCATACTTTAGAGTTAAAGACACATTCAGAACATCCACATACTTCAATAAAACTTAAAGTATTTACTTTTGTCTTCAACCTCTGTATATTATTCAGGAAATTCACCTGTCAGTCATCCACAAAACAACATGAGAATCTCTTTAGCTCCATCTTTCCACCCTTTTGGTCTGCATCTCTTGGTGGAGTTGTTTTATAAATCTTTCTCATTTGGTTTTCATATATACTCTTATTTCAACCCCTTGTGAGATAATAACATATGCAAGTGCCTTCTCAATGTGCTTAACAGTAAAAAGAAAGCTATGTACGGTGCATTAACAAATGGCATTCAAAGCCCAGGGAAATGAAAGTAACAATTCCTGTGTATTTACATGTCATAAAGAACATCTAGTCAATAATTAATTGCAAATTATTTGATTTTTAATTTACAATTCCCCTCATCGTGAATCCAAGTTATGTAACTCAAGGTTGTCAAGTCAATTCAAAGGTCCCTAAAATATAACATGCAAATACAAGCTGTAAAAGGTACTGGTACTCATCACAAAGAAAGGAAAAAAAAACATTTTCAAACCTTATTAGAAACCATACAAAGAAATGGAGACAGATGTCCACTTACTTATGCTTGTCTTTTTTGCTGGTTTCTTGGGATCGCCAGCTTTCACGCAGAAAGCAGCGGCGGGAACCTGACATGCGGTGCCCCTGCCCCCCACAAGCACAGACTGAAAGGTAAAAAGACATTGATTTACAGTTTTACAGTGAGTTGCTTACACTGATTTACCCATTTATACTGTACAGGATAAGTCACTGTAAGGTACCATCACAGTAAGGGGGACGTAAATCCAAATATAAACAACTTATAAAAACATAAGATAAAAGCATATTAATGTTTAACGTATATTACAATCCAAAAAATGCATATTCATGCTATCGTAAACATCAAAGGAGGCCGGGTTTGCGACGTGGGCCCAGAGCGCATCGACTCGATATTCTAAAATTAATTACTCTGTAGAGCCACAAAAGTTACAATAATTACAATAATAACAATAATAACAACAATAACAATAAACAACTGCAGGAATTGCAGAAAAATTTTACGGTTGCATGTCAATCTCCATCCTGACAACCTAAAGAATTCCAAAATTAAAACGTTTCCCTTGCGTGTTTTCAACCGCAGTCATATAAACAATAAAACAGTTTTCACATTAAAATTCAAATTGTTAACACAAATTCTCTGAATTAAGGTATAATCGTGTTACCTTGAGGGAGCAGCTTCGCCCAACCCTGAGGAATGAGGCCGCCATCGTTGCACTGGAAAAACGGTCCGTGGAGAAACTGAAAGTCGCGTGCTTAGGGTTCCGTCTGGAATCGAATTGAGACAACGGCGCCGTGACAGCAGTACAATTTAATGGGGAACAATGTGTTAAAAGTGCACAAGAAACACAGCTATTGAGCTTCAACATCGTGTTCTACATCAAACTACGAAAAATAACCACAGAACTGCTAAAAGTAGGATATATTGTATGCCAGAGGTGAGAAATGCTGGTTAAAAGTTTTAAAACTAACGTGTTAAAAAAACTTTCGCGCCGTATGTTTAATGTAAACGCACACGTTTTCCACTAATACATTATATATACTGAAAATTTTCAGACAATATATAAAACTACTGAGTTCATGTTATTACACAAGGTGTCCAAACATTTGTTATACAGTCATGTTTACTGCAAAACCTCACTGTAGGGAATAAGATGACCAGATAAACAGAATAACCACATAACCAGATAACCAGATAACCGCATAACGTCGACACACGTGAGCAACCAGTGCGAAGTTACCGCTTGGGGAATCCTGGGTTTGTGGGTAGCTGAGATTTCGGAGGCGAGACGATGATTCCAATGAAAAGAATATCTGAATTCGCTCCTGGTTCTAGAAGTCAGTATATTTGTTATATTTATGTTCAAAAGCAGCTGCTTGCGTGGCCAAAGCGTGCCGTGTGTCCTGCTGTTGGGTCGTTATGTAACGGAGCCACGGCAGGCGCTGAAGCGGAAACTCCGAGACCCGCCCGCTTCACTCTTGTGCAAAACATTTTTGCTTTTGCATTTCATAAACTATGTGTGAAGTACGATGCTTTTTGAATAGATTTATCTCTTAAGAGATACCGTAACCGAATTTGGGGACGTGAAAACTTTTCACTTAAAGTATTAGCGATGGTACTCAAAGGAAGGGGGCTTATGCTTGAACCTTGTTCTGCTTACAAAATGAATAAACTTAAAAATCAGTCATTTACTTTCCTTTAAAAGAAACCATATTTATGATTAGGCATATAAATCAGGCGTTATTATAGTTAATTATTAGGTGCCTCAAAAATCCATACACATTTGCGCCCTACTTAAGTGTCTAGATTTTAATAGTGAATTCTTTTCATTCTTGGCCTAATTCAGCATTTGTCAAAAACTCTTTGTACGTCGATTATCTCCCTGCAGCATTTTTTGCACCTTAAAGTGTGTATAGATGTTTTTGAAACATCCTTTCCGTACATAAAATCTAACAAACAATGAACAAAAGAAACAGTTAAACACAATCTAACGCAGCCAGTGGGAGCATCAAAAATAAAAGCTAAAGTAAATAAATACCTAAATACAATTATTAAAATCATCTAGCTCCAGTGATTTATTATACAAGTTGCAGCAGCCTACTGTCTTAACTGCCATCTTATTAGAACAAAACTTAATAGTGTTTATGCATTGTTCGGATTCCTGCAGAAAAACAAAGAAAAGTGGCTTTTTGTTAACAAATTTGAATGATGTTAGGTAATGTCATTATGAAATTAATAATATATAAAATGGAAACCCAAACGTTCAGGTCAAGCGCGATTCCGACACCTGCCGCTCCCAGCTGATTGGACAGGCCGACTGAGTCTGCGTACAACGATCCCGGCCCAGCAGTGACGGACAAAATCCGCGACGGAGGCTCGGCCCCACCGCAGCACGACTGTCATGGCGGCGGTGGTGGAGGCGTGCGGGCGCTGGATAGTGTTCGCGAGCGGACAGAAGCTCGTCGCTGTTCCTAGGGATTCGAGCGGGTTCGTACGTTTTAGGTACTCATTTTGATCAGCTAATCCCTGTGTCGTTTTAGCGCTGTCTCTTATGCTCGCGGTGTATGTTTTTTTTTTTAAAACGCCAGAGAGCCGTTCGTGTTCGACTGCAGTCAAGCGGAGAAAAGACTCCAGGAGACAGAGAATAAAGGGTGCGTTTAATGCTCTTTTTTTTCCTTTTCTGATCCTTATTGAGAGCAAAATGCTCAGCGCCTCAGTCCAACTTGTCAGAAAACAATTTTTCCTCAATTTCTTTTGCAAAGAGCAGTGAGTCTATATAGCGCTGACGGGTTGTGAGACTAAATAAGTTTGTTGCTTTTTGTTCATTTTCCTGCTGTCTGTGTAGAGACGATGGTGGCAGTGAAGAGAAGGGCAACGATCGAGTTCTGGCCCTCGCCGCTTCCCCGTCCGGCACGCTGTGCGCGCTCACTGATGACGTTAAGCGGCTCGTGTTGTTCCGCACAGAACCCACGTGGCGCTGCATCAGCACCAGGTAATGCGGTGCTGGGCTCGAACCCAGGGGTTAACCCCCCTCCCCCTTCTTTTCCTAACAACCGATCACCTGTCCGCAGGTGGGTAGTGCGCAGGTGCACATCGCTGGTGTTCACACACGCCGAGGACGAGCTACTCGTGGCCGACAAGTCCGGTGACGTTTACTCCTTCTCCGTGTCACAGCCCCAGAAACCAGGCGAGCTCAAACTGGGGCACCTCTCCATGCTTCTGGCCGTGGTGAGAGCGCCGCCCTTCGAGGTCCAGACCTGCTCACGGGTGGCCCTGAAGTGATGTGGTTAAAAACAACCCTGCTATATAAAAGGGTAAACCAGTGGAAGCACCTGAGGGTTCAAAACCCAACACTGAAAGTCATCTGTAGAACAGTGTTGAATCAATGATGGATTATGGTAATAGTAATAATAATGTACACTTCTTCTTTTTCTTCTTCTTTCGGCTGCTCCCGTTAGGGGTCGCCACAGCGGATCAATTGTTTCCGCTCCTTCCTGTCCTCTGCATCTTTCTCCGTCGCACCCACCACCTGCATGTCCTCCTTCACCACATCCATAAATCTCCTCTTAGGCCTTCCTCTCTTCCTCTTGCCTGGCAGCTCCATCCCTAGCATCCTTCTCCCGATATATCCAGAATCTCTCCTCTGCACATGTCCAAACCAACGCAATCTCGCCTCTCTTACTTTGTCTCCAAACTGTAGTAATAATAATGTACACTGCCTGGCCAAAAAAGTCACCTCCTAGAATTAACTTAGTGTTAAGATCTGGGGTTGCTTCAGCTGGTCAGGTCTAGGTTAAGCAATGTTATATGCCCAAAAAATGAGCTCAGCTGACTACCTGAATATACTGAATGAGCAGGTTTTTCCATCAATGGATTTTTTCTTCATATTCCAAGATAACAATACCAGGATTCATGGGGTTCAAATTGTGAAAGAGTGCCTCAGGGAGCATGAGAGAGACATTTTCACACATGGATTGGCTACCACAGAGTCTAGACCTTAACCCCATTGAGAATCTTTGGGATGTGCTGGAGAAGACTTTATGCAGCAGTCTGACTCTCCCATCTTCGATACAAAATCTTGCAAAAAATGAATGCAACTCTGGATGGAAATAAATGTGACATTGCATAAACTTATCGAAATGATGCCACGGTGAATGCGTGCCATAATCAAAGCTAAAGGCATGCCAACCAAATATTAGTGTGTGACTTTTTTTTTTTTTTTTTTTTTTTTTTTGGTCGGGCAGTGTATAATAATAATCTTTTGGTCAGTTGGCTTCCTGTATTTGAAGACTACTAGTTTTCTTTCTCTTCTTCTGTCACACACACTATCCGAATGAGCATGTGCTGTGTGTGTCTCACTTTGTCAAAGTCTCTGTGTGCAGAGTGAGCTGCCGTGTTATGTTCTCTTGCATTATGTTCTGTATTTTTTTTTTTTTTTTTAATTTCACCATGACCACTATGGATTTTTGTGCATCAGTCAAAACCTCCATCCCTGTAACGGTGAGACTAATTGGTAATATTTGCAGACAGTGTGTCCGAACGACAAGTATGTGGTCACTGCCGACCGGGATGAGAAGGTGCGTGTGAGTCTCCTCAGTTCACCTTACAACATCCAGTCCTTCTGCTTGGGACATCGAGAGTAAGTATATCTGGCAAAACACTTTTTTTTTTTTTGCTTGCTTCAGAGCACACGTACTGTATGTACAGAAACACAGGAGTGAATACAACTGTGAACATCCAGAGAATTCCAAAAGATGTAACAATGCAAGAAGTCCAAGGAATATGAAACAATAAATTTTATGGCAAAAAGACACGCAAAGTAATTTGTGTTGACAAAATGTGTATTTACATATTTGTAAACAACTTTCCATATCAATATAAAAAAAAAAACCATATTATATCAGCTGTATTAGTAATATACCGTTCCGAATGGGTTGTCCAGGCCACATGTTGTGTGCATTTGTATCAGCCCGATAAAATCACAACTTACGGTTCACTAAGTAGCTACTCAAGACATTTGATTATTGAACAATGTGTTCAGACCTCTAACAGTCACACATTTTTCTCCACAGGTTTGTTGGTGCGCTGTGTATCCCTGCTGCTCTGCCTCATTGCCTGCTATCCGGCTCTGGGGTGCGCAGTCTTTGCCTTCTCAGCATACCTGTATACAGAACAATGAGTGAGGGGGGGGTGCTGAGCTAATAACTAGAGTGATGTCTGTTTTATTAGTTTTAGTGAGTTAGTAGTGAAAGTGATTTTGCTTTAAGTTTTAAACAGACCTCCAATCCCAGTTGAGTTTGTAGGTTGAGGTGCTGGTATGGGGTTCAAGTCCTTGGTTGAAATGTGAGTGACCCCCTCCCCACCCCCTAATCCACCAGCAGGATGGGAGCCTGAAGCTGTGGGAATATAAGTCAGGGCGCCGGCTGCAGAGCTGGGATCTGAAGGAGATGAGCGGCATATCGACCACAGAGACACAGGTGTGTGTTTACCGTGAGAAATTTTGTTAACTGAACCACTGCTGCTATTTTGATGCTGTTGTCCTGGCCTTCATTAATGGTTGTTTCGAACACCCTGTTGACCACTGCCTCTTTGTTTCCATAGAGAGTTGTCATTTGTAGCCTGGTGAGCTCCCCAGATGGCAGTCATGTAGCAGCACTGTGCGACAGGTTGGTGTTGCTGCTTCCTGAATTCACAATTATTAAATATTTATAAGTAGCTTTGGAAAACAGCTACAGATAACTAAATTAGTGTAAAGTAAATGGAAAGTAAATTTCTGGTTCCTCTGCCAAGCTGAAACCCTGCCGTTGTAGCTACATAGCTTGATCAAGAATATGTCTGTAAGTATCTGACCACTTGTTTGGGTCACAAGGGAAGGAGCCTACTGTAGAAACCCAGGGCACCAGGCTGATGAGGGTGCCTATCTGTGGCAGATCTATCGATGTAAATAAAAAGGTCCACTAATTTAGCAAACGGTTCAGTTTGCCATTAAAATAGCAATGCTGAAATATTTTCACTGTAGTGAGGTGCCAGTGTCAAGGGGAGAGCAGGATGATGCTGTTAGAAGTTGGCATGGTAACAGTGATGGCATATCCCCTGTCATTCCAGTGTCCCTATAGTGCATCTCTTTCGGACAGAACTGGGCTCAGATGGGCTGCTTTCTCCTGCTCAGATGTTGACCCTGCCCCACTGTGCCTGGGACCTGACCTTTGACCCTCAAGGGCGGTTGTGGATCCTTCAGCAAGACCAGGAACACCCAGTACTGCTGTACATGTGGACAGAAGGTGGATGGAAGGTATAGATGTGATTACTGTGGTGAAGCTGTTAGAAGTTGGCATGGTAACAGTGGACACATCCTGCTGTTGATTCTTTGGATAAAAACATCAGCCCACTGTATAGAAGGTTAGCTCTCAGGATTACATTATTAGAAAGTGGAGTATAGACTGAAATGGCAGTAAAGGGGGTAATTAGTGTCTTGTCAGAGAAAAATATGAATACAAAACAATAATGGCCTTAATTTTAATTAGAATCAGTTGTTTACCTACATAATTCTTAATGTGCACAGTACCACATAACCGCTGTAAGGAAACGGCAAGGAGTAGGGCAGCGTTAAACAGAGTACTGCGAGTTGTAATTTCCCAGCTCTTTAACCAAAATGTGACCAATCGTAGGACTGGACATGTCCCACAGCTACAACTACAACTCCTCCTGGCACCATTTAGGTCTCTGACGTAATGTGGGCAATGCTAATAATGAGAACGTTCGGTGCTAATGTGTGTGATCCCCTGCAGCGTGAGTGTGATGGTACAGAGCTGCTGAGGCTGGAGGAGGTGCTGCAGAACCATTGGGAAGCGTTTCAAGGTGAGGTTTACAAGGTTTAGTGCCATTAACATAGTGCTGAGATTATGGTCATGTGTGAGTGAGGTTGTTAAATGTGTGATGTGAAGGTTGTAGGGTCTGTTTTCCTTCTGGCAAGCACTAAACTGTTCTTTGAATGACCATGGAAAGAGATCTTTCTGTGGTGACACTAAATGACCTCTGACCCTGTGGGTCTTTTATCCTGTATGTCCTCTTCCTCCTGGCTGCACTAGACTCTCTGGGTGTGGCCAGCCGTTTCCAGCACCTGTACAAAGTGAACTTTGACAACATGGGCTCCTACCTGCAGAAGAAGCAAGAGAGGATCCAGCAGCAGAACCAGCAGAGGGGCAAGAAGAGGGCAGGCCAGCTCCCACAATGCAACAGCCACAAGAAGAAAACCAGGGAAGGGGTTACAGCTGAGTCAGGGTTGTAGAGCCCCTGAGGACTGGGACTCGTGATGAGGCCTCAGCTGCCTTTCAGGGGGGGCACCTTGGACAGTGGAGCATATGCAGGCCAGACTCATCGCTTCAAATACATGGAATGCAGAGGTTCACACAATTTAAACTTTTCTGCATCTACATGCTGTTGAAATGCCCTTTGTATATAGTTCCTGCCTGGGTGCCGCATGTGTTACACGTGTACAGGTCTCTGACCAGTCTCGCCTACTTCTTGGTTAGTTTGACTTGTCAAACGTTGTAAGGTAATGAGCTGCGTAATTACATTTCCTTTGTATAACTCTTATGCTAATTTGGTTTATATAAACACCAGATATTTTTTAAGTAAAGATTTACCAGGTCTACTGGGTCCATTGTGTTACACATAGACACATGCCTTTTCCTCCTCAGTTGCAGTCGGGTCTAAGTTCCACCAACGTGAAATGAAAGGCTGCGGGAACCTTCCAGCACAAATGTGCACCTGAAAACTACTTCTTTTTTCAGGGGTTGCTGGAGAAACCGCTCTTTCCACTGCCTCCTATGGGGTGACTTTACCATGGTTTTTACATCAGTTTACCAAATGCCTGTTCTTCTGTTCAAGTTCTGTTTGATATCACATTTAAATGTAAAATGACTAAATTTGTATTTATTTAGCTAATAGTTTTTCTCCAAAGAGACCATTTACCTATTTATACTGCTCTGTAACTTTTACATTGTCAATTAAGAGTAAATACCTTGCTCAAGGTTAATACAGTAACCTGCATAACATTTGAAAATAATCCTGACTTAAAAGGCTTTGGATGCAAAACTCATTTCCTCTTAATTCTGTCCATCTTTTGACCATGGTAATTGGGGTTAAAGAATGATACAGAAACACTTGCCTTCAGGTAATAGGCAGGAAAAAAATCTTGGAAAAAACTCCAGACCTGTAGCAGTTTTTTTTTTAAAATAAAGTAAAACATTTATTTTGTAGGAACAAGTGACTAAAAAGCTGTACATTTTGTATAAAACAAAACTATAAAAGCTAGAAGATGAGTTTTCAGTAAAGTGTCTGCTGTCCAGTTTCACAGTCCCCATCAGGCTTTGGATTGTCTGTCTTGGCCACTGCCCCTGTCTCCATTAAGTGCTTCCTGGAATGAAGAACAAGTACAACCACACTGGTTACTGCTGCCGACAGTGCTGTTCACACCTGCATGATTAAGGTTCACAGGTGTAACACCTGGGTGCGCCTTCACATAGTAACTGAACCCCAGTGCCTTATATAGTGCTGACCCTCCAATTATGTTTTCAGCTGCATTTTCTTATTTATATAGCATAATTCATCTGGGTTTGCAGTGCTTCACAATGGGAAAATGACCCAGCGTAAAGATTTATTCACAATAATATAAAAAAGCAAGTGATATGATATATGAAAAGCTTGCATGCAATAATACTTTCTTTAGTCATTCAATTTCTAAAATTTCAGTTTGTTGTCGATTGAACACAACCTGTAATGATCCTCCAAGCTACTACATGGCAGTAAAAAGCACCATAACAATAGGGGTGTGGGACTACCTTGATTCAACACTCCCCCAGTGTTTACAGGCTGTGCCTGGAGTTTGAATGTCGTTGAACGATGATAAAACAAGGGGCATTGTACTCAATAGGAGTTTGTAGAGATCTTCACTCATTTTAATGTAGATAGAATTTAAAATGTGAAAATAATTAGTAAACAAAGTGTCTTCTATTTACCACATTTATGGCTTTCTCCGAACCTAAAGCAGGATACTTAATATGTAGTAAAATTTGGCTTAATGAGATCCAGTATAAATAACAAGTAAGGAATACAGGAGAAGAATCCAACCTTCAAGAACGATGACCTCAGTTTTCACTCCCCATGGTCACGTTCTCACTTTTCTTTTTTTTGGACCTGAAACAGAAGTGTAAGAAATAAACAGCACCACAGAGAAGTGTGAGAACATTACTGCAAAAGTTGGATTTATATTCATGTTAGGGCAGGTTAGTCTCACCTCTTTCATAGCATCGTCCATCTGCTTCAGCTCCTCATATCTGTCTCGGGACTCCCTGAGGGGCTGGACCATCACATCTTCAATCTGAGGGAAGAGCTGCGGCACAGGAATGGACTTGGAGCATCAGGGGGTCAAAAGTCACTCAGTTAAGTTACCGTTATTTTAATACAAATTTTATACTTTTTAAAACTTCCCCACATCTAAGCATTCTGCTCAACAGTTTATTACCAACACGCCTCCCAGATTTTGAGCCATTTGGTCACTTTTCCGGCTCCTTCTCAAAAGTGCAACCGGGCAGTTCCTTACATTTATTATCTACATTTATTTTTATGATTCACACGTTGTGGTCATGACTGGAGACAGATGGTGCCGTCGTCTCATGTTCATCTCCCACAGAATTGCCTTCACCTGACGGTTCTAACGCCTGTCATTAGTCAACCTAACACCTTGAAAAGCAGATATGAGCCAAATTATAGGTGACATTGATCATTACCAGATGTACTGTATATGATGGACATAATCACAAACACAAAAGGTCCTTGTAAACATTTTTCACATGGTGCGCTTTCTAAGAACTGCTTTTTTGTCATAAATTAAAACTACAGATTAAAAACTGTCAATTCCTCATTTTACTTTCAAAATCCCTGGCAGAAATGCAATCATTTCCATGACTGACATAATAATATCGTTTAATGGACTCATTAACACTTGTAAGTGTTGATTAGGGGCTGAAAATAACTGCAGAACAAAAAAACAAAATTGTAACCGCTGAGAGGAGGGTTGGGGTTTACTGGCTCCCGCATGCAGTGAGGGATTCTGGGAAATTGTCATGTAGTCACCGTATGGTGCTAGAAGTGGCTACTGAAGCCACATGGTAAACACAGTATAGAGTCAGACAGAGGATAATCAGCTAAAGATATATATCTATCATGTATAAGTGGTACTGGGAAGAACCCCAGTGTGTCTTGTGGCCACACTCCCACCTTCATGATGGTTTCGAACATGGGGATCAGGACGAATTTTATGAAGCCGATCTGGGCCGTGGGTTTGGTGACCTTCTCTCTGTCCATGAAGGGGGCAACAGGAAGCCCCTCTAACTTCTCCCTGTCACTCTGAGTGAGGAAGGCAGACAGAGGATGGCATGGGGAAATAGTGGGGTTAAAGATCGTGATTCCTGCTAAGTCGTCACCTCTCCCATCACCTTGAGGAATTTATTTGACATGAATTATATTTATACATAAAAATACATAAACTATAGCACTTTTGAGTTTCATACTTTGTATAGATTTGTGGTTTGCTAAAGAGAATTAGGCATTCTTTAGATGAACCTGCCATCATTTCCAAATAATCTCTGGGGTAGCAGGTAGCGCTGGGGTTATAGCCATCACCAAGCAGTCTAAGGACACAGGTTTGAATCCCACCATGTCCAACACTACCAATGATGGCAGTCAGGATGTTATATAACTACAGTGACACAGCGAAGGAGACGATGAGTTGCTGAGAAGTGATCATGACTCACAGGACAGGTAAGTGACCTGTGTGTCAGGGTGGGGGTGTGGGGAGGATACACACCTGCATGAAGTACTCCTCGAGCAGGCAGTCCACCCACGGCTCTGCCACCTGCGTGGGTCGCACCTCGTTGGAGATGTCACAGCACTTGATGAGCACCATCTTCAGCTGTGGACGGGAACACGTGGTCAGAGGGCCTGCAGCGGTGGCAGTTGCTAGGCAACATGGTGGAAGCAAGGGGGAAGGCAGTCAGCAATGCTGGGGGGATGTGATCAGCAGTCGACAGATGACAGACAGAGACAGACACCCAGCTAGTACAGCACACAGCTCCTAGTATGGCCACTGAGGCTTGAGGTCTACAGCTGAGGTTGCCCTCACGCAGGTGATGTGCTCCTCATTAGAGAAGTTGAAGATGTCTACGATCTGCTTGAAGGAGTCCATGATCTCGCCATGGCGTGCCATATCCGTGGCCAGGATCAATGTGATTGTTCCCTGTGAAGCAAGAAATGTGTAGAATGTAAACTGGTGTGTGTGAGAAATCGACATCTCCACAGATTTATTGGTCTATTTATCCCATAACCATATGCAAAGTTCCTCATGTTGTCATTAATCACTGATACTCAGGAACATCAGTCCTGAGTTGTAGATACTGTGGAAGTGAGTTGAATTAAGGTTGTCCCTCTGTTCAGGTATTCTTTACCGCCATCTATGGGCTTGAAGGATACATAGCAGACAGAAGTTTTAGAAAATAATTGTGATAAAATCCAAATATGTATGAAAGGTGCTATACAAATAAATGTTGTTGTTTATGATAAAATCCAAATAAACTGTTAAATACTTGTATCTTGAAAAATGCATCACTGTACCATTGATAACACAAGGTGCCAGTGTAATTACCAGGAGTCCACACACACACCTGGCGTATCTGTTTGAAGGACTCGGGTTCCAAGCTGGAAAAGATGTTGCAGTCAGGCTGGGACAAGATCTGGAAGGCCACAGCACAGTGATGGTTCTCCAGGGGTGAGATGTCATTGTAGCGCACAGCAAGCTCCGTCCTTGCATTGATCTGGTACCTTTGAGTGGAGAAGATGGAAGAGAGAGGGAGAGTGGTACAGGGAAGTCGAGAGAGGGGACAAATGTAAAGGGTGAATGTCATGAGGGGTGGGGGAGATAAGAGGTTGCAACGAGGATTTGGCACAAAAGGGAACACATAAGTAAGTCACAGTGAAGGAGAAAGCCAGAAGAAAAGTCAAATGACACCACAGACTTAAGGGTAACAGCGATGCTGTGCCTCACGTGTTGTTGTAACCGGGGTGGTCGAGGTCATGGCAAATAGCTGCAGTCAGCAGGACCAGGATGTCCATCTGCGTGAACTTCTCCTGTGGGTCGTGAACAACAACAAAATGCTCACATGAGTGCCCTGGCTGGAGACCTCTGTGTGCCTTCTTCCACAGCATCTTATAATCTTATAATGTGTTTTGCACACTGAAGTATTGATAATTACACACAGAGCCCAATTTATTAGGCACACATTGGCATTTATACACACAATTCAGCCTGCACAGTGGCTTTGCACATGGCTGTGCCTCAGTACATAAAGTACACAGAGAAGGTCTAGACATCCAGTTACAGTTTTAATGACCATTGAAGAGGACTAGTCTAAGTAACTCTAAACACAACTTCATCATTGGTGATAGTCGCACTTCAGTCCCACCAACATGCCTTTCTTTTACTATAGTAACCTGTACTGTCCCACCTCTCAGACCAATAGGACATCTTTGGGATGAGGTGGAGCATGATTTTAACAAATATGACAAAATAGCTAAAGAAACAGCAAAGTTGACACCACCATGGACAAAGGTGGTGTCAGCTTCTTGTTCCTGAATACCTGCTGTTCCGGAGTCAAAGGGGAATCCTGTTGAACAGGCTTACCTAATAAAGTGGCTTGTAAAAATGTCTGTATGTATGTATGTTATATATGCACAATAAACATTATATAGCCAAAAATAAAAATGAAAGAAACTATAATGATGAAGAGTTGTATTTTTTGTATTTGTATTTTTAAAAATGTTTTTAAATAACACTACATGGATTTTTAGGAAAAGATGAACAAATAGGCTCACAGGTGAGTTACCTGTAGGCTGCAGAGGTGGATCATGCTGTACATCATCTGAGAGACGCAGAAACAGTGGCGGAAGTTGTGGAAGGGGTTGTTCCTGTAGTTGTCATGGATGCACAGCTAGTGAGGGACCACAGAGTCACTGGACTGTTACTTAGTGACACCAGTACAGGTGACAACCAGAGGGGCTTTGGTTCCAGCCCACTGCACTCACCAGCCACCTTTTCAGGGTAATAGGGTTGATGCTGAAGTCCCTGACCAGGCCCAGGTCATGGTACATATGTTCCAGGCAGCTCAGCATCTAGAGGTGAGACACATCACAACTAAGCACCTTGTCCCCTCATTTGCATATTCACTGTAAATACATCTGTACGCCTGCTGGTGTCATCCCTACATGTAAATGAAGCCAAGGAAACTACATTACTTGGTGTTTCATTTCCTATTTTTTGACACGGGTCTGAGAATATGTAATAATAACTTAATAGCTTAATATAACATTCTCAAAAGGATAATTAAATCTGTAAGAGACCGATTCATTTGTTGTCACTGCAGTCACTGCAGTGGTTTGAAACCCTGCCTTGCAGCTGCAGAAGCAGCTTGAATTAGAATATTGCAACAGAAGAAAAATAATTCCTTGATGTTACGAGTTTTGACATGGACAGAACTCAAAATAGTAAAAATTAAAACATCCAAATGTAGAACTGTCACATTCAGTGAAAATCCAAAGAGGCTGAGACAGCTCATATTAATACGCCTGAGGAAATGTGCATTTGCACATCGCATGTGGGCCCCTGGTTGCTCCCCTTGTGCGGCGACTGTGTTCTCCCATCCTCACCTCATTGGGCTCCCACTGCCAAACATCAAATGTGGGCTTTCTCAGGGCCTCCACAGTCTCCTGGGACAGGTGGTACTGAAGGCAGGTGACACACAGGTGTCAGAACATGGGACACGGAGGGACCCAGCAAGAGGGGGAGAGAGAGAGAGAGAGAGAGAGAGAGAGAGAGAGAGAGTGTGTCAGTGTCTGAAGGCATCGACAGTCTCCTACTGCAGGTGACAGAGCTCCCAGTTAACTATCTCCACCTGGCAGGGGGCACACCTGTACACCTGACCCCCCCACATCTGACAAACACTCAGGATACATGTGATTACCTGTCTTTAGATGGCCAACCCTGAGGATTATTCCCAGTTATCAATACAGTCTGGTGAAAACAACCAAATACACACAGTATAATATGAAATATAAATACGCCAAATAGGAACAGATGTCATTAAGGAAAGAGGGAAGGAAAGTGAAGGTAGAGTCCCTTAGAGAGTGATTTTTCTGCATTCATACCTTGGGGTAGGAAGGCACGTCTCTACGGGGTGTAAGCTTCTTGTTATCGTCAAGGAAACTGCTATGGAGAAGAACATGAAATCAGGCAATCAAACTGACCAGTTCTTGGGGGCATCAGTCCAGTCACACCAGTCAGTCCAGTTAACAGCTCAGTAATTCAGCCAAGAAGGCAATATATCCCAAACGAGGAAAAATAGAGAATACAAGAGAACAGACGCTGTGAACCGGTTTTAATGATGCTGCAATAAAGCTGCTTTTTATGAGATCGTACCCCTGAGAACCAGTTTTTGCTGGATTTTCCTGGATTTTATTGCTGTGCTGAGAAATTCCCAGCTTTATACTGGCACACAGCATTTATTGGGCTGTGTGTTCACTGAGGTAGTCAACCTCTGCAGAGCCAGGTCAGATTAATGCGTAGGTATATCCTCGCTATCATTTGTGTGTTTTTATGTATGTAGGTGGACACACAGCGAGTGCAAAGGTGAAATTTTAGTGTGATAGCCCATCGCCCTCAGTGCACCTGCACAGGTACACATTCCCCAGTTAGCGCACACGAGCAGCTCTAATGAATACTGACAGGGCAAATTGAGGCCCTGGCTCTGACTTGTAGCAACTTGCTGAGGAAGGCAGGAGGGAGCAGAAGCACTGTGGTTTACGGTGTTGTTTTTTTTAAACACAACAGGAAAGTTTCCAGTTAAAAAGTTTAAGCTTGGTAGCATCTCAGAGCAGAATCGGGGTGGCAGACGAGGGGAACAAAGTTGTTCTGCTCATGTGCATTTGTGTCTTTTTAAAAAAATAAAAATAAAATCCAAACTGAAATCATACTTCTTTTCAATTTTTTGTTTTAAATTATGCATTACATCAAGTATATCCAGTGTGCAACCTGCAAGAACATTTGTTAAAGGATTTATATGAACTATAACTTCCATAAATATTATCAATTTCATTAAATTACATGGTCAGCTAGGGAAACACACTTCAACACATCCCAGATGTAAATTAAATAAATAACTTTCCTATTTAGATATTTAGGTTACAGTATGTAATTTATTATGATTTTTACCATTTAATCTGGGACCAGTTCACAACAATGACTGTGGCCCTTGAATAACAAAGGCTGCACTCCCAAAAAAATGTACTCTTCATGACAGTGAATGCTGTTTCCAGCCCTCATACAAACATTGCACACCAACTCCTGCCAAATCATCTCAGAATGAAGCATCTTAGTCTTATGGCTAAATAACTGACCTATGACTCCTGGAGGCCATCTCTTCTCTGAGCTTTTTGATGTCACTGCGACACTTCTCGATCTCCACCACCTTGAGCCCCTCCACTGAGAAGGAGAGAGTGGAGTGTCAGTTGCCAGCGAGCTACAGAAACGCTAGTTTCTCTAGAGGAGATGCAAGCAAGTAGCTGGATGAACGGAACATGATTGCGTGTGAGTGACGGCAGGAGGACACATTTTCTCCAAGACGCACAACAGTATCAGCAGACAGGCGGATCCACGCAAATAAGCTGCAAATGAGCCGACTGAAGGTGTGTGCGTGTGCGACACACACAGACAAAAAGAAGGCAGAAGAGGGCAACGCTGGACATGGTAAAGGGACACACACTCGCTTCTTGTACTAGGAAACAGATCCCTCACCATCTTTGTATTTTTCTGTGCCTTCACAGGAACTGTGTACCATATGATTTTGATCATTAATATAACGGTGACAAATGCAGTCTTCTGCTGACACACTGTGTAGCTGCTCCTGGCCTGTAGGTTCAAAGATGGGTTCATATCCAGCCCAGTCTGTGTGGAGTTTGTATGTTCTCCCTGTGTTCCCCCCAGTACTCTAGCTTCCTCTCACAGTCCAAAGATGTATGTTTTAGGTGAATTGGTGACCCTAAATAGCCCTTAGTGTGTGACTACCCTGTGATGGCTTGGCATTTTTGTCCAGGGTGCACCCTGCTTTGCTTCCTAAGTTTCTGTCCCCTCATCATTCCTTCCTCCTTGTGCAGAAGGTATATTAAATTCAGATGGGAATCCCTAGAACCCCAGGTCAGCATAGCTGGTCTTTGGGATGGACGAGCAAAGATGGATCTCTGTGGAAACCATTCTTAGGATGCGGTTCCCTGGAAATCAAAGGTAGGAGCAGATCTGCAAGGACCCTGAGGTTAGAACAGCTTTCCATGGAGACACAGGTCACAAATCCTGGTTGCACAAAGGGTATCCAGGGAAACGGAGACTAGGAGGGGTTTCCATGGAGACTGACACAATAACAGCGGCAACGATGATGGCTGCGCGCTGATAACCACACGAAACCACTCAGCAAAACCAAAGTTCCTATTTCACAGCACCACAACTTGCAGCTCCGAACTGTACATTTTTCAGCGATGATCACGAGCCACAGAACATACTTATAACTCAGTGGTGTTGGGTGTAGTGAATAACAGCATTTAAGCTGCAATGAAAGGTCACTGGGTCAAAAGCCTGCTGCTGCATGCTGGGTAGAATCAGGCTGTCCCCTTCAATCACCATGAAGTTGTATAAGGAAGCACCTTTGTAAATGGGGTTACAGTGCAGATGAGGAAGGTGGGGGTGAAGGAACCTTGGGTAAAAGCTTTTAGTTAGTAAACATGTCAGGTAATACATCACACTGGTGAGACATTGCATAACAGCAAACACAGAGCTTCGTTTTATGGAGCTTTCAGTTCTGTCGGGTTCACCTGCTGAATGCGGAAACTGTTTACAGCTCTCTCTGATTGTCGGGACCATAACACTCTTGATAGTGACTGATGGCAATTTTACTTGTCTACACCACTCTCTCTCTCTCACACACACAAACACACACACACACACACAGCTGATTAATAAAGAATAAGCCAATCGCTGGAGCTGAGGGAAGGAAGAACGGAAACGTACTCACAGTCGACCCTCTTCTCCAGCATGGCCAGGCGGTTTGACACTTCAGCCTTCAATTCATTTATCTTGAAGGCCCTGCAGAAAGTGTAGCCAGACAGCATGATTCACCCTTGCTGACTGACACCGTCCGGTGGCCGTCTGTGTGACAATGACAACCGTGAGAAGATGGCGGTTGGAGTTGGACGCACGCACCTGGAGAACTGCTCGGCCACCTGGCTCAGCACGGTCTGGTAGAGCTCCTCTTTATCTGTAATCAGACGGGGTATAAAAGCGAGAGCGTGAAGATAACAGCCTGGCTGCGTGCTTGAGTGAGGGAGTGCTCGCAACATGGGCCCATCACTCAGCTTTCCATTGCCGACTCCACCAAACCATTGCGCACCCTCACACAACACAGCGTCACGCATAAGCAGGTTTTGCGCAACTCAGTCTGCTGGGATATTGTGGAGAGACTGAAGAGAACAGAGCAAGACAGAAAGGATTAATCACATAAAAAAACAGCTGCACGAGCTAATAAAAAATAGCCGCCAGGGTAGATGGATTAGCTCCCAACTTTTTTCTTCTTACCACAGTAACTGTCAGATGTGAGCAAAACTGCCTCTTAAGACCTCAACATGTATTTTATCTCTCTCTCTCTCTCTCTCTCTCTCTCTCTCTCTCTCTCTCACACACACAAAAACCCATGGGTGACTGAGAAACTGCCCACCACTGGCTGAGCGCTAAGTGCGGACAAAGGTCATCTGCAGCCAGTAAATACAACAAGCAGGAGCGAGATCAGCCTTGCACAGGCCAGCTGGCACCCTGCGCGCAGTGCTTCCCTCAGGCAAGGCATACAGTAGCATCGGAGGTCAGAAGTCAGCGAGGCCTTCAGGTCCATGGACCCAGAAGCACAGCACAGTGCTGCTCAAAAGCACAGTAGCTCAGAATACCAAGTGCCAGTGAAAAATGAAAGCGGCAAAGGGCCAAGCAGAGATAAGAAGCCGATCAGGATGTTGTAACAAGCCCCATCTCCCCTCTGCTCAATAAAGGCCAGTTGTGGGGGCAGTAATAAATCCCTTCTAAACATTTAGATCATAACTGCCAAGTTATGCAAACAGCTGGTCATGAACTACCAGGCGATCACATTCCTTTAGTGCTCATTAATGAAGGTCTGTCCATCCATCCATCGTCAATAACAACAAAAACTGTTTGTTCCCCATCAGTAGTTGTTGTTCTTTCACTGAAAACCGACCATTTGTCTTCCAGTAAATGTCCCAAACAGTAAATGTAAATTATAGCAGAAAAATAAAAATAATAGACTTCTCACACAACATGGACAAAGATGTGTGATGACACTCACCCCCCAGCTGTCCCCCAGATAAAGGCACCACTTTATAAGGAGTCCTTCAAAACAAAAGTAGAGACACACACACAATTAGCAGAAGGTGTCAATATCAGCTTCCTCTCCATCAAGTCTACACCCTTGTTCCTTGCTCATTTTTCCAGGGAGGATCTTCCTGTTGCTGATTTGTGCAGAAATGAGTGGTTTAACCTGGAAACCAGGCCCTCCGCTGTGGCCAAGTCCCCTCTGTTTCCAGCTCTGCTGTGTTTGCATTGCAAATAGAGACGGCTTGCTTATGACACACAGATAACACCGTGTTATCAAACAGTGCGTGTGTGTGTGTGTGTGTGTGTGTGTGTGTAAACCTGTTTCTGCGTGTATATCGATCTGCTTCTGAGTACACTATTTGTATTTACTTGTGCGAATGTGCCCTTGTTCTATGGCTCACTAATTCATTTTCTGTCCAGCTTCTCCACTAGCAGCTGAATGCTGAGCTCTACATCTCAGAATCCTTCTCTTTGAGCAGTTGGTCTCTTTCTGTGCACCAAGTGTGCATGTGCAACAGGTACAAGCCCTCTCTGGTGTAAGACATGGTTCTCTCACCGCTCAGTGTTGTGTGGCATGGTGGGGTCGATGGAGACCATGGCACCGGTAACATCCAGCAAGGAGATAGCTGTGTTCCTGTCACAAGAAACCATTAACTAATCAAAGGTGAAGGGAAAGTAGCTACAAAAACACAGATTAGCATTTATGATAAATTAACCTAAACCCAAATAAATATTTCTGAAATGCACATGGAATGTGTACTGTGCTTGAAGTACCAAACTGTTAGTCACCTTGCTTACAGATGTGAAACACACATCCTTTAGACCAGAGGTTTCCCATTTTTATCTTTAGCCTAACAGTGTATGATGGGCTTTACTGAATGCAGGGTAGCTCTAAAAACACAGTTTGGAATGAACTGGAACAGGAGGGTGACCCTGATATCTCACAGGAGTCTTAGGGCGGCTGGTTTACCTCTGCAGTCCTACTGCTGTACAGAAGAGTTCCTTGATGTCGCAAGTGCTGCTGAACCGGCTGAAGACGACCTGGAGCAAGTGAGGAGGTGATGGTGATTGTTGCAGACTTGCAGTGGGCATCCATTCGTGCCCACCATCCTTCTCCATCCACAGCCCATCATAACGTATCACTACCAATTTCACCACCCCTCAAACGCCCATCACCAGTCGTCACCAACCGTCAGTACCCATCACTCCACATCACCACTCTTCACCATCCATCACCAAAAAATATCAATCAGCAGATTAAAGACCATTTGTGCTCAAATGGATGTTTTAGGATATTAAGGTATTTTTGATGTTTTTACAGTTGTACAAATACCACATTGAAAACTGCTGAAATATGACTGATGTTATTTTAATTTCTAAATTATATGGATTTAGAAAGAAGATGCAAAATTAGAGCAAAGCAAATATCAGGAAGCACAGACATGTGAATAAATTCAAATGCTGTACTGATTTCTTATGGTAATTTTCAGCCATGTGGGACAGTACGTTTATTCTCAGGTTTCACAACAGCGGCAGGAAGGAAATAAAACCCAATGGCCAGTTTTGCCTGTTGTCACATTTTAAACACACACATTCAGCAGCCTTCTCCCCTCCTCCTCTTTCTCTGAACAAGTGAGGGGTTTTGCTGAATATCACAGGTCAGCCATCTATTATTCCCACCAGACCAGAAATGTCGATAACTTTAATCTGAGGGGCATTAATAGATGAAGCAGAGAGCCAACAACAGTAAGAAAACGTTAACAAACGTTCCCCATGGCTCACTGTTGCAGCCATTTATTCAGCCCCACTCAGAGTCCTTCTGGGAAATGGCAAACAACACATTTGGAGCCATGTAGTTTGTCTCACTGTAATATCTACTCTCTGACAGAATTTAATTTGTGGGCATATGTTGAGAAAGAGGATTATTTCATGTGAGTCACCCTCACTTGCTCAGGCACAGCCCCTTGTTTTGTCCTCTTTTCTATTCACATCTTTGTTCACTATTGTTTTAAAATAATGCTTGTTCTGTTTTTTACTTTTTTATTTTTTTAAGTGTGCTGGACAGTAGGTGGTGTAGTGGTTACAGGTGCCACATTACAAAGAGCCAGGTTCTAAGCCTCCCTCCTGCTATAGTCTGGAACAGGAAAAATTACCCAGATGTACAAACAGGTAAATCAGTGTAAGCAGCATAACACTGAAAGTAGCTGATAAATAATTAAGATAAATAATTAAATGTAAATACAAATATGTTGTCTTCAGAAAGATTTCATATGGAAATCAGTCCCTCTGGCTGTCTCCTCACACAGGCTCACCTTGCACTGGTTCATTTGCATAGCTGTTTGGTAAACACAGCACTCAAGCCAGACACTGAGAGACCCGACCCCCCACCCAATAGATGCTTTGATGTCCTCCACCAGGTGGGGGGGGGGTTCATTGACCAAAACCAAAGGCGTCCCAAGTTTTCATCCAACATTATACACGGAAAGGTGCACAGATCAGCTCTCATTAATAATCCCATCAGCAACTGAGCAACAGCGTTGAAATTGATGATGCCGGGGTTAAGAACACAAATTGTCGCATAGAGATGCTCATGCAAAAGCAGCAGCTCATTTGTATGACTGTTAGCACTAATTAAACCACAACAGCTAATCCACAGTTGAGGGGTATTTGCCTGCATTGTGCCCCCATCTGACACACTGCCTTCTTGCCTGTTACTGCATTCAGCTTGGGTGACACCTGAAGAGAAAGCAAGGTCTTGAAACCTCACATGCTCATGGGGAGTCACCTGTTTCTGGGATGTCTTAGTGTAAGCATAAACTTCCTAACATTTGAAAGACAATTTGAAAATTATCATACACTGCAGAAATGTAATATGGTGGGGGTTGATTAGTCACCCCAGAGTTTGTGGCCAAAAGGATATGGGTTGAAATCCCAGGATAGAGATTTTAGTTGTTCAGCTGTAAAGTGCTGGTTCAGCCTACCCCGTTCCCAAATATTAAAGCAAAAAGTAGAAAAAATGCAAAAAAAATTAAGTGATGTAAAAAGGTCAGATACAGGATGTATCATAATAATAATAATAATAATAATAATAATAATAATAATAATAATAATAATAATAATATGCACCTCTAAGTCTTTCACATTTATATGTCAATTTGTAGAAATTCCGTTATCTCAGTGCAGAGGACAGATGGGGAGAGACTCAGAGCAGCAGCAGCAGCAGCAGGCTGTGACTAAAGGAAGCGTTCAGAAGAAACTAGGACACAAAATACAGGCGGGACGAAGGAGAGAAAGACTCAGAGGCCAAGGGAGAGAACAGAGTGACAGTCATGAAGATGAAAGAGAGAGGAGACGTCAGCAGGGATCGTCTGTGGCCCGACTCCCCTTCGCATGCTGTGTGTGGAGATGACGGCGAACACAGCGTCTGTACGAGAGATGGACAGAGATGGGGAATCTAAGCATGCTGTGAATTGGCCTATTAAATAATGGAGACCTGGGAATTAAGGGCTGTGAACAAAAGCTTTTTTATTATTTTTTAATAAAAGACTGTTTGTGTCACTACCATTTTATAACCTTATTTAATTTATCTATTGATCTGTCTATACTTTCAAGTCCAGAGAACAGGGTCCTTCTGCAGACAGGTATGTATTTGGAAGAGATGCATTCCCAAAAGCATGGTGAAAACAGAGTATGTCTCATTTCAAGATGACCTCATTACCCCGGGTTCAAGAAGCAGTGCCTCATTATGTGCTACTTGACTGGTTGATTTGTACTCATGTGCCCTTGTTGCAGGGTCTTGCACAACCAGGCAACCCAGGGCTCCTCTGAGACTCCAGTCCCACACTCAGAAACAGGGTACAACGGAAGAACAAAGGTGTCACTTTATGAGTACTTTTGGATCTGATGTGTGTGTGAGATGGTAGAGCAATTATGGGCAGCCTGAAGTGTGTGAGCACAATAATTTTTTGTATGTGAGAGGGTGTCAAGTGTGTGTGTGGGTGTGGGTGTATGTGACTCTGAGAGTGTGTGCGTGGCTGTAAGTGAACAGAGCCTGAGGACCATTGACTTGCCCTCACTAACGTGGTCCTGACTAAGCGCTGATGCAGCTCCTCTCTGTGGGCGAGTTGTCTTCTTTCCGCAGCCCCTGCAGGGCACGGACCCTCGCGCTCTGGCACATGTTTAGTGAACGGATCATTGACCAAAGTGCGATGCAGCTATGCTACAGGTCCTGCAACGTCTCTGTTATGAGCAGACAGACGGTTTGGCTGAAACAGATCTTGTGGCTCACAGTACTACATCTTGTACAGTCCATCTATTCCTGTGGCTGGATGTTGGAGTGACGCTCGCTGGACTGCAGGGTCTTGTGCAGTCTTGTTCAGCACTCATGTCCCTTCCTGAACCTGCACCAAGGTTTCATCCCAGATCCATGTCCTCATCTGGTTTTCCTCCCATAGGAGCTGCACCAAGATCATGCACCACCAAGGGGAATGACAGCATCTCTGTTTCTCATCTCATTGAGCTGGAAACCCACAAACCACCCAAGTGAGTAAAGTGAGGATGCAGTGAAGATGTCTGCCACACTGGACCACTGTCCACTAATTGTTAGTCCTGAATTTGGTCTAGGATCCCTTCACCACAGTACTTTACTCTGATACCTTAGTAACCTACACCGTTTCTGTCATGACATTTACACTTCTCCCTGCTGCTGCGACATCAAAGTGGGCTTCAAGGAGATTAAATCACATTCATTCAGTTATCATGACTCTTCATGATCATAACGTGGTCAATGGCATGAACCCAATGGGTATCTTCATTCAGCCTGGGATATTTACCACGTTTCCCAGTTATTTAACCTTCGTGTTACAGTGAACCCTGAAACATTAAATGAGTGAAAAGCTGTTCAACCCCCCCACCACCCAACAGCTTTCTTTCACACGCAGGAGGAATTAATTTTTAATTAATATGAGCGCATTTTCACGGCAACGACTTAACATTAAAACGTCGCACTAACCTAAAGCTTCTCCGCCCTTTCCATCTGTTCAATTGTTTACTGAAACATCCATCCATCCATCCATCCATCCATCCATCCGCTCGTTGTCATGAACCGCGTGTGGAGCAGGTCGCGGTGTGCAGGTCCCATTAACAACAATTAACCTCCATCAGGACTCCATGGAAACCAGCCATCGACCCGCGACAGAAACGTGCGGAGTCTGCTGGTCATCACTTCGGACGGTCAGAACTCATCTATCAGAACTCAGGAATTCCGCTCACCTTCTGGACCCTGCCGTCCACGTCCAGGTAGACCGCGCGGTGCGCCGAAGACGCGGAGCCCATGGCGGCGCTGCAGGGTGTCGGACAGCGGCTCTCCGTGGTGCCTGCGCGCCGGGCCGAGTCAGTGGTCCAGCAGCATCTCGACTCCCTCCTCCACGGGCACCTTTCCGTACCGGCAGGAGAGGAACTCCCAGCCGCCGACGTCCCCGCCCACCGTCCGTCATCCGTCCGTCATCCCTCCATTCCCTCCTCTCCCGCGCTCCTCAGCGGGTTAACTGCAGATAGGGGGCTAGGGCTTTAACAATAATAACACAAATTAAAGCATAATATTACAAGTATAATACAATCGTAATGATAGAACATAATCTTTATAAAACATGTAAAGGCAGAATTAAGGCGAAATAGTGTGTAGGATCCCCAGGAACCTTAATCATCTACTTTCCTCATGCACAGCCTCATTGTAATAACTGTTTGCAGAAAGCCCGGGTTTGTGTGCTCGTTTCCTGGTTTATTTAATTTATCCCCATTTGTGCTTTAATGTCCGTTTCCAGTCAACTGATTCTAATATTGATATCCCCTAATCGTGGCTTGGTTTTTGTGACACCGATCTGGACAAAAGCCGAATACCGTACTGTACCTCACTGTACTGGGCTGCGTGTGAAAAGCAAAAGTGCAATGAGGAACTATCGACAGGGTGGCCTTCAGCTCATAAATCGCAGCTAAATCAAACTGTCTGGCAAATAAATAATAAAACAATGAGCAATGTGGCGCTTTAAAAATGTTGCTTGCATGCGCATGTAAATATAATAAATCAGCCAAATAACTATTTATGTAACCAACTTCCGGCGGGCACTGGAAAATTCTTTTAAGCAAAAATATTGTCTCCGTTTTTTGTATCTTCTGCAGGGAAGACCAGCTTGGATAAAGCAGTTTATTACTGGTGTACCCCCCCCCCCCTCCCAGCCCATACCAGGATAACGGGTTACGGATGGATGAGATTTGGTTGTAAGCAAAATAAATGTTTATAAAAAGTACAATTTTGTCTGAATTAACTTAACAGTAAGCAGCAGCCCAGAGCTATCAGATACATCAGCTCTGATCCAGAACAATGGCAGCAAAGTGAGATGCAAAAGTGATGCATTACTTGCTCTGTACCAGGGATGCTACAAATAAAACGTCGGGCGTGTTTTACAGTAAATTTACTAACACAATTAACAATAAGGACAAATTTGCTCGTTTGTGTCTGCTTTGCCGAGCTGGGGTTTTCAGGAGATCTCGCCGTTGTGTTTGCTGCTGCGTCAAAAGTCATGAATAACTCAATATAAATAACTAACCTCCAGCAAGAAGCTCTCCTGAGAAACCGACGGGGACCACTGACCCTCCCCGTCCCGCTTTTGGGAGGAATGGCTGGCTGGACAGAGGATTTTACGCTGTTTTATTTCTCATCCGTACACACGAGAGGAGGAAACCGCCACAAGAGTTCGCCTTTCGCGTAAATGTCGTGAAGAGTGAATATTCCCGTGAAACCACCAAAACGGCCCAATGATCCCATTTAACTGAAGCAGTGACATCCGTTTACAGTCACGATGTGTCATTATTTTACTTTTTGTCCACTTTTGCCTCAGCTTTCAATGTTAACGCGTCTTGGTGCAGAACCCACACAAGCGCAAATAAATTTTATGTGTTGTAGCGTAGTTGGCATTTTAATTCGCTCCGGACAAAGGTGACAGCTAAATATTATTTAATAACCAGTGTATGTCGGTTTGGAGAAAAGTGTGAAATAAAACGATGTAAATGTAATATAACGTTTGTGGCGCACGCGGGCGGTCGTTCAACCAAAAGATAGTGACGCCCCCCCCAACTTCATTACGCCGCTGTTTGACGTCATATCAAAGCGACGTACGTCAGTGGAGCGCGGCGTGGAGGGGAGAACCACGTGTCGGCGCATACGAAGATGGCGGCGGTAGCGATACAGCAGGAGCCCGCGGTACAGTTTGCGCAGAGACTTGCATCCAACGAGCGGCCCGTACGCAGCAAAGCGCTCAAGAAGCTGCGGAAGTACCTGGCAGTTCGCTCGCAGAAGGCCAAAGGTGAGGAGGGGTGATGGCGACTGGCAGGGAAAGCGACTCTGCGTGCACATGGAGCCGGTGACGATCGGTGCTTCCGTCCCTCTGTGTCTCCGCAGGCGCGTTCACTGAGGAGGAGCTGCTGAAGGTGTGGAAGGGGCTCTTCTACTGCGTGTGGATGCAGGATAAGCCGCTACTACAGGTGAGCACAGTTACACCTTGCAGCCAGAAACCCTGTGATGACCATGTCTAGTCCATTTCCTACTGATGGGGCATCATGGGTACATTGGCCTCCATCCCCCTGGAAAATCCAGTAGATCCCAGAGAACTATGTGGGCTTCACCCCAGGGTGACGTTCGGCTTCAATGAGGGATGACCGCAGGCAGTGTTTCTTTTGCTGCGGAGGGTCAGTCAACTGTCGAGCACGTGATACTTCTTATTCCAGGTCACCATTGGGTCTCCTTCGTTTAGCTGCCCCCCGGTGTTTAGGACTCCCTTGGCAGCATGCTTGTCTTTACCTGCATGGTGATCCTCAGCTTGAGCTAGTGATGACTGTGATTCTGCTTGTCCCTGTTCCACAGGAGGAGCTCTGTGGTCAGATCTCCAGCCTGATCCACTCTCTCCAGAACGTTGACATCCGTGAGTCATGATGGACAACACATCTCATTGTTGTCTTTATATCACACACACAGATGTGTGCACGTGGGCGCGCACACACACACACACACACACACACACACACACACACAGCTTTCTGTTGCTGAAGGTGATAGTGTGAAACTGGAACCACCTGCAAACTGCATCTTGTTTTTTTTCTTCCCTTGGTAGAATTTTTGTTTTTCAACACCTTTCTGCAGACCATTAATCGGGAGTGGAATGGAATTGATCGATTCCGCATGGACAAGTTCTACATGGTAAGTAAATGTGGTCTTTTTGCTTGTGACCGTGTCTCCAGAGATGTACCTGCGGTACCATGTGGAACAGCCGTCCATCTTCCCATCAGTCAATAACTGGGTCGCAGTGGTTTACAGTCTGCCCTGTAAGCAGAGGGTTACACCCTGAACAGAACGGCAGTCACACACAAAGGAAAATTTAGAGTCACCAGTCCACCTGAACCACTTGTCTCTGGACTATGGGAGGAAACAAGAGCACTTGGAAGTAACCTAAATGTAATGAATGTGGGAAGAACATACAAATGCCACACAGACCGAGTCAGATTATAATCAACAGTCCCGGAGCTGCTAGGCACCAGTACCACCCAGCTGCTGTAATGAAAAACAACAGAAAATAATGGAGTTGAATATAATATAGCTGAAACTCATACCGTCACTAAGCTGAAGAGGAAAGGTTGAGTTCAGCGATTTCCTCTTTGACACTGCCAGTTGTCCAGCTTATAATTGTCATTTGTGATTGTGATTAAGAATATTTCTGACAGCAAATGTTTCATGGTGACCTGTAGAGGAAAGCTGAATTTGTCTGGACCAAATCATGGTATTTTTAATAAACATGTGATCATCTCTCTCTCTATGTCTGTCTTTTGCTTGTTTAGCTTGTGCGCTTCGTGTTCAGACAGACACTTGAGATGTTGAAGAAGAGAGACTGGAACGCTAGGTCAGTGTCTTCCAGTCTTGCATTTTTTGATAATGTTGCTAACAGACATGCTAATCTGACAATAGTAGTTAATTACTTATTTTGACACATTTGATATCCTGTGGAATGTAAAACATGTTTCTTCCTGCCTCCTGGATATTACTGGTATCAGAGCAAAGAGGCTGTTAACTGAAAGTCTTGCTATAGCTATAATGAGGAAATTGGAGCGAGGCAACAGGTGGCATAGTTTTTAGAGGTGTTGACTTCAAACCCCACCTCAGCTGTAGTTCCCTTGATGTAGATACTTCCCCTGAATTAATTCAGTATAAATTACCCTGCTGGGAAACACATAAATTGTTATGAGCAGCTAAACATTGTAAGCTGGTTTGAAGAAAATTACAGGCTATATAAATAAATGTAAATGTAAAGCAAAATGTTATTAGTGACTTTTAGGGTGAGAGGACATGACCCTGTGTTGAAATAAACTAGTTTTTAGTTAAGGGTTAAACAGGGAAGTTGTGTATGTTTCTGGGACAAAACTAGTGCTTGTATGATGCTATTCTTGCTTTGGTCATCTTTTGGCAGCTTGGTGGAGAGGTTTAAGGAGATCATGAACAGCTGTGTTCTGCGCAGCACAAGTGACGCTCCTTCTGGACTGCAGTTCCACATCCTGGACTTTTTCCTGGAGGAGCTGGGCAGGGTGGGGGCTGCAGAGGTAGGTTGAGTGAATTGGGACCTCTGGGGGCATTGGCCTGTACCTGGCTGGAGGTGGCGCTGGGGTCAGTGTTTTACAGGGTGGAGGGTGTCTTTTAATCTGTGTCGATCCTAGCATGGTTTTTATATTCAGAAATGTTAATTTTTGGCATTTAGTGAACTGGGGTGCACCCGTTCCACACCCGGGTGGTCCACGAGACCCTCATTGTGTTGTATGGGGGGTTACAGTTCTTCTTTATGCATAACACTTGTGAATTCATGTTACTGCAGCTCACTGCAGAGCAGAACCTGGCCTTCATCGACCCATTCTGCAAGGTGGCAGCCAAGACCAAGAAGTGAGTGTGACTTGAGTGTGACTCTTGTATCCTGCTTATGTGGCTGAGTGACCCTGGCTCTGTAGTGACTGTACTTCCTCTTCTCCTCTATCTCCTCACATCCCACTCCAGCCACATGTTTCTGCAGGCCATCTGTAGCGGCATATTCCAGGAGATTGTGGACCAGGCTCCATTTGCCATTGAAGACCTCATGAGGGAGCTGTGCAGAGAACGCAGGGCAAAGGAGGAAGACTCTACCGAGGAGGAGGACTCTGGTCAGGCCTCTGCTGAGGAAGAAGAGGAACATGAGAAGAAGCCTGAGAGTAGAACTGCACCTCACAGTTCTAAGAAAGCTGAAGGAAAGCAGATAAATGGTAAGCAGCTGTGAATGGCCTTCATATGGATATCAGTTAAGTGTGTAGTGCTGTGTGTGCAAGAGAGAAACTGCATCATCGTGATGTTCATACCTTTCGGTGGCATACGTTCTGTATGATGGTGAAAGGTTACATTTAAGAAACCTGACTTAAGCTGAGAAGTACCTGTGTGCCAAATTTTATTTAATTTGACCCCAAGCTGGTTTGAGTCCAGAGGTCTAACTGCTACTGTACTTGCTGGCCAAACTGAAGACCAGTCTTCAACATTGCTTGACTTGCACATTTTTACATTACATCATGTTTTAATTTCCCCATTGAGCTGCAGGCCTCACAAGACTTAGTTCTTTTGATTTGACTGTTTGACCTTTTCTCTCCTCTCTTCCTACAGGTCTTCCAACAGGTGAAGACGAGGATGATGGGGACACAGATGAAGACGAGCCTTCAGATTTTGGGGAGGATGGCTCCGACATCTTGGAGGATGGTGAAAACACTGGACCCGTGCTGCAGGTCAGCTTCCTCGAGATATACACTGAGCTTTGGGGGTGGGGGGGGCATCGCATAACCTGCTACCTCCTGATGTTAAAGGTGATGTGGTCTAATCATTGTCCATATGTGTGCCTCCACAGTTTCATTACAAGGCCGTTGCGGACCGGCTGCTGGAACACGCAAGCCGTGGCAACGTCTCTGGCTTCAACAGGAAGAAGCTCTATAAGGTGGTGAAGACGTGAGTATCAACCCTTGACCTTTCTGGGGAGTGCGTGTGTGTTTATGCCTGACTGATGGGGGGGCACATAGGGTGACATCTGATTGTCACACTTTTTCTTTCTTTTTTTTTTGTCACACGTTTTCTCATTTCACTGCATATCTCATCTGAGGAACACACACAAAACACTGCTTTTACAGTCTGATGTCTCTCAAAATCCTGTTTACCTTAATTTTCTTTGATTTTATTGTCTTTTTTCAGATTCCAAGACCTCAGTGAAGGTATGAATTGGAGTGGGACCATCCATCCCATTATTCATTTATCTACCTTTGGTGGTCACTGCTTACAGTCCGTAAAATTAAACTAGTAAAACATAATAAAGGAACTAATTTAGTTCTTATGCATTATATTAATTTCACATTTATTTTTATACCCATACATCCTATGGAGAATATTTACCATATTGTGGAAGGTGATCTACACAATCATCACTGCACCTGCAGGTGTTTTCCCCCATGACGGATACCCCGGCGAGGTGTCCACAGACGAGGACGACGACGAGATGTTTGGCAGCCGCAAACGGTTGAAGAAGAAGAGAAGGAACAACCCAGAGGAGGACAGAGAGCAAGGAACTTCTGCAGCAAAGAAGCGCAAAGGCAAACCCTGTTCACACTTCTATTAACCCAGAAGTTCAACTCTGGTTTAATGTTACATTTGTACCACTTTATTGTATCTGGCACCATAACAAATAATTTATTATGCCATTTTTTTAGGCAAGAAAGAGGGTAAAGTTGAGGTGAAGCAGAAAGAAGGTGCTGCAGCAGATGAGGCTGGCGTGAATGACCCCACAGTGAGGAAGAAAAAGAAGAAGGGAAAGAGTGGTGAAGCAGAGGGGTCCAAACAGGGTGAGGTCTCTGCTGAGGGGGCTCAGGAGGTGCCGGGACAGCCAAAGTCCCCTGCTGCTGAGGAAACACCAATTGGCTTGGGGAAGAGGAAGGGCAAGGGGCAGAAGAGGAAGACCTCTGCTTCATTGGTAACCCCAAAGCCCCTGAGTGCTGAGGAGACGATAGAGGTGGAGTCTGTGCCAGCGGGGGAGGCAGAACTTATGCTAGAGGTGTCGTCAGTAGCTGATATGCCCACCCAGAAGAAAAAGCGGAGGAGGAGAAAGCAGCAAAAAGGCGACTGCCCACCAGGACCAGAACCTTGTACAGTCACAGCAGGCCTCAGAGGGGAAGAATATGATTCTGCCCCAGAGCAACAAGACGGAGAGTTGGAGCTTAAACACACGGCAGAGACTCCTGTTTGCAAAGTAGCAGGCAATAAAAATAAGAAAAAGAAGAAACAGAGGGTCCAACAGGAAGCCCAGCAGGGGATGGTAGAGGCACAGAAGGCAGCTGAAGTTTACAGCACAGTCAGTGCAGTCGTAGACGTGCAGACCTCATCCGAAAGTCCGGTCACCCAGGTGACAAAGAAGAAGAAGAAAAATATGAAGAGGAAGCTGGAGACAGAGCTACCTGAGAGAGTGGCGAGGGAGTCGGTCAGCATCAATGGAGACTCTGAAGGGAGCAGAGCCAAGAAGCTCATAAAGACCACGGTGAGTGAGATGGTCAATACACTCAGTTCATAGATTACAATTTATTGGAGATAATACTGAAACCAAGAAATGTAGCTTTTTGGTTTTGGCCCAGATGTGTTGGAATGTGCTCTCTCTGTCCCTCAGAGCTACCGAATCCCTCCCAAACACATCTCTCTGACGACAAATAGCCTCCTGACCTCATGAGAGCTGCATAAATGAGTCCAACACCACTGTATTTGCTGGTTGAATGTCATTCCTACAGGCTTCTGCTTGAGGGATGTGAACCAGCAACTTGGTGCTCTGATCATCCTGTGTCTGAGTCTAAGGCTCTTTGTCTGCTGTTGATCTTCGACTCTGATTTGTATGTCACTTTAAAGAAAAGCCTCTGATAAAGGAATAAATGTGAATATAAAATTGACTCCTCTACCATGGTGTCCAGTATCTGCAGAAGAGCGACAGCATCTCTAGCCCTGCCTGCGCTAAGAAGCCCAAGAAGACGAAACCAGCATCTGAAGGTCAGGCTGACTTTGTCAGCTTTCAGAGCCCATCTGTCCCCGTGCCCCTTTTCTGCAGGACAGGGAAAAGAAGTCCTGCCAAACTGGTATGTGGTGTTTCTCAGGGTCTGGAGTGGGCTCAGCTGGGGGAATGCAGACCTAACTTTCTAAAAATTACAACATTGTTTTGTAAAATGTGTAAAAAAAAAAAAAACAAAAAAAAACACAGGAAGTGTAAGAATGTGTGTTTCTTCTGTCAGCTGTGTCTGACACCTCGCTCGCTCGAGTCAAAGAAGGTCACCTTTGGGCTGAAGAACAACAAGACGGCTGGTAAGTTCTCAGCTGCCCACGATGTTGTAGTCCAATCTGCTGGGCCTGGATATTTATGAACACCGTTCAGGTTTCCATGGTGATTGAAAGGCAGTGAAAAAATAAACGGCAGAGTTACACCAGCAGTTGGTGTAGTCATTCAAGCAACCATTTTATGCTTGAGTTTCCTGGTTTTAATCCCCCTTCACGCTGTAGTACCCCAACCTTGACCTTTTACAGTAAAAATTGCCCATCTGTATAAATGGGTAAATCATGGATACCTCCGAGGAAAAACACCAGATGGCTAAATACATCAATATTTGTTATTAATGAACTCTGCAATAGTCTGCATTTATAAGTAAGCAATGGACTTGATTTTGGAACACAGCACCATTGTCTGATTTAATATGAGCTTTGATATGATGTACAAAAGCAAATAATTCCACTCATTTTTCTTAAGTGGATTCATGATTCTTGCCAGGGTTAGCATAAATGTTACAATTTTTATCACATTTTAAGAGTGATTATTTTCATTGGAATTTTCACCTCTGGTGCTCTTCTGTACCCCAGAGTTCAGGAAGACCGACCGCAGCCTGCTGGTCAGCCCTGATGGCTCATCCCGTGTGCCCTTTGACCCCCAGCAGAAACCAAGGTTCAGCGTCCTGAAGTCACCTGTTGGAACTCAGACTAAGAAAAAGGGCAACAGCGCCACCAAGGGGAGGCCCTGTGCAGCCGATTTCTTCTAGCAGTGGATTTCTTGCCCCAAGACTGACTGCCTCGTGAACCAGCTTTAAAAAGCGTTACTTGTGGAGGAGCTGGTTGGGTTTTATTCGGAGAAAACCGTGACATGGACAAAACCTTGTTTTCTCACAGAATGTTTAAAAAGCAGTTTAAAAGATTTGTACAGCAATTTTTTCTCCTGTGCTCACCAAGTTTCTATGAGCAAATGTTAGATTAAACCCTTTCCTGTAGCGATGTCGCCATGTTTTTTTTTTTTGGTGAAGAAGAGCAGCAGAATATTTGTAACTTGTCTTAAAATTAATGAAATGCACACATCCAACTTGGTCTTTGTGTAGCGTATTGGCTCCGTTCACGTATGCTGAAGGTGTGTGGATCCCCAAACAGTAGAATTCTCTTTATTCAGTGTAGAGGACAAGTTTTTACGTTCACATCTGGCCAATGTGAGTTTTTGGTTGGAGGAGGGGTTGGTGACTTGATGTAGGTACATCAGTGTATATATAGTATGTTTATCAAGAATGTTGTCTACTGAATAGTAGCTAACGGTGGCTAAAATGCTGATTTGCTGTGTTCTTGAAGGGTTATTGCTGTGCACTGACTCGTCTCTTTTCTGTTCAGTGCTACACATTTTCTGTAAAATGGTGAGAAATAAGAAAGGCTTAGAGCTGCACTGAACACGGTGGACAATTGACTGGATGAGACCTGAGCAGCGGCGTGTGGAGCTAGGCGGCCGGAAGACATTATCCTGCATCAGATGAGCGTGGCATCAGAGACTGTGGTTTACTGCCATGACAGAGTAGAATTGCACAGGCAGGCACACGTTCTATGCAAGGTGCAGTTGTCGAGTTCTCGGGGGAAATGGCATTGTGGGAAATCTGTTCTGCCATAGCATGTGATGAGATGCCAGGTTGGAGAGATAATGGGGTAAGAGTGTACGGAAAGAGGTAGTTCCTGGGATACTGGGGTGCTTAGAAGCTTACTGGTTTAAGCTCCAGTTGATTAGAGGTACTGGACAGAAAGAGGGTCAAATAAGGAGGGCTGTAAAGGTTTGTGCTGAGGCTGTGGACAAGGCCTCTGTGTGCCTGTAGGTCAGGAGAGGGGAGTGGTGAGTTGAAGGTGGTGCTACCTGCATGCAGGGAAACGATGACATCGCTGTCAGTAAAACAGGCCGATCCATCAGACAAAATATTATTTATTTGTCTAAGGCAAATGACATAGGTTTGTACAATAAACACTGGGACAGGACTTAAAAATCCATCTTTAATGATGAGGTTTTAAAATGACATCTTCAACACTAAATTTAGTTTAAATAAGACTACAGACAATGCACAACAGAAGCACCTCATGCAAAACTTGGAAATAATACTGAAAGTAAAATCCAAAAAGAAAATATAGTGTTAATGTAACAGTGCTTAGAATGTAAATATTTGTTGTATGAAAGGAACAAGTTTCAACACATTTTGCTTTGATATATTGGATACAGCTGAAACTTGCATTTCAATTGTGGTTATTTGTGCCAGTAAAAATGGCACAAATATTACTCAATGTGTTTATAACATATGTAAGTGCTAAAATGCAGACAACTACAGGCTTCTCTCACATAATGAGTATTTATATTGTTAATTCTGACTCCTCGGCACCCTTTTTGTATCGATTTAACACGAGCGTTGGTGACATGGAGCAGCAGCTGGTGTCATCTCTCTGAAATCTTCTTCTCTATCATATTTAAAATTGACATCCATAAAACATAATTGTTAAAGTGGAAAAGTCACAATGAAGCCTTAGTTTTCCTTTTAAAATTTAAAGTGGGGATTTTTTTTTATTTTTTTAAAGCAAATTCTCCTGAAAGGCAAGATTAGATTTTGTTTTTGCAATCTGGTTTCATACTTGTCACAAATTTTACTTATGAACAGCGTAATTGTTAGCTATGATTTTGGCAGTTGAGACTTTCCTTGTTTGCCAGTTTATAACAGGTCCTCAAAACCCTTTACAACAAACAGATACAAGTTGCAGCTCTTAAGCTGCTCACAAATTCCAGCACTATAAGTTACAGCAAAAATACAACAGTGCTGAGCGCTGATACTCCAGAGCCTCTCCTGGAAAAACAAGTGTGTAAGGGAGGGTACACCCTGTGTGGGGATACTGCTGCACATACACGCAAAGGGGGAAGGAGACAAAAAAAAGAACATGCCAATACGTATTAGCAATTTTGAACATTTGGCTCTTAAGCCTGGATTTAAAGGTGTCCAGAGAAGCTCTGGTTTTCACATTAATATTCCCAATTTAATTGTAATCAATTTGTTGTGTGAAAATACATTTCACAAGCAAATTTTTAGGGATGGATTACACCTGTTTCACAACATAAGCCTGTACTACAGTACATATTTTAGCAATGGGAGGAAAAAACAGAAAAATATGCATTTAGGTAATAATAAAATCAGTTCAATAATGCATACAAAAATAGTAATGAAATAAGTAAAGGAAAACCCGTTAAAAAGACATGCTAAATAATTCATATTGCATTTAACTGTTAGGTTACACGTTAGCAGACTGCAGAGCAATAAATTCATGATTTTCATGATTTGTAAATTGTGCAGAATCACACACTACCTCTACATTGACAGCAAATGAGGATTGTAATACACATCCATAGATTACAATAAGCACTGCAATACACAATGTGTGGTTATAGCATTACACAGACTGACATTACATTACATTACATTAAAGTCATACATGAAAAAACATGACAGACCTCACTGCAGTGGTTTTATTCATTTTGGTTTTGGTATTTCTACAGTTACTGTCCATACTGAGCACTGACAGAATTCACTCGATTTTCAGAATGACACCTTTTTCACACAAATTACTGGTTTTATGGTGTATTAAATTATTCATGTCTGCAAACCACTTTCCGCAGTCAGAGCAGCTAAGCGGTATTTCATCCAGGTGAACTTTAATGTGTCTATTTAAGTCTGCAAAGTGTTTAAAACATTTCCCGCAGTGGTCACATACGCTCTGCTTTTCTCTTGAATGGACCTTCATGTGGACCGTTAATCCGTTGAGCTGCGAAAAGCCCTTCCCACACACAGCGCACATATATGGTTTCTCACCCGAATGAACCCGCTTGTGTATTTTCAGGTTCACCAACTGACTAAAACTCTTCCCACATTCATTACAGATGTACGGCTTCTCGCCAGAATGCACTCTTACATGTACTTTTAAGCGAAACAACTGTGTGAAGCTCTTCCCGCACTCGGTGCAGATGTATGGTCTCTCCGAGTGGCAGTGTCGCCTCAGTGCTGCCGCGTTCTTAAACCTCTTCCCGCACTTCTCACACACGTTGGGCCGTTCCCCAGTATGATTCAAAACATGGTTCTTGTATGTCGCTCGTGTATGAAATCTCATTCCGCACTCGGTGCATTGGTATGGTTTCTCCCCAGAGTGAAACCTCATGTGCACCTTTAAGGAGTAGGATGCGGTGAACCTCTGTCCACACTGAGTGCACACATAGGGCTTCTCCCCAGAGTGGACCCTCAGGTGTTTCTTCAAGCAGGATCGGCTGATGAAACCCTTCCCACACTGTTCACACACGTGTTTCTTCTCCGTCCCGTGAGTGTACTTGTGTTTTGTTAGGTAGGTGCCATTTGCAAAAGTCTTTCCGCATTCGTCGCAGGTGTGCGGCTTTTCGCTCACGTGAACTCTTTTGTGTCTTTCTAGAGCAGATGGTGATTTCAGACATTTCCCGCATTCAGAACAAACATATTTGCTTTCGTCTGGATCAGACGGCTGTTTTGTACTGCAGGCTTCAGACTGAATAGAGGCGCCCTCAGTTTCACCACGAATGTCTTTTTCTGTCTGACAAGATAAAGGTGACAACTCCTCCTGGCTCAACACTCTGTTTTCATACGTGTGCTTCTGAAGCCTTTCTGACAGCTCAGTCTCAGTGTTACTTGCCACGTCACTGAACACCACGTTAGCTTCGCTGCACTTGGGCCTTATTTCTATCGTGCTGTCCTCACTGGCACTCGGAGATGCCAGGTGTCTGTCTACCTGAACACGATCTGCATCGATAATCTCCGCCTTCATTTGCTCCAGATCCACACACATTCCTGACTTGTCAGCAGTGAGATCCTGCATCACACTTGAATCGTTGTAGGCTGACAGCTCTGCAGGTGCGACTGTTTTGGATTTCATTTGGCCAACAGGTGTTTCTGCATCACCTGTGTGTTGACATTCATCTGATCCTCCAAGAATAACTGTGCTCAAGTTGGTCATCTCTGCTTTGACTTCTTCACAATCCATCTGTAATCCTGATTCAGAATTTGGTGATCCAGCCAAACCTTTTTTGTGGGCTGCGACCCCTGTGGAGCCACTGGACTCTTGGTCTTCCGGGCTGACTGGTATTCCCGGACCATCAGGTGGCGAGTTGGTGTGCTGCTCTACCTCAGCATATCCTGGGTCGATGATCTCTGTTTTGATCACTCCAGTGACCCGGCTCAGTCCTTCCGTCTCAGCAGTGGTAAAACTGTGGGCTGGGGCCGAGTCTACTGTGAAAACAGAACTTAGATCACATTCATTTTTAACATCCAGGGCCACACCTTCTTGCTTTTTCTCTCTGGAATGAATTTTAAGGTGTCTTTTCAAAAGTGACAGATTTTTAAAACATTCCCCACAATGACCACAGACTTTCGTTTTTGCATCAAAATGAATTTTCATGTGCATTGTCAAACCCCCTTGCTGTGCATAACTTTTCCCACACAAGGTGCAGCTGTAAGGTTTTTCACCAGAATGAACCCGCTGGTGTATTTTCAGGTTCATTTCTCTGGCAAAACCCTTCCCGCATTCGGTACACCTGTATGGTTTCACAGAGGAATGGACTCTCTTGTGTCTGGTCAAGCGAAATAACAGAGTAAAACCCTTTCCACATTCAGCGCATTTGTACGGCTTTTCGGAGTGCGAATGTCGCCGTAAGGAAACGGCAGTTTTAAATCTCTTCCCGCATTTTTCACAGACGTTGGGCTTTTCTCCCGTATGATTTAAAACATGGTTCTTCAGAGTTGCTCGGGTGTGAAACCTCATTCCGCACTCAGTGCACTGGTACGGTTTTTCGCCCGAGTGGAACCTCATGTGCACCTTTAGGGAGTAGGACGCAGTGAACCTCTGTCCACATTCAGTGCAGACGTAGGGTTTCTCCCCGGAGTGAACCCTGTGGTGCTTCTTCAGGCAGGACAGAGTGGAGAACGCTTTCCCACACTGATCACAGATGAACTTCCTTTCATTTAAATGGGTCTTTTTGTGCCTCGTCAGGGCCGCCGTGTTTGCAAAACTTTTTCCGCATTCGTCACAACTGCGCGACTTCAAAACTAAATGAATTTTCTTGTGCCTCTTAAGGTTGTAAGGATTCTTGAACGTCTTCCCACATTCAGAACAACCATTTTTAAGTCTCCTTGAGTCCAGCTGTTGGTGTTCTACGTTCAAGGGCTCTGGTGAATTTCTTTCTTTATGGATTTTGCCCTCTCTCAGACATGAAGTAGAAAATAGTTGTCCCGAAGCATCGGGTAAGGGAGCTTCTTCAGACTTTTCTGCCGCATCCCCGTCGCTTAGCTTTAAGTCAGTGTTTGCTGTAAAATCACTGAACGCTGCATTGCTTAAGCCTAATTCAGACTTGATTTCACCATCAATGCACTGCTGCCTGGAGCCTGAGCAGTCACTTCCTTTGTGAACATTGTTTCCTCTCAGACAGGAAGATGGAAATGGTTCTTCTGAAATGGTTTTATCTTTTTCATACGCTTCACATAACAAATAATCTGTATCGGTTTGTATTGTGCAAGATTCACACTTCCTTTCTGTTGTTTCGTCTTTATTGTGGAACTGATAGCTGCCCTGTCGTCCCTCTTGGACACAGTGTGGATCAGCACTCCGTGAATTTGTTCCCTTAATCTCCCAGCACAGTTCTGAGGACAGCTCATCAGCGTTGGGCTTTTGCATCACACCTGAATGTACGGTGTGGGTGCAGCCCAGTTCACTTTCGCTTTTTACACACAAGGCCATGACCCTTGACCTGATCACCTGAGAGTTTGGCGTGTATGCTCTCACACACTCAGGTGTTACATCATTGTGTGTGAGTCTCCTATCCTTTTCTTTCCATCTGCTCAGGGTTTTCCTGGGTGGTTAACCTGTAAAGGAGAACCATTGATGTTACATGGAATAATTATAAAACCAATCTTTCCACACAAGGACGGTAAAAACAGAGTTAAAAAGAAGTATCTGACATTCAGATACCCCCTCCCCTTTGACTGAGAGTTGATCATAAATGTGGGGAAAGTGGTAGATTTGTATTTAGCTGTGTGAAATTGCAAGTCAACACCGCACATGCAAGTCTCCTTCACTGGCAAGACTAACCAACAAGTTCTGATCTTAATCTATGTGTTAGCTACAACTAAATGGTGATATAAGGGCATATTCTTGTACAACAGATCTATGTAACAAAAACTATTTACACAGTACCTTCCAAAACATTAAAACTTAAAATTCCACAGAGCAGCAGTAAAACCACTGGGTGTAAAAAGCCACAAAAGACATGCTTTTTGATCCCAAAACATTTCCTTCAAACAGCTGAAGGTTTTTTTGTTCGAGCCCCACTCCTGGATGCTACTGTTGAATTACCCTTGTAAAAGATGTTACTGCTTAAATGTTTCAGTTCAATGTAAATGAATACATGTAAAATACCTAGCCGTATAATAATAATAATAATAATTAGTATTATATTATTGATATAATAACAGCTCACTTGCCAACCAAGACAATGTACTACGTAAGAACGTTAAAAAAACTCAGCTAAACACACTATAACGAGGGATAATAATACACAAAAATAAAGGCGTATTTGCCCATTTAAAATATATTTATACAGATGGTGTTACAAGTGATGTTTATAGGCGGAATAACAACGACGTAAAACGCTCCACATTTACCTGAGGAACACAACAAAAGGCCCTCTACGAAGTGATTAATGAAGGCTTCGTCGCGAAAGGGATTTTTGAATGTAAAAAAAGCAGCCCACAACGTTATTGCGGATTAAACACTTTACAGTAAATTTAAAAAAAAAAAAGTCTTAGATTATTTTTATCGCCCGTCCGCCCGTTACAGTTAGTGGTTTAGTCATGTCGGCAATTTACACAGAGCGTAGCACTTCTTCTGTCCTTCTGGGTCGTGGAAGACCAGTGGTGCGTTACTGCCACCTAGTGGAGCGGAGGTGCATCAGCAGCAGCCACTTGGCTCAATACTGCCATCTACAGGAAGAAGAACAGGACACGAACCTCAAACGAATTCAATTAATCTCAATGACTTTTTAGTCAAGTAGGAGTTTGTCATTTCGACCATGTACACGGTACGTAGTGAAACGAAAAAGCATTCCTCCAGGGCCAAGGTGCAACATAACAACACAGAGTGCAAATAAATGAAAGTGCAATATACAGGGAGTGTGAGACACTGGGGGTTGGGGGGTACATAAATACAATAAATATAAGACAGAGACAGTACACAGTGCAAATAAGCAGACAGAGAATTAGCAGGAGCAGTGAAATTGCTCAACCGTTTAGTTTATCTTTTCTTTTGGTTCAACAGTCTGATGGCTAGGAGGAAGAAACTATTTCCCATGCTGGCAGGGGAGGCCCGTATGCTGTGGAACTGTTTTCCGGATGGCAGGAGGGAAAAGATTGTGTGGGAGGCATATGTGGGGTCATTCACAGTACTGGAGGCTTTGCGAATGCAGCGTGCGGTGTAAATGTCTCTCAGATCGCAGAGGAGCTCCCATGATTTTTTTTCAGCAGTCCTCACTATGCACTGTAGGGTTTTGCAGTGTAGTTTTATTCAATTTATTTATTTACTGGTATCAAGTCACCGGGACTTTGACCCCCCCACAGGTTTTTTTTTCTGCCATTCTTGCTGCTAGGAATGCTTGCTTTCCTTTCCTCAGTTGCCAGTGCTTGCTTTCCATTGTCTCCATACTTGTTAATGTATAATAATGTATAAACATTTCCCTATAGGCTTATTTTGTAGTTGTCATATCAGTGTCTGTCGATCTCTTATTCAGCGCTCTGTGTCACTAGCTAACAATAAAGTGAACTGAACTTTCAGTGAACACATAAACTTCTGTCCATGGTCAGTACTCACTTGGTGCTTTTTGTCTGTGAAGCCTGCACGTTACCATCACCTGTCTGCCAGGAGGTACAACAACCATTAAAGTGCCTGTTGTTTCCAATATAACCTAAATGTCCATATTGACTCTTCAAACATGAACCAGTTTGTGAAACAAATCAGAAATATGGTTTCAGATCGCGAGTTAACTGCCACACATCTACATTACAGGTATTTATGTGACAGCCTTTTCCAAATGTGCTTTTCAAAAATTAATAAATTACAATTCTATGTATTATCTCTATTTACATAACTGTACGTGTGTCACACAGTGTACTGTACTTTTCTGCAACCAAGCGGAATTAAAAGGTTTAATTCATTAAATGGCATGTATATCCCAAGAGGTGGGAAACTCTCACTTGGTTATTTTAGGTTTGAATACGTCATTGCCGGTCTGTAGTTTTATCCGCTACCCTACCTGCTGCCTCGGTAGTCCCACCATTTAATCGGCTGCTACCTGCGACAGTGCAGGCGTGATACCTTGAAATAATTTGAAATGATTTTCAAAACAATGTCAGAAGTGGGATTTGAACCCACACCTCCATGGGGAGACTGGAACACCCATGCTGGGGAAGAAAGTCAACCTTGAGTCTGGCACCTTAGATCACTTGGCTAGTCTGACACACAAATGCCTTCCCTACTACTTCCCTTTATTCCATGACACAAACAGTACAGTGACACAAATTTTCGATAAAATCATGACATCAAATGATTAAACATTCATCTTTATTATAAATTTGAAAATATTAGGATTTAATCTCAAAAACTTAACTAAAGATTATATGTTTTCTTTGCCACTGAGCATCATCTGTCAGGATGGCCGAGCGGTCTAAGGCGCCAGACTCAAGGTCCGATACCTTCCCTCCCAAAAGGGTCTTCTGGTCTCCACATGGAGGCGTGGGTTCGAATCCCACTTCTGACAACCTTTTGAGATTTGAGCACAGCCCCCACCGGAGTTCAAATTTCCACTTCCATCCTTGTTTCAGCGAGATGCCCAGATTTTGGATTTTACTGGCGGTTGCAAAAATATTCCAGAAAAAAACCGAAAAAACCTTTAAACAAAATATTAAGACAATAATGATATTTAACTTATTCTTTAGCTTCCACTTTATTAGTGCATAATATGCAATGTTATTATATAAATATTTTAAATAATGTTAAAAGTCTCTTTATAGAACCCTGCCACCTTCTCCGTGGTCAGCGCGGTAAAGGAGCACGGCGCCCCCCCCATAGCCGTCTGGTTCAGTACTGTGTGTGTGTGTGCGCGTAGTTACAGAAGTGACTGCTTTTCACTTTATTACACATCTTACACTTTCAGTACACATTATAGTGTGGCATAAAGGTTTTATTGTACTACACAGCAATTTGGGAAAAACACTGCATTATAGGCTAGGCCTTCGATTTGCCATTGACCTCCCCTTCCCAATACAGTCCGGACAATCGAGGACAGACTGTATTTTCAGGTACAAATACAGCATGGAGTGCAGTGCACAATGGATGTGGCGGATGCGACCCAACAGCAGCCTGGGGGGCCCTCGCCCCCGTCACTCATTCTGTTTCCCCACAGTTTTACCGGCATATTTCATCACACAGAGAAGAAGCGATGAAGAGGAGGAGCCACCTGCTCCACCTTCCCCCACCGGACACCGCCTCCTCCTCATCCAGGTGTCTGCGGCCCCGGGTCTCCACAGGTGGCTCTGCGCTCAGGTGCGTTCTGCAGGAAGATGCACAGGGGCGCTGCGCCCACGCTGGGGCTCCGCTCGGCAGCTTCGCGTCCTGCACGGCATCGCTCGGTAGGAACCACGCTTGCCTCCCTTTTTCGTTTCCCTCCTTCACCGGAAGTCATGCACATTTCGCTGCCTTTCCAGACGAATGTCGATGGATAAAAACAGAAAACGTGGGATGGCCGCGATTTCTGGAAGGTTCTGCGGAGCCACATGCTAATCATTGAAATAAAAAAGCAAAACCACCCTGGACACGGGTCTGGATAAGGGCGATGGCTCCAGCTGAGTTAGCTCTAATAATAATAATAATAATAATAATAATAATAATAATAATAATAATAATATAGACGTTGAGATGAGGTCTGAATTATGAACGCATATTATTTACACACTTAACGTTGTTTAGTGACATTGTTGTGTCTGAACTACCATAGTGGTTGCTTCGGCAGGTGGTCTTGCGACCAGAGGGTTCTGATCCCACAAGCTGGTGAGACCAGGTTGTGTAGCTGCTTTCAGTAAATGCTGAAGCAAGCAGCTCCATACACCTGTGTTCAGGGTGCACATATGAGTACGATTCCATGTTCAGGCTAAGTGCCTCTTTGCCAGTGGAGAAGATTAATAACAATCTTTATTTTATCTCAGATCTGCTCTTCGAGTTGTGTTGAACAAAATTCCCTTCACATTTATGCAGGTCAAAATTGTTACTGTGCCAGTTGAGGGTCAGCGCTTTGATCCTGCTTACAACAGTGGGATTCAAACCAGACAACTTCAGGTTGTGAGAGAAGGGGACCACTGTGCTGCCTGCTGCTTGTGTTTTGTAAAAGAGGAACAAATGTGATGTCCTCGGGATTATTCAGCGGTTCATGATGTTCTCCTGCCCTCTGACCGCCTGGTGGAAAAAGACCGACCCTTTCTTCACGGCGCTGCCCTCTCCTTCTGCAGGTAATGCCAGCCGCAGGCTAGACGCGACCCCCCTGTCCGGGAGCATGCTGGGCGGAGGAGGGCTGGGTTCTGTACTGGAGAGCACCGTGTCTCCTGCCTTCAGCACAACCATCATCATCGTCATCACTGTCATCGTTTCGGGCAGCGGCTACCTCTGCTTCCTCAAGTATGTCTGCAGCAGCTGCTGTGGAATCACCCAGGTGGCCCCCAACCATCTCCTGGAACCCAGCAAGGCTGAGGAGCAGGTGTAGGGGTGTGTGTGTGTGAGAGAGTGTTTTTGAGAGGTTTCTTTTCTGTGGACTCTTTCTGTACTCACGTTGTTATATGAGTGGTTCTCACTATCATTGGTCCAACAAGCTGCATGTAGATAATAATAATAATAATAATAATGATAATAATAATAATAATAATAATAATAATAATAATAATAATAGACTGCAAGCATACACAAAGAAATTACCATACAACTGAACAACACTGTCTTTTGCCCTTTTGCTCAGGAAATGGGTTGGAAAGAAATTGATTACCACTAAAAAAATATTATTTTCCTCTTGAGCAAAATGAAATCTTAATTGGTTTAAGGGACTAGAACTGAACTTGCCACGTGGGGTTACCAGTTTAGTTGACCGGCGTCAGGCAGTGTGTTTGATGCCAGGTTGTATGTAAACGTGTGTGTACTGCGCACTCAGGATCTGTTCAGCAGAGGAAGTTGTGTGTTGAACAGGTGCTTCTGTTTTGTTAAATTCAGTTGGGAAAATCATGATGCGTTACCCCATGGAACACAATAACAAAGCAGGGCTATTTTTACTATATCATTTCAGAGTGCCTTTGCTCTAAGGTGCGACAGTCAGAGTGGGATTTGAACCTGGAACCTTCAGATTACCATAGAGCAACCATAAGCAGGACAACTTTACCACATTATGACTGTGTGTGTTGTGACTATCTTTCGCTTTATTTTTGATCACATTTGTCCTTTTGTGTTTTGTGAAATATTTCTGTGTGCAGAAAACCTGAGAGCAGTGAACAAACTTTGTGAAATGATTGCATTGCCAGTAATTACCGTAAAAAAATGAGAAATCTACATTGCTTTCATAAATTAGCAGCATTATTTAGACACAGTGTTAGAAAAAGGTATGATCTGTAATAAAAGTACATGAAATGCTTGTGGTTTTATCTGCTTCTGTCAAGATTGCTATAATGTCTTTGTATATTTGTTGTATTTTAATGTTATTTATGCCATTTCAGTATTTTGCAATAAATGGACGCGTGTAAATGTGAAGAGTGGCTACTTCTGTGTGACAAATAAAAATGGAGCGCAGAATTTAACTGTGTTTAAAAAGGAGAAACCAACAATTTAATTGAGGGATTTTCTTAGGTGGAGACACCTGAGCTGTGGAAGCTGAAGCAGTACTTTGACACGTTCAGGATCAGAACGCGATTGATACTGCAGACATCGGACAGGAGCCCGGTTCCATTTTGGTGTCTGTCAGTCTCTGGAATAGATCCCTCAAATGAAGGTGAGTGGCCGTTTCCCTGGATACCAGGTGAGCTCAATTAGCCAGCTTACAAAAGGTTGAAGAGCAGCGCTGTTCATGTGAAGGTGTGTGGAGCTGCTTGTGGCTGCTGGAACCCTCCAAGTGTCTGGTGCTTATGGTTCTGGTCTGCTGCTTCTTAAGACTGCATGATGGTGTTTAGACTGTGTTTCTTGTGAGTGTTGTGGCTGTTAATGGTGATTTAATTGAAGACTTTATGCTATGATTTGCTCCAACTTTGGCTTTTTCTCCAGGTTGCTTTTGCTGGTGGTAACTGTGCCTGTGTGTCATGTTGATGCTCAGAAAGGTGAGAATAGTGGTTCCTGCTTTTTTTTTTTTTCCCCTCCAGGACTGTGTCTTCAGCTACTAAGTACACCTGTGACTAGAAGGCTAATTTGTTGAGTTGGTTGCTAAGCTATAGAAACTTGATGTATATTTTGGGCTATGGTTAGGCTTTCCAGAGTGCTTAAACATTTCTAAGTTAAGATGTATTAAATTATTTGATATAAAATGTCTGGTACTAGTTTACTCACCTGTTTCACTGACCAACAGGTAAAGCAGCATGAGTTGTAAGTACTGCAGATGTTCAGGTGCACTCTGACCACTTTATTTTTGATCACCTGAATATAAAAAAACAAGTCAACTGCAAAAAAAAGCAGATGTTTTGATGGTGTATGGAGGAAATGCAGCTGAAAATGAATGAGATGTTTATCAAGTAGTCACTGTACATGAGAGCTTTAAACTGAGGTTTTGACTGGAAATAAAACCATGTGACTTTTCAACATGCCAAAGAGGAACCTTGAAAAACTTGCTCTCCTGTTCTTATTCCAACAGGTAGCTTTGTGTCCTTGAGGGATCCTACACATGGAGTTTCGCTTGGCTACTTCCAAAGTGGACCATCCAATTGCCTTATTGAACCTGGCAGACTTGCACAACAGGTCAATGCAGCCCAAACTGGTTCTAGCACCTTGTTCTCTAGCCAGAACACTGGCATCCATAGTGGGTCCAACAGTGGAACTGCTTTGGGTTTCAGATCTCAAGATGGTTCTGGGATATCCCAGAGTAGCCTTAATTCTTTAGGTTATGAGTTTGGGTCTAAACCTCTGCCTGGTTCTACTGCACCCACCACTTGGCCAGCACATGTTCTGCCCTCACACAATCATATTTTCCTAAAACTGATTTCAAACACTGGTTCTCCTCAAACCCAGTGTCTCCCAGTTGGTCCTTCTGGTCAGGCTGAAGTTCCCCAGTTTGCTTCCACCCAAGATGGGTTGAGTTCTTTATATGGAGGCTTTGGCACTGTTCAGACTGTAAACCCTCAGGGTATCTCTTCTCCTGGCCAGAGCAGCACAGGCTATCAAGGTATAAGTGGTTCTCAGAATGTTGCCATGCATAGTTTTGTTCCATCTTCTGTACAAGATGGCTATGGTTTTGGCCAAGCAGTAGACTTCCTGGGTATTGACCAGAGCAGTGCTGATTCTGCTCAAGCTAGTTACAGTTCTGGCCCAACTCCAGTTGACCAAATTGTCCCTAGTCAGAGAGGCTTGGGTTCCTCACAAAGTGGCTATGCATCTTCCTGTGGTGCTGGCCCTCAAGGAGCTCTGGGCTCTCTGCAGACTCATGGTACTGAATATTCTGCCCAAGTTGCTAGTGTTTCAGCACCGGTTTCAAAACCCTCTACAAATTTCTGGCCCACATATGTTCTGGACTCAAATAGGAATATTCATTCAGTGAACCCATCAAGTAGACTGGGCTTGGCTTATCACCAGGCCAGTGCTGTGCAAGCTCCTGGCCTGCGTTGTCAGGTTGGTGTGTCTAGTTGCACTACTGGCCCTCCTGTAAGTTCTGGGCCAATAAACTTTGTGCCAATGCAAGGTGCATCATCTCATATTGTCCACAAGCCTTTCCCAAGTGGCTATGGTTCTGGCCATACTATGCAATATCAGACTCCTTTATTAAAGGAAACTCCCCTAGGTGGAGTGGCTTCTGCTGTTCATACAGGTGCACTAGGTGGCTCTGGGTTTTCTCAGGGTGGTTCTGTTTCCCCACACACTTGGGGATTGCAGTCTGAACAAGTTGCTAGTAGTTCCAAACCCACTGTTCAGTTGCCCCATACCAACTTAAGCCCATACTATGCATGGGGCTCCTACCCCTCTAGACCTGTAGGGGTTTGGTCTGTCCCAAGCAGCTCAGGATCTGCTCAGACACTGGGGGGCACTGGTGTTTTCCCTGCTGAGGGCAGTCTGGGAATTGCACAGAGACCCTCTGGTTCTCACCAGGGTGTCTACACTTCTGGCTCTGCAGCCAGTGCAAGTGGCCTAGGGACCACTGGCTCATCTCAGTCTGAAGGCCTCCGTGCAAGGTCAGGATGTGTTCCATTCACCTCTGAGCCTCTGCAGGCCACAGGATCCTCAGGTGGAAGTGGCTTTTTACAGGGTGCATGGTCCCAAGGTGGAATGGTTTCTTCTCGGAGAGACTTGCTTGCCCTATCCTCTGGTTTTCAGGATGGAGTGGCTTCACCAAGCTCACACGGGCTTCATGGTGTGGCTTCTCGCAGTAGTTTGGCCTCAGCCCTTGGGCTCCCTGGTCATCAGTTCAGCTTTGGCTCCACACATACTGGAAGTCCAGTTAAGGCTGTTTCGCGCTCCGTTCATCCCAGAAATCTTCATACAAGTGATCATCTCTTGAAATCAGAACAAAGCCTTATTCCAGGTAAGGAGGAATGTGGAAGTGGTTTTTTTAGATACTTAAATTCTGTACTGCTGTTAGATGAACTGTTGCTTCATAACAAATCTACTTGTTGGCTTGGCAAACTTATGTGTTGCTAATCCTTGTTTGCAGCATCTACATCAACTGGAAGTGTTTCTGCTGTGGTTCATTCAGCTTCTAATAAATGATTACCCTTTAACTGGCTTATTTGTGGGTTTTTTCCATATTTGGTGCCCCTACTTGATACCAAATTAGATACTTTTGGGTCAGGAATGCATGAGCTGCTGCATTTTTATTATGAGATTGTTCCTCAAGACAAGGTTCAGTGCAACATGCAGCTTATGTGCTAAGAAGCTCCTCTTGGATGCTTGGCCTCCAATTGTACTCCAGCCTATATGCTGTTACAACCCTTGGCACAAGAGGGCAGACTTACACCAATATACCATGTTTTTGCTCCACATAGGAAATTCTTTGTGGTCTTTAGTTGGCAGGTTACTTGCTTTCTGTGGGAGTGGACCCCTGATGTGTTCAACTAATATCCTGTTCAAGGGGATCAAGAGATCAGCACCTCTTTGTATGCCTTTTAAAGGCTTTTGCTATGACTATGTAAATAAATGTACAAGTTTCACCTTTTAGTATAGTACATGAAATGCAAGGTAAATGTAGTACACTGGACTATCTTTTCAGTACTTTGGACTGATTTATATGGTACTTCTGTTTAATAGATCACTGTAGAATAAGTGGCTAGACCTGGCAGTATTGAAAATCCTGCAGTTTCTCCAGGGATTGAATGCTTCATGCAGGTACTTTTAAATGGGGAAAGCTGCCCTTGGTGTATTTCTGGTTTTAGTTATTGGGGGGAGGGTTGGCTCATGAGGGTATCAGTCCATGTTTGAACATTTTGTTGTGGTTTTGGCTATGACTAGTGAAGGGCAGCTGTAAACATCATTGTAACAAAGCTGCCTACTTTGCCTAAGTGTTAAGGAACTGCCTGTGTGGCCAGATGGTTGAATTTGACTAATGTTCCAGGTTGCACATACAGCAGAAAGAGGGGTCATCTCCAGTAATACAGGCAAAACTACTATACATTCCCTCACAGGAGGTAGCTTGCCTATAACACTTCCCCATGTACATTCAAGTTTGACAGAGCTGCAAGATTCTACCTAACTTTTTTTTTTTTTAAATATTAAACTAGATATGTGTCATTCATGCTTGGGGTTTAGGTTCTTGTTGGTGTGCAAGTTTTGGAATTGAGGAACTCATATGAACTGGCTATTACCTATGTATAGAATACCTGGGGGGGTGGCACCTGGCACCTGGACCCCCAGAGTTTTATTTTTCACTTATTCTTTAGAAAGGAGTTTTTGTTTTCCTTTCCTGTGTGGCCAGATACCAACTGTACATGTATACTACCCTTGTCATGTCTGTTCAGCACTCTGTCACTGCAGTGAGAAGAACGCTATATAAAAATTGAGACTTAAGGAGTGTTTAGCCTCTTTCAAATTTCTTCCTTCCCCTTGGCTAAGCAGCTGTTGTATATAACAATTTTATCATAAGTCTGCATATAACCAACTATTGTTTTGCACTTGGTTTCCAAACCTTGTTCCCCACCCTGGTTTGCCTGCACTGGGAGGTAGATGCTGTCTAACCAGGTGTGTTGGGTCTTGATGAGGTCCATGCATGATTGACCTACTGGATGTCTTCGCTATGGACTTGGGATGTTCTGCAAAACTGTCACATTGCTGCATGACTGACTGGTTTCAGGTCTGAGCAATAAGAGATGCAGTGGTATTTTCTGCAGCTTCCCAATGAAAGCCGTCTTTGTGCGTGAGCTAAGCAGAGTAGCACCGGGGACCCTGCTAGCGGCCAAGGGAGCAGCTGACAGAGGCACTTAGCCTGATGCTAGGCAGGCCGGATCCTCTGAACAGAGCTTCCTCTGGCTGCTGGAGACTGCGGATGGGGCCTGGAAGCTGGGAAATGGGGGGGGGGGGTTGAAACAACAGCACTGTGGTAGGCGATGGGGTTGGAGAGATGGCAGAGGTGGTGTACAGTAGTAGCAGCAGGGCTATGCACTGGCAGAATGGTAATAAAGTTCTCTCTCTGTCTAGGATACCAAGCTTGAAGGGAATTGAGTCACTGCCCTTCTAGATAAACCATAAGTAAATCATCACTAAAGTCCCCAACATCAGTGCTTTGCTGATGTCCAAAGCAACATACAGCTTGGAAAATGGCTGTTTTATTCAACTTAGTAATGGGCTTTTTATTTATGTAACTGAAGCCCTCCCCCAATCTCTTTGGGAGGATTACCCTTTTATACGGCTTAAGGTTCTTATTCTTAATTGAAACCATAAAAATTAAGTATACAGCAGTAGGATATGGGCTTTAACCCTACCTCCTCAAGCACAGGATAGCAGCTTCACCTACTCTGCCACCTACTATCGTGACCCTCAGGATTCTAGCTTTGGTATTTAGAGCAATATTCTTTCGGAAGGTCAAATGCTGACCATAACCATTCCCAGACTGCCACAGACTCAGAATTAGCTGCTATCTCATCCTATTGTGTTAATGTCTCAATGAGCATTTCAAAGTAGAACCCAATAAATGCATTCCAGGGCGGTGGTTTTACTTCCAGCTATATGACTCAATGAGATGTATACTCAAAGTCCATCTCATGTGCCGTGTTGAGATAAGATAACCCTACAGCTGGAACTCCTCAGGTGCTCTCCTGTTTGACCTCCCGTAAGACTCCACCCTGATAGCATCTAATACGAAACTGGAGTGTTTCTGTGCATCTGCTGCTGATTTAAATATACATGTAGAGATGCACAGACACTTATAGATCCTGCAGTGTTTGAATTTTGTGTGGAAATTTTCATGTTCACATGCTGATAAATTTAATCTTTTGTTATTCCAAAATAGGAATTAACCACAATTCAGCAGATATAGCTGGAGCATTGCAGCAGTGATGCATTCTGGGGGATGTGGGTTCTCAATCCCTCTTAAAAAAAAAAAAAGCACCCCACAACAAGCACACGACAGAGTAAACAACTGTATCCACGCACATCTTAGAAGTTCTTCAAATGCACCTAATGAAGCCATGTACTTTAATCTTTTAGGTGGGAGCAGGGTTTGTAAACAGCAAAAATATTTGGCGCTTATTTTTTTCTCATGAACTTGCATCTTGTAAGGATTTACCCATTTATACAACTGGATAATTTTTGCTGCATTTTTTTCAGGGTAGGTATCTTGGTTAGGAGCGGCCATCTAATCTCTGATCCTTCAAGTGTCCAATTTACACCTATGCCTCCCTCAGGAAAAAAGTTGTAATTTTTTCTGTAACCAATGTAAGCCTGACAGCATGGTGGTGTGGGTTCACATCCAGCTCAGCTGGTGTTGAGTTTTGATGTTCTCTCCATGTCTGCATGAGTTTTCTCTTCACAGGCCAAAGACATGTTGCAGTATAGTGACCAATTAAACATAAAATTCCCCTTAGCGTGGAGATGTGGGTATAGGGCACCATCCTGTGATGCACTAGCCTTTCTTCTATTGTGTGGTTTCCTTGCCTGGAACCCAGTGATTTTGCGATAGGCTCTGGACAGTCAGGACCCTGACCTGAATAAAGTGGTTAAGGGCAAAAGGTGGATGGAGGTAGGCTTTCCTCAATCTGCAGCGCAGCCCTTTGCTATAAAAATATAGTTTTACTCTTGACCTCTTCTCTCTCAGGACCTTCATATTCTCTTTAACAGTATTTGGGTGTCTACGTGTTTCCTTTTGGATTTCTTGCTAAATAAAGTTGCTCTGTGAGTAATTTTTGTTCCATAGCAAAACTCCATTTCTGTGATGAATGGGTTAAAAAAAAAAAAAATTCAATCACATAAAATGCAGATCATGTGATCTGTCATAAGGTTGATGACTACCAATATTTTTCAGTTGATCTTCTAGTAACTCTGTGGGAGGGGGGAGAGAAGACAATTTTTAAAATCTTTTTCCATTACTGGAGGTGTAAAAAAATAAACAGCTTATTATGAACAAAATATGCATGTGACAAGTGCAAGGCAAACCAGACATCTTTTCTTCTTCTGGCCCTGCTGACCCCTCCTGCCAGTTAAGTTTGCTGTTCTTCACTCTTTATCAAGAGGTTTAGTTTTTTTTTGCCAGTAAAAGACTTCTGTTTGCAAACTGATTTATTCACAACTATAAAGATTTTACTCTTTTATACAGAATTTAAAAAAAACTGAAATCAGAGCTGTACCCTTGGTCAGCACTAAATACCGCACCTTCATGCTAAAGGCAAAGTGAAGACCGTGAAACTGGTGCTTCACACAACTGACCATAGAGTGAACTGAGAAACTCCTAGAGGATAAATAGCTTTCCAGCAGTTCCCCCTGCCCAATTGCAGATCGCGTTAAATCTGAATTTATGTTACCACAGGGTGTTATCTTTATTTCTGTTTGGTGCTCTGCCAGGGCCTGGAAAGTGCCGGAAGTCCATTTTCACTACTGTCTCTTTGCAGATGGAGGGTGTGTGCAGGGAGGGGCAGCTGTGGGGGTGAAAGAAGAGTGCAGGCTGAGCTTGGGGGGGGGGGGGGGGGTTTCAAGCTGGGTCTGATAGTTCAGCATAATGTTTTCTCCCCACACTGTTCCATCCCACTGGCAATGGGGTTAGATGGAAAACGGAGACGCCAGGTGATACACAAGTTCAGAAATTGTCCTGTGAGTTCAGTGTTACAGGTTTGACTTGTGAGGGGTGGGGCTGAGGGTCTTGTCTTTGGGCTGTTGAGTAAATGTGCTGTAAATATTCATGGCTGCACTGGGAGGTTCTGCAAGTGGAAAATACCTTCTGACATCTAGTGTGACCAGCGATTAATCTGGGCGATGACGCAAAGTTTTGGTGTGGCCTATGACCTCTAGAAACGCAGGGTCATAGCTGTGGTCTGACCTTTGACCCTTTCCTTGGACTGATAAGCTCCCAGCAGATATAGAGAGAAATTACTCTTGTTTTGCTTATTGTTTACTGCCTGATTTTACTTGTCCAGCAGTTTAAATTCCTGATATGTTGAAGAACAGCCACAAAGACACAATCTTGTTGTCAGATAGAGCAAGGAGGGCTGAAGCCGTTGAAATGGACAGGGGTGAAAGGTCACGCAGCGGCTGCTGCTAACACCGTAGTAAATGCTGGATTTCTGGTGCGTGACCTTAAAGGGCAACGATGATCTGATATTAACTTTTAATCTGTTGTTCAGAATCTGGTGGTCCCTTTTGGAAACATAAATTTCAGATGTTTCTGATTCTGTCTTTGACCAAAGACTCAGTATTTACATAAATTATAGAAAAGTACAAATAAGCCCAATGATCAGTCAGTTATTAATCCGTTGTGCTGCCATTGTGTCACCAGAACTGTGTTGTATGTTGAAAAGCACCACTGTGTAAATGTGCGGTACGTCAAAACGTCCAAGTTTGAATGAAAAAGATGTTTAAATTAAACACTCATCCAAAGCAAGCAAACTCTGCATCACGTTGCCAATTATGATAAATAATTCTCAATTGTTGTGCTCAAACTTTTGACTGTTTCTGTGCCTACACGGTACGTCCTAAGTGTTGCTTCAGCGGAAAGTTTGCTTGCTGTTTGCCTCTCCGAGAGGTGGAATTTAACCTCTGTGGCAGCACAATAATCACAGAAATTAGCAGTTATGATAGCACAATGGCAGCATAATAACATATTAACAGCCACAATTTGGACTTCCCTGATAACGTGCTTCCGTGCTTAGTTTCTACACATTTATTTACACTTTTATATTTGGAACCGACCGCCTTGCTGTTTCGGGGCCCTGCATCACGGAGCGCATTAAGCACATTTCGCAGATAACTTTATGTTTCATCACTAGTAATGATAAAAAAACAACATGTGTCTACTTCAGACAGCCATTTGTGGATTTGGTTTGTACAGGATATTTCATTTTTTAATTTTAGCAGGGGGCACAGTGGCTATGGAAGTGAAAGGAAGGCTGCTGGTTCGTGTCCTAAAGGCCCCTTGGGTGCACCTGGGCAACCTGCTTAAAATTGTTATAAACACTGGAGAAATTCTGTGTTCATTTGGCAAAGGGAGCAAAATAAGCAAAGAAACTAGTTGTATAAATTTATTTCCTGGCAGACATTTATCCCTATCATTCTTTGACTGTGCCTCATTACTCTTACCGCAGTAAAACAGAATCTGCAGTCTTTGCACTCTGTTTAGCCAAATATTTGGCAAGAACGCAGAGTCACTTGGGGTCTATGTTCATGAACAAAATGACAAATCATTTCTTTATGATTGATATGCTGAAGTTTCCAGGGCGACTCGCTTGTGTGGTTCATTACTGCTGCCTCTTGTGTAACTGATCTCTTCATTTTGTGTACAGTATATAATTATTAATATTTATTTGACAAATCCCTTTATTCAACCTGGTGTAGTGGAATTGGTTTAGTGCTTTGGTCACTGTGCATTCTTCCCATTTTTGGCTGATAAAACTCAACAAATCTACTTTGCCAAGGTTGTCTTTAGTTATTTTTGTGAGCTGTCAAACGTATTTCCTTTTTAAGCATCAAGTGGCCCCAGGAACCATGGAATGCGGTGCTGTTTACAGGTAATTTGAAGTGTGGGACATGAGGCCCGGTCCTCATCCCGAGGAGCACCTTCTCCCTTCCTCCTCTGCTGGTGTCTGATGGACCCTCTGCCAGTCGGCTCTGGTTTCACATCACAGTTAGTTTAAATATTCATCAAAATGAGCAGAGCTTCTTAAGCAAAAGCAGATCTGCTCCTTCCACTTACCGTGAGGCACGAGGACTCTTGGCAGTAACACCGCGGTAATAATGTGAATACAGTTGCACTTCTTTTGCAAGCTGGGGAAAAAAGCAAGGTATTTTTCATATGGGCTTTCTTTTTTCATTTTGGTCAAAGCCTGTTTCTTTCATTGTGCAGAAGAAAATCTATCAGTTTATATAAGTTCACCTTAGCCATTGTTTCTGTGGGGTTTTTTTTTGCTTTTCATAATTTCCTGCAATAATAATTAATAATTTGAAGTTACTGTTCATTGCACTCAAACTAAAATGAACAAAAATAATTATAAGCAACAAAAGCATAAACGTGCAGACATTTTCCAGTCAAAATTGCTCCCATAATCTGCCTAATATTTCTTATTTCTAAAGATGCGCTGTTACGTATTGCATAAATATTTATGCATACTTATTTAATATTAAAAAAAATTGTGTATATTTTATAGGTAAACGATATATAACATTTCTTGTCTTTTTTTGGATAAGAGGAAATGAGTCCAAATTTCTTTTGTGGTTATTATTAATGTAATTATTTCTGTTGTTTAATAGCGGGCCAGTATGTCGGAACGCAGAGAAACGAAATCACATTTTGTCGTGCAGAATTTGTACAAACAGGCCGTCGTAAAACTAAGCTAAAATTTGTTTCACTTTTTTTTCTTTTTTTAAAAAAGCAAATCTGTATAAAATATCGTGTCATCAGAATCATCCTTGAATTTTACTTAATGTACGGCGTCAAAATAAGGAACGAGAATATATTTTCATTTTTAAATACTTTTGCAAACGCATGATAATAAATAGAAACATTCCGTCTGTTTGTGCAGAATAATGAAGACGTAATATCCATTATAATTTTGTAACATCCAAGACAAACATAAAACTAAAAGAACTGCAGGTTTGTTGTTTGTACAGGATTGTGGGTGATATTAAAATAAACAGATACTGAATACGAATTAAATATTTAAAACGCTTTGATTTTTTGTTTTAAAATAGTGGTTTAAAATATTATGTACATTTATTCAGAAAATGATTTTCCATCTATGTTTTCTCTCTCCAAATTGAGTTTTACCGCCAGAAGGGTTTTCCAGAGAAGCAGCAAAAGTGTACAAAGCACAACTGAGCCGCAGTTCTGAAGGATCACAGTCGTCGCCCTGAGGCCGCTGAAGCCCCGCAGGGGCCCCTCCGCTGGGGGTCTGCCTGGGGGGGGTCCGGACCTGGAATCTGTTGAGCAAAAAGTGTGCAGCGTCGCTCCTGCCAGGCGAATGAATCGCGCAGCTCACATTGATGCATTTCCAGAAATGAATAAGCGCATTATTGTGTCCCTCATATTAACATCTTCATGTGACATCACTGCGAGTAAAATGCTTTTTTATTTGGAAATATGACGACCGTCCACTCTTTATTTTCAGTCACGCCCGACGGCGCGTTAAAGCGGCATCGCACTCACAATAACCCGTACCAATTCGTATTAAAATGTGAATAAACAGGCGGTTCTGTAAATATCTCCTTCTTTTAGTTCGGTTCAGACCCACTTCCGGTGACCTGCCAATGGCACAAAATGAATGAAATTGTCGGACGGATTTGCTTTTTAGTAAAAAACGCGCTACAAGCCGGAGCGGACGAGCTGCTCTTGACGGGTTCATTTTATTTATTGTAATTTTTCCTTATTTCAATAGCATTTTAAATAAAATTCCTACAAGAACAATAATATTGCCATCTGAAGTACAGCTGTAAAATAAAATAATGACAATATGAGTTATAAATAGCTTGAGGTCCATTTCATTCATTCATTCATTCATTCATTCATTCATTCATTCATTCATTCTGCGTATTTTCCTGTTTTTTACACTAAGTAATATTTGCGACGACTGTTATATTTTATTCTTCACAGTAAGATCGTGGTAAACTGTACACTTTTCTGGAAACTGGGCTGCATATGGGCTCGAAAATCGCACACGCAGATGTTTTGTTAAACCAAAGGGGTTGCAGAAATTTGCTGAATTTACGTTCTGTGCTTAGCTTCCTAGGTGAGTCCACAGGAGTAGGAAAGAAAAAAGTGGGATGCAGAAATGAAAAACAAAGTTTGACGGAGTGTTGCCTTTTGCCAAGAGAAATGGGTTTATTGTACAATTGCTAGATAAAGGCCCGTCCATCGGAACTAATATTCACCCGGGTTTTGGGGATTTGACGCAGGAACCGTGAGGCCACAGTTACCTTTTCATGGAGATTTAAGGATTTTTCCCCACGTATTTTAATGCAAATTAAAGAAAACTAATGTACGGAAGGAAATAAGAAAAATCTATATTTTCCAGTATTGAGGACAAATGACGCCGGGTGTCGATTTACAGTGAAAATTCAGGCGTCACTTTTTATTTGTAGCAGTAGAATGTAAGTCGAAAATACTATGATTTAATATGTTAACCGGGAGCATTTTTTTAAAATTACACCACTAGTCGTTTTGTGGATAAAACGCGTTTTCACTCACCTTGGATACATAAGCAGGCAGCGCAATAAAAAAAATGGCATTTCATTACTGTAAAGGTGTTGTGGGCACAGACAGGGGTGGGGGATGCACATCTTTGTTATCCTACAGAATTTTACCCTAATATTCCTCATTTTACAAATTAGACAATCCCTCAACCCAAAGTTTACCACCAACTTTTTTGACAGCAAACCGGACCGCGCAGAGACAAAGCGTCCACTAGAGGGCGCTCAGATATCAGGCAGCGATACGTCATACGTGGGACCTGTATGCTGGACCTTTTTTGGGGGGGAGGGGGGGCATGTTACAGACTGGAACCAAACCAAAACAACAGACCTGGTCGACACGAGTGTGAAATGAATGTGGCCAGGTGATGGTGGGCTTTTTACAGGTGTGAGTGTGTGTGCGTGGGAGGGGTCCTCACCCAGGTGTGTGTGGGGTCCCATCACTATGTCGTTAACCAAGTTGCGGTAACTGGATGAGGGTCGGGCGCTGCTGTTAGACCTTTTATTCCACACAGTGTGTGAAGAGCCTCTTGGTGGCGGCGCTGTTGCAGTTTCTGTTATTATTGCAATTGTTTTTAAAGGGTTGTGATTCGAATTAAAAACAAAAGCAGAGAATTTCCCGTTGCACTCTCGGTGTTTTGTGGCCTTTTCTCTCCAGCCGTGAAGGTGAGGAGATCCTCACAATAACGCACACCTAACACACTCTTGCTGGCGAGGAGTGCCAACAAAGTAGACATCTTTTAATTTTGAAGACGTGTTTTGAAAGCATGGAAAAGGCGCCGCTTTGTCATTACCCTTCTTTTCTGGGAGGTTCCTTGGACAAAAGCGCACATTTGACGCCCACATTTGTATTTTAAGTGTGAAACGAGCGCAGGGAAAACTTGATTTATGATTTAACGTTTTTACTCCTTATTTAACTTTCAAAAGTCTTTTTTAAACTCTGTTCAATATGTGTTTATGAAGGGCTTCAGACTAAAAAAAAGAAAACCAATAGGGGGGAATTATAAAAGTCCAGGGCGATTCAGAAAGAAACGAACACTTTCATAAATTTATTTCTTAATAACTGCGTCTCATATGGCCATGTGGTCTAAACCGGCTTGTACAGTAGCTTTGGCCGTTTTTTCTTAATCTTACAAATGCTCATAAGATACTCGATGGCTAGAAACAAGTTTATAAAAGGGTGCATATCTTTTTAAACACCCCGTTTTAAGCCAAATATAGAAGTAAATGTGGCGGAAAACTGAATCTCGGGCGATTTTCACAATGATGCCAAACCAAGTGCTGAGAATAAAGTTGATGTGTAAATTAAAGAAATTGAAGGAAATGGTGAGCAATAAAGACTCACAATAGGGGAGAAGGCGGAGAACAGCAATAGGAAACAGCAGGAACCTTTAGAGAGAGAAATAAAATAAAATAAAATAAAATAAAATAAAGAGGAAGCGCAGATGTGTTCAGTGGTGCAGTTCTGCGCGGCCCGATGGAGCCCGAAACGCCCCGCACGTTGCTTGTGTGGATCCTGGACTTTTTAAGGCCGAAAGCTGTTAAAAAAGTTCGGCTACGCGGGCCACCAAACGGAGCCGGAATTAGACAACAAAACAAAAAAAGAAGAAAAGGAAAAAGCAGGAATTCGTGGCCACGGCCGCCTGCATTTGTGCAGGAGCCACAAACACGTCCCTGTAAATTGTTGTCGTTTCCACACAAAGGTTCCGTCCCGCGAACCCGCAATTTGAACCGGACTACTTTTACTTTTTACACTGAAAATAGTGTTTAGTGCGACAAATTATATGTAAGTGGGCAGCCTGGGCGAGGTCTCCATTTAACGCACGCAAAATAAGTCCTTCAGTTTTTAAGTGTCTTCAGCTCCTCATTACATTTATGTTCATCTCCATGGAACGTGGCTGCAGTGGTCTTTTAAATATTTTCACGTATATTTGAATCGCAATAATAATAATAATAATAATAATAATAATAATAATAATAATAATAATACATTAGCGATCAGGCACAGAGGAACCGTTTGCATATTTTATTTATTTTCCGAAATTATTTTAATCCCACAGTTTTTTGCCATTACACTTTACCCTGTTCATAGGATTTTGTTGCAAATAAAAGTTGTTCATGGGCCAAATTAGCAACAGGGTCTATGTGGCTGTATATCGTGTTTGGAGAAGAGTACATTTTGTCCAAGTTTCCAAGAGTTATTGCTGTATTTCTACAGAAAAAGAGCAGCTCGTTTGGTGCAAATTCCACTGAACCGCCCCTTCGGTCACGTTTATTTCAACCCGGTTTGTTCGCGTTCGGGTGCGTTTGACAGCGGCCATGGCGCTGAAATAAACCGGGGGTCCAGTTGTGAGAGCAGCAGGTTCACGCGGCGCACACCCCCTCGGAGCGGATTCGGACAAGAAGTGCAGAAAATGAAATGGTCAACATGAATAGACCATAAAAATGTTCGCACATTAAAAATACGCAGTTCGTAAGTTGAGGCTCTGGTGTGCGGAGATGTGAGCGAGTTGAAGCGTGGGCTGGAGATGGTGGAGGTGCTTCAGAGGATGCAGACTGCGGACACGCTAAGGATGTTGGAGATGTCGATGTCGGAGGTGCTGTGACAGTTTGAGCTGGAGCCTCGGCGCCTCCGTCTCCCCGGCGAGCGCCGCATGAATTATTCACAGCGAGCAGCGCTGCTCCTCTGTCTCTTCCCCTCCGCCATAAATTATGGAGGGACGCGGCGACATGTGTCCTTCAGGCGCCGTGCGTCACTGTCCCGCGTCACCCGGGTGGCGCACCTGCTCCGATGGCCCTCGCAGGTGACTCGCGTTTGGAGCCGAACGCCACTTCGTTCAAAGCGCAGGAACAAAAAAAAAGAAAAAGAAAAAGAAAGCAAAGCTCCGTTAAACTTTTTCGTGTAAGAACAGCCGTTGTCACGCTGAAAAAGTAAAAAAAAAAAGAAAGTCTTCAGTTGTTTAAAGAAAAAAAAGTTTAAAAAAAAATCCAGAATTTGGGGGTTGTCTTAAGATTTCATAAGACGCTTTTTTTAAACATGGAAGGAGAACGCGCACACGTTTCTCTCTCTCTCTCTCTCTCTCTCCCTTGTGTCGCCCACTTGTCCCCTTCCCGGAAGGACGGGACTCTGCGACGACTGACGGCCGCTGAGACGCTCTTTATTGTCCCTGAAACTCGACGTTCCCACTGAGCGCCACACACTCGCTTCTGGGCCGACGCGCGGTTCCCTGTCCTCGGCTCCATCCGGGCATCTCACGTCTTTCTTTGTCTTGTTGATCTCGGTAACGGGTCGAGTCCGGGGGGGGAGAAGATCGCCGTCAGTGTTCTGGTAGGACAGAGCGGACAGGACGCCTGAAACTGGACCCCCTCGGAGCTCCGGGCGGCCACCATCCGTGACCGTACAGGACGCGCCGCGTCCACCTGAGAGCCTCTGAGCTCCAAGCCCGGCAGCGTGAGCGTCTCTCTCCGTTCCTTTCGTTCACTTTCCGCTGCTTCCATCTCTGCCCTGCGAGAACCTCCCGATCGTCCCTCACCTTCATTCCGACTTTCACCCTGGTCCTGATCTTCGTCCTGGTCCTAAACTTTATCTTGCTCCTCGTCCTCATCCTGGTCTTGAACTTCATCTTGATCCTGATCTTGATCCTCACGTCCCGAATCGAACTGAAATCAACCCCCTCCCCACCCCCGACCCTCAGAGAAGATCTCAGCCCTGGATTCAATACTTCTGATCAATGGACAAAACGTTTTTTCCGCCGCATCGAAGTACAGACACAACATAAGCAGTAAGTAACCAAAGGCGTTTTTTATTATTATTATTATTATTGTTATTATTATTATTATTATTATTATTATTAACTGCTCTATTAGCGGGTGAATATGAACTAACCAGCTTTCAAATGTGTTCTTTCGCTCCATTGTCATCTTGAAATTAAAACATTTCAGTGGCAACAAAATAAAGTTCCGATATGATTATATTCATCAGCAGCCACAAATAACTAGCACATTAAAAAGTAATAATAATATAATCGGTATAATCGAGTGCATTGATACTAAAGAGAATAATTCGTTTTGCTGAAAATTTTAAAATGCCGAAATCTGTGTTCGACATGCCCTGCATCCAAGGGTGTTATTATTATTATTATTGGGAGATATTGTCATGTTATAGATTATTCGGAATTGCAAATCAAAGTAATATCACTTTTAATCTTAGCATAACCACGTCAGTTATATAACTATATTAGTAGAAATTATCATTGCGCCTTGGCTTGCAGAATGTATTATTTTTTGTAATGTGCTATTTCAGATGAACAATATATTAAAAAGTGTGAAAGTCCTACGCTCTCTAAATAGCTGTGTTACTAAACAAGTGGTAATAATAATAATAATAATAATAATAATAATAATAATAATAATAATAGAAGCCTATTTGGCGAATTTATGGCTGCTGTTGTATCCATATTTCCTTTTGTCATTAAACTGTCTGTTGGATGCAAAATATTTGTGGTTTTGTTTGGTGGTAAAACTGGACTTCGTACGTTTACAGTTTTTTTTGGTCACACTTCTCTGTTGCTGTGCCCGACGTTTGGGTCACTCGAGGACTTTTTGGCTTTGTGTCGCTTATCAATACATTAATATCTAATAACTCGAGGCCCAGTTGGGCTCAGACGTCATCACTCCCCTCAATGAGCTGCTGCGCGTTTGGTTATCGATCAGGTGAGGTGCGCGCGTTGTATCGATCTTTTCAAATCATTTTATTCGTTGCAGTTATACGATTATTGAACTTATTAATGATGGTTTCCGGCGGAGATCCAGGCCGCGAAGTTCACGCCACGCTACCTGTCGGGTGAGTTTGTATTTGCGCGTTTTGAATTATTAATTTCCTAATATCTATGTACGTCGTGAATAATTTATGAGACATGTAATAGCGCCAGAATTATCGGCCTTTTCCGAACGCGAAGTAGCGCCGTAAGAGCGTCTGCTTTTTATGTTACTAAAGCTGGGAAACCGCCAAGGGTTTTTGTGAGGGACTGCGCGCAGTTTTCCCATTCAGCCGAATATTAACACCGCGGTCCGCTTAGCTCGTCTTTCTTTCTGCGTTAACAGGAAGCCCCCAACAGTGAGATTTAAGGCCGAAATGGTTTCCCAGGCAGGTAAAATATTCCAAATGAAAGAAGAGCGGACTCCTGATGTCCAGCTTTTGATCACCTGTAAGTACCTGACTCGGTGACGCTGGCCACACAGAAATACGCACGTTATCCTCACCATAAAGAAATAAAGCAAATATTTTTATCCGGTCGTATTTGCGCTCCTTTGCGCTCGTCCTCTTTACCTGGACGCGATTTCAGCAGCAATTTTGCAAGTAGGAGACTTGACCACGCAGCATAAAAATGTATTCCCGCAAATACTCGACATTTCGCAGCCACTGTGTTTTTTGTCGCTTTTCAGACTTAAATGTTGTGCCCACCGCGCAGCAGGGATTTGGTGAAATTCCTCGCTGTTCGGTCGCTTTTACGCGTTTGTGTGGCGCCAGCGTTGCGGTTCATTTAAAGAATAAACGTGCGGTGACTGTTAAAGAAATAAAACGGAGAGGTTGACGCTCAAGGCCCGGACCAGGATGACTGAGGGATCTTTAAGCACTGCGAAGCAGAGTAAACAAGTGTTTTAACTCCGTTGCGTGCGAAGAAGCATCAGTTTGAGGGTTTGAGGCCTTTGTGCGCCGACCGAATGCGTTCGACGTTTGCTTGCTGTGTTTGCTTAACATCTGCCTGCTGGGCACCCCGCAACATGGAGGTACGGCGAGAAACGAGAGGAAGGAGCTCGTTGGCCCTGCAGAAGATCCGGAGGGGAATGAGTCGTTTCCAGCTGGTGTTCCAGAGCAGAATCTCAGCTGAATATTCGCACTGGGGGGGGGTTGCGCTGCACATGCTCTGGTGTCTCCCCCTTAAATCACTGCAGTTTTCTGCATTTTCTACCTCAGGGTAGAAGCTCCTCCGATCCCCACGAAGGCCCTAAAACGGCGACAAGATTCGTTCCCGTATCTAAATCCCAAATCGCTTTAGTTACTTGAGAATTTGATCAAGGAAGATGCGACCTAGTGTCCTCTCTGCGACGTCAGCATGGGCTCCGTGCCGCGCAATCTGGAAGGGGTTTGGACCCAAAACAAGAATAGTTTTCTGAACAAAGAGTGGTGTTTGGTGTAAGGGATTTTCTGGGGATAAGCGGGATTATCTGGAGAGCTTCTCATGTTGCTGGATTCTTTTGCAGTTGTCTTGGGGCGCAGATGATCTCTGGGGTTGGGCTGTGTGGTGAAGGCGCTTCGCAGCGAGGAAATCCACAAAGCCGCACGGTGGCGGCTGCCGAGCGCCCCGGGGTGCGTCAGGTGTGCGGCCGCCGCCACGCTTTCCTGGGGCCTCTTGCTCATTCGTGCCAGACATTACGGGAGTAGAAATAAGGCTGAGCTTCCAGATCGTCAGCGTGAAACGGGCTTCTTCCCTGGGGTGGGAAAGGCACTCTTTTCAGTCGGTTAAGGACGCAGAGAAGAAACCAGCCCTTCTGCACCTGGGACCCCTTGAGCAGGACCTCACTTGCCAGGGAGGATTTTAGGAATGAATGGGTTGCACAAGTGGTCACTCCCCTCTACACCTCAGGGCTGCTGCTTCTGGACAGATCCTGAGAGCTGGACTCCAGTACAGCCGGACGAGCGCAGTCGGTGCTGCAGGGACACAACAGGCTGAGTGTGACGTGGGCATAGTGGTTAAGGCCCTGGAACTTCCTCCAAAGTGACATACAGCTTGGAGTAAACTAAACAGATGAAGATCTTTAGACCCAGACAGAGGATGATCAGAGCTCAGCTTCTATGTTTGATGCCACCATGCTGCTGGCTCACATCCCTCAAGGAGCTGCCTACAGGGGTGACATTCAAACAGCAAATACACAGATAGTCACAGCAGATGGTTTTGGACTCATTTATGCAGCTGTCAGGAGAGGTGATTTTCAGAGAGATGGGTTTGTGAAGGATTCAGGAGCTGTGAGGGACACGGAGAGATCATTACACTACGTCAGGGTGAGAACTTATATACTTTTTTTGATTCCTTGTGAGTGGGCCCCCCCCCCCCCTTGCTTGAGAGACCGATCAGGTCCCGTAGGTATCGGGTGGGCAGATCCACGGACAATTTTAAACTTGATGACATGTTTCACTGCTCCAGTAGAGAAACTGTCTTCTCCAGCGGGTTCAGGAAACTCCAGTTTATTTGCGTTCTTCGACAGTAAATTGAAAAAGAGAGCGGGGGCTTTGAGTAATATTTACCCCCACCTCTTCAAATATCAGCATATCAGGATATCAGCAGGTGTTTGATACCAGGATAACACACCAAAATGAAGGGATTTAAATGGACTTTGTAGGGCAATTAGAAGCGCTTTAGTCGCCTCTTGCATAACCGTCCTAATAAGCAAGATGAAGTCAGGAATAATAATAATAATAATGATAATAATGATAATAATAATAATAATGATCTGTCTTGGGTGATGGTTCGACAGTGAGCATATTATGACTGAGCACAACCAGCAGCTCGTGTGTGTGTGTGTGTGTGTGTGTGTGTGTGTGTGTGTGTGTCTGTCTTTAAAGGGAAAGAAAGGGAGAATATTTAATATTTAGCAAACACCTAAAAACCTGATCTCTTGCTCTCACTCACACACACACCCACACACACAATGTGCCCTAAATCGTCCAGCGGGCGTTGATTTACATGGTAATGGAAAGGACGTGTCGGCTGACGCCCAGCTTATCTAAATGCAGCTGGTTGCAGGTTTGCAGCCCGCGTTCGCTATGCGGTCCGTCACCGTGTTCACGGGTGTGCCGTTTCCTGCATTCCTTCACCTGGCCTTTTCTATAATTTGCAAAGCTGCTTCTTCCCTGTGTGTAAAGGGTTTTAGCAGAGAAATCTACTAGTAAAGACGTCGGCAGCGCCGTCACATTTATTCAGTTAAGCCCCTTAATTGTTAAGGCTTCTCTGAGTTTATGTACTGTTCGCACAACCTACAGAAGATGCTGAGCGGTCCATCATGTGGTCTGGAAAACAGTCACGAACCAAAGTGAAGTTATTGTTTTAAATGTCTTTGTTGGATTTTAACGGAATTAAACTAGAGTGAAATCGTGGTAAAGTGAAATGGCTGTCAGCAGAAAACAGTGATGGAGGGATCTCAAGGTGGTAGGCGGCTGCCAGCTGAAGGATTGCTTTTTACCTTCTAGCTCTGTTTTATTAACATCTTTTGTTTTGTGGTCAGTGGCTCAGAAATTAACATCATTCTTTTAAGTGTGTGTGAGTGCGCGGTTCTGATGTGCTGGTGAGCCAGCAGGGTGTGTCTACAGCGGCAGACAGCGCGTGTGTGTGTTTTGTGGGGGGGGGGGCACATGGCCACCGCGATGGAGGAGAGGCCTGAGGTGTGTGATTAGCATCGGTCTTTGCTGACGTTCCCCTTGCTGGGTACGGCAGGAATATCAAATATGGGTTCGAAAGTGGGATGCGACACCAAATCAGCTCGAGTCTTTGTATGGACTTTCACTGCAAGAGAGAGCGAGCACAGGGGAAGAAGGAGGAACCGTAACCGCGAGTGATTAAAGCTGAATATACGCTACACTTCTACTGATCTATGAATTTGCATTGCAGGAGGGCCCCTGGATGTTGTTGGTTTTAGTCCCAGGAGGACCTCTGCCGTTATACTTCCATTTATGCATTTATCTGCTGTAGCGCAACAACAATTTCCCCATTTATGGAGCAAGGTAATTTTTGCTGGAGTAATTTATGGTTAGTACTGCTGTCGAGGAGACTAGAGAAAGAACCTGAGTTCAGACCTTGGCTTTTCCTTCTTGTGTCTGTTCTATGCTGATTTCATGGTTTTTTTTAAAGCACTTTCTTTTAGATTTGCTTAGCTATTATGGTCATTGTATTGTGTTTTTAATATGCTTTATTTTACCATTTTTACTGTTGACCTGCAAAATTCGTATAAAAGGTGCTCAAAAAGAAGGATGGTACTAAAAATGATTTTTTTTTTGCTGCTACGCCACCTGCTGCCTTTGCTTAACCTGAATTGTGTCAGTAGCACAACGAAATGGATTAATTAATGAATAAAATTGAAAGTCAGTTTTAGGAAACCAGGAAAAGGAATAAAATGTCTGGGCTGTGAACTGTTGGCTGCTCCTGGTACTCGTGGGAGTTTGGCTGGATTCTCTTCTGCCAATCTGGTGGGCTGCCTCTTTACACCATGACCGTCAGTTACGGAGACAGACGCACATTTTTACCCACATAAACAGCTCAGCATTTCCAGGTCGCGATCCCTGACTCACGGGTGAATTTGCAGCCCCCATATCCTGCGGTTTGACCTGGCAACCCACTGACCGCTTCCGGCACCAGATTGCCACATGTTGACCAGATGTGCAGGACTGCTGCGAACAGGAAGGCATCCTCTGGATCCTTCTCTCTGGACCAGAACTCCTTTACCACAGTTGCTGGGTTTATCGCAGGTTTGGGGAGGGATGGCGTCAATCCACCCCCCCAGCATGGCGTGCAGGAGCGCTCGCAGGCAGTGGTGGATGGACCGCGGGGGGGGGCGGTGCCGTGGGCGAGAGCTGAGATTTATACAGCGTTAATTACGCAGGCACGCCACGGTGCTTTCCCCCCAATTATGGCCGCGGTCAGGCTCGGCCAAGGGGATTATGGGAGGAAATGGGGCTGCGAACAGCCTGTGGCGTCGCGCTTTGGTTGCAGTGGGGACGGGAGCCAGAGGCCTGTCACTGGATCTGGCCTCAGGAGGTGATGGCAGGCTGCAAATCAGCGAGGCCCACGAGCAGCGGCAGCTCCCCGGCAAGAGCAGCTGGCGCTCAGCTGCAGGGAACGATTAAGTCTGGGGATGACGCAAAATTCTGGCCCCCTTGAACCCGCGTTTGCTGGGGTCGCGCCAGGACATTAGTTGAGCAGTAAAGAGCACAGGAGGGAGTTTATTAACACGAGCACAATAGCTAACGGTCCACGAGGGTTAGCGGAGTGTGTCACCTGGCACCTCCACGCACCCTGGTGCCCAGCCTGGTTTGAGAGACCCAGCAGAGGATGTGTTTGAATTTTTACTGCTGAATTTTGTCCTGTTGTGATTTGTGCTCCCTGTTTGTCTCGGGTCTACTGTATCGTCATACTTGGCAGGGCTGCGGGTGGTGCCCTTGCTCCTATTGTGCGCTGCCACCCCCAGACCGATTTACATTCCTGGTGAGTGTTGGCGCAGAGCGATTCTGTCTGGCGATGGCAGTGCTTTACCGATGAGACGGATAAGCAGTCTGTCTCCAGCACGCTCACCTCTTTGATTTTTGTCGCACGTATTTGCACGGTGTCTGTCGTGCGCATCATATCGCCGTGTGCGCATTGGTCGTGGTCTCTCCTTGTGTGTTTTTACTCAGTCGTCCTGGTTCCTTCACGCTTTCACATTTCTTAATTCTTCATTATGACTGTGGCCCTGCACCTAAGAAGCTGGCTTTTGCGCAGTCTCACACCGCACTTTGCCTAATCGTACCGCTGGTTTCGCTCCAGATTTTCTCAGTTCAGTCCGATTCAGCTCAGTTCACGTCATTCTTGTAGTTTCAGTTTCATCCGATCGGGTTTGATTGTTTTGTTCAATCTGATCTAATTTGCTTCCGTAAAGTTCAATTCCTGTCAATCCCAATCGGTTTGTTTTAATTTGCGTCCATTTGACAGGGTTCGCTTCTGTTCATTTCGAGCCAGTTTGGTTAATTCAACATTTAGATAATGTTGTCCTCAACTCGACGGACCGGTGAAGTCTCTGCCACCTCACCTCATCCTTCTGCAGCCCGTGTAGCAATCTTCTCACTTCTCTGTGGATCTGCTTATCCACACTTATCGCGGTGTCCCTAGGGGTTGCGGTTTTTCCACATAACAGCTGACCTTCAATTGGCTTTATCATTAGTTCTTCAAGGTGCATTTGGTAGGAGAGGAGACATATTATAAATCAGTTAATAATGTCAAAATGGTTAAATATTAACTGCGTTTGTGCATCTGCAGGTCCATACCCTCTGGTGGGAGCTCCCCCTGTCGGCTGGAGGGTGATGGAGCGAACAAGCGAGAGTCCGCGGCGGAGGGTCAGTCCAGAGCGGCGGCCCAGTAGCCCGGATCTTAGCGGACCCCCGCCAGGGAAAATGGGCCGGCTGGAACTTAACGGGAGCCCCACGGGACAAAGGATCCCTCACAACGGCGCCCCTCTCAGACCCCTTGGAGGTATGACATCCACAGACACGGCGAAGGAAGGTTCAGAGCGCAAATGCTGGAGTGATAACGAAACCTCGTGGGGGGATGGAGTTGGGAGTCCTCGCCATGAGTCTGGCCGCCGGCACGGATGCCGTGTTAATGACGGGTTTCCTTTGAAGTGTGGAAACTCAGTGTGTCTGTTTGAAAACCACAGACCAGCAGCAGGGTGTGGGCCACACACACAGACACGCACGCACGCCGCGTCGCACATGGTTTCCGTAATAGCGGCTCCTTCACAACATGCTACACACACGGTCAGAAATGCACACAGGCGTGCATCTGCGTGCGCACGTGTGTACATACACACACACAGCTTCTTTGACTAAGTGGTAATGCATGTTGAAAGCTGCGTGTGAGTCAAGATTTTGGATTCCGTCTTGTCACCGAGGTTGTCAAGGACTGTAATTGCTCTCCCAGAGTTACTACTCCTTGTGGAATATCTAAGTGCGCTTTTCAGTTTGGTTTTTGTCTTGGAACCTGAACAGTTTGGCGCTTGCAGCTTCTCGCAGCTCTGGACTCTTTCCCTGTGGCTTTTGGAAGCGCTGTTACACAATAGGTCGTGTTATTCATTTGCTTGGGACAATAATATGTCTGTGGACATATTATTGTCCCAAGCAAATGTGGTAGGTGGTAGGTTTGCTGCAAGATCAGGACTGCATCTGCTTAGGGCCATAAAGATCACATCTTCAGCTGCAGATTACTTTCCTCCACATTCATTTGGAGCTATATAATATATATATTTTTGCATAGAATGACTTGTATGGCGAGCAGTTATTTGTGTGCACACTGCATAAATGTGCAGTAACTGGGGTTATGTTGGGTTCTCCAGGGTGGAACAGCAGGTTGCTTCTTTGCTTGATGGTGATAACTGGTTTAATGGAGGTTCTAGTGAAGATTCAAGGGATGAAGGAGGTAGGTGTTTGCAGGAAGTGGAGTCCAGGGTTGAGCGCACAAAAGAAAAAAGATGCAAGTAAAGGCTGAAAAGATACAAGAGAAGCTGAAGGAGGACCAGGGAAAGAAGTGTCCTCGCTGGGTAAAAACCTGGTGCTTTGGCCCAAGTCTTCGGGTTGCGGTTGACACCACAGAACCGCTTTCCATGGGTGACTAAATGGGCAGAAAACCGAGGGGGATCTGCAAGTGGTTCCACACAAGGAAAGGGCAGGTGAGTGGGGGGGGGAGTGTGATGGACATCAACACTACCAGCACCGCAGGCGCAACGTGGTGCCCATGGCCACCTGTTTTTCCTTTGGGGATTCATTTGATCTACTTGGGTTAAATAGAAGGTCTCTGGTCAGTTCTTCTAGAAGCCTTTCATCTGGAGTGGCTCACAACACGGCTTAGCTGACTTGTCCAGTCACACTGCCATAAATCTGAATGCCCAATTCCTGGAGGTACTTCATTAGCACCGTCAAAATTTCAGCACAGAAGCAATTGTTTAGCAAAAGAATTGAGAAAGATCCAATTCTATTTAAAGTTTGGCTTACAGATTCCATTGGTATCACATGAAATAGTTTAGAATTACTGAATTTTAAATTAATCATCTTCAAAAACTTGGTCAGGAAAGCACAGACAAAACCGTACGCACCGTGGAAGTGAGTTGAACGGCAGCGGTCCCACACTCCTTAATGTGATTTACTGAGATTTGAGATGTATATGTAAACACAGGTTTCATTAAAAAAACAGAAGTGTTAAGAAAATGCTACTAAACATACTTGCTACTTGGGTACTAAATTCAGCAATTTATATATCAGCAGAATTTATTTATTTAAATTTGTAATTATTGTCTGTGCTTCACTATGGCCAGCGTGCTTTGCGGTCAGTGCCATCCGCACGTTCAACCACAGAAGCCAATAGCTGTTATATATTAGCAAATTTTTAACATTTTTACTTTTACATCACTACACCTTTCTGAGTGGGTAGCACCGGGTAATTCATCTGATCCATTCCGTTCACCTCCTCAAGGGGAAAATTGGACGTAAGGGTCTTTACCACCTGTGTAAAAGTCAAAGTACAGTAAATTTACAGTTTGTCATTGTTCCCTGTCTCTCTGCTGCTTCCTCTCCTTACAGGTCTGATGATCCCTGTGTTCTGTGTGGTGGAGCAGGTGGACGGGAGCATGGCCACCGACAACGAATGGCGGGAGGAGCACGCCGAGTTCGTGTTGGTGCGCAAGGACATCCTCTTTGCCCAGCTGGTAGAGACGGCCCTGCTGGCCCTCGGTTACTCCCACAGCTCTGCAGCCCAGGCCCAAGGTGAGTCCACAGGAAGCAGGAACATACAGGAAACAGGTTGGGGGGACGGGGGGACGGGGCGGCTGCAGTGTAAAATGGGACGAATCGGTCAACTGACCCAAGATTCTTAGTCAGTTAAACCGAATGGGTTATTTTTCATCTAAAATGAACCTAAAGTCAGTGAAGCAGGTTAACATTTTTTGTCTCTTTATTCAGTTCAGTTTATATTTACAAAGCGCACATCCCATCACAACTTTTATTCACTGTGGTCTACATGAAAGAAATGAGCATGCATTTAGCCCACCTGCTACTGCTTTCATGGGTATTTGTGCCAAATTAAGTGAATGTGGTGGCGCAAACAGACAGAAATGCCTGTTGCCTCTGGCAGCGAAACACATGGCATCTGGGTACGCATGACCATGCAGGTAGAGTAATTTAAAGGGGTTGCAGTTGTCGCTTTGCGGTGAGAAGGTCCCGTTTCCACTGTAGTAGTTCTATTAAGGTCATTACCCTGAATTGCTCCAGTAAAATAACCGTCTCTCCATCCACTACTAAGAACCACATGGTCCAGAGCCCATTCTGGAAGCATAGGGTGGTAGTCAGGATACACCTTGCACAGGCTGGCCATCAGTAAAAATCCCCTGCTGTACAAATGGGGGAATAATTGGAAGCACAAACCCAACGCCAAGTCCCTTGGGACAAAAGCATCAGCTAAATAAAGTGCAGCAATAATATTTGTGTGTATGAGAGAGAGGGGATGCAGTAAGAGCAGCATTGAGACCGAAATGCGCTGCTGTGCACATGGTTGTCATTAAGGGTGAAGACAGTCTGTCTCTCTGGTCCTGCATTTGGTTCACAAAGCTTGAACGTGGCTGACGGGTGGTGACAACAAACACCGATGGGCTGCCCACTGATTTGCTTCAATTCGATCGTTCAAAAAGTGCTTTGTGTTCTAAGCGCAGGGTTTAGTGCAAAAGGCCCCCCGTGTAGCCAGGGAATTTGCCGGAAATTGCAAATTGTTTTTTTTCTAATGTGCCAAATCTAAGTGAAAATATCAGAATTATTTATTCAAAGGACAATTTTGATGCCATGGATGCTAGCATGATGTTGCTGTAACTAAAGCACCTGGACATCAGTCTTGATGTGTTGGGGAAGAAAATGTAATTGAAAATAAATATTTTTCAAAGCGCAGGGAGGAAAGTAAAAGGATACGCTGCAAAGTAAGAGAGAGAACTTTATTTTTATATTTACTTTCACCGACGTAGTTCTCCAAAACAGCACACAATTCGGAGTAAACAAACCGTGATGAAATGGCAGATAAAGAGCTTCAGAAACACACTGGAAGATCAAAGCCCAATTTGCCTGTCTGACACCACCATGTTGTTGGTTCACATCCCTCAAGTAGCTGCCCATGCAAGTGACATTCAAACAGCAAATATGCGGTACACATCCATAATCACAGCAGAGAGTGTTGGACTCATTTATGTAGCTGTCAGGAAGGAAATGGATCTTTGAGAGATGAGTTTGGGAGTGATTCAGTAGCTCTGAGGGACTTGGGGAGCTACAGGGTTTAGTGGCAGAAGAAACATTTACGACAGACAAGAACAACCTGGCTGTTAGATCTTTTCTACTCTGGAAGCACAGGACTTTATGAATCTGTGTCAGATTCACTGCTGCCATTTCAACGTCCTGGCCAGAACTAAGGATTACGGGAGGTCTCTCCGGTCACCCCAAAAAATAACAGAGCAACAAAGCGACTGCCGCATCGAGGCAAAGCCCTCTAAAATAGCGCAGAAAAAAGTGGGAGATTAAGAAAAAGTGTGGATAAGGAGGGTTAATGGGGGAGGCGCGCGACAGTTAGAGAGTTCTGACCCGGGAGAGGAAAGGACGCGGCTCAAAACAAAGCGGCGGCAACGGCCGGGCGTGCATTCCCACACCGACCCGTAAACACACACATGAAACGGGGCGGCCCACGGCGGCCACACCCCGGCCCCCCTCCGCGCCTCTCAAATGAGCGCTTTTTGTTTTTTAAAATAAGCATTTACGTTAAATGAATAATTTCTGGCTTAAATTACACATTTTTCCCCTCTGTGGTTACGACCAAAATTACACAGAGTCCCTGCTATTTTCTCCCTGTTTGAATTGTGTCCTGCATAACTCTCTCCCAGCGGTATTTTTAAACTCTCCCCAGAACACCAAGACTTTTCTTTAATTAGCCCAGCCAGTAATTCACTTGGAGATATTGTTTATTTCAATTATACGGGCTTGAAGGTTTTTCTTGAAGCAGCGTGGACAGATCCTTATATTTAGGTCTGCGATGGTTAGCGACAGTAATAATTTCATGCAAGCGGGCGCTGTTGTCCGCCGCGCTCCTCTCCGGCCGATATGGGTCAGCATGTCAAATGTAATTCGTTCTAGAAAGTCCGTGCGTTCCTTTTTCTACGTAAATATTTGTGCCTTGTAGCTTTAATAGCATTTTCTTGTGCACGTGCGTGTGTGTTTCGTGCCCCTTGGGCGCTTATTGCCTTTCGCTAGAATTAGGGACTACAATAAACCTCGCCTGCATCACCAGTAAGTACAGCTTTGGCTAAATCCTAAATTACACTTTGCGCCAGCAAGACGGCATCGCCGCGCCTCTTGTGTGTCGCGCTAACGTGTCAATAAAAAAGGCTTCCCGTGCTAAGTGTCTTTGGAAGGAAACGTATTTCAGAAGAAAGAAAAGTCAAAAATTCACCGCGTCATGTTTTTAGAAAACGGTAAGCTGCAAGGCCGCCTATTTTTATATCTAAAATTGCCTTTTCACATTAGATCATTTTCCTGGATGAAGGCCGCGGAGCCCGCTGAATTGAAAATATTGCTTGCCAGCTTCCCGAAGCAAAGTCACGCATGATAACAGCACCGATCGCATGTTGGAGAAAACAGAATGAGCACTGATGCAGATATCATAACACTCTTGTCAGAGACTGTCTTTAAAATCCTGTTAATGCCTCAAAACTTTCTGCCGAGCCCCTCCCTCAGGGGCAACCCTGTAAGACCTGGACAGTTTTAATCTCAAGTCTCACCGAGTATCCTGCAGTGTGGGTTGTTCTGCGGGTCAACGTACACGGATTTACGTAAAATATTGACATTTATTCTCATGTTGCTTATTTCCACGGAGCCTTGCAGTTTCCGTAGTCCAGTGCCTGTATACAGTGGTTTAACCATTTATACAAAAGGGTATCTTTGCTTCATGTGTGCCCTGTTCAGGGGCACGGCGGCAGGGATACGGTTTCAGAAGCACGAGGTCTAAGAAGACCAAGTGCTTCAGTGAGATGTTCGGGAACCCTTATCTGATCTCAGGAAGACCTATGAAGAACCCATATAACCATCGGTACTCATTGTATCTCCATAAATCTTTATCAACCACCTGTTTTCTGTCTGGAATGCCATTGCAGTGGATATTCCTGCTCCCACTACCTGGTGCATTGTGGGACAAACCCCGTGGGGGCAGGATAGTTTCCAAGCGAGCCATACCTGTACTTTCCATCACAGATCAGCCCCACACCTCATGGCTGTGAATTTTTCCGTCTCTTAGGAGACATTTTACAACTGCACTCTGTCTTTATTAAACAAATAATGTGCTGTTTAATGGTGGGTATTAATTGGGTTTGACGCAATGCCTAGCCTTGAACCACCTTGTCTGGGCGTGGGGATGACTCCTGCACGTCTTCCCTGCTATAAAATCCTGTTCCTGCCCGTTGCGTTTACGATTAATGACACCTCATCCCAACGGCGGGTCAAGTGCCTTTTCCTTGGCCGATAGAGGATTAATAGATAAGGGTTTATCAGTGTGGGCAAGGAGGTGAAGCACGGGGGTGCAAACCCACACGTCACACATGGGCCACATTCTCATATATGCACGTGTTTACATTCCTGAATCAGGACACACACACACCCTCATTCAGGACCCTCTACTATCTGTGCAGATACACACCCAGCTGCACACGGAAATGGTTTAACAGACAGACAGTGAGGCACCATCACGCCCACAAACATGCCCTGACTCACATGTGCAAACACCTCTTTCTCTGATGAACAGGGTAAAATCTACCCACTGCTGGCTTGGAAGTTACACCGGAGGACCTGGGGCTGCCCTGGTGAAGCGGGAAGTTGCATAGTGGGACTGGGCTGATAGATGGTTGAAGGAATGGCGTTTGTGGCTGATGCTCCACTTTCTCCCCCTTCCCAGGCATCATCAAAGTTGGCCGCTGGAAGCCCTTGCCCATCCGTTGCTTGACAGATGCCCCCGAGGCCACGGTGGCTGACATGTTGCTGGATGTCTATCACATGGTCACCCTACACATTCAACTGCAAAGGTCAGCATGGGGTTAGGATGTCAGGAACTGCATGTTCATCATGTCCAAGTGCAAGAGATCTTCCGTAATCATTCTCCAGTTAATAAGAGTTAACCGTAATACATGCAGTGCTAACTTTTACAGTTACTGCTGTCAGCACATCACTGTGGACCATTGCAGTTGCTATGTTCAGTCAGAAGTGTCAGGGTGGCCTTTTAGCCTCACTAGTGTAGTGGAGATGGTCATTGCTGTGGAACTGACACAAAGCCTCTGTTTCCATGGTATCAGCTTTGCCAGGCTGGAGGACCTGCCATCGGAGCAGTGGAACCACGCCACAGTGCGCAGTGCCCTCAAAGAGCTGCTGAAGGAAATGAACCAGAGCTCACTGGCCAAGGAGTGTCCTCTTTCCCAGGTGCCATAGCAACTTGTACTGGGTACCATACTTCTACAACCATCGTGGGCTTAGATGAAGAAGCAACCTGCTGTCCTTTGTTCCATGCGCTGTAGTGCCCACTGTCCATGCTCCTGTGCATCACAGACACTGACTGGAACCATGATGTTGTCTCCACAAGGCCCAATCAGGTTTTCTATAAATTTCTAGGATTCCTATCAAGCTGCCCGGGCCTCATCCCTAAGAATGTGGCATCATTTAGAAGTGAAGAATGTCCTCTGTAGGACTCAGAATTGTAGCATGTGCAACTCTGGAGATTCTCTTAAAAATAAGGTGTCCCCCAAGGGTGGACCAAACTGAAAGTGAGAGTTGAGGGAGTATAAATGCACGTGTGGAGCACTCATGGTGATATTTGTTTGTATTCTGCGTAACACCGAATGCCATAACATCTTCACCTACGTAGATATAGAACGGCTCTAATTACAGACACTTTGAACCTTTTCCCAGGTCTAATGGCAACCTGGAGAACTCTGTGTGTGTGATAGAGAGAGAGAGAGAGAGAGAGGGGCTAGGTTTACAATGTGCTTATGTCATCTGCTCTCCTCGCTTTTCCTTATACCATCTTTCTCCACCCCACGATTCCCTCCCGCCTCCTCCTCTGCTCGTCTCCTCTCCACCCAGAGCATGATCTCCTCCATCGTAAACAGCTCCTACTATGCCAACGTCTCCAGCTCCAAGTGCCAGGAGTTTGGTCGCTGGTACAAGAAATACAAGAAATCTAAAGGTACGCGTTGGTTCTTCAAAGCCGGTGCGTCCATCTGAACCCACAGTGCCGACTTTGACTCCCTGATCAATCACACATTGATTCATGATCTGCAGCCACTTTGTCATTTAGTGTCAACTTTGCACTTGTTCTGCTTGGACAGCTCACCTCTTCTTTTACACATCTCCAGGCGATTACTTAGAGAAGATGTGGTCAGGACGGGAGAAGTCAGACATCAAAGGTGAGATGCTCTTATCTCACTATCTTTAAAGAATATCACTGTCCATATGTATCTCCTCATTGCTCCCTGACTTTCTCAAATTGATGCAGAAATGGAACTGCAGTTTTCTTCAAAGTGACTTAATGTCTTCAGCTACATGCACTTAGTTACCCATTTACACAGCTAAGAACAACTAGGGCTGAACATCTAAATGCAAAGCACCACAGGAGGAAGTAGGATTTGAATCCAGGTTCTTCCAGTACAAGATGGCACATCTAACTGCTACTCCACCTGCTCTCCCTTAGCACATCCAGCATTCTAAGAGGAAGTTAGCGATAGAGCATCCTTTTCTCACACCAATCATATTTTTAAGTTCAGCCTCGGTTGAAGTTGCAGCTCATAGAGCCCAGTGTTTTCATTTTCCACCAGTGAGTGAATTGAAATGGACAGATGCAGTGGGTCCTATTTTAAGTGCTTTTTCTCTATTAACATGAAGCAACATTTGTGCTGGTTATGTGCTCTCCTGTTCAGTAACTGTTTTTCTCACTGGTTCCCCAATATGACTGCAGTGGAGCGGGATGGCCTGACAGATTTCTGCATACTTGGCCCGCGGCCTCCACCTCACTTAGGAGCTGTGACTCCGCTTGGTCCCCTGGGTGGACTGGGGAAGGGGGAACCGCTGCCTCCCAGCCAGCTGTCACAGCAGCCGTCCCAGCAGCCCCCGGCCCACGGCCCGCTTCAGCACAGTCCACCGCTGCACCCTCAGGTTCCCCTGCTGGCCCCTGGCGGCCTGCTGTCCCCACAGCTCAGCCCCCAGTTAGTTCGTCAGCAGTTGGCTATGGCTCACCTCCTCAACCAGCAGCTGGCCGTCAGTCGCTTGCTGGCCAATCAGCACCAGCCGGGCCTGGGTCAGCCCTTCCTCAGTCCACCACCCATCCCACGGGCTGCCAAAGCCGGCGACTCGGGTGGCATTCCTAATGCCTCAGAGGTCTCACCTGATATCTACCAGCAGGTTCGCGACGAGCTTAAGAGGGCCAGTGTCTCACAGGCTGTATTTGCTCGTGTGGCCTTCAACCGCACTCAGGTACTACTGGTGGGTCCAACTGCTGAGTATTTGTAAGACACAGAGAAAGTGAATCTGTGTCGTATCTGTATGGTTTCCATGTTCCTGGTGGTGGCAGCGTCATAGAGTGGGGATGCTTTTTCTGGTCACAGGGTTGGTAGTCTTTATCAGGTCGGTGGCAATCTTAACAACTGGGCTATTATAGCGTACTTCAGAGTCATGGTGTTCCTTCAGGATGGTGTCATGTTGGTCAGCCCTTTATTATTCAGCAAGACATTGACCTAAAACAGAAATACAGAAAGTGGATATTTTTCTTACTGTATTTCACTCACAATAGCAGGTGAAAGGTCATTTTAGAATTTAATGGGGGCAAACAATGAAATAGCTATCTAAGAAAAGAGTGAAAAGGCTAAATGGAAGGTGTGTGTGTGTGTTGCTGCCTGTCAGGGTCTGCTATCGGAAATCCTGCGGAAAGAGGAGGATCCGCGTTCGGCCTCCCAGTCTCTGCTGGTCAACCTCAAGGCTATGCAGAATTTTCTCAACCTGCCTGAGGCTGACCGCGATCGCATCTACCAGGAGGAGCGTGAGCGCAGCATGAACCCCCAAGGAAGCCTGGTTTCCACCCCAACCGTGAGCGCCTCAGGCTCCCGCATTGCACAGGTGAAAACCCTAAAACAGAAATCCTCTGTAAATTTCTCAGACGTTCATTCCTGTGTGTTGGGACGTGAGAGTAAAGCGCTGCTGATCTTTTTCCCTTCTTACATGCGTCTTTGTCTGTACCTGGTTTATTCTTGTTTTTTCTCTGCTTATGATAATAAGAACTGATTTGCTGTGAAAAAAAAAAAAAAATTTTGGGGTGTTTAAAAAAAATCTTAAGACATAGTGGCCCAAAGCATAATTACAAAAATCATATATAATGCAGTAACAAATATAAAATTACAAACAATTTGATTCCAAACATTTTTTTGAATGTAAGAAAAGGGAGAATATTTACGGGCAAAGTGATTGATATAACAGATGTATGGATTGACCGTCAATTGTAATAAACTGCTGAAATGGTTAAAAGAGTTCTATTGTGAATTGGTGCTATAGGCGGCTCATGGAAGTATTACTGTATATGTTAATAATTAAAATTTTGTCTTCTGTTGCTTAATCAGGGTGTTATGAAAGTTGTGGGATGCTGAGGAGCTCTTGTGTGCTATTTGGCTTGATCTCTGTCTCTCAGTGGTTTTCTCCATGCATCTCTCACTTGTCCTCTGCTCCCTCTTGTCCCCCTTCCCCCCACACCAGCCCAAGCCCCTGGGCCCCAGCCCAGATCCCCCTCTCAAGCTGGACACCCTGGTCAACATCACTTCTGCCATTTACGATGAAATTCAGCAGGAGATGAAGAGGGCCAAAGTATCGCAGGCTCTCTTCGCCAAGGTGGCTGCCAACAAGAGCCAGGTTGGTCTCCGAGAAACAGCTGCCGTATGATGAAGCCGTCATCAAAACGGCTACACCGAAACATCCCGTATGCTATTTTACATGTAAGAGGTCTAAATCAAAACTCTGTAGGATGTTAGTTCTTACTCTACACTGAAGAACCTCAAAACCCACCTCTTTCTAAGCCCCTTACCTTCAAAGTGCGCTGTAGACTTGCCTAAAGATGATCTGTGTTTATCCGTGTTGAACTTCCAATGTGACACTGATGCCGGTCCGAAGTGTGCAAGCGCTTTGTCTGCTGAGAAGTGCAATGATTTGGTGAAAAATGTCTGCCAGATGAATGCGTAAATGCAAATATTGGTTTTGCTATGAAAATTTAGCTGAGAAACTGAATTTTTAAAGCTGAAGCGAGCATTATGTGTGTGCTCACTGTGATAATTCCCCAAAATGGCTTTGACTGCCCGTTTATTGACATATTTTTGGCGAAACACTGTTTTCATGCCCACCCGTGTCCATGAAGCCTGTCTCGCTGGTACTGAAGAACACTGTGAAGCCACATCACACACTGAGTCAAGCGCACGTCAGATGGGAGATGATGTGGCTTTGGTGAGGCTGAACCGATGCTAAACCGATGGCGCTAGGCACCGTCTCCTGGTTCCCATAGCACCTGATGTTGAGCTCTGCGGGGTGATGCTGGACAGGGATTGGGGGGCAGCAGACGGAGAGGCGGCAGGCATTCCCCTGCCACAGGCCGCCCCCCAGTGGAGCAGGGCATCAGAGCAGGGCATCAAAATGCGTCCTTGCTGCCCTGAGTGAACTCCATCATGTGTGGAGCTTCCATCCCCGTTCCCTGTTGTGATTTGCACACACGCACAAGTCGCCTTTGCCTTTTTCAGACTGCAGCTGAAAACTGACAATTCTTCCTCAGTGTTTTTTTTCTTTTTTCTTTTTCAAATCTTTGCTCTCTAATTTTCTTGCAATTTGAGGAGTTTGAGAAAGAGAGGGTCTGTGCGTGCTTGTGGCTTGGGTAATCTGACTTTATGTAAACTTGGGATATTACAAACAGATTTTTTGTGGCAGTTTTCTTGGGGTTTGGGGGGGTGGTGTAAGGGGAGGTGAGGTGTATGAGGGGGTGGAATTGTGTGTGTTTGTGTGTGTGCTGTTACCACATGATGCTGCTGTGATGGTGAGGTCAAACAGTTCATCCCGATTCTTCTGACTTCATTGACCCTCCTGGATTATTGGCGGCCGTATTTTAAATCTGAGGACAGGAGCAGCTGAAATCGCGTCCTTGAGCGAGAATCCTTTGGTATCTACCAGTATCCATTCAGCCTGGCAACATCAGACTGGGTCATACATCTGTGCTTGTATGTCAGTATGGCTGATGGAGGCATAATTCTGTGACTGAGAGAAAGAATTTGTGGTGTCAGGATTTGAGAATCAGAGATGGCTGGAGACTGAGACTGTTGTACTGACAGTACAGTTTACAAATATTTTCGAAGCTGAAGAAACCTGGAGCTCTAAGACCTTGAATGAAGAGTTAGGAAGCTTGAGGAAGAAGTAAGACAATATTGGAAGTTGTATGAAGCCACAGGCAACTGTAGGAGGCTTCAGGATGCTGTAGAAAAACTTAGCAAGCTGATGGAAACTAGAGTAAAATGTGTGGAGAACATTGCAGGAGGAAGATGTAAGACTACAGGAAGCTCCAGGGAGTTATTGGAACCTGGAGAACACTGTGAAGGTGGCAGAAACGGTGTCTATACAGCAGTGGCTGTCAGGGCTTGGTCCTAGAACATTAGTTATTCCATTTTAGCTGTGTTTTGCAGCTCCTTCCAAAGCTGCCAGTCTCTGCTTATCGAGAAGACTTGTGGCAAAACGCTGATGGATTGTCAAGCCATCATTCACCCTTGATTTTCCCTTAGGCTGCTCGACTGGTTCAGCTACTGAGCCTCAAAACAAAGTGTCTACTTTGACATTGCTGGCCACAGAGGAGGTGTTTTGGGGGAGCGACCCTAAATGACCAGTTTGACAGTATTTAAGGATATGAACAGCCAGTACATAGTTCCTTAATCTCAGCTTGTCCAGTAAAATGTTGCTGTGGAACTGTTCAAGTAATAAGAAATAATTGTCACTGCTGGCCTTCATGCTTTCATCATGGAGATGATCTGCAGGTGCTTCTCCACAGTCAGGTCATATCCTCGCTTTCACCATCTCAGGGTTGGCTCTGTGAGCTGCTGCGATGGAAGGAGACCCCCAGTCCAGAGAATCGCACCCTCTGGGACAACCTGTGCACCATCCGGCGCTTCCTGGCTCTGCCCCAAGTGGACCGGGACCTGATCTACGAGGAGGAATCTCGGCACCACCATCACAACGAAAGGCTACACACTGTGCTTCACCTCCCACCTGAGCCACAGGTATGTCAAGGGTCAAAGGTTATGCTGTGTTTAGTGGAATGGACCCACCATGCATGGTCACATAATCTTCCTTGCATGTTATTCATACGTCAGTCAGTTTAAATGAGGTTTAAATTTAGAGTTTTTTTTCCTCAAATTTGTTGAGCCACTGAGCTTTTTTGCTTTCCTCTCCGTATTTGCCAGTTGGCTTATTTAAGAGCAGTTCGTAAGCAAAACGATTTTGTTTGTTTTGACTGTGCCTTCTTTTATTGTCACTCCTCCTAAGCCCAACCAAAAAAAGGCTTTGGGTATATTTCTAGGGTTTTGGTATATTTCTAGGAAGTTGTCAAAGCTGCATCCCCAAACATTTGGTATCATTTAAAAATACAGAATATCTTCTCTGAAGTGCACAGTAACACAAACAGTTTTGCAGACATACTTAAGAAATATGTCCTTGGAGTGGGCAAAAATGAAGAGCTGACAAGTGGGGAGACATAAAAATGAATTGAAAATGAAATTTGACAAATTTATGATCCAATTTCCATAAAACTGAACCTTAAGCAAACGGCAGAGCAAAGCTCACAATAGGATGCAGTAAGCAGCCAGTAAGTGATGTGCAGTTTGTGAGTGGAGAAGTGTCACAGTCAGAAGTGTCCCAGGGGAAACTGGGATGCCCCACAGGCTGCCAATGTGGGGTAGGTAAGTGTGGGGGCATTTGTGTGTGTGTGAGATTGCTGAGCATCTGTGACCACTTCCAGCCCCACCATGTACCCCACTGTGTGCTTTACTGTGGTCTTGAGGTTAAAAGAACCCCCTTGGTGAGAACCCCGCCACCCACCCCTGTGCATACTGAGCTCCTACCGGCTCGTGCCGCAAACCACACAGCTCCCATCTGCTACGCATACACTCAGTCTTTCTGTTACACACACACACACACACGCACACACACACACACACACACACACACACACACACACACACACACACAGTACATATTCAGTCTGTATGTCAGACATTGGCCTTTCAGGTAAGTAGAGTCCTTATCACTCACACGTTCTCCAGGTTTTCCTCCAGGATCTATTTTCGGTGGAACCCAGAACTATGTTAGAAATCACTGGGGTGTGTGTGTGTGTGTGTGGGGGGGGGGCTTTGCCATGTCAAGCCCAGCGAGTGGGGACCTCTTCCCAAGCTCCATTCCTTCAGTCCTTCTTCTCTGTGGCCCGGTGAGGCTTGGATTCAGCAGCAACAAGCGCACTGCTGTTTGACTGTGACTCACCTAGCACAGGTATAAATTATTAAGTTCCCTCTCACCCTCGAATTTGTACATTTTTAGGAGCAAGTGGGACCTGGCAGTCTGGCAGAAAAACCCATTGTTAATAATTTGTGCCCTGTTGTTGTGGAGTCAGACTTGGTGTCACGTGGGGGGGGGGCTTTGGAACGATGCCAAAGGGCGGGCAAACACTCCTTCATCCTCCTCCCCTCTCCCCATCTGTCCTTCACTCATAAACACACTCATACACACATATACATACATGGCAATCATCAGTGCAAACATAAGCATGGTAAAACACGGTGATTCACACATCCTGCAGTAATAGGGGTGGAAAATATGCAACACATCATTAGCAGCGAATCTGTACCACGACTAAATTTGAATTTCGGAGGTAATTACATATTAATCTGTGTTTTAATGCCATATTTCGTCTCTCCCCAAGGATCCGTGCACTGACCAAGTCCCCTTCTCATTGAGGCATGTTTGAGCCGTTCATTTTTTATGTGCTGCTTAAGGATTTTGCTCTGCAGTTTGCTTTAATCTCCGAATAAAAAGTTTTTCTGGGTGTTTTTTAAGAACTGAAGGGAGAGGTTTTGTAAATGTCGAGTGTGAGGTATATAAATTGCTAAAAGTGCACTTTGCAGCTGTGTGCTGCAAATGTCTGCCGGATGTAAACATTTTTTATGGGAATATTTCACAAATTCTCGCATTTCAGGAGAGGCTGTGTGGTGACCCCTGCTATTAATATTTGCTCCTGGTGTTGAAAAAGCGGAGGGGTTCTGGTGGCAGCGGCGGTGTGGAAAAAATGTGCATCTCAGGGTCTGGCTGGGGAGATTTTCTTTTGACAAGTTTGTTGGTTTGTGAGTGAGAAGAGCCAGGTTTTTCTGAGCTCACTGGGCTTGAAAACATAAGTGTGTGTTTGGAAGATCTCTGACGGCACAGAAGAGGCAGAGTTCAGAGGCAGTGGCAATACTTGTGTTTATTGTCACTTGACTTCTCTCTTTCCTATCCTTAAATATATTATTTATTTATTTATTTATTTATTTATTTAGCTTTGATGTACATTTCTGAGTAAACCACAGATGAACATCTTTAGACACAAATTGATTAGAGTTTTGCTTGTGTGTCACACGTCACCGTGTTGCTGGTTCGCAACCCTCAAGCAGCTGCCTATAGGAGTGACATTCAAGCAGCAGATACAGATGATCGCAGCAGTTGGTGTTGGATTCATACAGCTCTCAGGAGGACAGGATGGAAATGGCTCTCGGAGAAATGGGACTGAAACCTTTCTTAAATGCTGGGAGGGATTCGGCAACTCTGAGGGACGCAAGGGAAACTGAACACTTTCAGGTTTGGACCGATTGTGATAGGGACAAGCAGGAGAATAGAGGTGGAAGGGCACATTGTTCTTGGTGGGGTATAGGGAGAAATCGGGTCCATACAGATTAAATGCCTGTTTAAAATGATGTAATCCCGCTAGATTAATTCAAGGTATTAATTCAATTCAATTCAAGGTATTAATTTAATTCAATTCAATTCAATACAGAGCCTGGATAAGGGTTCAACGGCAGGAGGGGCCATTCCCTCTCAGGGCCTCCTGACTGCAGAGCAACTATGACACTGGATGCTGCCTGCAGCGCTGAACTCCTCTTTTTGTGACAAAAACACAGGAAAGCCTTGAAAAGGAAAATTAGACAAAACAGGAAAGAGTGAATGAAACCATAAATCAACACATGTCGTCATAGCGGCGGACCTCCTGCTAACCCCCAGAAGAGAAATTGGGAATAATTGCCACAAGACATCCATATTATTAGAGTTACCCTGTTATTATTGGGGGGAATAAAAATGACTGTTATCTGTGTGTAGGTCCTGTAATTTAAATGTACCGCAGATTTATAGTTTGCATGTGGTCTGAGTCAGCCTGCATCCCACCCTCATCGTAAACCCAGCTCAGATTGATGCACTGCGACGGTCGGACCTGGGTTATACCTTCCAGCTGCACCCCGGATGCATCGCAGGATGCTTCTGTCCAACAGTTGATGTGTCATGTTGTTATAATGTCCATTTTGTGGGAGGCTGGGTGATGTGCTGTCCTCCTGGACATGGAATTCCATGAATAGCTGCTGGCTGTGGGGTCACCTGAGCTGAAGGTGTGGTAGAGGGGCTGCCACTGGGCTGTATAGCTGGATGCAACTCAGGGATGAATATTTGCTGAAAACTTTATCTGTAGCCTTGTAGACCCTGAGGACACATGAGAGAATGGTGGAGAAGATCTTTCTTTGTAACATGTGCTTCTGTTCCCATCAGACACTGACTAGACAGCCATCCCAGCCCCTGAAGGACCCCTCTTCCATACACGAGGACCCTATACTTGTGCCCCCGTCCAATTCAGGGAGCAAGGAAGGAGGCTCAACGGGAGGGAATGGGGCGAAGAAGCCCCGTCTGCGGACCAAGATCTCCCTGGAGTCGCTGGGCATCCTGCAGAGCTTCATCCAGGATGTGGGCTTGTATCCTGACCAGGAAGCCATCCAGACACTGTCTGCCCAGCTGGATCTGCCCAAGCACACCATAGTGAAGTTCTTCCAGAACCAGCGCTACCATGTGAAGCACCATGGGCGACTGAAAGAGCACGGTAGCGGCGGTGGCAGTGTGGACATCTCAGATTACCGCGACGATGAGCTGCTTTCAGGGTCCGAGGATGCAGAGTCTAGCGAGGACGGGGGTGGCCAAGAGGAGCGCTACGGACAAGAGCCTCTAGGTACGGCGTCTGGCCCCCTGGAGCTCAAGGACAGGGCACACATTCCGGCCTCAAGCCCGAACTCCCTACCCTCCTCAAGCACCTCTCCCAGCTTGCGGGATGCTGGTGAGCACCAGAGATAATTTTGCTGGAGCAGGAAGGGGACCCGGGTTTTACTGTTCCAGAACCCAAAAGCAGACATGGGGATTGGGATTGAGAGGTAGGGTATGAACTGTTGCGAAAAGACCGAAGGAAGAGCGGTGTGAGGAGGGAGGGGAACTTGTATCCCAGAAGCTTGGAGAGGTGGAGGACATCATGGGATGAACAGAAGCTAAGATAGTGTAGGATGGATTGAGTGAATATAGAGACATAAAGAAGGGCAGAGTATACACAGACCACATTAGTGCCAGAGATCCTCTGAGAGGAATGGCTGCTTTTCAGGAAGAAGAGATCTACAAGAAAGATGACTCAGTCAGTACTGTTCCCACAGAGCACGTAGTTCTGACTTCCTTCCTTTCACCCTTGGATTTCTTCTGGCACTTTCTCTACGTCAGTTAGTCCCCAAGGACTTGCTGCTTCCTTGCTTGTGATGTGACTGGACATGGATGGAAGGACTGCAAGGCCTCTTCTGTGGAGAGCAGATCAACAGGGGAACCCAGGAGCTCCTCCTGGCTGCAGACCCCCCATGTTGAGATGATACTCCTTTCTTGAAGTTGTTTCTGGATCATGATCAATATTTATTTCTTTCGGTGCGGAGCTGGGAGTAGGTTATCAAAGGTCATGCTTGCCCTTCTGAGTTTGTGTTCATTATGGCAGTTTAAGACATTAGAATATGCTTTACATATCTCAACCCCCAGTTCTTAAATGGTGGAAATCGCCATCTTCACTTCCCTCCATCCACCTATCTGGAGACCTTTGTTCCGTAGCATGTGAGAGCTCCTCTCTGACAAGGAGCTCATGTTCTGCGCTTTAAATAGGTCCAGGGTGATACAGAAGCAGCTGGTGGTATTCGCTCTCTGACACCGAGCTGCAAAGAACGTAAAAGTCAGACAATGCCTTATGCTTACCAATTCCTTTTGGAACATTTGATCTCCTGCAGCAGTTTGCGCTTAACCTAACTTTGCTATCTTTGCACTTTCATGGTAAGGGAAGAGCAGGTATCTAAGAAGGACATGATATCAGGACTTGGAGAACCACAGAAGACCCAAACTGGGGACCAAAATGGATGTGGAATTCGGGTTATAGGCTCTGAAGGGGGTTATACCTCTCCTGCGGTTTACCGTGCGCAGCGTATGCTCCAAAATGGCAAAAAGCAAAATGCAAGCGCAGCGGTGCACACTTGAAGATTTGATGCTGTGCCTGTTTGCCTGGTATGAAAGACCTCAGTTGCGAGGGGTTCTGCTGTGTGTTTTGTGGGGGTTTTCTTCTCCCACTAGTGCTCAGACCCTCCCGCTCGACCACCAAACGCACCCCGCTCACTCCGAAACCCTATTTATTGCTCCTTCTCCATGGGTATTAGTGCTTTTGCTGACCGTGTTCTTGTTATTGTGATCAGTGTTGTACGTTACGCCTTTTCCGCTTCTCAGGCCGCTACTGGTTTTCAGCAAGTGGCGTTTCCTCTAAGAAATATAAGGTGAAACTGCCAGAATTAGAGGCGAAAAGAAGTTACTGAAATCATGAAATCTCAGTATTATAGCGCATCATCTGTCATAGTTTGCTCTTCCAAGGAACAGAACTAGAAGAAGAAATAATTCAAACATAAATAAAATAACATGGATCCACATTTTACTGCCTGGAAGAAAGAGTGCGTGCCAATGTTATGCATTTGATTAGTAGATACTTTTCCCTAAAGCAATATGCATCATTTCTAAGGTTAAATTTGAAAGAGATAAATTTAGCTTTATTTGGTGGACATTTTTACTGTCTCAGTTTTAGTAACTTATTGTTCTCAAGGGTACTACAGCAGACCCCAAGCAGGCAAATCTTTCGCGGTTCCGGCTTCTCGACCGCCGGTCTGGAAGCCGAAACGCGCGTGAATGATTTTAGGTCCGTTTCTGCAGTTGGTGATGACCTGACGGAGTTGGGGTTCTGCATGGAATAATAATATTAACTGTTAGGTTTCTGTATTTGTTAAAGTAAATCTAACCTCACTTTATAACATAGGTCACCTTTCAGAATGAGGGTGGTGGCACTTTACTGTGGTTTACCATATATGTGTAGATGCCCAGTCTAATGCTTTAAAAGACACTATCATTTTGTCTAAAAATTCAGCAGATGCAGTTTTATTTTTGAAATGCAATCATAGTCTTTGTAAGGCAGTTCAGTGATAGGCTGGTCTGCAGTAAAATGCCAGAAACCATTGTGGTTGGCAAATGCAGAATATAAATAGTGTCGAGACTACAGAGAATCTGACACGTGTGACTCCAGATCTAATGGTGACTGTTTACTGACAACAAACCTGTACAAACTTTTACTTTTATGGTCTTGGGCTTTAACAAGTTTTTAGCATTAAATGAAAATATGTGGGATTTCAGGGAGTTTAAAGTAGAAAAGAACCGTATACATAAATACACACACACACACACACACACACACACACACACATTTTTCTCTATGGCTGGAATTTAATTCCTACGCTCATGGCTTTTCAAAATTGACATCTGAGCCTCATTTCATTATTATTATTATTATTATTATTATTATTATTATTTCCCTTATTGTGTTGTCACTGTGCCTCAGGTAGCAGTGTTTATTGATCCCACTGAACTGGAAGCACTTATGGAGTTTTCACTGCATCTGCAAGAAGATTTCTCTGTCTTTCCTCTGAGGAAAGGCCCAAAATGCGCATCCTTACTCTCTCTGTGCCTGGCAGGGAAAAAGCGTCATACTTTTCTCTAAAAGAGTACGAATGCTAATGCTCTTAAATCATTTTGGTCATTGGTGTTCATCACAATAATCATCCAGTCTGCCATACGTCATTTCCAATGTGAAAAAGGACATCTCTTATCCATGAACGTCTGCCAACTTCGTTTTCACCAAGTGACAATTTTTTTTTAACTTATAATCATTTTTAGTTTCCTAGAAGCAGTTTGTTTTCCTTTTCATGTTTCCTATTGTTGTTTTAATAAAATTCACCAAATGAACAGAATGCAGCGCTGTTGTCATCCTTTTTGTGCACAAGTTACCGGTCCAACCATGATCGTTGTGTCAAAATGTTTAATTATCCCGAAATACTTTAAAATACATCCCATAGAGGTGACGAAAGATGCACATTTAATCCCCAAAACAAGAATCCTTTGTTCTTTAGCCTTTTTTGCTTAACTTTTCAGTTGTCGTGTAGGTTGGCCGCCTCCTGCACGTTCAGAGTGCGGGCGGCGTCACCCAGGCACTAAACAGGTCTAAGGATGACCGCCTCACAGGAGCTGCTGAGTGGGCCCGCACCAGACTGTGTCCCATTAACCAAGTTTGCTTACAGCGGGCCCCCCTTCACCAGTCGATCGCCGAGCGTCTCCTTCCATGCGTAATTGAGTGCGTTTAATCATTTCCTTACGTCAGTCTGTCACTCGCCGGCGCTGCATGAGATCGAGACCTTTCCAGCTCGCCGTCTTGTCCCGCCTCCTCTCCCAGCCGCTTCCCCAGCAAACATCCTCTGTTTACAATTATCGCGCCGCAAACGGCCGCAAGCCGCTGGGATCCCGTTCCCCCATCTGGCCACTGGGCTGGGGTGGGTGAGACCCCCGTCCTGGGTGGCATCCCACACCTCCGCCCTGCTTGCTGTCTGCTCCTGCCGTGCAGACATCCCGGTCCACTTTGCACCGCCGTGTTTGTACCAGCGTGCTGGCTTAGCTGAAATTTTCCAAATTTTAACCCCATATCCATTACCTTTCTCTGCCTTGGCTTTCTACCTTCCCAGATACTTAGTTACTTTGGGACTCCTGCTGCCATTCCAGTGCTGCCACAAGCAGCTCGGAAACTTCCAGACTTCACGGGGTGGCGGATGGCTCCAATCCCGATGTCAGATTTGATACATATTATTGTATTTGGACTTTGGTGAATAAACACAGAGACCTTCTGTTAAAAATAAGGGGTTTCCCATGGTGCGTCTCAGTGCTGGGCTAATGCTAACCACAATGGCTTTCCTGGAAACAATGTTCTGCAATTGACTTACTTTGAAAATCAGAAACGAAGGCCTTTTGTAAACATTCATCTCATCCGCACAATCACACCATTGTGCAACACTGACAGTCCAATGTACTACGTTTTGTTTTTTCTTCATATCACAGGGATTCTCAAAACCCGATGGATCGCAAAGTGACGCAAACCCACCTCACCTTTTCCGAATGGTTTCCCTTTGCTGCCGAGCAAATTGCTTAAACCGAACGGGCAAGCGACCTCTACACTACGAATGAATAAATTCATGGCTGAGGAAAAATATTTCACCTTGCATTTTGGTGATGGATTGGGAAGTTCTGATCTGTAAAAATAAAGAATATGGCCGTGCAAAAACACCGAGGCCGTCTTCGATCCCGAAGCTCATTAAACAGAAAGTCCCTGCGAGCGCCGCTGTACCTCGTGTTTAGCGTTGACCGTTTTGGCCATAAAATTCAGGTATCCGATGTTCTCCACATACCAAACTCCTTTGGCGCACATGGCTGTGACCCCAGAAAGCATAATGGCTGTTAAATCAAATTTCGTCAAATTTCATCTTTTTTTTGCTACTTAAATGTGTGTATCTTCGAGCGCCCTGATGACATTGCATGGGTAAAGAAGAAATCCAAAATGGTGCTGTAGTTCCAAAAAATTTGCACGGCCGTTTCCTCAATTACATTACATGGTTGGCTGATTTTAAGTGCTGATTCTCCACTTTGGATGAAAAGTCTTTGGTAAAGGATTTTGCTGAGCTTTATGACATCTATATAAACAAACTAAAGCAGCTTTACTGCTCCATCACGCTATAGAAAATTATGAGCACCTTGGATCCCCTCTGCAGAAGTGCAAAGTTCACCATGACAAGTCAAATAAAATCAAATCATGGTACCGGGACTCCAAACCAGGATGGAAGTTCTCAGATGTTCTCCTGTACCAAGCGTAAAGCTTCTAATAAAGCAGGGGTGCTGGTGTTGGGAGTTTCTGTGTGTTTTGTCTTCAATTTACGCCCGTGGATTTGACGATGGTCCTCGGGTGGCAAATGGTCACCAGCACGACTGCTGTTTTAAGTTATATATTAAGTTATAATGCTGTTTTACAAGTGTTCCCCTGCCATGCAAAGGTAATTCATTCCCGAAAAATTCCCATGCAAGCTCAATTGTCATAAACTGAAAACTTAACTACCATTCATTTAAATGGTAAAACTAAACTAGCGAACACGGAGTAATGGAGGTGCAGGACTTCACGTGGCACAGCCCCAACTGTAACTGCAACGAAGAGTGCGGGGTGGCTTTGGTCTCGCACCGTTCGCTACCGCAAGAGGCCTGCAGCGTTCAACTTTAGTCAGTCAGAACCTCCTCAGTCCTTGTGAAAGACCACATTCTCAGCGCTGTAGGTCAGCATCAGACTTTTCTTGATCTCCCGATTGTAAGAAAAAAATGTGGCATCTATGAAACTGTTTGAAAACAGTCATGGATCTTTCTGTTTGAAAGCTCAAATTGCCAGTCAGAGAAGACCTTTAGATCCACAAGAGTGAGGCCATGCTTTTGGCTTTTTGCTGTTATTCTACAGTTCTGGACTGTCGGAAAGCCCATCATGTTCAACGCTTGAGGAATGGAGCTGTGCGTCCCTGAACTTCAGCAGAAGACTTGCGATCAGAACTGGGCACTGCAGCAATGGGTTTATGGACATGTTGACATCTCTTCTCAACAATCATCTGTTCGACCTGCTGAAGTCAGGCAAACGTTTCAGAAGTATTATAGCCAGAACAGAGAGACTCAGGAGGAGCTTCTATCCACAGGCCATAGGACTTCTGAACCCAGGCATGCCATCACAATCCTTGCAAACCAGGGTCTACAATACCCATTGACCGCTCCCCTCACTGTCACTGTCCCCATACTGCAACTTAAGGTCTTATTTATTTATTTATTTATTTATCACTTATTTATTTATCACTTATTTATCTATTTGTGTTTGTTGACTTCTTGAAAATGTTTGGTTGTTTTTGTTGTCATTTGTTCTACTCATTGGAATGGAACCACACACAGCCTCCTGAATCAGGGCATATTTCGCTACATGGTACTGTATACTCGGTAACCATGTATGTGACAAATAAATTCTTTTGATCTTTTGATCTTTGATGTTGTCCTCTGGATTTCCCTCTTGACTTGCACAGGGATTACAATCCTTTCAGACAACATCCCAGGATGCAAACACACCTCATGTAAAATTTGAAATTCCTCAGCCATTGCTTCCATGTTTATTTTTGCAGTAGGAACCAAGTTTGTAATTGTCACCTTTGAACCAAACCTGACCTCAATTTTTATGTTTTTGCTACTGGGGTTGCATTGTGTTTTTTAAGAGTTCTGTTATATTAGGCTATTAATGAGCAACTAAGATCAACAACTCCATTATTTATTGACTACTAAGAAAATACTGGCAACCAAAAGGTATTCGAATCTTGCAAATGAAGGTCTGTGTTCATCCTCTCTTGGCAGGGACTGTACATTCATGCTTATTTAGCAATGATTTCTCCTAAGTGGCTTAGAACCAATATAGACTGCTGGTTCATTCTGATCAATTTAGGGTAAGTACCTTGATCAAGGGTATTAGAGCAGGAGATGGGACTCAAACCTGGGTCATTTGACTGTAAGGCAGCAGTCCTAACCCCCATGCTGCTCCTCATTTCAGCATCGCTTGTCATTTGTTCCTCAATCCACCGCAGCTCTGGACTCCTCATAAGTATCTGAATGAGTGCAGAGCCCTTGCTGAAGTATGAGGTTGCTCGATTGCTGGGTTCTTCTCCTTAAAATCAAACACAACACTTTTCTTTGGAACGGAGGACACTGCTTTGGTTGCCAGTGCCTTCATTTGGAAGCCTAAACCAAGTTCAGTTATTTGAGAATAAGTTATAGAGCTAGGAAGATCTCCCGCTGCAGATGTTTGAACACGTACACAGGCGCACTTTCAGTTTTAAAGTTACACGCGCGCACACACACACACACACACACACACACACACACACACACACACACACACAAAGCATATCCAATATTTATCAGCAAGCTGTCACACACGGCTGTGGATGTGGACAGTTTAACAGCCGACTGAGCCTCTCAGTCCTCCATAACCCAGTTCAGCAATAACCAAGAAACCAGAGAAGCTGGGAACAGATCATGCGAAACAGGGTGGACAGAAGGTAAGAAAGAAAGAACTGAAGGAATGAGTAGCATAAGATACTTGATGGAATGTGAAGTGAACAAAGGATGAGGAACAGGAACGGGTACTGCAGCAATCTTGAAACTGCTCTTGTACCCTTGACAAAAGGTATTTCGCCTGCACCAACTATGCTTTCTGCACATAGAACCTGTCATCACAATGGATGAGAAGCTGCCACACTCAGATTTCACAACCTTCCACATTAATGAGTATTCTGGTCTCCACATGAAGGCATGGGTTTTAATCCCACTGCTAACACCATTCAGGCAGCTGGTAGTGTAGCGTTCAGAGCCATCAGGACACAGCCGTGTCAAATCCCACTTCCTGCTGTACTACCCTCAACCTAGTGACTTCCCCTTACTTTACGCAGTAATAGTTACCCTGCTGCATACATGGATAAGTCAGTGATACAGTCATACAGGACAGCTTTGAAAAAATCCCCATGAAAATTATCAGCTGAAAAGCTGTTTTTCTGTTTATTGTTTCTTTATTCTCACATTTCGGTTTGGTGATTTTGATATTTTAATGATGTATGAAAGCAGTACAGCAAGTGCGCAACCCGACTGTCATGTAAAAAGTACAGAACTGTACCCCACCTGTTGAGGCAAATTTACCCACAACTATGCCAAGTGCAGTTTTCTGGTCAGTTTGTAGATGGTGGTGATCCCTTTAATAGCCTAACTCAATGTAAATGAAAGATTTGGGAATTGCCTCCAACAGTCACAGCCGCACGAGTACAAATCTGCCTTTTGCTTCATGCCGTGCCAGTCCTCCCGTAGCTTTTGTGTCATGATGACGGAGTAATTTCAGAAGCCAGCCTCCCATCCCTGGTTGCTTCAAGCAGTTTAATGGCTGATGTGTGATGTTCTTTCTGGAGTTGCCTGTACAATGAAAGCAACCTGGACAAAGTTTAAGGAAGTGGTCAAGAAGTGTACAAACCCACACTGCACGTAAAAAAAAAAAGGTAGCAGGTGCTGTTGGGCTTAGTGTTGCTGCCTTGCAGTTGAAGGACATGAGTTTGAATCCCGCCTCCTACTGAATTAATGTGGTAGAAATCACCCATTTGTATACTAGTCAAGTACACTAGTATACAAATGAAATAATGTGAGTTCCATTAGAAAACAGCACTGGATTAATTTATAAACAGTAATATAAACAATAAATCAAGGCAGTAAATAAGTTTTTTTTGCAAAAATGTATTTAAATAACTGAGTTCATATGGTTTATCTGTTTTGCTGTATCAGATGCTTGTGTATGAGACCTTATGACCTCAGTAGCTGGTTTATGTACATCTGACCAGCAGTCATTTGGTTCCCCTTTCTCCTCGGACGTCTCGGGGTGTGAATCTGTGGCTCGTCGAAGCGCCGCGTCGAAGGGCAGACCTGAACGCCCGGGGGGAGTTCTGGGTGGCCCCCAGGGTCCCAGCCCACTGGCAGCCCACACAACTGTTAACAATTATGGTGAGGAGTGGCTGGACTGCCCCCATCAAGGGCCGGCCTGTTTATAATGTAATCGGACGAAACGTCCAAACAGTCGCGTTCTGAGAGAAACAAGATGCGTCCGTCAGATGAAAACGAGACCGCCGGCTGGGCCCAATGTGAGCGCTGGCCCGCCGGGCGCCGGGGAGACACACCTTCGGTCCTGGGGCAGGTAGAAGAAAAACGCTTTCCCCCCATTTAAATGTTTTGCTGCATTTTATTTATTTAGCACCCTGGATCTGTCAGGCCGCTTGGGTGCTCCGGGAATTTTAAGTGTTGAGTTTGGAATTAATTATACAAGCTTTTTTGCAAAGAAAGTAGAAAATATGGGCTCCATTTCTTGCCGCCCCCATCCCCTGCCCAAGCCTGTGCCACATTCACATCTGTGCAATACATAAATAAACACAACTGGCCTGATTAAGATGTATGAGCTGTGAGGCTCAGCCATGTTAAAATAATAATACAAGGAATCAAGTGCGTCGCTGCCGTTAGCGCCGTCGCTAAAAGCCAGGCGGGAAGGGAGCCGCTGCGGCATCTTGCCGAGGGAGGGATGAGCAGCTGAGTAATGAATTCTATTGTGGGCACGAAACACGGTGTTAATGCAACCGTTCGATTCAGAAACTGAGTTTGTGCCGACTTTCAGTCACTTTGAAATCCTATTTAAGTACAGCATGTGCACTGCTTGTGCTGACATTGGTGATATTTATGGTTCTTCTTTTCAACCGAAAGAGGACGATGGCGGCACGGTTGCCGTAAGGTAGCCTCAGTATGCCTGCGTTCCTGGATTCTGCCACCATAGTGACCATATTTGTATACTTAATCCCTCAGAGTTTCTTTTCCATCTGAGCAAAAGCACGATGGCCGTGGACAGGCTGGCGGAACCGGAGGCTTATCGCTGCTGTACAGTTGCTTCTGTAAGATCGGGACAGGACAGGACAGGACTGATCTGGGCTCCCGCTATCCCACGATGCATTGCAGTCTGGCCACCCGCACAGTGATTAAAACACAGAGGAAGCCGGTGCTGAGGCCAGCCGCTCTGAAGCCTAAGTGCCACTTAGACCATCTGCCTGAGCTCCCTAAGTGGATAAATACAGTGTGGTCTTTATGGCTGCTGGTCTGAGGTACGAGGACAGCGCTGAGCCTCAGAACACTGAGGGGGGTGCCAGGGTGCTGCTGGTGACCCCAACAAAGATTAATGGGGGCAGCAGATTGTACAGCTGTTAGGGCTGCCATCTCGGACTCACCAGACACGGGCTTGAATCCTGCTGTGGTACCCTTGAGCGTGGTACTTACCTTGAATCGAAACAGTACGTTTGAGAGATAAGGAATAGCGTGCGATTAAATCATATCAGTTATCCTGGTGGCCAGCATGGGGCCACCTGCTCAGTGATGCTGTAGTTACATGCGTTCATTTACCCATTTACGCGGCAGGACAATATTTACTGGATCAAGAACCTTGACCCATAGCACTACAGTAGGAGATGGGGCTCAAACCCAGGTGCTTAGACTGCCAGGATGGTGGTTCAAACGGTACCCCTGCTCAGAAAATGCATTCAGAGCTTTCAGGATGAAAACCCAATTGTCAAACAAACAAACAAGAAAATGCAGGTGATTAAAATGTGAATAGTTTGACTGTAAGATTCACAAGTACATTTGATACAAATGGGTTATAGTCCAGTCCAATTGATCGTGTCTACAGAAATGGAGAGGCTTTAACTTTTTGTATAAAAATTTGCATTGAATGCCTTGTGTAGTGCAATTAATTTGTTTGCCTCTTTTGCCCAGAAAGTTCAGCTCAGGCTGAAACCCAAGGATTTCCTACAGAAGGCTGGGATGTGGAGACGGTGAATCTGTCACTCAGTGTGTGTTCTGTGTCCTCAGGTGTGAACAAGAGCAGCCCCCGTGTGAGCTGTGTGTCAATCATTTACCCAGCTGGGACCTGGCGGCCAGAGGTGCGACCGCCGCATGCATACTGCCGCCTAGCAGGGGTTGGACATGTGCAGCAGGACAGACCACTCACACTGGTCTTACTTTTACACGCGCACACACACACACACACACACACACCCTCGCACTGATGATGATCAAGGCCCGCCGCCCAAGGATGAGGCCATCGGGGGCAATAAAAGCAGGAAGAACCCAGCCATTAGTGCCGCTCTGGGTTAATGATGAGCAGGAGGACAAGACAGCCGTAACACTGAGCTCCATTGCCCTTTGGACTTCACGAGGTGCCATCAAGGTAATTCTAGGTTGTAAATATCTCTCTTTACACCTGCGCCCTGAAGACGGACACAGATTCAGACAAAAAACACCTGGTTTGGGCGTAAGCGGTGTGTATTTTCATTTCTGTATTTGTCCACATCATCTGTGAGTGTAGCAGTTTGTCTAAGTGTATCTTTTTTGATAAACCAGTAGAGATTCTCATGCTTCACCCCTTCTTGCCTCACTCTTTTGGGTTCCTGTAGCTGCCCATAAAGTTCAACACTCTGGTTACAGCAAACAAGATGGTCAGTGGATCTGCACCCCATTAGCAACAGGACCCGGTCGCTCCTAAATCCCAGAAACATCCATATGGACACTCCAGGGTCCCCAAAAAACTAAACTCTCTCAGTTTCCATTTTTGGATCCAATGTGGTGGAATGAGCGCCCTATAAACCCATCTCTCTGAAAGCCATTTCCTTCTGGACCTCCTGACATTTATATAAATGAATTGAACACCATCTGCTGTGATTATCTGTGCGCTTGCTGTTTGAATGTCACTCGTCCAGGCAGATGCTTGAGGGATGCGAACCAGCAACATGGTGGTGTCAGACACACAGGGCGTGTAAAGCGCTTCATCTGCTGTTCATGCGCTTCCGTACACTCCGAATCGTACGCCACCTTGGAGAAAATCGTCAGCTGAATGAATAAACGTAAAGGGACCGCCAAAAACTCTGCTGAATTCCTCCATGTCTTGCAGACCTTAGGAGTCCAGTGGCTGCATAAAGCAGAGGCAGAAGTGGGAACAAAGGACTCCTGGCGTCGGAGGGAAACTCAGCTGAGTCACCAGACCCTTGTTAGAAACTGAGAAATAACATTTTTCCAATATCAAAACACCCAACCAGAACGGAAAGTACTGTACATGAAAATACCACGTTTTTTAAACCGATGATTCAAACTGTTATGGAAGCCTCCAAATAGTCAACTGATCCGGCCTCATCTATTCCTTTGTTAACATTTAACTTCTGACTTCTAACGTGCGCCTGTTTATGCTGCCGGAGGACGGTGGTCTGTCTCCATGGACTGCTGAAGGTATGAAGGGAGGCTCCACCCTCCTGACCCCCTTCAGAACCTCCGGTGGACCACACGGTCAGAAACACTCCGGTCGGTCATGGATGGAGTCCTCCCCGCAGTCCCACTTCACAGCGACAGCACCAGGGACCCCCCAGGACAACAATAGCAGAGCAGTATTAACAAACAGTGGGGCCCCCCACAATGACAAGCAGTGACTCACTTGTGGTGTTGATGTTTTCCAGTCCGTCATTCAAAAGCTTCCCCTTGGAACCCCGACTAATCACTGTGGTCTGGATGAAACACAATCAGTCCAGAGAATAAAGTCCAACCCAAGATGCTCTGGGCCATATCGAGAGTTCAGGTCATTTCCATACCCCCTGGCAAAGTTTCTATTTAATATCACGAATGGTAAAATTCTAGAACTTTGGACACAAAACATATGCAGCTGAGTGTAAAAATTCAACATCTAATTGTTACTGAACACCACAGTCATCTTGTGACTCCACAGAAATACAAGGAGCGCTGGTGAAGGTCTTCTGACCAAAACGCCCCAGGGTATTTTTATCACAAAAACTCCTTGTGGGTGTTTCGCATTCTGACCGTCTCTGAGTATTTATACACCAAACACACACAAACAACAGAGGGACTCGCTTATATATGTACACACACAAGTGATTTCCACACATATAACTTGCATAAAGAGTCCTAGACACACACACACACACACACACACTTCTAATGATCTGTTATGACTCCTGGTGTGGTGCGGGTTTGTGCCTGGCCAAGTTCATGCCCCTGGTTGTGGTCGGCATGACAACGGTGCCCAGCACGCACATGCCGGCCGTCCCGCCCGCCATCACGCCTGCGTGAGTGCTACGCACCACTCCGCCCTGTTCTTAATGCCTCGTTTCTGCCTTCACTCCTAAGGACCTTTGGCTGCAGCGTTTGGTGACTGCAGTGTTGGGTGGCACCTCTCATTTATTAACCCCCAGGGCAGATGTGCGCTCGGACTCCTTCTGCGGGCGCGTTACTGTATAACAGGTGTGGATGTGGGCTGCCAGGCCAGTGGCTGCACTCCGCAGCTCCTGCAAGGGATGCTACTGGCTAACAGATCCCTGCTTTGCCCTGCTGATGGAGCGCATGTCTACTGGCTGGTCATCCAGGCTTGCAATGGTGGGGCAACATCTCCTCCAAGGTTAAAGTGAAGTACGAACCTGCACCAAAAGCCACTTGACTGGTGTGTATATAAATGGAACTTATAACCCACCCAGAGTTTTATTTCTGTCGAGTCATCAAACCTCTGCAGCCGACCCAAAATGCCAGTGCACAAACTGTGTTTGACCTGCCAAAGAGTTCCCATGCCTCTCCTCTCCTTGCCTCTCTTTACTGGCTTCCTCTGGTTGCCCATTCATCATGGTTCAGCGCTCTGCTTAAGGCCTGGAGGGAAGTTAGCGTGCCTGCATGCCACACCTATGGGATCTGATCACTCCCAACAGCACAGCAAGAGAGTGTCTCTCCTCCACCTCTGGCAACTTGGTGGTCCAACTCACAAGGGGTCCATATCTGAAAGTCTGTGGATTCTTAGTTTTGGTTCTGAGGTTATGAAACGAGCCTGGCTCTGCCCCTCAGAGCTGCTGAAACCTTCAAGAAGAATCTCGAAATTAATTGTTTTTTGGACTAGACTCACTTCAGCTGGTACTTTCGTCTTCTGCCACACTGTGTTGTATGCTGTGTGGGAGAAAAGCATCTGCCAAATATAAATCCCGACGCCACATACACATTCCGATACAGGTTGGATTTGTGATTAGGCAATCGGTAAAAGTAATAAATGAGCACTGGTTTTGAGTGAGCAAAACCGCTGAAACAAATACCTACTTTAGCATCGCTATCAAGTTTTCCTCCTCCATTACAAGTGAGTTTCAGGACTTTCGAAAGCCCACTGGCACTTTTTTATTTGACACAGTCTGACATTTCCAGGTTCCAGCACATCACTAAAACCAAAGGTTTCCTATGACAGAAGAGAACATTTGACACTGATGCGGGCTCCAGAGGACCGCCCCTGTGGCCTTGTCGCCGAACCTCCGATTTCCTACGTAATGTTGAGGTGACCTGATGGAGGCATTTCAGGAAAGGCAAGAAGCATGGAGAAGATGTGGATACAAGGGGGTAGGAAACACAGGGGAGTCAAACAAATCACCAGTTGGGCAAGAAGCACGCTGCTTTCTGGGGTTCATGAATAATTTGGCACAGAAACACTAATTTTGCATTTGTGTGATGATCCACGGTCTGGCCGCCTCTTTCTCCAGAAAATGTGTCTCATGAATGTAGGTCATGTAGTAATGATCCCACCGGCAGCCGCACTGTATGGGGCGGTGGGCGCACCGGTGTGCAGGTTCAGGGCAGCAGATCATGGGGACTCCCCATTTAATGTGTAGCTAAATCACAGGACAGTTACCGCGGTGAGCAATGCTGTACCTGTCTTCCTTCTTTTGTTTTCTGGAGTCAAACGTGCTGTCTGTTACCAAATCTACACTGAAAACTTTACGTTTCAAACATTTAGCCTTTTTTGTACATCTACTGTATATTCTGCTATCCAAGGGTGATTGGTTCTTAGAAATTCCAGCATTGGGCAGCTATCATGAGCATCATTGTAATTCATTCTAGTTTCATCCAAGAAACCTCAGTTCATTTATCCCCCAAATACCCCCACAGGCTCTAAAATAGTGGTTTCAGTGATAAAAGAGAACTTTAGACACCAATTTCCCAGTTACCTAACAGTTAATGAGTCCATTGATATGCATTTGTGTGTTTCCATGCGGTTACATTTTGTTCCTCATTGTGAGTAGTAACAGCAAGAAACATTTAATAGTCAAATTTGTTCAAAAAATGAAAACAACAAAATAAAAAACAATAAAATGCTAATATAGTAATGTCTGTTACTGGGGGACGGACCCACTGGACAGAAGTGGTCTAAATGACGAAGCGTAAGCTGCATTTGAACCTGGGCCACACAAGGTACAGACTGAGGACACAGATGCTGGATGCAGTGATGCTACCTAGTGTCACACTTGTACTAGCTCCAGTGGCCATCATTTCTGCTTGTTTATACTGGGATGCCTTGGAAACCTGGAGCTCAAATACCTTGGTACAGGTGTATAGTGGTGTGAAACTCCTTTAGCTCCCCTCAAGATTTTCTTCATTGGTACAAATTATTGATGTTGAATGTTTTTGGATGTCCTACTAAAATTTAATGTTAGTTAAATGGTACCTGGCTGAACAAATTTGCTTTTTTAAAATTTATTTAGTAAAATAACCAAACACGAAATGGCGCTGTGTGGAAGAAGTAAGTGGCCCCTTAATAAGTGGTTTTGCCACCCTTAGCTGCAATGAGTGCAACCCAGTGCTTCCTATGGTTCAGCATCAGTCTTTTGCATCACTGGAGGATTTTTAGTTGTTTTCTCTGATTCATTGCGTACAAACAGACTGGCATGACTCTACTGAAGGCTGTGGGTGGCAAAGGCTGTGCATTTGCATGTGAATTCAACCCCTGCATAGGTTTTCTGGAGCTGACACGGTATCCCTGTGCTCACATGGGTTTCCTCCAAGTTCTCTGTCTTGCTGCTATGGTCCACAGAGGTGTGTTTCAGATGGATTAGTGACTCCAAGTTAGGCCTGCTGCATATGGGTGAGTAAATATGCGTACGGTTGCCCTGTGATGGAATGGCGTCCCCTGCCTCATACCCCTTGCCTTGTACTCTATATCTCCAGGGCAGACTATGTTCCACCGTGACTGTTTATTTGATCACAGATGCTGACTGTCTTTATCTGTCTCCAGCGTGTATATCCATCTCATCCCTTCATCTCACTAAGAAGAAGTCGAGTCCTTTGGAGCTCCTCAGTGCCGCTTCTCTGTCTCTGCTGCTATTTTCCCCTAACTAATTATGAATAAGGCAGCCATTCTTTCCCTTCCATTTCTTTCCAGGCTCACCACAACAGACAATGGCCGTCCAACATCAGCTGGCATCAAGATTCTAATGGTCATCCTCCACCCATCCGAAAATGGGCCACCGACCACAATAACCAATGGCCAGCCGAGAGGCTCATGGGCCTTCCCTGCACCGCTGCACATGCACCCTATTGACCTGTTATTACACTCTGCTTTTATTTGATCGGCTTCTTGTGGAGGTCAGGCACTAAGTTCTGCTTTTCTCCATACTGGCAATTTGGGTTTTTCTATTTTTTGATTCCTATGGGAAATGCACCGTAAAGAACTTTGTCACAACAAGATTGCAGAAAAATATACGAAATGAAGTCCGATCGACCGATTGATAATTAGAGCTTAACTTTTCAAACAAAACCTTTGCTCACAAAAAACACACTTGCAGAGACATAAAAGTAATAAGCAGCACAATGTTCAGCACAGCGCCCGCCTTCCAGATCCTATTATTGGCTCGATTATTTATCGCCATCTCTTGGCCTGTCTGTAAACTCGACAGCCCTCACCTTTGCTGGCAAATAAATACCACGCCTGTTTAACAGATAAAACGGACCTCTGAGTGCAAAGCTGTCTCTGAGCGTGAGCTAAACATTTTTCATTCAGAGAGAAGACTCCTCTCCACTCAGCTATCTACAGTGATTTGTTCCTTTGTGCAGCAGTTTTTACTGTACCCGTTCAGAGCAAGGCCTGCGGTCAAGGGCACGGCAGCAGGAAGGCGATTTGAACCCGTGTCCTTTGAGCACAAGGTGACTCTTGCAGGTTTGCTCAGCACTTGTTCCTCCTCATAAACCAACTTATTTTTATGAGACAACAGCAACAATAAAAGAAAAACGCATAAAATATTCCTGCTGATGCGCTGCTGGCGATTTCTTTTTTACGGAGAGTTCAAGGCTCGAACCCCGTAATGCCCTGCGACCGCAGCACGTTTTGTTTTAGTGCAGGCTACTGGCAAAGGACATTCTGAGTTATTAAAGGGTTTTTTATAGCCAAGTCGCTTGTCACTCGTAATGGCGTTTTAGTGTATAATGGCGTTCTGACAGTGAGCTGGACTTTCACCCCACGTGAAACCTGTCGGTTTGTCACAACATTTTAACCCCGGGGAAAACTCAGCTGTCAAATGTAAAAAAAAAAACTGGATCCATGTGAACAATGCAGCATTTTTGTAGCGCTACTATTGATACAGAAACATGGCAGTAGCTAAGCTCAAAACAAACATCTTGTATGACGCACATGTAAATATGGTTTTAACTCATTCAGATTAACTATTAGTGACAATCGTGACATTTTTGTGGACTTCAGCCCGCTTTAAACAATGACACCAATATGTCACCATAAACATAAAACATAATGTCTATATCTCCATCTCAGCCCATTTCTATAGCCACAGTAAACTGGGAATAAAGAAATAATACGTTTGCTGAGCTAATTTTTAAAGAATATAGTAAGTAGAAGGAGTGATAACCTTTGCAAAGGTTCTTTGAATAATGCTGATTTATTTTATAAGCTCCATAGGATGCAGGATGATTTGCAAAGCTGACTGAACGCAAAGGGTTATGGGTATTTTTACAGCTTACAGGTTTGGGCTGCATCATCGCGTGCCAGAAAAGAGTTTTACGTAACTGTAAAACTCACTGCGAGGGGGCTAACAGGGGCGTGGCAGACAGCGCAGATTTCACTGTGCGGGAATAAGACAGAGAGGATAGATGGATGGAGGACGGAGGGCAGCGCTCGTCTCGTTCAAGATACTAATAAAGGGTCACAAACAAGAAGAGTAATAACCTGCGATAATAGAACAAGGACGGCAGCCCAGAGAGCAGCATTGTCTCCAAAAACAAACAGGCGTTAATGAGTTTCCATCTGATCTGCTTCCGTGGAGCAGGAAATTGGTCCCTGACCCCAGCAACTGACCAGACAGCATTGGACACAAATCAATAATCAATCTGTTGAACCAATTTGTTGGCGATGTGAACACCAGGATAAATATTTAAGATGACGAAAGAAAAAAATGTCAGCATGAGCCATAGTGGAGTAAACAGCTAAGCTGTGCAGTTTCTTTAAAGGTTAACAAAATAAAGTAAATGTCTCTTTCTTTGATGCACTCAGAGGTTGTCCTCACTGGGGGGGTCACTGGGGACTGTCCTCACTGTTGGGGGCTCACCAAGGGCGTCCACCTATTGCTTTTTATCACGGTACATCTGAGCAGGAATTTATGGCCATGCAGTAAAGGGCTCTCATTGTCCCCAGCAAACACAATTTGACCTTTGTTTACTGGACACTGTGGGTGGAGCCTGCTTCTATTAGTTGTCATTGTCACCTGATGTGTCGCCTGCTTCACCCAGAGAAGGACAACTGTAGGGGACACGGTGTCCACTTCCTCCTGCTGCTCCTGACAGACCAATTCCTGAGCATATTGTTGGCTCCTTCTCCTTCCATTTCCTTGTTCCCTATTTGCCAAAATACACTTTTGTTAGAATAATGGAACATTCTTGGTTGACCTGGACTGTCACCGTCCTGAGAGTCATGACAAAAAGGACAGCGACAATGAGGGAAACGTTTATACTGCAACGCTTCGACTCGGATACCTCTGTTTGAGGCGTCCTCGAAACGTGGCCCATTAATGTGAGGGGATTGCTATGGAGATGCAGATTTCACTCTTCTGCACGTTTGCCCAGAATATAATAGGCAGCAGGGCAAAGCCTCAAAATTCATCCCCAGTTTAAGATGGTGACTCTAACCTGGTACCCCATGCCACATGGTAATAGGTGGGGGTTAGGTAGGAGTCATGGCGAAGGTTCAGCAACTATGCAGTTTGTGATGCGAATAAGTGAAGATGCGATCCATCCTCTCTCACTTCTGCTATTGCTCTTCCTCCCGCTCCAGATTTTTGGGTTGTGGTGCTGAGGTGTATTTCTGTACTCAGAAAATGGCTGTAGTACCACATCCCCCTGTCATGGGACTCGCCTTTATGACACACCTTTAACCTGACAGCCAGGGTGGATCATCTGGTGTCATGCTCACACGCACGGCCCCTGCGCGCGCGCACACACACACGCACACACACACACACACACACACACACACACACACACACACACACACACACACACACACACACATACTTTTCACAAGAAACTTTTTTAAACTGCAGCTAGACTGGCGAGCCAAGCCCAAAGGCCCCATATATTTAGTGAGATAATTGCTGGTGCTGTTTTGCAGGGATCCACGTCTTTATTTGTCTACGTTTTGTCTGTTTTCGGCACTCAGTGGCTACAAAGAGCCGCTAAGGTCAACAGAGGCAACACAGAGTCAAAACACACACACACAACCAATCTATCAATCTATCTGTCTATCTACTTTTTGACTGATCCTTTTGTCTTTGTTCTGGCTTCCTGTGGATGCTTTGGTTTCTTCTCACAGTTAAAAGATACAGAGTAGTGATCTTACCAGGTAAACTGGGGATTGAGTGCTGGTGTGTCCTGGTGTGTCATCCCATATAGTCATTACACTATGGTTACCTTTCACCTTGGACAATAGAATTTGAAAGACAAATTAACAGATGGATGAATTTTATAAATTTTAGCAATGAAAAGTCAGTCACATAAAGACGGTGTCACTTCATCCTACAAGAGGATCAACCTGTCCTCAGGTCTGGGTGGGAAGAGCTTACATCACGTTCATGGTATTGAACCGCACGCCGTTGTAAGTCACGGTCATCCCCTGTACGCCTGTGATGTTTTGTTCCGCTCCTCTTCTCAAAGCAACCGTGCAGGCTGGATTTAAACCAAGCACCTACTGCCCTCTATTGGCTGCCGCTCTGGTGCTGCCGGAGGCGCAACAGGAACATCGCGGCTTCTGTCTGCGGCCCGTTTGATGCCTCCTCGTGTCCCACAAGCCTTACGATTACAGCCTTGCGAGCGTGTTATGCGTTCATGTGTGTCTGTCAGCAAATGGGCATAAACTCGTGTTTGGTGCGCAGAGTCAGTCAAGTGTCCGCTGGAAGGTAAAATCATCACAGGCCGTATGATTTCGCACCACGGACCCCCGCGATGGGCCGATGGGTGGGCCCTACCATTTGGGGACCAGTGAAACACACAGAAATGAGAATCCTGTAGAGTAAACAAAGTCCTTTTTGGGAGGAGAGCGACGGCGGGGGTGTAGCTGGGGGATTTCGGGGCGCAAGGCACAAAGACACATGGCATTTATTTCCTATGTAAACACAGAGAAAGGCCCACATAATCAATAGGAAACTCAATATTGTAAATAGATCCTTTAATAGGCCAAACACTTGGCGCTGCTGTTACAAAGTCGCATTACGGGTGGTTGCAGTTGCCCGGCCAGGCGGGCGGCCATGACTGAAACACAGACAGGCTGGAGACACGGCCCAGGGCGGGGGGGTAGGGGTGGACCGTGTTCCTGTCTTTTCACTTAGGCCTGCTATCAGGAGAGGTACTGTGGTACGAGGGCTCGTGTCAGGAGGTATCAGGATCAACCTGCAGAGTTAACCTGACTGCCCCTGAGGCTGTAGGAGGGAACTATCATCAAAACCCAGAATCCACCCAGCCTGGGATGGTTGAAAGGACAAAACAATGACTTGTGCAACAAACGCTCTAGTAACTCTGGTGTGAGAGTCTGCAGGCGGCGACATTGATAGTCATTACTGCTAACTATAACCTATCTCACAACTTTCTCCAAAGCACCGTACAATCTCCAGGATTGTTTACTGGGCTTGTGCGCAGATTTTTCTGCACTGCTTCATGCTGAGTACCCTGGAGTGGGATTCCAAGTCCTTTGAGTGCAAGGCAACAATTCCAAGCACTACACAGCCTCTCATGGTGAAGGTCACTCATGGTGCATTTCGATAATACAAATTAAAGTCAGTTTTGTTGGTCTGACCACCGTGGCAGAAAACAGGTTGGCAGCTGAGGGTCTGCGGAGCATCACAGTAACCGCGGTAACCGACTTCAGAAATTGGGTCTCTGATAAAACCTTCCAGTGATGGGAGGTAAAAATCTACCGAGATGTGGCCGCTCTGAGGGCCCAACATATAAATGCATTTCTGAGGAAACTGGCAGCAAGTTGTTTGGGGGATTATCAGCACATCTTAAACATCAGTTTAGCTCATTTCAGTTAAATTCAATTCAGAGTAATTTAATTCGGTTAAATTCGATTTCTCTTCAGCGTATTTTTGTGCAGATCCCTGTGTGGTTTTGTTCCCAGCATCTTCACATTAACATGATTGATCAAGACTGTGCGAAAGTAAAATAACAGCTGGAAAAAACAGCTGCACGTACAAATGAAAAAAACTCAAGAAAATCGGGAGGCGGTAAAGGATGTGGAACAAAAGTCCGAGCCCTGGAGTTACGAATGAGAATGGATGTTAAATAGCACATTACTGCGGAACGCTGGGAGAGCCCAGGATCGGCCACGGCGAGGAACGCAGGGTGGGGTCGGGCTGGAGTTCGGCACCCTGCGCACACCCTCCGCTACGCTGCCAGTGTCCGCCGAAGCCCTAAACTGCCAGTGTTGTGGTTTCCCATTCTTCAGTCATTATTTTCCTTCCCACCAGAGGAATGTCCGTGTCTTCAGAAGAACCGTAATTACAGGGACCTCCCGTCCCAGGGGTGGACAGCAAACCGCAGGGACAAGCCCTGTCGCCTGTGCCCGTCTGCTGCGCTGTGGCTCACCGTGACCTCTGAAGTGGCGCTCTGCACGCGCCAAAGTCAGGGCGTCGCTCAAGAAAGTTCACCGAGCTACTGTGCGAGCTCAACCGTCGCCGTTCATTCCCCACAGACTTTTGGATAGAAAGGTCTGACCATCACCACCACCACAGGTCACCCACTCCCTGCATCATGACCCCCACTGCAGTGGTCACACTTGCTGTAAATACTCACTAATTTATTTACTGATCTGCTGTATTCTATCCACTGACACTGTACCCCACAACATCCAAAAGGCCCTTTATTGGATTAAGAGCCAGGGACTGTGAAGGCCAAAGGGGTAAAGTAAACACACGGTTATGTTTGCAGAAGCATCCTCAAATGATGTGAACTTTGTGACATGGCACATTATCCTGCAGTTAGAGTTTAGGCAAGGCTTGGCTCACAATTAGCCTGGTCGGAAACAACATTTTGGTACTTTGTGGCATCCAGTTGATACTTAAAAGCCTAAAACGTATCCAGAAAAGCTTCCCTACATCATTAAATTCCCATCCCCATCAATCTGTTTCAATAACACCATCACGGATTCACAGCTGCTGACACTAAATTTGGACTCAACCATCAACACGTTGCAGTTTGCCCGACCCACTCTTCAGCTGTCCAGTTTTGATGATCATTTGCACACTATAACATCATCTTGCTTGTAGCTCTAAGGCATGCTACTCAGGGTGCTTTAAACTGTTGGCTCAGAGATGCCTTCTTGTGCCCAACACTCTTGTACTGGGCTGATATTTTTTTGCACTTGAGGCCCACATGTTAGCTTTAGTAGGTCTGACCATTCTGCTTGAACCAGTCCAACCCCAACCCCAACCCCAACCCTCCAATGTCTGGCCATTTTTGAGATATGGCAACAATAGCATCAGGTTCAACATCGAGTAGATCAGAGAAAATCTGAGGTATAAACAAAGGCCATCTAGAACATTTTAATATCAAAAGTAAGTGACTGCATGCTTTATATGTACAAAAGGCAAATTGTCATAATTAGTTGGGTTCTATAATAAAAATTTCTGTGATGTCCTCTGGTGGTCGTTGCGAGCATTACAGTGCAAATCAGTGCACTCCATTCCGCATTCCCAAGGTTGATATCCGGTCCGTCACGAGGTCCATTGGGAGCCCGGTTACTGAAGGTGGAGACCATCCACTGTGTGAGCTGTGAAGCACATCTTCTGCTCCATTCACCAGCCTGGGAAGCCGTGTTAGAGAGCCCAGACAAGTCCCCCGGTGGAGACGGAGCGCTGGCTCTGGTTTGTGTCACCGCGGGGCTCTCACACACACTGCAGAAACAACTCAAGGATATTCATTTCATATGGATGGGGTGGGAGAGGGCACTTTGCCTGCAATTACCTCAGATGTTGTTGTGTCTACCGGCATCGGCCGCCTGCTGGGTCCCAGAGGTCCCTCTTAATGAAAGCGATTCGTCACGAGACGGTAAGACGGACCCGGGGACGGACACACTTCAGTGGCTCATCGTGCTCCCTGACTTTCAGGCTTCTCTTAGCTGCCAGTCGTTGGGTCTCCAGCACCTCGCAGTGTCAGGGGACGGTGACCCACATCCTAGGGAGCCAAAGGACTTCAGCACGAGCTCGGCTACACGAGCAGCAGGTGGGGAGACCGACTCTAGTGGCCTGGTGTTCCCCTTGGCCCCAAGCTTGTATCTGTGTACAGAGTTTGCACATATTGTAGAGTACTACTGTATAAAAATGACATTTGTCCCTCTGTCCTCATTGTCTGCTTATTTTAAACAAATATGCACTGTAGTAATCGTAGGGAACTTTTTCCTCCATTTTTTAAAAAAACACAATTTATGTTCTTTTTTAAATGAAAATAAGAGCAACAAAAAAGTAAATTCTTAATTACTAGTGCTTACAAATTTAACTCAAATTTAGGACAAAAAGCTTCACAAAAGCAGAAGATGACTCATAATAAATTAATAAAGTAATAGATAGATAGATCTTGGCAAAGCAGTGGATTTTTTGCAGTTATGCATAATTCTATATCTGATATTCCCAGTAAATACAATATTGGGGTGGTTTTTCTATGTTTCAGCTGCATATTAATTTAGTGCCATTTTGGACTATCAGGGCAACTTTTAGAATTGTTTTAGAAAACAAAACACTTTTTACAGACTGTAACCGCATGCCCCTCTTATACATGCATGGATGTTTCTGTAATTTCTTACTGTTCTGGTTCTTTCTCTTAGAATTATTGAGTGCTGGGCTACAACACTACACCTTTAATGGGATCGCAGTCCATTGCAGGTTAGCCCCACCCACACACACACACACAAGTAACCTGAAACACATGTGTTTGGACTGTGGGAGGAAAACCACACAGACACAGAGAGGTCATGCAAACGCCACATAGACTGAGCCGAGTTTGAACTCGCACCTGAACAGGCCAGGTGCATTGAGGCGGCAGCGCTACTCTCTGTCACTCTCTGTGTCACCCAATAGTTACCAGGGGTGGTGATCTAAGATTGTCAGAAGTTCCAAAAAGGTGACCAAAGCTTCCAAAACTTATTAAAACTATAATTAATGTCATATGTTAACTTTTCTAATGGAGGGAAGTTAAACACTTAAGTTAAACACATAACTGTGGAGGGAGATTGAAATGAAGACCGTGGTAGTAAAATACATTTTCTTGCCAAGCATGTGTATAACAATAATCAACATACAATCTGTATATTTATCAAAAACACAGTTTTGGTTGTGTTTTGGTTGTGTACAGATGTGGGAAAAGTTAAACAGGATCTTCAGAACACGGTGCCAGTAAGTTTGTAAAATGTTCCCACAATCTCTGTAGGACGGTTCCAGCGGTGGCCTCACATTTCAACCGTGCCCGGACACACGCTGTGAATGTGTACTGGAGTGAGCAAAACACCGGGAATTTGCTTAAAATTTAATTCCTGGATACTAACAAAAGTGCAGATGAAGAAAAGCAGCCCTTCTGCTCTATTTATTTATTGAGCCAACGCTTTTTCCAAAGCACCAACTCATTTATATGTACAGCATTCAGCTGCGGAACAGCATCTTGACCAAAGGAACCTCAGCAAAAGGTGGGATTCAAACCCGAGTCCACGGCAGCAGCGCTAACCGCTGTGCTACCTGCTGCTGAGTCAGGGATGGTCCTAACATGGATTTTTTTATCACCTAATTATTACTTGTATCTCGGCGTTGTCGTGTTAGGAATCAGGTTCTTCACAGACCAGCGCAGAAACAAAATGCTGAACTCTGAGCTGATGGCTCCATCTACTTGCAAGTGAAGCTCTTCCTATGAGAACCACCCTCAGCGTGGCACCCCCTTTACAGTCTGGTTCAAGGCCAGTCCAGTGGGGTGGGCTGGTGACTTCAGGAGACCTGACAACCAACTCAGGGTCCCCCAGCAACCTGAGCAGGGCGTCTGGTCCTCCACATATCCAGCCTGAGAAGCCTCCTGGCCACCAGACCATAACCCCTGTGTTAACACACTTCTCTGGAAATTGGCAGTTGTGTAAACATCTCGTCCAGAGTGTATAACCTCGACGGGCCTCCAAAAAAGACCAGCGATTCAAGTGGCAGACTGAGCCTCCCCGCCCCCCCAAACCTTTGTTTTTTTTATTCTACCCTTCCATACATCTCTTTCATGGTGCATTTTTCCCTCCTAAACAGTTATTTGTCTCTTTGTGCATGTTGACAAGACAAATTACTTCAAGACTCTCAGCTTTTAACATGAGCAGCGGGTAGAAAAACAGGCAGAGAACCACCCACTGCTTTTATTCCTGCTGGATGGGAGTCATAGCTGCACATTTTTACCGCGTTTGTATTGTTTATGCTGCCTTTTTCACAGTGACCTCATGTTGTGATTCATGTGTGTTTTTCATTGTTGTGGCTGAACGGTCACTTACTGGTCCCCACGGGATCGTGCAGTGTTTCACCCACGGGCTTTACAGTGGTCAGGACGAGTGACCTACCCTGTACAGGACGGTGGGGACCCCAAGCAGTCCCTGGTCCCACTATATAAATGGATAAATCAGTGTAAGAAACTTGGTGTACAACCTTAACGGTTCCATGGTACCTGAGTGTAACCGGTTCCTAGAAATGGCTCAAATGCCACAAACTCAAATGTTGGGAAGCTGTTTTCAATGTTTCTTATGCTGAAAATTATGATTCATTCCAAGTTCATGTGAAAAACCCTGCTTAAGTTCCCCAAAATATCCCTACTGCTCTAAAGTAACCCGAACTTTACACACCAATTGCCTAAATGCCCAATAGCTAATAAGATCATTAATATCCATCTGTGTGTTTCTATGCAGCTACATTCTTGTTTAATATTCCTTACTGTAAGTGGTAACAGTGGGAAAGAATTAATAGCTAAATTTATGTGAAAAAAGAAAATAATAAAATGCAGCTACAGTAATGGCTGTTACTGGGGGATCGACTTGCTGGACAGAAGTGGCCAAATGATGAAGCGCAAATTGTGTTTGAACCCCGGCCACACGATGCAAAGTCAGATATTATCAGATACACCAAGTCAGATATTAATAGATACCATGCGTTTTATCCAGAATTTGGAAACTGGGAACTCAAGTACTGGGGTATGGGTACATTGTACCTTGTACAAAAGCAAGTCAAGCCAATATAATAATCACAACAACAACAACAACAACAACAACAATAATAATAATAATAATAATAATAATAATAATAATAATAATAATAGCAGCACCTGTGGATTGATGGGACCCTGGGACTTGCCAGGCAGCTCACTGGGGTCAAAGGTCACACAGCTTCAGCACTGTTTGCTCCATTTTCTTTTTTTCACTATTATGGACGCTTTTTCAAATTAAATTTCTTTGGATCTTTTTACAGTTTCTAGTAATCAATGGAATCTGACAGAGAAAGTGTGACATCAATATTGTTTCTGCAGCTTTTCTGTGGTGTGGAAAATAAGGAAATGTGCAACCATAGGTGTGGAAAAGCAATTCCCCTTTAATAGCCAGCATAAATGGTTGTGGCACCTTTGGCTGTAATGACTGCAAGTGAACTCACCCTGAAGCTGCTGAATGGGGTCTCGGTATGCTGTGGAAGAACTTTGGTCCATTTTTCCGTGAAAAGCTGCTTTAGTGTACCGACATTTATAGCTTTTGGAGCAGGAACAACTTTTTTCAGGACTCAATCGGATTCAAGTCGAGGCCTTGGCTGCATCATTAGATTAACTGTTGTTTAATGTTGTGTGTGTCCAGCAAAGGGGCAGGCAGGGCAAGGGGCCTCTCCACATCCGGAAAGAGGACGGTTGGACCAGGGACCACACAGCGTGTCATGGCGTACCTCAGCAGTTAAGCCAAACCTCCTGGTTTGCACAAAGACGTGTTTATTCGCAAGTTTGTGCCTGTTTTTATGCATCGGGAGAGTCGTATTTCAGGTACGTTCCCCTGTGTCAGTGAAGTTAACACACTCACTCATTCAACGGTGAAATAGAAGCATTTCTTGACACAAACCTGCATCACGTCTCAGAGGGAAACCAGGAATCCTGAAACGGCTTCAAAACAATGAACATTTTAAACGTTTACCTTCAAAGTGGCCCGTGTCCATTGGCCACAATCCCAGGGAGAAAAAGGGGTTTAGTAAACAAATAAGGTCCAGGACCACAAGGAGCTGTTATTATTAATTCATTTATGTGACAATGTTACGTTTGTGCTCTAAAGTACATACAGTTGGCCAACATTTTACACAGCAGTGTAAACTTAACTGTGTTAGTACCTTCATTAAGAAGACTGCAGCAAGTAAAACGGCTGCTTTTCCACATCCCTACAAGCAACAGCGCAGATCTTCTTTTTCGAAACATCAGTCTGAGCCTTTTCTGTGGAACGAATCAAAGCGCTACAGAATATTGGGAGGTTATGATGTTGTGCTAATTTATGAAAAGCTGGAAAACCCGTTATGGATGTGGGCAGGTGACACAGATGGGTTTTGATTCCCGTTCGGTTTCACAGTTGTCCTCACTGTCACCCTGATGGTTGAGCAGACAGCACTGACACCAGCTCGCTGCTTCATTCCCACGTTACATCCACCAGTGGTGGTCTGGCCAGTTCGAACCCCATCCTGGGAGTTGCCATGTTGCTGCACAACTTACCAATTCGTCTGCACTCTCTGCTGCTGTATTTTTAACCGCCACCGGGTGGGAGGATTTCTCATTTCATTCGACCGTGAACAAAAATCACAGTTTCAGGATCGCACAACCGGGGAGAGAACTTTATTATAGCAAAAATACAACCCTGTAATTAAAAAAAAAAATAGATCTCCACGGTTTAAAAATAAACAATATTTGTTCAGATTTTTCCATTGCAAGAAACAATTAAAAAAGCTCAATAAATAATGTTGTCAAGATGAAACCCTGAAATCTCTTCTCTTTCCATGCCCTTTTAATGTACTGTACTTTACTCTCAGATTTAAAGCATTAATTCTAGTTATTCGGCACAGAGAGATCTTTACTACATAAAGCTGCAAACACTGGCTAATGTTTGTACAGTTTGGGGTGTTTCTACTTCACTGTGATTACATAACCTTCTACATCCAGTACTTGTGTTTATTTAGTCCTTACAGTGCGTGGCGTGCAGGGAGTCACTGGCTCTGCTTTGCCTTTGACTTTAGGACTCCTGTCACAGCACAGGAATATGCCCACTTTTCACTGCCATGTCACTAAACACAGGTGTACAGTGGAAAGGAAATGTGGCTTCTGCAGGTGTCGCGTAAACAGAGCGCACCACCCGGTAAACACATAAAACACATAAAGAGTTTCGGTTTGACTACAGCTTAGGATGCATGGAAGTGGGTGTGAGCACCTGCAAAAGATGCGGGGATGAAAACCCTGCAAACCATTTCCGTTGCCTAGGAAACCGGGCGCTGTGAGCCAGATGGTTCGATGGTTCTGCGGACCAGTTTACTTACTTTAAATCGCATTTCCTTGAACAACATTCCATTTCCCAGATAATGTTGCAGAGCGAAAATAGCTTGAATTTCTGTCTGCCGGTAGAGGCCAGGAAAACTCAGGAGGGAGGATACGAAAGCGATGAGAGGGTTGAGAAAGTGTTTAGGATTCAGCTGAGTTTTTTGATAGTTTATTGTTATGTGCAAAACTTTTCCAGAAGCTGCAAAGGGAATAACAGGGAGGTGGGGGGTGTCTATTAGTACACTTTTATTACATTGCTTTGATATTTAGGGTACAGTGACAAACGATAACTTCCCATTGATCGGTAAGATGCAGTCGGGATTTTAAGTGCTTTTTTATAACTTTAAGAACGTACTGTTCTTTCTCCACTTTTACATTGTTTTACTCTCGCCTGACGCGCAGAAGTTTATATAAAACACAACCTAAGAGGAAGTGATACTGCTTCAAGGGGTGGGGTGAAAAAAATCGTATAAAAGCGAGGGCTCAAAAATCAGGCGTCTGACCTAAAAAAGTTCTGTTTCTTACGCAGCGCCCTTTTTGCGGTCATAAGACAGACTTACCGCGTTTCCAGGTACATTTCACTGTGCTGAGCGCCGCAGATCATGTGACGTCTCTGGCCCAATTGCGTGCTTCGGCTGAGGTCCCGCCCACAGGCGAGCTGCTAATGCTAATGCTACCTACCGGACCCCCTCACCTGCATCCAGGCCAGGGCTGAGGAGGAGGATCGACGGCAGAAAAATGTCTCGCCGGTTGTTTGAGGATCGGCAGCACGCAGCCGACTACCTCAGGTACCGGATCTCCCCGTCAGAGGAGCTCATCGGCCGCCTGCTGGCCTTCCTGGAGAAGCAGGTAGGAGAGGAAGGGGTCAAGGCGCATTTTCTGTTGCGTGGCAGAACCGTTTCGCTGGCTTCGTGAGAGCAACAGGTTTTGAGAGAACTTCTCACGAAACATCCTTTAACTTCCTGGAAGGCACCCTAAGCAGCCCTGGTATCCACTGCAGTTTATACTTTGCTCCACTACTTTGTTTGTAGATGGAAGACAACATTTGCAGGTTGAGGGAAAGGAATTTGCTGAATAAGTACGATGTTGTGACGGTTTAACCAGGTTTATGTTTTGTGCTCATTTTCTGCTATCGATTGACGACATCTGGACAGAGGAAGGAGGACAAGGAAACCTGGTGGCGGAATGAGGAAGTACAGGAGAGTATACAGAGGAAGAGGCTGGCGAAGAAGAAGTGGGATAGACAGAGAGATGAAGAATGTAGACAGGAGTACAAGGAGATGAGGCATAGGGCAAAGAGAGAGGTGGCAAAGGCTAAAGAAAAGGTGGATGGTGAACTGTATAAGAGGTTCGATACTAAGGAGGGAGAAAAGGACCTGTACCGATTGGCTAGGCAGAGGGACCGAGCTAGGAAAGATGTGCAGCAGGTTAGGGTGATAAAGGATAGCGATGGAAACGTACTCACAAGCAAGGAGAGTGTGTTGAGCAGATGGCAAGAGTACTTTGAGGGGCCGATGAATGAAGAGAATGAGAGAGAGAGAAGGTTGGATGATGTAGGGATTATGAATAGGGGAGTGCAATGGATTAGCAAGGAGGAAGTTAGGACAGCTATGAAGAGGATGAAGAATGGAAAGGCTGTTGGCCCAGATGACATACCTGTGGAAGCATGGAAGTGTTTAGGAGAGATGGCAGTGGAGTTTTTAACCAGATTGTTTAATGTAATCTTGAAAAGAGAGACGATGCCTGAGGAGTAGAGAAGTGTACTGGTACCAATTTTTAAGAATAAGGGTGATGTGCAGAGCTGTAGTAACTACAGAGGGATAAAACTGATCAGCCACAGCATGAAGTTATGGGAAAGAGTAGTGGAAGCTAGGTTAAGAAGGGAGGTGACGATTAGTGAGCGGCAGTATGGCTTCATGCCGAGAAGGAGTACTACAGATGCGATGTTTGCTCTGAGGGTGTTGATGGAGAAGTACCGAGAAGGTAAGAAGCAGTTGCATTGTGTCTTCGTGGACTTAGAGAAAGCATATGACAGGGTACCTAGAGAGGAGCTGTGGTATTGTATGGGGAAGTCGGGGGTGCCAGAAAAGTACGTAAGAGCGGTACAGGATATGTACAAGGACAGTGTGACAGTGGTGAGGTCTGCGGTAGGAGTGACGGATGCTTTCAAGGTGGGGGTAGGATTACATCAAGGATCAGCTTTGAGTCCTTTCTTGTTTGCAATGGTAATGGACAGGTTGACAGATGAGATCAGACGGGAGTCACCGTGGACTATGATGTTTGCGGATGACATTGTGATCTGTAGTGAGAGTAGGGAGCAGGTTGAGGAGACCCTGGAGAGGTGGAGATATGCTCTAGAGAGAAGAGGAATGAAGGTCAGTAGGACTAAGACAGAATACATGTGCATAAATGAGAGGGAGGACAGAGGAATGGTGAGGATGCAGGGAATAGAGTTGGCGAAGGTGGGTGAATTTAAATACTTAGGATCAACAGTCCAGAGTAATGGGGAGTGTGGAAGAGAGGTGAAGAAGAGATTGCAGGCAGGGTGGAGTAGAGTGTCAGGAGTGATCTGTGACAGAAGGGTACCAGCAAGAGTGAAAAGGAAGGTCTATAAGATGGTAGTGAGACCAGCTATGCTTTATGGGTTGGAGACGGTGGCACTGAGCAAAAGACAGGAGGCAGAGCCGGAGGTGGCAGAGTTAAAGATGTTAAGATTTGCATTGGGTGTGACGAGGATGGACAGGATTAGAAATGAGTATATTAGAGGGTCAGCCCAGGTTAGACGGTTTGGAGACAAAGTCAGAGAGATGAGATTGCGTTGGTTTGGACATGTGCAGAGGAGAGATTCGGGATATATCGGGAGAAGGATGCTAGGGATGGAGCTGCCAGGCAAGAGGAAGCGAGGAAGGCCTAAGAGGAGATTTATGGATGTGGTGAAGGAGGACATGCAAGTGGTGGGGGTGACGGAGAAAGATGCAGAGGACAGGAGGAAGTGGAAGCTTTTGATCCACTGTGGCGACCCCTAACGGGAGCGGCCGAAAGAAGAAGAGTCTGCTATCGATTGATGAAGCTTTTCTGCCATTGCTCCCTCTTATCAGAAGGGGCGGCCCTTTGACCTGGCTGTGGATGTGGGCTGCGGATCGGGCCAGGGGACGATCCGTCTGGCTCCTCACTTTAAGGAGGTCTTTGGTCTGGACGTCAGCGCCGCCCAGCTGGAGATGGCCCATGCCCAGGCCTGCGCTCACAACGTCTCCTACAGGTTGGAGCAGAAAAGAGCGGAGCAAGAGGCCGACTGGCGAGGAACCCTGATTTGAAACCTCTAGAAAAGTGTCTGACTCATGTACTTTTGTCTACTGCAACTTACAGTTTAGGTCTTATTAAAGTAAGATATGCTTGTGCAGAAAAACATCTTGTTAGTTGGGTCAGGGGGTCCCCCACAATAGGATATTTGCTCAGTATGAGACCAGGACACCGCTCAGCATAGTGAGTCTGCAGCACAGTCTGTTCAGGGGAGTGGCTGTGTTGTGTTTATTTATGCAGTTTAAGTCCTTAGGTTGCAAAGGCAAAGCAATTCGATGTTAAGAAAATCAACTGTTACAAGGGTGCAACACAGTAATGCTTTAATAAGAATACTGTATAGCCTAGGTCACTGATAGGAGAACCGCGGTTCGGATCCGGACCCAGACGTAACGGGCATCGCTAAAGTGCAGACCGCCGCAAAGTTCTGGGAGTCTCCCGCATATTGATAGTGGCTCCCAAACGCCCGCAAGTTGTATACAATATCACCGAAATTAGTTTTTTATAGTCCACTCCCCTCGGCAGAGTCAATAGCTGTGGGATCTTAGAGGTATCCCGCCACACCCCCTCCAGTAACTATATACTGTATATATATGTAGGGATCTGAATCATTGAATCATACCAAAAACATGAGATTCGGACCTTTGATAGGACTAAATTTTGTTGAGCAGACCTTGTTACGTTTTTATTCAATTCCCCTGCTGTACAGTAACAGTACAATCCGCCCTCATTTACTTGTGTTTTTTGCATTTTCTACCAGCAGACCCCACTGTCTATTTACAAGAATGTACATGCAGCTGTAATCCAAAAACTAAAGTTTGAACCCCTTTGCAGGCAGTCCCCGGCTGAAGAGCTGCCCTTGGAGGATGGCTCGGCTGATCTGGTGACGTCCATGTCAGCCGCTCACTGGTTCGACCGGCAGCGGTTCCTTGCCGAGGCGATGCGCATTTTGAAGCCAGCTGGGTGCCTTGTGCTCCTCAACTATACAATAGACATGGAACTGCAGGGCAGAGAAAACTCACAAGAGCTCAACTGCATCTGCAGGGAGGTGGGGGCCGCATGTGAGACATCCATTACATCCATTTAGCAGGTAGACGCGCTGAAAAATGTCAATACAAGATCAGTGTGTCAAACAGACACGTGTTTTTTTGTGGAAATGTAGTCAATAATTGGCAAAAAAACATGGAGGTTAATACTGGCAGGAGGTGACACGACCATACTGTCATCCTGGTACCACTGACCATATCACCTGCTGGTCAAGGCGGTTACAGACTGTTAGTTCTTCAAAAGCTCTGAGAAATTCAAAACCAACAATTTTATTATAGGTTTTAATTGTGGACTGAGAGCTGTTCAGCTCCGCTCTGATGCACATGTTTTTGAACCCTGCAGTTTTATTCCGCCCTTCTTCCTTATCGCTGTGAATTCCTTGGCCCGCAATCTGTGCTGCTCTACAAAGAGATGTTCGACTCTATTCCCTACCCGGAGAAAGAATGGTAGGGTTCAGATCTTAGAGCTGAGCTCCATCCTTGTCTTCTTTTTACTGGTGTTTCCCTGAGGGTGGCAACCACCCAAGTACACTGTAGAGTTTATTGTGACTCTGCAATCGAGTTAGATCTTTGCAAAACTGTACCGTCCTCCAGTTTCTCACCATTGATCAAGTGTCCAGCCTTCTCCATCTCTCTGATCTCCACTCAGTTTTGTGCGATTAGTTTATTAATATCTCTGTCATCTCCAGGCAGGAGGGGATCTGGGAGAAGCACGTCATGCCGCTGTCCAACTTTGTCGGCATGTTGGAGACCTTCTCCGCGTACCAGACCCTACTGAACCAGAACCCAGCGGAGGCCAAGAGGTTATCTCAAGACTTCACCCACAGGTGAGCTACACCTATAGCTGGGGTCCCCATATTACCCCACATGCCCCTCAAATTCGACATCACAGTTGTGTTCCTGGACAGCAGATGGTGTGATTGTTAAGTAGGAGGCCTCAAACACAGTAGGTTGCACCATTTTGCCCAAATTTAAGTCCTGAGAAGGTGGTAAACCTAAATTTCTTCTGTAAATAATTTTGGACAAAAGCCGCTGGTTGGAGAACAAAATCTTAATAAATGTGGAAGAACAGTAATAGCTCTGTGTGTATTTCCCCATCTCTGGGTCTTGTTGTCCTTCTAGGCTGCTCGCTGTGATGGGAGAGACGTCTCCAGACGTGGACGTTACCGTTGGGGTTCAGTATTACTATGTAGCAGCTCGCAAGCCTGCTGTGGCCTGAAGATCTGCTGCACCACACAGCTGGAGCCTAGACTGGTGCTTGGGCTATAGGTGTGTCCACAAATCCTTAGAAACAAAGCAAGTAGTTACAGCACAGAATACTGATGATTCTAGTTATGCTTTTGAGGAGAGGTGGCACTTCTCCACCTCACTGGTTGCACTCTTGTCCTGATAGTTTTCGCAATCAGCTACATATTTTATAATTCGTGTCACGCGCAAGTGTGTTTACAACAGTTGCTCTTTTGTACTGGAAATCCTTTTAAAAATTAACCTTTTATGTCCTTATTTTCTTTCACGCTCTTGGCCAGAAAACAGTAACTTTGCAGTGAATTCCACAGAGCAGTTGTCCTCTATGAATGTGGGCTTTACTCGGTTATTGCTGCTGTAATCCCCCGGGTCAGAAAGTCGCTACAACTTTAAAGTCACGCAGCAACACGTCTGTGTGGCTTTGGTGTTGCCTGCCTTTCGATGTCCCCAAAGGAGCCAAGGTGCTTTCACCTCCGCGGCTGTGCTGTTGCTATGGTGGCGCAAACAGAGATTGGTTTTACCCTTTTCTCTCTTTTCACTGTTAGTCAGGATTCACACTGAACAGGCAGAGACGGTCAAGGCGCCTGTGGTCCCCCGCTCCTCAGAAAACAAAGGACAACAAAGGACTCTGCAGTTCATTAACTTTTTATAACATCTTTTGGGTCTCTTGAGGTGATGGTTCTTACGATTCTTAAGTGTGGATGTTGGGGAGGGGCGTGCTTTGCAACATGGGATTCAAACTAAACACCATCTTACTGCAAGGTGATGCCACAACCCCTGCGCCCCTTGCTGCCCCTTCCTGGCCTTTCTCCAGGTTTGGTAAACAGTGTGGGGGTGACCCAGGCAATTGCCTTTTAGTTTTCTCAGTTTTTAAATGGGACAAAATACCGCTAATAATAACCGTGCTTGTTTTATCAGAAGTTAAAACTGCTATTGTTGTTGTTTTCTTTGGCAAAACTGAGCACCAGTGACAAAGTTTGGGTTAAATTAGCTCGGGTGACAGATTCGGGATTTTATCCTGGAGACAAATGATGAATTGCTGCCTTTTCTCTTTATGTTCAGGGAAGCATCTCGAAAATTAGTCACTGGGGAATCATCTCAGGGTCGGACGCGACTCATTTTTCAGAGAGACATCGAATCGATCAGGTGGCCGACTGCAGAAAAGTTGTGCGACTGAAGAATAATTCCTGCGCGAAGGTTTGGAAGTTCATAATCCAAGCGCATCTCTAGGTGACTCAGCAGGGCCTGCAGTGTATTTGCCTCCTCATCGCTGAGTCCTTCACCCTTCATGGGGCTGCAGATGTCTGATTTTAACCTCCATGCATTATTGAGATGCTTTACCAGCTGCAATTAAAAATTTAATAGTACTAATAAATAATACTATAATAATTTTGCATATTAAATGGTGTAGTACAGTGAGAGGTAGAAAGTGAGAGGACATTGTGTTAATGTTTGATTCGTATAGTTAGAAAAAAGGCAAAGTTTTTATTAACATGCACAACAAACTATTACAATTAGTGACTGTGGATGAGCTAAGCAGCTATTTTACTTCAAAACAATCATTTTTATTTTTTTATATTTTTATTCAATAATAGAAACATCAAGGTAATTTTTAAATGCTTCAGAAAGCCCAAATTCAGTTCTTTCTAAAGTTTGGTCTAACATTCATTTGCTTTGAAAATGTATTTTCTGTTCGTCTACTGCTTGCTATGACGATTGAAAGCAGCAGGGGGCGCTGCCGTCAACATAATGGCCTCATGACTGATAGTTGAGCGATGCCTGTGTGTCTGTGTGTGTCTGTGTGTGTGTGTATATATACATACAGTATATTCACATAACTAAGAACAATGGAACAGACAATGCATTTAATTTTGCAGCTAAAATTTCTTTTTCTCATTTTATGGTTTGTTTCTGCACCTGTAAAAAGTGTTGCTGCTAATAACTTCCAATCACCATGATTTTTTTGGTATTTTTGTGGCTGATACATAAAATAAAATTTTATCATACATACATCAAATATTACGTTGCACATTGTGTGTGTTTCTCACCTTTGAGTGCTACAGCAACTCTAAGGCCCCCTGTAGCGCCTGTCTTCATGTGGCAGAGAATGGGTGTAAACACACACACACTCCTCCCATCTCCTGCCCTCTTGCACTGATGCTTTCCTTGCATGTACATGGGCATCTGAGACCTGCGTGATGAAATATGCAGGCACAGGTCTAATGCCGACCATTATTCATGCTTATTTATTTACTTGCTCATTATTTATAGACATTCACATATTTGGCCAGATAGGCAGGGAAAGTTACTTCCACAGTTGTCCCCAAAGGGCAGCTAAAAAAAGGGGAATCTGGGAATGGGGTAGCGACAGCCCTGTGCACGCAAAATGCGCCCTTGTCGAGAACCCTCAACCCACCGTTGACCAGGATTTGCTACCTCTGTGAATGCTAGCTTTGTGTGCGAGTCCAGCATGATCTCAATGTTCTGGACGCGGCAGCCAGCTGTGAATGTCCACTGGGGTTCGACAGACGCTCCTCGCTGGAGGACAGGACCTGTCGGCCTTCATGGCCATCAAAACAAACACACTGAACATCTTGCACGCTTTCCTCCCATGTTATTTGGACATTAAATACTCATATTGTTGCCATTGTTCATATTTGTCACACCTTTCAACAAGACAACATATAGTGTTGGACAGTGTGTGACCTTTGACTCCAGCAAGCTACCTCACAGGCCTCAGTGACCTCATTAGTCTACAGGTGCAGTCATTATTCTTTCTTTAGTTCATTTTTATGTTTTTTTGTTCATTTAGCTTACACTTTTGCAAAAGAAACTACAGTGATTTACCAGTTTATACAGCAGGATATTTTTTATCTTTGGTTTGGGGTAAATATTTTGATCAAGGGAGCTAAAGCAGGAGGAAGACCAGCGCTCTTTACAGCTAAGCCACCTGCTGCTCAAAATAAGTCAGGTGTTTGTATGTGTTTGTTTTTTCTCCCTGTGGTGTGTAGATGAGTCCCATGGAAAAGTGCATCACACTTACCTGGTTATTTTTTAAATTGTTTCCTTATGCATTACCGACTTATTTGATTGTTTACAGGTTTGCTTATGTTATTTCTCCTGCGATAAAGAGAGGAACTGTGGTGATGTTGCTGTGTGTACTCTGTACACTGGTTTCTTGGAGAAAATAAACTTACAGTACAGTAGATTGGCTATGCAATACTAACACACGTGTGCTTGTCACATTTCAAGTAAGTTTAAAGTAAATGTTCAGGAGGGGTGAGGAGTGTTAGTAATAGGTAGTTAAGAGCATTTTCACCCGTAAAATACGCAGAAGCTCATGCTCACCGTGTTAAACAGTATTTACCTTAAGCGGAGTGGTGGGTAGGACCCAGGTTCAGCCTCCTCCTCCCACTGAAATACCAGTGACCATGGTACTGACCCAGAGCTCATAAAGTAAAATGTACCCTGCTGTGTAAATGGCTAAACTAGTGTAAGTGTACAAAGCCAACATAGTAAGTCAGATATATGACAAGATTTTGGTGAATGTTTGCTAGTTACAACTATGTCAGTTGTCTAATAGGTAGAACACAGTGTAAAAGCCCCCTGCTGCCCCCCTCAGTAAGCGTTTCTCACTGCCGTCCTTGGAGCGAGTGTCAGAGGGGCAGTCAGTATTGTTGAGTTGCAGTCTATGGAACTGCCAGGAAACCGCAGTCATCAACGCACTCACAATTCGTCCATGTCCTTGAGAGGCATCAGACCTTGTTGGACTGTCAGGTTCCCAAAAAGATTCCTCTCTTATTGTCTTTTACACTGATGTACAGGGGATATTAAGGGACTTTCTGCATCGGTAAGCAACACGTTATGTCATGGCCAAACACAGGTGTGTAAACATGAAGCGTGTGACCAACTGTGGGAGCGTTTGTGGACTGTGATGCTGTCTCAGAAAACAAAATTTCCTCTCCCCCAGGATGGCCTGGTGGAGTACGTCATGCTTCATTAATGTGGTAATTGACCGAATGACAGCGGAAGGACACATAGAGATGAGGCCTCATTGGTGGACAGTTGTCTTCCTGCAGCAAGCACGCGCACACACACACAAACACAAAGGACCTGGTGAAGGTTGAGTGATACACAGAGCTTTTTGCACACAGGTTGCTGTTATTGGTGGTCATGGAGGAGGACAACATGCAGAGGAGGTGCTGGGCTGGACAGGTGGGGACATTCCTGAACCTCACCTGCCTTTGGATCCACAATTAAAAGCCTGGATGGTGCTGTTTTCCTTTTCATTAACCCAAGCATCTCATAATCCCAGCCAATGTGAAAACTATCAGGTGTGTGTGTGTGTGTGTGTGTGTATGAATGGAGTGTGGGAGGAATCCACTTCTTCATAATAATATTTCTCTCCCGCTGCCACATAATTCCACAGCATTGTGTTTAGACAGTGTATGTTTTGCCATTTTGAAACTCTTCACTTTTTTTGGGAATGCTGTACAGGAAATTGAAAGTGTTGGAAGAAGCAAACATTACATAATGAACACAAGAAGAAAAGCTCAGGGTTCATGAGTTGCTTTATTGTCACTTATACAGATGTACAAGATGGAAGTCTGCTTGAGAAATACAAATGTAATATCGATAAGTAGCTCAATAAATAGCTAAATGGCTAAATAAACAGGTATGGTACATATAGATAAATAGATGAATAGTTAGATAAGAAAATTGCAAACATTGCAAAAATTGCAAAAAAGTGCAAACAGTTAGAGGTGATGGTGATGCAGATACCATCACCACCGGAGATGTTCAGTCCCTATGCTGTCCACAATTCAGTGGTCTGTGACACTTTGATAACTGGTGTCATTTATTATTTTACTTGTCACATAGCAACTGTTTGTGCAATAAATTTAAGTGCTAACAAATCTACTCAAAATTTATGGCCATGGTCAAATTTGTACCAAAATGTTTTATCTACACTTGTAAAACGCTGATTCCACAGACTGCTGTCCTCAAATGGTGAAACGAGTACCAGGAGCGGCCAAAGGACCGCACAAGGAATGCTTTATGAAAGGCTAAACCCTGGAAACCCGTGAGAGGCCGATGGTGTGAGAAACATTTGGATAATTCAAACATTAAAAAGTCACGAGTCATACTAGAGAGATTATGATGTTGATTGTGAAATCTGTTTTTGTGTTCTCATGTTTTGAAATTGAGATGTTTTGCTTGATAAGGTCCCCAGCTGGTTGGTCATTACGCTCTGCTTTTGCACTTCACTTAATTCTTGGGCCTTTTCTTTTTTCTGAGAAGCGCTTTCTGAAGTCCTCCCACCTCCATCTCTGGTTGCTTCTCGAACCCAAACGCCCCTGTGTGTCACACATTCCAGCTCCATTTTTTCATGCAGCCTAGATGATCTGGACCCTATAGAATGGATGAGTTACTGATTCTAGAAGAGCTTTTTTCTCAGTACAGATCAGCACACTTGCTTATAAAGCATTAATTTAATAAATATAAGCCCATTTGTATAATGTATATTTTAATAACATACTGATTAAATTTTAATGAAAATAACTATTACAAAGACATGCATAAGCAATGCCATTTTTTGTACCCAAATATAAAGAAGGCATTGTGCGGGGCTTGGCGCTATTCTACTGGTTTACTGTAAACGGAGGATGTATGATCATCACGAACATGAGTCAGACTAACCCTCTGGATATTAAGAGGAAAATGAAGAAGTTTTCCCCACTCTCATTATGTAAATTATTCATTGTTCAAGGAAAAATGAGAAGGACAGAAAGCCGTGAGGTCGGGGACAGAGAGATGTGCGGTTAATCCGGGGAAATGACCAAATGACGTTGCAGGCTTGTACTAATAGTGGTCCGTAACCATGGAGATGGCATCACAGAATGCCAGGAGCAACGGGAGCCGGACAGATGTTACGGCTGCTGCTAATTTTTAAGCCCTGCACTTTTAAATTTAGAAAGTCCCCCCGACCACAATGCTAATGGCACATAATGGAAGGGCTTAATAGGGGTTTCATCAAAGGGACCGATAGTCATGATAAAATTGTTTGCGCTAAATCTGCTGCTGCTGTTGCTTTTAGCACCATTCAAATGCCAGTTCTGAGGAAGTTAGTTTTAAATTGTTTCTTTTTGTTTAACAAAAGGGTTGGTATGGTTTCACAGGAGCCTGCAGTTAACAAAAACAAAGTATCTTACCTTTCAGAAGCCGCTAAAACGCAAGGGTCTGAATGATATGCAAGCAGAGCATAGGGGCGCATCAGCGGTTTATTGGGGTGAACCTTGTTGACAGTGAAGGATGGCGTGTGGTACTGTAGACGTAGACGACACCAAAAGAAATTCTCACACACACTCGACAGTATCTAGGGGCTGCATGCTAATGCCAAGACACTCTCACTTATTCTGTCAGATCCCCATTCAAGTCTTTGTGACCATGAAAATTTTCAAGGTCAATTTTTCTTAATATTCTTCCACTTACGCATCCCTGTTTGCCTTCTAGCCTCCAAATTATCTTTGTCTGGGGGGCAAACTTCCAGCCACGGACCTGACAGGCATGAAAGGGATTTTGTGGCTCAGGCAGCTGAGTTTGATGATCACCTCATTGCTGACTGTGGCATTTTTGAGCAAAAGATTTTGTTACTGGTCAAGGTGCAGCCCTTGCTCAATTTTCCCAACTGTGCAGGGGAAGGAGGTGTCCGGCTTCGGTGAAAGTCTGGAAAATCGAAAGCATCATTTAAGTGAAATGTTTTTACTCTGGTGCTGTGCAGTACTGCATTGTGTACTACAGTAAAACCTTTATGCCCCACTGTAATGTGTACTGAAAGTGTAAGATGGGTAATAAAGTCAAACACAGTCACTTCTGTAACTATAAACATGCACACACACACACACACACACACACACACACACACACAGAGCTGCAGATAAGGTGCCAACATGACTGGATCAGACACAGCTACTGGGGGGTCTAGGGTGCACTGTGCTGCCTTCACTGTACTGACAACAGAGACGGTGGGAGGGTTCTATAATGAGACTTTCAACATTATTTAACATATAATTTTATATATTATTATTTTCTCTGAAAAGCTAAAAACTATTTTAGATTTTTAACTAAAAAGTAAAGACTAAAACTATTACTTTAGCTTTTTTCTAGCTAAACATTTGACTTTTTGCTATGTTATGCTAAAATAATAGCAAGTTCAATATTTTAGATTTTTCTATTTTTTTTTATACTTTGTGATGGTCTGTAAAATCTGAGGTCTGTAAAATGATTTAAAAACTGGAGGAAGGACTATAACATAGACCGTACACAGAACGTAAATCAGGTATTTATCTATTTATCTATGAACCGATTCAAAATGGTTAGTTAAAGATTATTGGTCTGCTGTTGAGCTTTGGCTTTTGACTTTTTTGGGTTTCAGGATGTGTTGAACCTGTGCCTCCAGGCTGAGGCTCTGCTGCGTGAGCTCCTGACCTCTGGTTGGCATGTACACAGCGTCACGATTCACATTCCAACTGAGTGAATCCTCTCTGGCGAACCAAGCTTCCAGAAACTTCCTATACTGTCAGTGGCCAGACTGTGCTGGAATCTTTATTTTATCTCAGTCAAACGTACATCCAAGTCACGATCTTCTGAACTGAAATGAATGACAGTGGATCATATCTGTTCGCCACCAGCCCAATAATAGCAGGGGCAGCAGACCAGGGGTTATCAGTTCAAGTCCCTGGAGGGGCTCTATTACTGTTCTTTGAGAAAGGCGCTGAACAAGCAGCTGTTTAAAGTGTGTAAATCAATGTAAATCTGTATCGATCAAGGTCACGATGAAATAATAAAATAAAAATGAACATGGTAAATCCCTTGGATCCCGGCTGCTGGCATCTCTTCCTCGAACCCTGGAGCCTTTCATGGATCCTTGAATGAGCTGCTGCAGACCTCCTGACCTGCCATGGGGTGAGAGGAGAGCAGCAGATGGCTTTTGAACAATTAAAGAACTCATCTGCTCAGCTGCACAATGTTACTCACCTTTCTATCCATCTCTGATTTTGCCTCCGCTTCCAAACCATTCATATCTCCTGTATTTTTTGCACAATTTTGCTTGGTTTTATTTTAAATGTCTTTGGACAAATGTAGTGGCAAGGGATTTAGTATAAAAATACATTTAATTAAAAGGGAAGATTAAGGAATATAGTAAATACTCCGTCAGAGAGCAGAGTCCAGAAAGTCCCGTGTAGGACAGCAGGAGCGTCCAGTTAGGTCCTCTGAGGCCCACAAGGTCAGTCCATCTGGAGTTCACAGTGTTTACATGATTTTGTTGTGTCCCTGCCCTCAACAGTATTTATTAATAATCTGCATGTAATATAATATCCCACGGGGTCTAGATTTTAAAAAGCTGGTATCTCATATCACACTCTGGTCATGTGAATTAGCCACATTACATACAAAATAAACCGAAGAAGCGTGGAGAAAAGTGTCCACCACACGACTGCCGGAACTCTTATTTTCAGATCATTTTTGGTTCTTTGGAGGCAGAAAAATGAGGTGTAATAAAGCTTTAATGATGTTTTATTTACACAGAGTTTCCCATTAGACAGCTGCTTTGCTCCTTCCGCACCCTGACGCAGAGGCTCCATTCTTCCAGAAACATCATAAATCCTTAAAGGTAATCGAGTAATAAAGAGGTAATAAAAGGTGAATAATGGAAAAGGTAAATAATCCATCAGAGCTAAACACCAGCGTGGGGGGAGGGGGTGAAGGACACACCTCCCCTCACCAACTTTTGGCAGGTATGAACGCTCTCACACGCTGCACATCTACCCTTTAGTAAGCAGTCTACCAGTGGGCCCCCTCCGTCATCTGTTTAGCCCGAAAGAAGAGCACAGTCTCACATTACCCCCTCCTGGCCTTCTGTTTGTTTGTTTTCCAAAGTCTGAGAGCAGAATTTCTCAGACTGTAGGCCGTGGTCCCACGCAGGGCATTTTATTGACTGGCTGCCTTTATTATCTTCAGGCCCCTTGCGATTAAAGTGCTAACTGCCGTCTGCGCCGCTTCTGGGGAGATTACGGCACCACGGGTTGCCCGGCAACTGGTCTGTTTGTATAGAGTGCTGATGCCACATGCGTGCTCTCACCCAAGGCTGGGAGAAGAGGGTGCGTATCAGCCACGGCGCCGCCAATCATTTCCATCTGTGAGCCGGTGTTAAAAATACACAGCTGTGCAGCGCAGTGTTTGTGTTCATCTAGTTTAGCTCACACCCAAGGCTAATAGATATTAGCGTGTCCCTCGGATGAGCATCCATTACACGTGTCTGCAGTCGAAGTCCAGCTTTTACCTGGTATGCCTGTTCTCAACACAGATGTACACGCACTCATGAAGGCACACACTAAGATGATTCCAGTAGCTCTCCAATAACTGCTAGAGTATGGCGAAATAAATAATAATTTTTGATTGAATTTGTTGATGACTGTAGGTCCATTGGAGGATCACGATGGTCCATAGTCGATCCATGAAACACAGGACACGTGACTCCGTGGCAATTGTACGCACTTACACTGTGGGCAGCTTGTCTTATCGATCTTAAACATATCTTTAGATTGTGAGAGGAAATTGAGCAACTGGTGGAATCATGTGAACATGGGCACAACATGCAAACAGTACATGGACTGAGCAGGATTTCAACCTATGCCAGAACACACAGACCTGGAGCTGTGATGCATCAAGGCAACCAGCTATGCCATCTTTTAAACCAATCAGGTGTTTCCTAACAACACATCTACAATTCAGAAGAATGGAGAAAGTTGTACACGGAGCACCACCGTACCCCCCCCCTCAGCTTGAGGAAACCGTGACACTCAGTGCCTTTGGGTCGTCTTGGCTCTCTTCCACCTTCCAGGAAGGGACCGCCATCTGTTTAAACAGTAAAGCAGAAATGAGAAGAGCGTTTTGTGATCTCTGCGTTTGTATTAATACCATCACTTTGGGAGGCTGAGCCCAAATATATACAGGATGAGAAAAGGGACCTGGCTGCTCTCCAAGCCCAGACTCGCAGCGCAGGGGACCGCGTGGTTTCCGCATCAGCTTTCGCTATTCTGCCGGATCCTCCAAGGTCCTTGGAGTGGGGGTGCTACCCCCAAGCAAAGCGTGCGAAAGGATTTCATTTTGCCGGGATGCAGTTTGGTTGCTTTCCGTGACATTCAGAAGAATGTGACAAAAGCCTGACCTTTAATACAGCAATTACAAATAGCGTGCAAAGGATGTGCTGGGAATTGGAGAGCGATAACTGACATGCCTTTAGTAGAGACTCATGGTTGAAGAGGCAGGTTAAAAAAATGCCATTTTGGTTTTATTGTGAGCTTTTGTAAGAATTTTGCAGGGAATTCCATTATCTAGCCGCTAGAGTAAACCACAGTATCTGAATGACAGTCGCTGGACTTGAGCAGACCACAGTTTGACCTGTAGATGCTTTGTGCTGCCCAGTTGTGTGTGTAATGATTCATGAACACATCCTTGACCGTGGTTGGTGTGTGTGCTGTAATGAGACTGCATGGGGAAGGATGCCACCAGGCCTCCTGTGGGAGAGAATGCTGTCATATCAGTAAGTACCCCATACTGAGCTTTAAATTCCACATCAATAAAGAAACAGTTAAACAGAGGCGAGCAGAGAGGGACACGAATCCAACTGCTGCGTGTTTTGTGTCCTAAAACGGGAAGACACGTTATCTGGCGCAAGATCAGAGGTCAACTATATATTTAACACAATACCAGGGTACCATACACAATACCACATTAATAATGGTATGCATGTACTGCATCTTTTTTTTCTGAGATTAAAATTCTCATATTATAAATACCTGTTTTCTTTGAAAGTCTTTTTAAGAGAAAGCTTGTGATACAGAATCTGATAAGTGGAGTGGAATGTAGCTTCTTTGGATGCCTTGTGGAAAAAAATAAGAACTGATTTTAAAGGTCAAGACATATTCCTGGAACGTCTCCATGACCTCATCACCACTTTTATCAATTGCATTTTCTTAGCAAAAGCTTAAGAATCCAACCTATAAAGGAAAAGTGGTTCTCTCTACCCTTGGGAAAATTACTCTGTTCCTCCAGTCCCAGGTTGTGTTGGGCATCACTTTAAGGCTGAAGTCTCACAGCTACTTTTGGCTTGGCTGTGGATTTGAATCCCTGTCAGTTTGTGCAGTTTGCATGTTCTGACCCTGCTTGTGCAGCTTTCCCTTTCATAGTCCAAGGAAATGTATTCCAGGTGATTTGGTAACTTTAAATTCCGTGTGTGTGCGCGCGCGCGTGCGTGCCATATTCTGTGCTTCCAGAATAGTGGTTTTTTATCGATCATGGACACATGGCAAGGGACAGATGGGTTGCCGGGTGGACTTCTTTAGTTTGGGTGAATGATTTGCTATCCTCACACTTGCTTCATCTTTCTGAATTGTGATAAAAATGCATCCTTTAGAGTCTGTAGCCCCACTTCTCATGCGGTATTGTTTGTGAAAGGGAAGGACTGAACAACTCATCTTTTTGCAGCGGTTATCTGTATGCTGAGCAGACAGCTCTGATGTCAGCCGAAGTGAACGCTTTAGGTTCAACTCAGCATTTATGTTTAGCTTACTATTTTCAAGGCAAGGTGTGCGGTCAGAGCCTTGCAATGCAGCCTTGATTTAATTATATAAAGAGAGCAGGTGATAGACATGACATTACATAAAGATACTGCAGATGTCCTGTGAAAGCGATGCACCCCATTTGTAGTCAGAATATGCCGGAATCATTGTGAGGAAAATACTGTGGAGGAGACTGAAACATTTGACGTGTTTTTTCCACTTTAATCTTCCCTGTCAGAAGCCATGTTAGAGTAACATAGACCACCTGACACTGCAGAGACACTGGAAGGCCCACCAGTTCCTCCAAATTAAATAAGGGAAAATCATTCACACACACACACACACACACACACACACACACACACACACACACACAGAGAATAACACCCTGACAGGAGCAACTGCAACCTTTAAATCTCCCCAGCAGAACAGCTCAGACTTTTACCTGGCAACATTATTAAACTTGGTTTTATACCAATATCAGTTATAAGTTGACAAAAAAGAGTCTGGTTAACAAAAAGACACAATAGGATAAGATTATTATGTTAATAAATATGTATTATTGTCTTGCTAGATTGATTTGAGTGATTCCAGTGAAACACAGAAGCACAGGACAGTATGCATATATGTATGTATGTATGTATGTATGTATTTATTTATTTACTTACATGTATTAGCAAGTGAGAAATTAGTATTCATTGCACCTTCTGCAAAATTTGGACACTCCACCACATTTGGGATGTTTTGATGCTGTATTGTATATTAAATGTCTGTGACAGGGCCTCCGCGATGTCAAATTCATGAATGAATGTTGCTCGGTTATTGAGCGGAACTATGTGACTGAACCCGAATTCCGGCCGGACTTTTACACACAACGGACCAGACGCCGCACTTCCGCCTCTGCTGCTGATTCCGCCGGGGCGCTTCTTTGGAGGTGTGAACCTTTTTGTGTTTGCGTGTTTTGTGCTTTTTTTGACGCATCTCTGTTGTCTTTTGTGGAAAACGCTCTTTGTGTGAGGCGCAGATACTGTGCTGGAGCTGCGGGGTCTCCGCGGGCTGCTGGTTATGGTGTAAAACTGCAGGTAAACACGGCTAGCGCCTTCGCTTTTTTTCTCGGGGGACGTGTCTGTTTCAATACCTTTTAACCTTCATGTAATTTATTTTTGAACATTTCTAATAATTATTTTAATTTTTCTCCTTTAAACTTAAGAGTATTTTAGAAACACAGAAACGGGGAGATGAGGAAAGCGCACTGACCTGACATTAAAAAGCTCTTGATAAAATCGCTTTTATTTTACATTCTGCACACCAGATATCTATGAAACGTGGAAGGAAATTGGTTTTGGTTATTGCTATCATTTTTTATTTAGCTGACACCTTTGTTTAAGGCACGGTTTGTTTGCATTATCAGTTCAGGCTCAGCACATTGATCAAGGAAGGGAGGAGGAATTCGAACCAACAACCCTCCGACTACAAGGAGAGAAAAGTGCGACTTGTTGTTATTGCTTCAGTTTTTATGATTACTACTCCTTCTACTATTGTGGCTTTGCTTTTCTCACATTTCTTTTTTTGTGACAGACCATTTGGACTAGTTTGTAAACAGTACCAGAGTCCAGTGTTACTTAGACTGGTTTTGCCAAAATCTGGATAGCTTTTGGGGTTCTTCTGTCCGCTGTGGAGCTGAGCTGAGGTGCTGGCATTTGGGACTACTGTGGGGGACATTATATGGCAGGACATTGGGTCAGATACCCTCTGCTCCTCTGTAGCAGCGATTCAGTGCTGCATGTGGTAGGTTGTTGCATCATTTATGTCTAATAGATATCTAATAGGGCTGAGGTAAAGAAGTACTGTACTGGGTTTACTGTGTTGTACTTCACCATCACCATGCTTTTAACACTGCTGGGTGTAGAAAAGGAAGGAGTGACAGGTACAGAACCAGACAGGTGACAGTGTTGACAGTGACCACAAGGTGTTTGGATGTTTATACAGGTGTTCTGAGTTTGACCTCTGGCTTTTATTGTCAGTCTCTTTCTTTGGTAATTAGCTATTAGGACTGTTATTCAGGGACCTGCCAACTTGAAAAGTGGACTTGATGTGCTCACATTTGAATAATTTTACAACAACAACAACAATAATAATAATAATAATAATTGGAATGATGGTGTGATGAGTAGTGCTGCACAACATCTGGGTTTTTGAGGCTGTGTGTTTGAATCCAGCTCAGTCTGTGATTGATTTTGCATGTCCTGCTTCAGTCTACATGAGTTTCCTCCCACAGTCCAAACACATGTCTTCTAGTTTAATTGGTCGCTATAAATTGTTCATTTTGTGTGTGTGCATGAGTGGGTGGAGCCACCTCATGACAGACTTGTCTCTCCTATCCAGGGGTGCAGTTTTAACCTTTTATCGGGTGATTGACCATATTTGGTAACTTCAACGGACATCCAAAATGCCTTTCCGTTGTCTCTTCATGAAGGATTGAAATTTTGAATGTCCAAGTATTTCAGTTAGTGCCCCATACAGGGTTAAAGTGGTTAATGATAATGGATGGATAATAATAGTAATAATAATTACAGGCATTTAAATTGAGACCGCAGGCCTGTCTCCATTAAATTTTATGAAGTGGTGTAGCAGTGAATGTATCATACAAAATTGAAAGTGAACTGAAAGACAATTGACTGTTTTCATTTTCTCTTTTGTCGGACTTAGAAGAAGCTGATGCCATTTTATATCCCTTTTAAATCAAGGTCCAAGGCTCAGGGGAGACACAAACCATAGGCACATATTTTATACAGTATATAAAAAATATGTTTCACTTTGTATAGATTGATCAAATTTAAAGTAAACATTGCACTCACTCCTACAGGACCGTCCAATTGTTTTTCTCTGCTGATTGAGTGATTTTCTAACACAAGTCAGTGCCCGAGTTTGCTGTTCCTAAAAAGAAAAGAAACTAATATATCAGTTTTCACTTTATTTTAAAAATCTGTCTTGCAATATTCGTATGCATGTATTTATTTGAGACCTTTCGGTATTTCTGCACAGCTTAAAGATTTTTTACCCTAATAAACATCTATTCTGTTTTTGCTGAACATGAGAATTGCTCTCATTTCCTGGTTCACTGCAGCTGGTTTAGGGTAACAACATCAGAAAGACTTGAGTTCTCAAATATGTGTCCACATTTGTACTGTAAACAAAAATACTTTTGATATTTTAGACTCTTCCAAATATTTATCTCATTAATTTAAGTTTGTTTCTCAAAGTTCCCATCATAAACTGTCTAGATCATAACTGCAGCAGTCTTGCAGCTTGAAATATGTATGAAATGAAAATTTAATATTAAGCTTTTTTCAGATGACATATTGCAAGTTTTCCAAAATGCAGCTATTTTTCTTCATCAGTTTCCCAGCCCAGTTTAAAAATAACTGGCACAGAGTGCACACAAAGGGCACATTGTGTGAAACATCATATGCTTTTAATTTAAATGCTCATGTCAGGAATGTGTAGTCATGAAAAGTTCCTGATAACATCATGTGTGTCATAGTTTTTGTAATTGTATATTGAAATTCATGAAAAATAAACTCTCAAAGCAGACTAGGGAGCAGAGTTTGACTCCCATTAAACAAACATCTTGTAACTTGGCTTCTTAGGTGACTTTTAAGCTGTTAAATTATTTCTTTTAGCTGAAGCCTCCTTGATGCGATCTGGCAAGTGAACATGTCTGAACTCTGTGTAGGTAAATTTGAGGTAAATGTGATGCAGATTGAAACAACGTTGCTTGGGAGTGGTGGCTACACTTTCTAGCCTGCGAGAAACGGCAGGAATTAGTGCTTTCTGCCCCAGGTCTTTATTGTCTAACTGAAAAAGTAGGATAAATTACAGCCCTTCAGCCTCTTTTCATTGCTGCACTCTGTCTGATTGGGTTTGTAGCTCTGTACTCCCTCTAAACAGTTTAGGACCTTGACTTCTGCCTTTTATTGGCCATAACCATGATAGTCTCCCTCGATCGGCACTTCCTTCGATCGAGTCCTGCTATGGTAACGAGTATGTATTACCAGTTAGGACAGTTAAGATGATTTAAAGACCTGGGGAGCCTTACAGATCCACTAGCTTATGGAAGGAACATCTGGTGGAACCTCTTTGTGGGGTACAGGGGCTGATTCTGGTCATATTCCCAGCCACAGCTGAGGGCAGCATCCGCTAATGCTGTTTCTGTTATTGCTTGGTTGCTGCTCTGACAGTTTCATGTAAGGAAATTATAGAAATTACCCACTCTAGAATCTTGGTTCAGACACAGTGCCTCGCTCAAGGGTTCCACAGTAGGTCTCCACTTAGAACTGGCAATCTTCAAGTCACAAACCTGCGTAGCCTCTTGTTCAACATCTGAGTGTGGTTGTGTTGCTTAAATTTGCTGGCATACAAAATGAAGTTGTGTGCAAATTGTCATGGTTGATGACATTATTGGCATTTAAAAAGGAGGGAAGTAAATGGACCCCAGTGATTGCTGGGATGCTCTGTATGCGACTCTCAGTGGAAGTGACACTTATCAAACCTTGTGTTCCAAATCTTATCCTTCTGTCTGTCTCGATGAATTGAGACTCACTGAAGAACTCATGAATTATTGAAATATTCAAGCAGTATTTTACTATAATGATGTCATAAGTCTGCTGCACTACACAGCGACATTAAGCATCCACCGGACTTCTGGGATTTACAGTCTATGAGAAAGAGATTTTCAGAATGCTTCCACTGTGAAGAGGCCCACATTCCCGTCTCAGGCGGGCTTTTGTGGGAACATACACGGGGGATCGCTGTGAAGGCATCTGTGTTGTGGAGCTGCTCCTGCTGGTTTGTTGCAGTACATCAGAAAGGAGGCTTTGAGAAGTTTGCTCAACTCTCGGGTGTTTGGGTGCTGCCTGGCAGCAGAAGATCAGACCTGCTGAATCTATAAAGAAGGGTGTCAATAAGCACAGAGGCTCTTGATTTTTGCTAAAAAATATTTCACAGATGCTTGACACCCAGAGCCTTTAGCCACTGATCCATGCGCACATGCGATGTGTCCTGACTTGTGCGTGTGTCGGCTCTCTCCGTGTTAGGTGACGGCGCAGGGCAGCCATGCTGACACTATCAAGCAAACTGAAGCGGGATGAGGGCATGAAGGCGGGCCGAACACCAGGCAGCTCTTCCGACTCCTCCCATCGTGTTTCCGTTCGGGACCGGCTGCTAGTCAAAGGTGAGAGCTCCAACTCCCCCTGGAGTGCTTGGCGTTTACACTGGTATATGCGTAATGTAGCTGTGAGAGTTTTGTATCACTAATAATGCACTGCGAAGATGCAGTTGGGATCAGGAACCTTCATTAACGTCTTCATAAACCATTTTCCGTCCACATTTGGCAGTCTAAACTTAATTGTACTGTCACAAATAACCTTCTGCTGGAAATACTTTTTGATCTTTAATGAGATTCTGTCTATGTCTGGAAACTGCCCCTCTTAAGTGTTTGAAAGTGGCAGGAATTTCCCAGAAGCCTCTTGTTGCAGCTCATGAGCTCCCATGATGCCCCTCAGAAAAACATTACCCTCGAGGGCAATTTGGTAAAATCAGTCTGGTTCAGAATCCTCTTTCTTCTGTCTGCAGTTTCTAGAAAAGTACCCCCAATCCTCTTTCAAATATACAGTAATATGATTTTGCACATGAGCAGTGAAATAGTCCTCTGTATGGAACCTGATCCATGTCTTGTATGTTAAACATTTGCAGCTGTTTTTTGATACATTAGCATGGAGAATTTGGTCATGTTTATTTGGACTCCTTGTAAATCTCTCCCTGCAGTGCAAAATTTTGTTGCTCATGCTGTAACTGGAGGGATAGTGTTTTCAGTACATATGAGCACAGAAAGTTGAAGATAACAAACAACATCAATATGAAGGTGTTGAATATACAAGGGAACTGGGAGGAGATACACAGTTTTGGTAAACAGACTTGAAGCAGCAGTTTCTGCATGGTCCCTCCTGTGGTTTAGGGAGGGTTTGAACCAACAAGCTGTCGCCTATAATGTGGTTACTCAGGGTTTGCGAAACAGTTATTTTTATACAAGGACAAACCCTGGAATTCCCTGACTGTCCCTTTTAGTTGTCATGCAGTTTTAAATGCTGTCAGCTGAATGTGGGCTCCTGTTGACCAAATATATCGACATCTTCCAGAATGATCTGAGTATGTGCAGTGACACTGTTACTGAGTCCACCCATCTGTCTGCTGCTCATCCTCCTCTTCTTTCTACCTCCACCTTTTTCACTTTTTGAGACAGTATAACCTTTCTCATGATGTTTCCAGAGTGTGATAACTTTAGTCTCAGTCGTGGCATTATACATTCATAAAATTACAGTACTGTCATTATACGAGGTCAGCTCAAAAAGTACCTGAACCGATAACACTGCCACTAGATGACACTGTCTTGTGGGATTATGAAACAGTTCCTTGCAAAACACCAAATCGGCCAACTTCAGCAGCATCCATGTTCACTGGTACTGTGAGGACAGTGACACACACACACGACAGCTCCTTGTATGTATGTATGTATGTATGTATGTATGTATAAATAAATAAAGTCCTTTGGTGGTACCCAATCATCTTGTACAGTACATTGTATACGGTGAACGATCAAGTTTTTAACAAAACGTGATGCAAACATGTTGCTTTGAATTTTCATTCATGATAAACACAATGCACAACAACAGACAATTGCAGACTGTCACTCATCTTGACTGAATATGAAATGCGACAAGACTGGCTGCTCACACACAATCAACAAAGGTTCAATGACCTTCCACCCCCACCACAGTCTCAAAATGTAACATCATCTAGTGAGAATGTCATCAGTCTGGATACTTTCTGAACAGACCTTATGTACTGCCTGGCCAAAAAAAAAGTCACACACACTCTAATATTTCTTTGGACTGCCTTTAGCTTTGATTACGGCACGCATTGGCCATGGCATCGTTTCGATAAGCTTATGCAATATCACAACATTTACTTGTGTCCAGAATGGCATAAATTTTTCGCCACCATCTTGTATTGATGATGAGAGAGTTGGACTGCTGCGTAAAGTCTTCTCCAGCACAAGATCCCAAAGATTCTCAATGACGTTAAGGTCTGGACTCTGTGGTGGCCAATCCATGTGTGAAAATAATGTCTCTCTCATGCTTCCTGAAGCACACTTTCACAATTTGAGCCAACCCCATGAATCCTGGCATTGTCATCTTGCAGTATGAAGAAAAAATACATTGATGGAAAAACCTGGTCATTCAGTATATTCGGGTAGTCAGCTCACCTCATTTTTTGGGCACAGAACATTGCTGAACCTAGACCTGAGCAACTGAAGCAACCCCACATCATAACACTAAGTTAAGTCCAGGTGGTGACTTTTTTTTTTGTATAATTATTCTTGATTCACAATACTTTTGCTGTCATTCATTGTGTTTTGTTGCTGTCTTATAAAATAATATATCTGTTTTTACCTGTGTAACTCACTGGGCTCTTGAGTTAGCTGATAAAGAGTGCCTATTTCCCCATTCTGCTACCGTACCCCCTCCCTCAGCTCAATTTAGGGGACATTGTGATGACAGGTGCCACTGGTTGTCCACAATTGGGCAGTGTGACTGAAAAGATTCTGAGTTCTTTAAATGTTTTGTTGTGTGATGGAGTTCCATGTAGCATGAAGTTCTGGCAAGTAAAGTGGATGATGTCTGCCTTTTGCCTGGTCCCTGTCCTACTCTGGCGCTGACCATCGGTGTCATTGCTCCGGCTGCATGGCTGTCTCTTTGCTGGAAGACATTCTTCATTCTGCACCCTCTGTGCTGTTCTTTTGTAGTTTAATTGGGCCTTGAGCTCTGACTCTGCCTTCCCAGCCACTGCTCCCCCTCATGAATTTCAAAGACACTCTTCTCTCCTTTGAGGGGATTGTCAATCCCGGAAGACTATCGTGCTTAGTACGACGGTTAAGGTTTCTCTGCTCCAATGGGACCTCCTGCTTTGTGTGGTTAATTTCCCTGTTTTCCTCTTTTGGGATTCACAGTCATCAGAGTGCAGATCTGCAGCATTTCTCTGTGTTTTGCTTGTGCCGCATAATGTAAAATGAATTAGGCCACACACTGCCAGCTACCTGCATGACTTCTGCCAATCTATCCAGACATAACAGTGTGGGGAATGCAATTACTGAGTAACTTCACTTTCTTCCCAACCGACTTCCTGCAAAGTGTTGTCAACAGCAGTGACAGAATTGTTCATGTTGTGAAATATCAATGCACCCATTATCAGTAACCGCTTGTCCAGTGCTCAGTCATCTTGGACCAGACTCTGTCTCAAAAACATAGGGCTTGAGGTATGGTGTACTCAGGATAGATAGTCCATGACAGACATATACAGTAGGCAATATAGAGTTACTAAACCATCAGAAAACACATCTTTGGACTGCAGGAGGAAACCAGAACACCTGTAGACATGTGCACCCCCTAGAACATGTGAACTTCACAAAGCCACATTCAAAGCCACATTTTGAATCGACTGCCTAACACCAGAGGTACCTGTTGCACCAGAAAAAAATGTTTTTCTTACCTTTCTTGCAAAAAATAAAGAATCTTCAGATATTTGTTGGACAGTTGTGCCCTCCATCAACTGCTATAGATGTCATAGAAATTCACATTTTAACACAAAAAATTACTATCCTTAAATTATTTTTGAAAAATTCATGATGATGACTGAAACAAGGTTTTTGGACCTTTGCTTGATCGATTATTTGTGAATTTTTAAGTACTGTAGATTAATTGCTTAAATAAGCTATGCTGATCAACTTAATTCATTGTGATATTTAATTTGATGCATCTGAGCTCTTTGTGTGACTCATTTTCTCTGAATAGGAGCCATTTTTATAGTGGTACTGTGTGAAAGCAGTGCTTTTTTTGTGTTACTGTGCTGAGACCCAACAACTCCACTACTATAGCGACAGGAGCTTCACCTCCACAGTGGCCATGCACCTGTCCTTTGCTTGTATCCGGCCACCAGCCACCAATGCTGTCACCAGGTGTGCCCTCCAACCCTCCCACTGGTTTGAACCTCTCTCTCCTGACGCAGGGATGCCTCCCTGACATGTTCCCTGACAGCCCATCGGCGTGTTAGCACTCTGAAAGCAGCCATTCCCTTGTGGGGGAGTGACTGCCAGAAGCTGGGGAGCCTGAGTGACAGGCAGGGGCATATCTGTCAGAGACCATTGCGAAGCACGCTGCTCTAACATATGTTGAGATGTGTAAATATTCCTGCTTTTCAGTGCGTGTGTGAGACAGTGGATGATGACGTACTTTTTAAAGTGGTACTCTGTAAATGGCTACAATTTTTTTTAGTTTGTTTTGTTTCCATATTGTAACCAGACTTTGCTTTTAAGTGTGTAGTTTTAGATTAGCTGGTGTGAGGACTGTGTATGTGTGACAGTGTGTGCGTGTGCGATGTGACTCACAGAGGGGTAAGGTCATTAGTAAACTCTTTTCCACTCCTTATCTGTATTCTTTGCATTGTGGGTCTTTTTAAGGCACGTGATGCAAATTGCCTCCTTTTGAAAATGACATCTTCACTCAGGAAGCTGAGCAGACGGACTTTAAAACTGTCCTCCCTGTGTCCTTAGAGCATCAGGCCAACGCAAACGTCTGTCACACAGCATGAATTGGTATTGAAAAGCCCACTAATCCTGGATCAGACTTAAAACTGTTTCCTGTTCAAATCCTCTTCCTGCTCTGAAATATTTGTTACAATAATTTATAAGCAGGTGTCCTACAGCGGAATATCTTTTATAGATAATCTCTGAGATTCTCAGAGCTCATGCAGAGCATAGGTCTGCTAGAACATGAGTAAAAGAGGCAAAATTAATGTTAGCAGAGAGGGAACCTGGCGGTGCAGTGGTTACAGTTGTCCCCTTTCATCTGAAGCACTCTGTATGGATTCGTACTCCTACTGTGCTTACCCTGTATTAATGCAGAAAAAAATTACCCTGCTTTATTACAAGGTAACTCGTTACAAGTAGCTCACCTTTGAGAAAAGGAGTCACATAAATGAATGAATTATAAATGATAATAGTGGTCAGACACTGGACCCGTATACAAAGTAGGAGGTTCAGTCTCAGAAGGGGCTTTGCTGTTGAACCTCTGAAAAAGGCACTCCAGCTGCCTCTATTTCCCTCTGACCTGCAGAGCTGCTGAATCCCTTTCCACACTTAAGAAGTATTCTTGTTCAGACACACTTCTCTCCCGATCTCCTGACCACTCTATTTACTTGCATGACACCATCGGCCCCGATCACCTTTGTATTTCCTCCCTGGCTGTATAATGGTATAAAAATGTGAAGTTGCAATCTATGCTGTGGAGGAACCAAACCGATGAGATGAATGATTGGGCTGAATGAGGTTGGCATCCTGTTAAGGTGAGTGTAACCACAGGGTTCTGCTCGTGGTTGCCACAGTCATCGAAGAGCTGATGAAGCACAGTAATTTCTCCAAAATCTATTTAGCTTCCCGGTGTTGTCGGACCGTGTTGGTGTCACATGGCCTCCTCTGGCCTTGTTTTTGTAGATTCTTTCCTTGCAGTGTTTTTCTTTCTTGTGGAATCCATTTTCTGCTCAAACTTGCTTTAACTCGCCATGGTAATTCATCACTTCAGAAAGACAAAGGGTGTTTAAACGGGAAGTTGCCCTGCATATTAATTACCTGCCAGTGGAAACATTTGGGGACCGATTTGGTTCCCACAAATTCTCCCTGTGTGATTGTTCCAGAATACATCTCTATTGTGTGGACTTGCTATTCTCATTAGCCGAGTTGTACCTGGCCTCAGTAAAGAAGGTACTTAGGGTGCACCCCAATTGGTTGGGAGTGCCTCCACTTTGCTAAATTTGACAGAAATGGGCCATTCGGCCCAATTGTCCCAGGGTTCTTACTTCCCCGGCCTCCCGTAGATGCAGATGTTGATGATGATGTTTCTGTGGTGTGAAACCATCCAGTGACCTACGGCAGAACTTCTACTCCATGCCGGACCACACATTGAGTTGGTGATGCTTTCAATACTCCTTTCCCTGAACCAGAAGTTAATTTCTCCTTTAGTCCAGAAACAGAGCTTTTCATCAGAATTGACAGTGAACTCCTGATATTATATATTTATACCTAGCAGACACTTTTGTATTTCTTCCAGGTGCTCTGGTTTCTTCTCACAGGCCAAAGACGTGTTTTAGGTGTATTGGTGACTCTGAATTGCCCTTTGTGTGTATGTGTGTGTAAGTGAGAAACTGTGCTGTGATGAGCTGGAATTCTGTTGAATGTACCCTGCATCACACTCTTTGTTTTCAGGATAACCTCCAGGCTGCTGCGATCCTTCATTGAACTTGCAGGGGATGAGTGAGGATGGATGGATAAAAACATGTGCATGGCTGTACACGTGTGGCTGTATGTTCACTGCGTTTGTGCTGAGAGATTGCACACATAGCAATCAGAGTGCAAACATCTGCTGAACAGATCTAAGGATTTTGAGCTTCACCTCGAAAGGAACAGTTATATACAGTGCCAGACAGCAGCATTGTGGATTGCATCCATTCCTCAGTTTAGAGTTCACATAAATTTACATATGAATGTATATATTTCCATTAAGTGTGTATGTGAATTTGGTACGCCCTATTGTTAGGACGTTGAATTGTGTAACTTATGAAGTGTAGAGGACTTGCTTCAGTGGGTTCTAAATAAATATTTTTTCTTTCATTTTTTGCAGAAGTTGCAGAACTTGAAGCTAATCTTCCCAGTAAGTACATTTTCTTTGCTGTTTTATCAGGAAAAGGATGATGCAGCTATGAAACCAGCACTGTCTGCGGTGTCTGCCTAGTAAATTCCCCCTTCTGATCAAAGCAGAGGTGCCAGACCCATAGAGCAGAGCTGTAGCGCTAAGGGTGTCCCAAATTCAGGTGCAGTACGTGGGACTGAACACCAGGGGGTGGGAGTAGTTGTCTGGAAAGGGTGAAGGTGTGGTGAGGAGTTGGGGGGGGGGGGGGGATAGGAATCCCTGTGTTCAGCATGGGTCAGTAAAGTTAATCCAAAGCGCAGGACTTGGGTTTGAATCCCACCTCTTGCTGTAGTACCCTTGAACAAGGTACATGGCCTCAATTGCTGCACTAAATATTACCCTGCTCTTTAAATGGGGGAGTCATATCAAGGAGTTTAATAAGCCACTTTGGAGGAAAACATCAGCTAAATAAATGTAACTTGTTAGTGACCGTCAGAGAGATACATATTGGGTCATGTGTGATGCAGACTTTGGTTTGGTGAAATGTTGAAGTCGTGCTCTTTGTTATTATCCAGCTTTTTATTACTAAGTTAATCACTTAGTAACTTCAGTGGGTTCTTCCAGGTTGTAGCATGATCTTTCGGGAGGAGAGGGTTTCTCTGATTCTTTAACAGAGGCCTTTGTGACAATTTGCCCAACATGGATAGGACTTGAACCACTTCAACAACCCTAACCTTGTTTTAATCCCGCCTCCTGCAGGCACCTGTAAAGTGGCCTTCCCTGACGTGAATAAGCTGCACCACTTTGAGCTGGATGTCTGCCCAGGTGAGTCCCTGTGTCCTCACCTTCCCTCTCTCAGTAAAATCTGTTCTGCATGTTGGTATTGTTTAACTCGCTGTTTCTGTGCATGATGTATGCCCTTTGCACAGCACTGCACCACACCAGAGGACTTAGAAGGTTGTATACAAAGTCCAGCATGAGAGTTTGCTGGCCAGCTATAGATCTCATTGTTTTTTTCTTTGACTGTGTAAATTTGTTTCTTTCTGGGAGGTTCACTGTATTCCTCACTAATCTATGGTCTTGTGGTTAAGGCCTTTATTGATGCCACAGGCATCTGCATAAGAAGCATTCAATCAATTTTAAATAGAAAAAATTAAGCATTGATCAAACTTTTTATACTTGATTTTGAAATGAGATGGAACTCATTTTCAGCCTTCATAGTGTTAGTAAAACTAAACTACTGCCTTAGTTGATTTCAGAAGGACTTCATAAAAAGTCCCAGTATAGTTTCTTGTGAGTCTGCAGTGTGAAAGTGAGATAGCTTTATGCCTGTGCCAAAGTGGATTTCTGTCTCCCTCAGTTGTTTAAATGACTGATTTTTTTTTGCATCGCTGGCGTTTGTACAACTGTTAAAATCTATTTAAGTTTGACATTCCTGTAAGTCTGTTACATGAACTCAGACACCTTTTGCTGAAATAGGCTGTTAATCACTGCCTGCTTTGTTTCATGTGGGGTTTGTATGTCCGTAAACAGCACTTAGGCAGTGTCACAAAACCCACAGGAAAACGGGACGTGAACAGGAAAGGAGGCTGAGCTTCAGAAGGCATCGAGCTGAAGTGGGGTCTATCGGACAGCAGTTTGGTAGTGTTCCTGGTGGTGGCTCCTTGCTTTCATTTATCTCCTGTTGTTTCCTTGGCCACAGTAGCTGCGTTCATGCACGTGGCCTTTGCAAGCACTGCACCTGCAGGTTTACCACGGTCACCCTAGTTGCCTCACATCCTTTCACTGACTTCACAGGTGGGAGGATATGCACTAAAGGTCTGTGTTTGAGGCTGGATGGAGGGACTCTAAATATGATTATCTGGAGACAGAAGCATCAGACAAGGGAAGAATGATAGACAATCTCAAATATAAAGCAACAAGGCAATGTGCAGTAAAGACATTCTGACCAAGAGTGTCAGCTGAGGCTGTAGTTATTAACTGTTGCCTTCCACTTGCAAGGACCTGGGTTTGAATCACATTCCCTCTGTGGTACCATTAATTAAGTTATTTAACCTGAGCTAATGCAGTAAACTGTGAACAGTTTTAGTGTACAAATCTAGCACTGTATTTTATTTTAGAGCAAGTTGTAAGATGAATGAATAATAATAATACCAATCCAGTTAGGAAAAGGCAAGTTCTTTAGGGTGGTCAAATACAATGCAAAGAGAAAAATCCCAAGAAACAACAGCTGAGAACACCATAGCACAGCTCCAGAGCAGCACTGCGTGTAAGAGAAAATAGAATTCTTGAAGGGCAAACCGTTGCTGAAACAATTCCTCAGAAATCTGGATAAGCCCTGCAACTTGACAGAGATCTGCATATTGATGTCTGTAGTACTTCCATATGATGGAAACATCACATTTAAAGAAGCTGAAAAAACCTGTATGTACGATAACTTGGCTTCATAATAAAATGAAGGCAGCAGAATGTGTAGTTGAGGACCGTGGTGGTACCAGTAGTGGTGAGCGCATCAGGAACATTCTAGAAGGGCTTCAGTAACAAGTAAGTCCCAGGCCAAAGATCAGAATTTCACACTATCGGGAAAATATTCTGCATAAAGTGCTTGGATAAATGTGTTTGGTCTGTTATTGAGATCTCAACTCATCTAGAACCCACTGAAACTTCTGACTGAGAGGAATGATAATATAGTGGTAAAGAAAAGATAAATAATATTAAAAGGCATTGGTTACCATAGGAACAAGCCACAAGAAACATGTTCACAGGTGGATAAAAGTATGTGGACCGGTCACTGAACTATTTCTGTGGGAGTGAGGATGGGAGTTGGAATGGTCAGACTGACATGTTTGTGGGGGGTAGATCTCACTCTCTACTGTGTGGTGCAGGATTCTCCCTTCTGTGCCTGGTACCACCTCTACCCCCCCTTCACCTGGCACCTTTCACCAATTTCCTAATCTGCTCTTATTTCCCCTTGGTCCCTTGGCAACAGCAGTCTAATTGTCCTCCTCTCTCTGAATTTAATATACATGTATGTATAGAGAAGTGGTGGTCATTTTGCCCTCCTCAGGACATGTGATGGTGCCTGCAGTTGCCATAGTGATGTTTCTGCAGCACTGTAGTAAAAGACAGAGGGCCCCATCTCCACACAGGATTGGCTGCAGCACAGCCAAACTCCAGTCTTCATCCCATTTCCCAAGCGATTGCCTTTCTCCCTGTTGGCCAAAGCATCTCTCTTTACACAGTGTACTGCTGGAGGATGTTGCATATCTGTAATACTTTAACTGAAAAATGACTGTGGAGTTGAACAGATTTGCCTGTTAAAAAAAACATCCTGACACATAAGAAATTCCTTAAGAAGTAAGGCAGATTTTTGTCTCTGTAATGTACCTTCTTGCGTAGATAAAAAAAAAAAAAAAAAAACATCTGATATCTGTGAAAGACAGCGTGGCCTGTGTTTAATGTAGATCTAAACAGTGTCCAGTAATGGCACCGTGGTGTATTCCAGGAGCCGGTGTGTTTAAGCAAAGTGTAAATTTTCCTTATGGAGTTTCCAGCTACAGAGGACCCGTTGCTAAGCAGGCAGCACGCCAAAAGCATTCCTCATTACTCATGTTTGACCTTTCCTCTTTTCTACTGAAATTTGCTTGGAAAGTGGAAATGGATGCATGTGGGTTTTGGCGTCGAATGCACAAGTGTTCATTAGCAGCCGTTTTCTTGCCAGGCAGTCGGCTGCTTTGTAGTCCCGCAGATAGAGCTGTAACCGTGGAAGGCAACTGACCGGGCCGGTCATACTTTGTTTGTACGGTCAACTGGTCCTCGGCTCAGTCAGTTAAGCGGACCGGGTCATAGTGTGGTCATTGAAGAACCAGTCTCCACCATTTCTCCATCAGTATTCAGGGTCGGTATCTTGATCAAGGGTACAACAGCAGGAGATAGGTTTCAAATCTAGGTCTCTTGAGTGCAAGACAGCAACTCCAACCACTACACCTTCTGCCATCCATTGATCAAGAACCGCAGGTCATGCAGGGTTAAACATGCAGATTTGGTCTTCATAGAGGAAAATACCCTGCAGTGGGCACCCAGCTTCTGTTTTACAAAACTCCATTGTCCTAACATCCCCTGAGTGCCATGCTGCTTTCCACCCTGAACTACCCCTGTTAGCTAACCTGGGGCTTGGTCCTGGGGTCAGTGTCCCTCAGGTCCTTTAAGGAAGGGGAGAAGCGGGCACTGATATCAGAGCAGCTGATTCTAAACACTTCCTCCCTTTCTTCCTTTTCCTTCTTTCTTCTCCAGCTGGGCAGTGTACCACACCGAGTGCCATTTTACCATGCCTACAGCTAAACAGTGTCTGTTTGCTAGTGGTCTTGAGACCCGTAGCAGCAGGTACTGATTCTTTCTTGACACCTGAAATCGCAAAGGTCTGACCCCTTTGTGCTACTTGTCTACAGCCTCCGTTTGTAGTTCCCCTTTGTAGTGCATCGGGAAACACGAATGTGGCACAGAGACATTGCCAACTTCTCCAATAGAGGGTGAAGAAGTCATAAGGGAGGAGAGTGAGGAGGTTCTGAAAATCTTGAAGGTGAAATTCCACTTGGAGATCACAAATTCATCCTGCTGGCATTTGGAAGCTCACTTTGAGATCCCAGCAGCTACTGATTCGTGCAAAGAGCTCAGAGCGCTGCTTGCTTCACTGGTTCAACAAGCTGCGTCGCCACGCTCCTGTAGAGATGTGCTGAAGTCTCAGAGGGTCTCCCATCGATCCTAAAGATCTTGTCTGAATGCAGCACTATTTTTTATCTGCACAAAAAACACAAGCCCTTTGCTCTCTGCAGTGAAAAGTCTCTTTGTGTGAGGTTGCTGTCCTGTTCCTTTCAGCACCACCATGAAAACCTGATAGCTTTCTCTTTCTGACACTTTTTAAATCTATGTTTTAAGAGAACAGTGGGATTGTGCTGTTCTCGAGGTCAGGCTGAGGTTCTCCAGAGTCCAACCGAGTCTGAGGTGCTCTTGTTGAGCTGCTGAGCGTTGCTGATCCAAGACAAGCGAAAGGGACAGGGTTGTCTGAAGGTCCTCCCACGGTCACCATTGTACACCACCTCCGGTCACACACTGAAGTACAACTGATTTATTGTCTTGCATACTGCTGATGTGAAAGGAACAGAAAATGTTGGTAAATTCCAAGAACTTTTCAGCGAGTGCTTTTGCAAAATACCACATAAACAAGTTTAGAAAAGCAGCGCAAGTTAATCTAGGATCTGGGAAAATGTTTTTGAAGCTGGCCGTTCTCCTATAAAAAAAATGCAGGGGTGAATAGGCAGTCCCTTGGGGCTGTGTGAGCTGCCATTGTACCAGGAGGCCCTGGTATGAGCTGCTAATATGAGAAGCTGTGGATGTTCCTGTACATGTGGGCCCCCTCCTCCTCATCTGCAGCTTTCATTCAGCAAATTCCCTGCTGTCCTTTCAGGACTCAATGATTTCCTCAAGGTGACAGTGGCTGAGTCAATCTTGGGTTGCAGATCCACAACCCGAGGTGGACAGGTGTCAGCGTTATTCCCTTATTTTCCACAACAACTTTTGGTAGGGGAGATTCATGCCCCTGGTTGCTTCTGTATGGGTAAGTGGGGTGGAGAAGCAGGTGGCTGCGTGGTTACAGCTGCTGTCTTGTACTTGAAGGATATGGGTTCAAATTTTGATCTGGCTGTAGTGCCCTTGAGCAACTTTCCCAGCATCAATAACTGCAGTAATTACTCAACTGTACAAATGGCTAAATTGCAGTAAGTAGCTTAACACTGGAAGTCACCTTAAGAATGAGCATCAGCTAAATGAGTAAATGTAAATTTAACAGTGCAGTTGTATGAATCACTCCTATTGTCCATGGGAACCGCTTATGGTCATTTTTCCAGGTTGAAATCACCCCCTGACCTTATCTTGCGGTTAGTAATAGACACAGATTTTGCTCTTTTACTTAGACACACACATAAGCATCCTTTGCCCAGCAGTAAAACTGCCACCTTTTTGTTTTCGTTTTTAAAAATTGTCAGCATCTCTGTCCGAAAAGAAGATAGCACCCAACAGGTGTTTTCATAGAGGTAGTTTGATAAGAGAAGTGTTTACTGTAAGCCAGCTGTGGGAGGGCATGATCTGCCGTTGCCCTCTCTGAATGTGACTGGCGATACCATAGTTGGGTTATGTTGCCTTAGAGGAGTTTACCATGGTAGATTGCACTGACAGTAAATGGGAATGGCCTAGAATGTGGCAATAAAGCCCGGTACCTGCACACCCTTTGCTTGTCTCCTTCACATGGGCACCCTGTAACATCCGCCTGATTTTTTTTTATTTTTTATTTTTTAAACAGTCATGTGTCTGTGTCCCTTGTGTGTTTCTCTGTCCGTGTACATATTTTATTAAACTTTTGGTGGCATTTTTTTAAGAAACAGTCCCCACAAGTGTAGTCAACCCTGAAAAACAGACCCTGTTGTGGAGACTTCTACTTAGTAAAGATGACTTTTTTAGGTTTTGCACGTGGAAAAAAGTTGTTAGAAAAGGGCAACTTGCTGTCTAACATGTTCTTATTATGTCTATTTCATGTGTTAATATCTTGTTCTGATTCTGCTGCTGCCATTGGCAGTAATATTAATCAGTTGTAGTTTGTGTTGTCTGCTATTATTACGCTTTTATTTCTATTGCTTTTGCCAATGCAGTTACGCGCCTTTGTCGATGACCGTCTGTGTTTGTGTTGGATTGGTGCTGGGGACGTTTTGTGCTGCTCTAGATGGTTATTGTGGGGGTGCTGGTTACCAGTGTAGTGCCAGAGTTTAATTACCGTGCAAATGTACTGTTTTGTTTAATTTCTGCATCACTTTCCAGTGAATTTTTTCATGCTTCCCATTATATATATATTTTTAAAAACTGGCTTTTGTTTCTTTGGCAAATGGTTCTGGATGAATTCCAAGCTCCTTCTGTTTATTTATTAGATATTTTTCTCTCAAAATGCTATTTGGAGTGCTTCTTTGGCTCATTTGTTCTAGCCATCAGATTTAAAAAAAAGCTTTCATCAGTGCTTGGTGTTTGTTTGAACATTAATCATTTTTCATTTTGGGCCGGTAAACATGAAGCGAAACCACATTAGAAGCCAGGACCAAACAAACCCTAGGGTTCAGTTGTGGCTCTTCATGCATCTGAACTGAGCTGCACGTCCCAGTCATGCATTTCAGTCGTTCAGACGGTCTGTGTTGCCTATTAAATCTCAAAAGAGACCCTGCTGTTGGACCGAATTGTTATGCCTCTGAAAAAGAAGGCCAGCTTTATGAATGGAACAATTACAAACGCTGTCTGAAGAGGGACCGGACATTTGTTCATAACATATAGTGATGTAGCAAAGTGAAATTACAATAACATGATTTTTGTCTCAGGAAAAGTTTAGTAAACTGTTTTTTTAAAATTTTTTTTTTTTTTTATTTACAATTTTTCAGGTAATGGCCTAATAGACTAATCCTCATCAGAAAATGTTCATATTTCTGTTACATGAACCACATAAACCAAAATGTTGTCATCATCAACTGTCCAGTAATTTTTTATTCTGTATTGAATATTTTAAAATAATTCACAGCAACTTGATGGAAATATCCAGAGTTTAGAGTCTGAGCCTGTTCCTGCCCTCGCTGGTCTGTAAAAAGTGCTTCCTTGCTTGATGAGCACCAGTTGTAGGAGATATGTTTTCAGTTGGTAGCAGTATCATTGCAAAATGATTGCTTGATGATGAGATGCTTAAGGACATTATGCATTGAACTTTTGGTGCCAACTGTTTTTCAGCATCTGTTGCAAAGTTTCCTTTTCTAATACCTACCCATTTTTTTTAAACATCCAAAATGTTCCCATGCTGCCAATTTAAGGCTCCTTTTTGGTGAATATGTAGCTGAGATGTCATATCACTGTGTCTTTTATTCAGTACATATGCTCTCTGTAGGTCAACTAAAGTGTTGCCTTATTAGATAGGTGACAGACACAAATACACAAACAAACAGACAAACGCACACAAATGATGCTAAATTGTTGGAAAACTTTGAGCTGAAATGAAAATGTGTGATGCATGTGTAAAATCAAACAAGGAAAGCAACTGGAATTGCTCCCAGTCTCGTGCCACAGAGAGATGCATGTGTTCCAAGCTGTGAAACCGACTGCAGGGGTGGTACGTGGGGACAAGACGCAGAGAATGCCCAACCATGTGGGGGAGGAGGCCATGAGTACCAGAGAAATCCAACTATAAACATTATTTCAGTATTACTAAGATAAAGGAGGTGTGCAATGCCTGGCGCATGTACACGTGTGCCTTTATATTACAGCATGAGCATTACAAAACAGCAGTAAACAGAGTATTACTGTATTTAATAGGTGTGTCTTGCTAAGCAACTAAAATAATAACTCCACAGTCAGGTTAGTACCACACGACTCATGCTTCTGTAGGTCATAATTGTGACACTGAACTACTCTATGTTGTAAGTTTCATGGAAAATTTTCACCTGTTGCTGTGCAGTACAAGCCAAGCATGAGTGGTACAGAACCCATGGGCAGCAGGGTTCTGGTGGTTTTGTGCAACGCATACTTTTGTTGAATCCTGTGAGCAGATGCCTTCTTTTGGCAGCCACGTTGGTAGGCATGCATTTCCAAATACTCGTTCAGTGATTTTTGCAGTGTTTCAGCCCTGAAATGTTTGTTTTAGTCCCATGTGTCTAGCATGTTACATGTTAAATGTTCAGGGCCACTCTGGGATTGGAGCTCAAAACCTCCCAAGTTGTATTGTAGGGGCCTAATAACTTCTTTTGAATCAGACACGCAACTGTACCTTGTAATTCTCCCCTGTATGTTTGGAAGACTTGAAACCTCCCATAAGAAATGCTAATTAGACAGTGAGTTATAAACTTTTACTAACTTTTAATAAATAAAACTTGTGCTGAATAAAAGCACTGTTTTTAATAAGTTGCATTTTTTAGAGGTAATTAACATACCTTTAATTTGCGTGACATATTTCAGGGCACGAGCCTTTGTTTTGCGGTTTACATCCGTGCAATGAGATCTTCATCATTCATTACCATTTCATTTTTGCTTGCCATTCTTCACAAGTAACCTATTAGCCAGCAAGCTGGGAAATTCCAATTACAGTTCCGTGAAAGGTTTTGCAAATGTGTATTTCCACAGGTCAAAGGATTATAAAAAAAACTTATTTGTCCTTATTTTTATTTTTTAGTTATTTATATGCTTGCTATGAAAATATTGATAAGAACAAAGCAGCTTTGCAATTTCAGAGAGCAGTCCCTGGGTGTTTGCAGCTTGGTCAGATTTTTCATATAAGGAATTTTTATGATTATGTTATGTGTTGGCAGCAGACAAATCACTGAATTCAAACTTGCACTGCTAAACAGATGAGTGGGGAGTATGGAAGACAAGTGACATCCTATGTGCTATGTATCGGCTGTGAGCGAGGAGCTGCCGTTTTGAACCCTTGACACACGCCCCTCTGGGCTTCCCGTGTACTCGGTTGCCGGAGTTCGTCCTCTTCCTCTGGGAATCTCTGTGGAGTCACAAAGCTGCCTGTGGGAGACGGGCGGGCCATCTGCTACTCGTAGATAAGGCGCCCCCGCAAGCATGCTGTGATAGGGGGAGCAGTGGTGACTGCAGTCAGACCTGTGTGTTGAGCACCAGTACGCTAATTCCCTGACCGAAGGGCCTGCTAGAGGAAAAAGAGAGGGTTTTATCCTAAGTTACTGACTCCAAAAGAGTATTGTGAAATGAAAGAGCTACCACATCGGTGCAGTATACCCTGGAAGCAAAGCAGAAGATGATCTGTTGCCTTACCAGCTGTGAAACAGCAAAGGAACACCAGCACTGGAGGAATACTCAGTGCACAGGTAAATTGGGCCATGTCAGATGGCAGTTTCAAAGATGCGGGCTTTCTGAAAATGCTTGGGTTCCGGATTCTGGAATGCATCACTTTCCACACGCATTCGTAGGACCAGGCATGCCTCAGTCTGCTGTGGAGAGAAGCCTCCTTCACATCGCCTGACAGCATCTCCCCAGACACCCTCACACGCTGGCTGAGCTGCAAACAAACTGCCCTGCTCCCGGTTACTTATGCATGTACCCTAACATGAGCTATTTGCTATGGGGATGTGCTTCTTTTCTGGACATGTTAATAATGAATGAAGCCATTTGTAACCTCAGCAGCACCATTTATCATCTTGCTGCTAATTGGGCCCACTTGGCAAATTGAATCATCTGGTCCCAACTGGGGGGTAGGAGCAGGAGGTGGGGGTTGGCTGGTGCGCGTTGAGCATTCAGGGTCAGGATTGCGATTAATGATTTTGCTGGATGGTCACGTAATGACCCGAAGGCGGCACGGTAATGACATCGGACTTGTAACCACGTGCAGTTCCTTTATGTGTTTGTGGATGCGCTATTATTCCAGTGCACAATTTGTAAAGTGAGAGCACTGTCACATTGTATAAATGTGTATTCTTATCTGATTTCCAAATTGTAATTTCTTCAAATGACAAATCGATGTTAAATTCTGAGAGAATGGTGTCTTCAGAGTTTACCGGTATAATCTGCGTGGCCGGAGGACGGTTGTGACCGAGAGGGTGAATGTTGCCACTGTGCAATAACGGTTGACATGCGTGAGCCGTTAAATAAGCAGTTGGACTGTATTTCAAGTTTCCAGCTGAGCTAATTGTTTGGAAGGGAAGGTAACGTATGGGGATTTTTTTGTACACAGTTTCAACTAATGGATTGGCTGAACTTCTCAGTTTATGGAAGGCAGCACTTGGTCACACTGCTACCTTCTACCAAGCACAATGCCGAGGTTCTGGTATAAGTTAAGATAAATAATGCAGAAAAAAATGTACCTGACTCCCTTTCTGGCCCTTTTTCCTTCTGAGCTTTTTAAAAATTGTCTGAGGAGTGACACAGTTGTGATGTAAAGGGCACTGTGTGAAACGTGTTAAGTACCAGTCCCTATGCCTCCTCTTCGGCCTGCTTTCCACCCCGTTACGTAAAGGGTCCTGCATGTAGCAAGTGGATCAGTACCACTGTAGCTTGAAATGGACTTTTGTGGTTGGTAGCTTTGGCAGGCTTGACAGGCATATTGCCTTGTGGCGTGGGTGGTGCTGCAGGGGTTTATGCTGTCTCTGGGTTGGAAGGGTTCCTCAGCTTTGTTGTATATGTCATGTCATAGCTATTCCTATGTTGAAGATGAGGGTCATTGATGTGTCCAGTGGAAATGAATGCTGGAGCTTTTCTGACTCAAAAACTTGGAATTAAAAGGCATTCTTAGACCTTTCATTTGACTGTCTTCCATGTTGTACTCATACATAGCAAATGAATATTATTGTGTTCCACAGTGGAGACATTATAGTCTTCATCAGTCTTATGAATATAAAGTGTTTCTGAAAAACTTCTTAATGCCCCCATAATTTGACCATTAAACATGTCATAATCACCATTAGTTTCTATGGTAAAAAAAAATTTGTGTGATGAAATTTAATTATGCTAAAATGTCACTGAATTCCACAGAATTACTTTTAATAGGTATCATAACACAATATAAATAGACAGTTTCCCTTTATTTAAACTGAGGCGTACTGGACATTTGACCATGTTTGGGTGTTCTTCCACAGTCCACAGACTTGTGTTTTGGGTGGATTAGCCCCTCTCTGTTGCTCATAGTGAGCATGTGTTACATTGCTCAATTGTATACATGTGAGAATGATTGTAGTGGAGGGCAGCGTCACTCTGAAGAAAAACAAGTGGATGTAAATGTTTCGCACTGCTCAGTGATTGGGAGGCACAAGAAATCTAAACCTGCTCATTATAAATGCGAAACTTGTAAGCTGAAGTAGGAATATTAAATAAAACTTCTCATGAAGTCAAGTTCTTATTATCCAAATGGGTATGGAATGGGTTGAAGATTGACCGTATTTCCATATTCTTCGCTAGGGATGCACAGTAGTATTGATATTGGCTGATAATTGTTTAAATAAATTTTGTTAATATCAATTTGATGCCTAGATTTGACCGATAATTCAGAGCAATATTTGATGATGCAGTCATTTGTGTGCATAGAGTGACACATATAGCATGCATGTACATACAGTCTGAATACGTCTGCAGAGGGGAACTTTCTCAAACTGACACTGACATAAAATATGTAGCACTTTTGAGCTTAATTAACTGAATTGGTGTCGACAGTGCACTTTCTAATATGGTGAGCAAAAAGAGCAACCGAATTTCTTACGACAGGACAGATTTCCTTTTTTCCTTTTTCAAAGAAAAACGCATAATTCTCGTCTGGGCAGCTCTAGTCCTAGTTTCTCTGTATTTTACAAAGATGAATATCGGATCGGCCATGGGTACTTGGAGATTACTGGATATTTGTATCGCGCACAGTTCTCACATCATGCGTCTCCGTTTTTCACCCTTCATCATCACCACAACTTTCAACCTTTTTCTGGTTGAAAAAGTACTTAAAGTTTTAAGTAGGTTTTTAGATATGTGAAGTACAGTGTTTAGGCTTCTTGTCTTCAATGTGATTTAAAGATGTCAAAAGTCACACCATAATGGAGCTTATTTTAGCACCCAGTTCCCCAAGGTCTTAAGACAATGAGAAGCTACAGCTGTAGTGAATTGAGTGCGGGCCACTATTGGTTTCTGTTAGATTGTCAGCAAATTGAGGTTCATAGTTGATCAGTGATGTTTTAGCTGCTTAAATGATCGCTGAGGTATGTTCTTGACACAGTTTACAATATTGTGTTAGTAGTGGTTTGATAAAAATTACACATTGGTTTATACTTTTGGACCCTGGGACAATACCTTGTGTTACCCTAATTTTATTACATCTATTCCCCTGATTGTACTGACAGCTTCTATCCTTAAATTCTTCTGGTTGAGCAGTTATGGCAGTTCTCTTTAGTTTAGCTTAACTGTTAAAGGTAAAATATCCAAAATAGTGAAGCAAACTTTCTAATTGTCCATCTGTAATGGTCCTGAGAGGCAGTTACCATGAACTCACTTTCCATCAGAATAACAAAGGACAACTTGTTAGTTTCTTTCCATCTTTTACATTCTGCTGAAAGGTACATTCTGGGTGCAGTAATTACTTTCCATTTTTATATTGCAAAGAAGCCTCTTGCTCACACATCAATTCAATGCAATTTGCATCGACATGCAGTTCAAAGAATGGACTTCGAATATGAGCTGTGACAAAAACCATGTTGTAAGGACTGTGTTTTTAACCTTAACATTTAGATTCTAGCCTATTCGTGCTGCATGTTTATAGTGAATTTTTCACAATTCTCCTGTATTCGTGGTGAATTTAAGTGTGATAAATGCCCTAAAAATGTTGTAAAGCATTAAAAATCAATTACAGATGTGTGCAGGTGCCTTGATTTAGACACTTCAATGTTTTACCTTCTCAGTTGCAGCTGGATGGAGGACATCGCTCCATTTTCATGGAATCTTAACCCTGTCTGTGGAACTCCTGTAGTTCCTCCACCTGGTTGGGGGGGGGGTCAAGGGTGAGGGATTGCCTTCTTGTATTTCCATTGGGTCCCCTCCAAACCCTTGTCTTTTCCTATCTGCAGATGAAGGCTACTACCAGAGCGGCAAATTCCGGTTCGAAATAGATGTCCCTGAAGCCTACAACATGGTGGTAAGTGGACGCCTCAATGAGAAGTGGGGTTGGGGTATATTATGTGTCGTGCGGTGGAGGGTTTAGGGTTTCAGAGCTGCCAGTCAACTGCTTGCCTGCTGAGGCTTCTTTGGCGAGGCCAAGCCAAGGGTTGGCTTTCTATGTGCCTCCACCATGGTCCAAGGATGTAGGTACAGACTTTGGAGGGGTAACAGTGAAGAATAGTTTGGTAACTGGGCCTCAGAGTTCATAGATTCATGATCTCTTGGTTAGGGGTTTAAGGTTTATTTGTCACGGTGTACTAACACAGCATAGCAGTGTTGACACCATGAAAAGTTTCGTTTCCAGGCATCCTCAGCATAAATAAATATGTAAATAAGGTACAGGGAAGATTAAATAATAAATAATGAAATTAGGAAAAAAGAAAATAAATAAGGAGAATAAATAAATAAGGAATAGACACAAAAAATATACATGGAGGTCAGAGTTAGAAGTTAGTAAGCAGGGTACATAGAAGTTAGTAAGCAGAGATAACAGACAAAACAGGTAGTAGCAAAAAAAAAAAAAAAACACAGGCATACAGACAGACAGACTCCAGCTGACTTTTCTGCTGTCCAAGGGAGGGGTCAGTGGGTTAACAGTCTTATGGTGCGGGGGAAAAAACTGCTCCGGAACCTGCTTGTCCTTGTCCGAACACTTCTAAAACGTTTTCCGGACGGGAGCAAGGAGAATATCTTGTGGCTGGGGTGATTGTGGTTCCTCAGGATGTTATTGGCCTTCTTCCTACACCGTTGGGTTTAGAGGTCCTGCAGGGCTGGCAGATCAGACCTGGAATTGCTCTGTGCTGTCTTGACCACTTTTTGTAGAGCTTTAAGGTCTGACGCACTGCAGCTGCCATACCGGGCCGTGAAACAGCCACTCAGGATACTTTCAATGGTCGATCTGTAGAAGTTGACAAGTATCCTGTTGTCCATGCTGAACCTCCTCAGCCGACAGAGAAAGAAGAGGCGTTGTGTTGCCGCCTCGATGACGATGCTGGTGTGCCGTGACCAGGGCAGGTCCTCGGTGATGTTTACTCCGAGAAACCTGAAGCAGTTCACTCTCTCCACTGGGGCTCTGGGTTCTCACCTCCTCTCTATAGGCCCGCTCATTGTTGTCGGTGATCAGGCCGATGACAGTGGTGTCGTCAGCAAACTTGATGATGATGTTGGATCTGAGCGAGGCAACGCAGTCGTGCGTGAATAGGGAGTACAGCAGGAGGCTAAGAACGCAGCCCTGGGGGGCCTCCATGCTGAGAATCAGCACTGAGGAGATGATGTTCCCCAATCTCACCACCTGGGGCCTGCCCGTCAGGAAGTCCATGACCCAGCTGCACAGGGTCGGGTTGAGTCTTAGGTTCCTGAGCTTGACAACGAGCTTAGAGGGCACGATGGTGTTGAATGCTGAGCTGTAATCGATGAAGAGCATTCGCACATACGTGTTCCTCTGTTCCAGGTGGGAGAGATCCTTGTGGAGAGTGAAGGCGATTGCGTTGTCAGTAGACCTGTTCGGTCTGTAGGCGAACTGAAACGGGTTCAGTGTGACTGGCAGAGAGGCAATGATGTGTGACCTGACTAACCGCTCAAAGCACTTCATGATGATGGATTTAAGTGCGACAGGGCGGTAGTCATTTAGGCAGAGGACTCTGGGTTTCTTTGGTACAGGGACAATGGTGGTTTTCTTGAAACATGTGGGGACAACGGACTGCAGCAGGGAAAGGTTGAAGATGTCGGTGAACACACCCGCCAGCTGGTCCGCACAAGCCTTAAGAACACGACCAGGGATGTTATCTGGTCCAGAAGCTTTGTGTTTGTTTATCCTCTTGAAGGATTTACACACATCTGCCCTAAACACCTGCAGTTTGCAAACATCCTGGTTCAGGTCAACAGCCAGGCGTGGGTGGTTCTTCTCAAACGTGGGTGGTGGGTGTGAACTGATTATGGTTATGATCTTGAGTATGCCTTTAATAAGCCTTCTCCAGTTTCCTTCCAGCCGTATAAACGGTCAGTCCAAGTAACAAATTTAAGCTGTTTCATGTCTGAGCTTATAGACATCGGGCTATGAAGTAATGATGCGCAACTGACATTTCCTTTCACACAAATGTAATGTTATGGTAATGAGGCCACTGCAGATGCTGAGCCTTCCTCAGGCTGTTTGGTAAACATCCAGCTCTTAACAGGTGTCACATATTGGATGAGCTGAAAATCACCCTGGACAAGGTGTTTGGAGGGCAGATTTGTTTCTATATGGAGTAGTGTGGGAGGACTTCAAATGCATGAATGTGCCAATGAGCAAAGTCAGGAGTGGATGGAACTCCAGCAGCACACCCTGCTATTGTCATTCCTCCTCCCTTCTGCACTGTCCTGTTTTTGGGCACCCCAATGCTTCTGTATATGGCTTTTTTTTTTTCTTTTACAGTGCCACTGAATTTTTCCATCTTAACCAGCAAATGAATGAGAAATGTGTAACTGCGCAGGAGAAACTGTATACTGTGCTGAGCAGGAATTGTTTAGACGAACTTGACCAGATTGCTTTTAATGTACAAGTAATCGCAATAGGCCCATTAATCTGTACCTGAGTCTTAAGAGGAACACATGCAGCCCTTTTCTAAATACTGTTTCAAGCTGTTTATCATCCATTTTATATGTGTGGCACCAATATGAAACTGAATATAAATATTTAGGAAAGGCTCTTTGTTAACCTTTTAATATCAACATCATCAGGTCCTCAGACTTTTTTCCCCCTCTTCCTGCTTGTTCAGTTTGCCAAAAAAGTTTGAGTGGAGATTACACAACCAACGTCTCTGTGAATCCAGTCTGCAGCTCCTTTTCAGTGGATCGGGACCCCTGTCCAACTAGACGTCAGCATGTTTGAGGCTGCTGTCTCAGGCTGTTACTTCCTTTACTTACCTGTCATTCTCCCATGGCTGCATGGGACTGTGCACTGTCCTGTAGTGCCATGAGACGTGATGGCCCTGGCGCTGTTAGGAGACCCTTCATCCATCTCTGCCCCAGACTGCCCCCCTGGGGATGTGGGTTGGGAGCAGCAGTGGCGACAGCCGTGCCTTTGGCGACGGGGGGTTTGCCCCAACGCTGTCGTCTCCAGCCTCCTGGGCCTGTCAGTGCTTTACCCCACGCCGTGTTTTTAATATGATTTTGCTCTTGGGCGCCATCAGAGCTCAAAGAGGTAATCGCTCTGTTGTGGGCTTTAGTTAATTTTTTATTTATTTTGTGGAGCACTGAATTGCTGTCTCTGGTTTTACAGTGTTTTGTCCAGGAGAACACTAATGTAGCCGCTGCTCTCCAGATGCTGTGTTAACTTGTGGCATGCGGGGAGTTGTGGTTGAAGCAGGCATTTTGTACAACCAGATGCCCTTGCTGACGTCAACCATCATCGTTTACCCAACCTAGGGACTGGCAGCGACACATCAGTGGCTGGCTAGACACACACACACACACACCCCCTCTTACACATGTTATGGACAATTTAGAGGAACCAGTCAATGTGAAATGCATGTCTCTGGACTATGCCATGAAACAGTGTACCTGGAGGGAGCCTACATGTGCTGCCTAGTGTCAGATTCCGCAGTGTCCGGCATCAAATACATTTTATCTTTGAATTTGCTTTGTTAGCTGAGGGAATGAAGGTTGGTTAAGTGTTCAAATCCCAGTAGCGGAACAGTTGCAGTTTCAGAAGGCCAACAGGTAGAATGTAGGTTAACCAGTATGTTTTTGGCAGTGACTGAATAAATCAGTGTTGGAGCCAGAAGATGGTAACAAATAACAGCGTTTGAAATGACGTTCTTTAGGCGAAAGGTAGACAGAATGGGAGGAAGGAGGCGGCTGGCAGATCATTTCAAAGCTTTTGTTCCTTTGATCATTAGATATGAGACCCCCCTGTTTTTTCTGCTTCTCGAGTTTGTATATAAAATGCTGTGTTTACTTGATCCTGCCACCGAACCTGGTGCTGTGATGTATTCACAAAAACAGCGGAGGCGATGTTTCAGATGCAGAACTGGGGACACTGTGGTTTTGGGCTTGTTTGCATTATCAATGAATAGGGAATATCAAAATGGGTAGCGGTGGCTCAAAAGCACCCAAGGCCAATTCTCAGTACAATTTCAAGGTCCCCATGTATTACTTAAAAATATCTTGAATGTGTCAACTTATATTTATGATATACATTTGTTATATAACTAATTTAATATGCTTGCAGTATGTTTACTTTTGTTTTAAATGTAATATTTCTGTTCGGTGTACTGTTATCTGCCTGCTTACGGTTGTGATTTGATGTCATTTTTGCAGTCACCTTCATGTTTGGTATTTTCACTCTTTTGTTTTCAGGGGAGGTCCTACTATGAGCTTGTTGGCTTTTTGACCTTCCCAGAACATTCTGTTGTATTTGTGTAATTCTCTTCCTGTGTTTTCCTCTTGTGTGCAAATAAATAATAAATCTCAAAGACTGTCAGCTGCTTTACATGTGGTGTATATTTATAAGAATAGTAAAGGAACTTTTCAGTTTTTCACGCCTTGTCTTGATTTGTTTGCTTTGAAGCCTCCCAAAGTGAAATGCCTAACCAGGATATGGCATCCAAACATCGCGGAGACTGGAGAAATCTGTCTAAGGTAAAGACAACTGAGTGCTGAGCTGTCGTTTTAGTAACACTGCGATGTTGGAAATGAAGGTGCTTTTTCACCTGTGAAGTCTCTGAAGTCACTCTGAAACAGTGATTCTGTACTGCCTGATGAGGCAGCTGGACCAAAAAACGAAACCTGACAAATTGAGGACAAATCTGGGGTACGTTTAATCATAAATGGCTCAGTTTGGGCTGCTGGGAATGCTTTTTGAGTCATCAGCTTCACAAGATAGAGCTGATTTCCATTTCTCAGCTTTATGCTAGTAATTCAAAGATTAAAAGGACAGATGAGAATGAAATGGCTTTGATTCACACTGTTAAACTGCTACCTTTTAATAGGAAGATTAGGAGTCATTTTTATAATATCATGCATTTTCTTCAGAGTCCCTAATAATTGTCTAATACAAAAATTATTCAGCCAATGACTGTTAAAAGGTGAAAAAGTTTCATATGCTTTCACATTTTTCTTCCATTTTAATAATGAATTTAACTGCTTCATTTATGGCTGTGTATGAAATCCATCACATCTGGCTGTTTTGTAGAAGATGAGTACATTTCACTGCACTGTTATCCTCACATACATCGCCCATGTTGCTGCTTTACCTTAGTCGCTATGTATGGGTTCTATGCACTAAGCTTCGATAAGCACAAGTTCTAAGGCTTGAACTCTCTCATTCCACATGTAAAGAGTTGTTAGTTACTTCCTTCAATATTTGCATTTATTCATTTAGCAAATGATTTTCTCCAATTTTATGTACAAATCACAGTAAACCAAAGTGCATCAACAGCGGATTACAAATTTTACAGACACAGGATGATCAAAGCACAGCTTATTTGTCTAAAATCAACATGTTGCTGGTTCACGTCCCTCAAGTAGTTGCCTAAAGTGCCATTTAAGTGTCTTTCAAATAGCAAATACATACATAATCATAGCAGATGGTGTTGGACTTGTTTATGTCAGAAGATCTGGGGAGAAATTGGCTCTGAAATATGGATTTGAGAGGTTTTATGAATATTGAAAGGGATTCAGCAGCTCTAAGGGACAGAAGGGGCTCGTTGTAGCTCGCAAGAGCCGAAATCAAGAACTAGCCAACTTTTGATCTTGGGCCTTTGCAAGTGGGAAGCCCTGTGGTCTTACTGACGTGTAAGGTTTGATCTTGTGTCATAGGCATCGGGGTGATGACCTTGTTTGAAAGAGCGGCTTTTCCATTATCCAAGACCCAAAAATAGCTGTTAGGCATGCTATGGAGACCCAGTACACCCTTGATGCTACCTCATGGAAACCCTTCTAGGCACTTTCTAGGCCCTCACTAAGCTCTGTCTGGCACTGCACGTAAAGATAACAGACTGGGTGCTTTGTCTATGCGAGGAAAGTCACAAGTGCGGTAGACCCCTCTGCCAGCAATGTTCTTGTTGAACATGTTTATTTGCTGTCTTAATTGATCATGTCTCTTCCCAGCTGTCCTACTGGCTGCTTTCTCAGCAGTACTAAACCATTCAGAGGAAGCCCTTCAGTTCCATCAGTGCTGCATCTTGACACTGAAGCACTTAAGCTGAGAACTTTGTGTTATCATTGCTAATTTGATCATAGATGTTATTAGAGCAGTCTTAACTTAGTAGGTTCTAGTCCACATTATCAGGCCTTAATGCTGTAATTTAATTTATTTGGGGGAAAAAAATCAGGTTAAAAATCAGTCCTGCTAGGCTCCCACTGTGGAGTTATCGTGGTGTCGCAATATACCACGCTTCTAACGGGCTCCATCTGTAAAGTAATAACTGCTACAGGCTGTAATGCTTTTTTCACCTTAATGTTTCCACTCTCTTTATAGTTTACTGCGGGAGCATTCGATCGATGGCACCGGCTGGGCCCCGACACGAACACTAAAGGTGAGTCTTCTCTCCTGCTTTCCAGCTCCACTTGTGGATGTGCCATATGGAAAGGTGGCACATTGCTGTCAGTTTGTCAGGAGGTTTCTCTGCCCTGTGCAAGTCTTCATTGTACAGTGTTTGACATGCACAGCGTACCTCACCACAACACGTTCACATTTGCTTTGTGGAATTTATGTGCTGGGAACCTCTCGTGAAACCAGAAGGGAGGAAACAGTGAACACCATGAGGCAGTTAGTGTTACTGTTTCAGGTTCTCTGCTAAATTGAAGACATGCATCTCCTGGTCTGGGTTCCCTTTCCAGATGCATCTTTCTATGCATCCTTGCCTTCCCATGCTGCACAACAACATTTTGTACTGTCTTTCACTTACGCCAGAATATGCTGCTCACATCTCATCAGTGTTTACAACTGCCTTTTTATGCTCCTGTTCACACCCCCTGCAGATGCACATCTGGTTCTTCCTTCTGCTCTTTGGTCCCCCCTGTTGTGCAAGGAGTGAGCAACCACAGATACAGATATACACAGCACCGTAGGATAGAGTCTCAAAAACATTTATACACCGCAGAACCTGTCGCTTCACACTCTAGCTAGATGGTTGTTGTTAAGTGCCATCAAGTCGGTGTTGACTCATGGTGACTCTATGAAAAGCATCTGCTCTTCAGCAAGTCAGCTAAGGCTTAACAAAAGGGCATCCATGGCTGTGGTGACCGTGTCAATCCATTGCATTGCCAGTCTTACTCTTTTGCATCAACCTTCCACTTTGCCGAGCATGATATCCTTTCCCAGTAACTGTTCTCTCCTCAGGATGTGTCCAAAATAAGACTGCCGAAGCCTGGTCATATTTTCTTATCGGGAAAATAACTCGACATATTTTCACTGAAATGATTCCATTTAAGTAAAATACAGCATTTCGATGAAAGCTTCATGAATGATCATGAATTTCGACCATGGCTGCAAAGCTTCCTGCTGCATCATGTACTCAGAGGATTTATAACTGGTCAGTGATGGGACAAATAAGCAATGGACACAAATGAGCAATTAGAAAGAAAAAAACAAGAAGTAACTCTAAGCCTTGTTACAGAAACTGCGAAACAGACATTTTACTTGTTAACCCAGTGACAACACACTTGGGATCCCTGTCATTGGCATGTCACAGGGCCCTCTCTGGGGTAATGGAAGGACTTTACCTCCAGCATGCTGTGCGCTTGGGGCTGCAGCTTGTCAGAGTCGCTGGTGATGGGGCAGCCGGCTAGATTCACACATCCTCATCGACCGCTCCCACAAGAACCCCCATTAGGGCCTCGATGATAGCGTACATTCTCACCAAACATCATTACAACATACGGGTTGTAAAGCTTTCACTATCCTCGCAGTGAGGCAAATGCTTCTGTACGGTCAGGAACGCTGAGCGCGCTGTGATAAAATGTGTGCAGGATGGAGGGAACTGACAGCTGGGTTAATGACCAATTTGCCGATTGAAACCATCCAGCACTCATCTCTCTCTCTCTCACGCACGCACGCGCGCGCCACACAGCTTAACAAAGAGCCGGTGGACTCTCTTCCCCCTCCTTACATACCTGGCTTGTATCAAGCAGCTTTTCACACTGAGCATCTTGCAAGGAGCTTGCAACTTCACCTGGAGAAGAAACAAGCAGCTTGACAGACCAAGGCACTGAATTCTGTGCGAATGCTTATTTTTCCAAAACATGTACTTAATTACAAATACACAACACCTATGCACAAATATAGAATGTGCAAATGTTATTACAATTCATACTCTGCCTTTCAATTATGTGCTTTTGAAATGTGAATCATTCCAGCATTTGGCAGCCTGTGCGAATGTTCTCATCTGAATATGAAGCGTTTCCATGGTTACAACAACACAATGTGGCCGTTAATATAGCTTTGAGTGAATTTGCGGTTGAATGATTGTGGTCATTAATTTATCTTGGAGTGAAGCTGCGGTTAAAGCCACCCAGTCAGATGGAAAACAATTCTCCAGCGTTTGACTCCAACGGTCTGGCAGGCTGCCGCCCCAACCTCGTTTCGAGCCTCTCTGTTCGACACGGAGCGCTCTTTTTCGGGGATTCCCTTGGCAGACCCAAGCGGCTTTAATTGCGGTCCCCCAAAAATATAATCATCAACGGCTGCCTCATTGGTCTGAGGTCTTCATCCCAGGGCTTCAGCAGCGTCGTGACTCATCCAGGATCCGTCTGCCGAGCGTCGGAGACACAGGTTCGTTTAACCTGACTCCTCCTGTCAGGAGAGACAAACAACTTTATTAGCCGATGTTCATAACTGACAGAAGGTTTGTTTACGAACTGCTTCCTCTGTCCCTGAATTAATTATGGTCAAGACAGCCCACTATCATCTAATATGGAGAAGCTGAAGAGGTGGCGAATCCTAAGCGTTTATAAAAATGGCATGAATGTTTCAGCGAGCCCCCCGAAAATTAACAAAAAACATTGCTTTCCGAGATGTTTTCTGCAGACCTAGTTGCTGCGCGTCATCCCTAAAGGGAGTTGTTATGTTTAGACATTTATTTTTTATGACTTTTCTACATGCGGGCAACAGAACAGAAAATAAATGCAGTTCGATGACAGGTTGCCGAGAGTGGAGTTTGTGTAGCACTCAGCTTCTTAGCTGTTTGAAGTATTACGCTTTACCTCAGGATTTTGTCACAAATAGGTGGCAGTCACCTTGCAGTTTGAAGGTCCCAGACTCAAGTTCCACTTCTGCTGCACAACTCATCATCAGGGTACTTAACCCAGAATTGACACAAGAAAAATTTCCCAGCTGTACATAATGGGTGAACGATTGTCAGCAGTTTACTGTACAAGCATTGCACTGTAAATCACTTGGGAGCTAAGTGTCAGATGAAAGAATAAATGAGTAAATCAAAATACGTTTTGTAGATGTAAAAGCAAGACAATCTTGACAAACCTTTTCTCATCTTTAATAACAAACAATATTTATGTGAAAAATAAAAGCATGACTTTAGGACAAACGATTAGAAATAAAAAAACCTTTGATGTCTTGGTTGCATAAGTGTGCACCCCTTTAAGCTGAAACTTTGTGGAAGTGCCCCTTGCTTTGATGACAGCTGACTGTTTGGACAGGTCAGCTGGGCACACTTGGATTTAGCCATTGTTACCCTGTTGTTTGCAGTAAAGTTGATGTTTGATTAAATAGCGAGATGATGTCTTGTGAACAAATCTCTGTCGGTCACAAGATTTTCAGGAATGACGTCTGCCCGGGCCATTTTAGAACCTTGATCTTCCTTTTTCTAACCATTTTTTGCTTGAGTTAACGGTGTTTTTTTGGCTCTGGTGGAACTCAGTCTGATATTTCAATTTCCACTTCAAGACCCTGTAGACTTTTGTTTTTGTCTCTGTGAGCATGGTCTTGCATTCCTTGTGAAGTGTTGGACTCTACCACATGGACCCCCACATCAAGTTTTTTCTCTTTTTGTTAAGTTTATGAACATGTAGGCAGTTTGTTACTCTCTGTGGAATTTAAACCTCAGTGTGGCCTTTTGAAGGGCTCTTCAGATGAAACATTTAGTAAAAGCCTTTTCAATCTAGTCACCTTCACATGGATTTATTTCTTGCATTTGGAGTTTTGAAATTTTGCACCTGGTTCATAGTTACAAACAGCTTTGACTCTCGCACAGGCGGACGTGGTCTTGAGTGTGATTATTCTCATCAAGGACTTCTCATCCTTTTGTGCTGGGGGCTCACAGTTGATGCAATGTTTATGAGAAAGATGCAAACTGATTTTGCGTGATCTTCCCAGTGAAGTCTTCTGCATTTCAAACTTTGTTGCTTTGAGTTTATTGAATATGCACTGTAGTCCGATGGGCTTTTTCTTAAGAGGCCAGTGTGATCCCTCTCTGTATTGTAACAGTTTTGTAATGTCCATCCACCCCTGATCAAAAAACCACTTGTCCAGTACAAGTCACCATGGTCCAGAGCCTGTCCTGGAAGCATGGGCTGTGTAGCAGGTACAGCCAGGGTGAAATATCAGTTTATCACAACACCAATTTAGTCCTCACATTTAAACTGTGATACATGATTTTGGTATTCTTTAAAGCTTATAAGCACAAGTTTCAAGCTATTTAATCGTGTCTGTTAAAAAGGATTTGTAAATGTGGTTTGTTTTGTCATTTGTACTTTTATTTGCTTGGAATTCACATGGTGTCCTTTCATATCTATTGAAAATTAGCTGTTTACCATTTTCAAATTTTAGTTGAGGCGCGCGCGCGTGTGTGTGTGTGTGTGTGTGTGTGTGTGTGTGTGTGTGTGTGTGTGTGTCCATCCCTGCATGAAGCTGTCATCGGTCACCTGGTCCCACCATCCTCGCTAGACTTCCTTTTTGCCACATTCTTCTGCTTTTTTCTACAGGGCTCTGTACCCTTCTCTGTACTTCAAACGGGTTTGCTCTTTACCCTCCATCCTCACTCTCTCCAACTGTACAGAAGGACTGCTCATCTCTCTGTAATCCCCACAGATGAGACCTACTTATTGTACATATCTCCAAAGTGCAGTTTTCCATTTGAACAGTTTTCCTGCCTAACATGCATCTCCTCATCCCTTTGGGACAATTCCCCTTGCTTTGCCCAGGTTACACACCCAAACCCCCCCCCCCCCCCCATCATCCAGAGACAAGACAGTTTCAGAGGTACTGTGATGATATAAATCCCATGTACCACAGTTTCCTACAAGGTTTGGAGTATTGCTGTATTAGCTTTCTGTGAGATTTCACATTACTGCTGCCTTTCAAATAAAATGTCTCTGATTGAAGTGAGTTGTAGGGTGATGGCTACTTGTCCGGTTAGTGAAATTATTCATTTTTTTTTTTTTTTTTTTAAGGGAGGTTGTCATTGCTCCTAAACTGTGGGATTAGATGGTCTGTGTGAAGTGTTCACAGGTTTCCTCCAGGTGCCCTGGTTTCTTCCCACACTCAAAAGGCTTGGGTTTCAGGTGAATTGGTTACTCTAAATTGGATGGTGTGTGTGTGTGTGTGTGTGTGTGTGTGTGTGTGTGCGTGTGCGTGTGCGCGCGCGCATGAGTGCAGGAGTGTATCTGATTGCCCTGTGATAGTCTGTTATCCCATTCAGGGTGGACCCTGCCTCACATTCCGGACTCCCAGAATAAACTCCAGACTGTGCAGCCCTGCACTGGACAGGTGGTTTTTGATGATAGATGGATGAATAGGTGTTGAACAAATAACTTCATCACACGGCATACATCATTTGAGTTGTGCTATGACTCATTTGTATTTACCGTTTGACTTGGCCCTCTTGTTTTTCTGTGTAGAGAAAGTCATTGTTTGAAAACTTTTAATTTATTATCAAGGGTTCTGCTTTGCACTTTGCACAGGATTTGTACCGTGAAGGAGCCCATTTCCTCATTAGTGGCAGTGAACAGGAGAGGTATGAGGGATTAAGAGGACTGCGGAATTAAAATGCTTATCTCAGCAGTGAGCTGGAGACACAGGCAGCAGCCTCAGCACTGCTCCTGTGCCGCAGTGTGTGTGTGTGTGTGTGTGTGTGTGTGTGTGTGTGTGTGTGTGTGTGTGTGTGTGTGTGTGTGTGTGTGTGTGTGTGAGAGAGAGAGAGAGAGAGAGAGAGAGAGAGAGGAGTGTGCTGGGCAGAGGCTCCACTTCAACTGATTGCATATGGCTGATAATTGCTTTCAGATCACCCGCTGGATTTTAATTTCTTTGGACATCCGGCAATTTTCAGCTGGGTAAACACAGGACAAAAACTTGGGTCTAAAGAGTGAAATTGCTATTTTTAGGAATGAAATCATACACAAGGTAATTTTTTTTTCCTCAATTTTCATGCTCAGACAAGCCATTTGCTCCAGTTCATTTTGTGTCAATTAACTGCAAGTTTTGTGTTGAGAATGTCAGGTGCAGAGTAGAAGGAGACCCCCATCCGTAGCCAACTTCATTGTGAGGTTTTTTCTATAAACATAGTTTTTGGTCGACTTTGGATCTTTGCTCTTCTTGTTCAAAGAATTGGAATCAATTGAAGCCCCAGCCTACACAGAGTGGACCCACTCAGAGGGCCTGGGACCCTCTTATCCATAACCATGTCCAAAACAGCGCTTCATTCCATACCCGCAGTGGGCCAAGCAGGTACATGTCAACACACTTAGTACACATTTTATGCCTGTCACACAGCGCCAGAGTAGATGATGCCCAGGCAAAGCACTTCCGTTAAATGTGTTGAAATCTCTCAGCTCAAAAAAAGCAGCTCTCAGCATCTGCCAGAGTGGTCACATCTCAGAAAACACCTCGATTGGCTCCCCATGTGCATCCGTACTGTGTGACAATGGCATTTCAAGTGCCATGTGTTGGGCTCAAGTAGAATTTTGTTCTCTGGCTTGGACAGTGAGCAGCCGTCTCTTTTAGCTTTTACGTTTGTTTTACTGTTTCTGTGTCCATGTTCATTATGAAAATAGTGCCAAAATGTGTGTGTGTGTGTATTTTGATGGTGGTCTTCGTATGAAAAAGGAGGTTATTGGTGCTCACATTTTTGTGTGTTGCCATAGTTAATGAAATGGCGCCAGCGTACAGTAGATTGACCACCTGTAGAAATGTGATAATCTGACTATAATGGAAAGTGTACAGATTATGCTTTACTTATTTGTTTTTTTTTTTTTTTTATCATACTTTTCTCTAAAGGAACTTTCTGTAGATACTTAAGATACTACTTACAAACACTTAACCTGTTTGCACAACAAGGTAATTTTTAGTGTATCAGCTGAGGGTAGGGCCCTCGATTGCTGGCTTTGCAGGAGGAGTGGGATTCAAACCCAAGACAGTGACTCTAACCAAGTGTACATGTATTATTTAAGCATGCTTTCATATGTCTTTTTGCATCAAACACCATTGTGATTATAGATTGAAATATTCAGATGATGACCCTTTTTAATATTTTGCCTTAGTAATCCTCCCAACATGTCTTACCTACATTTATGTTCCTGTTGCACAAATAATTCACACTGTGTAACTATGCATTTGGTTTTTTATCCTTATGGCTCATAAATATGTGTTGTAAATCTGCCATTAGGCAATAAGGGGCTAAATGTGATGCATTTTATATGCAAGTAGTGACTACTGCAGGTAGGAATTGGCCCAGGGCATGCTGGAGAAAAAAATAAAGTGTCAGATGAAAACCATCAGAAGATTTTCCCCTCGTGAAAACACAATGTCAGCATGACTGAAATATCACCCTGTGGTATACTGTACATGTTGTCGTGTTTATTTGCTATGGGCCAATAATAAAACATAAAAAAGAAACAATTTTATGGAGTCTGGTGCTCAGAAATGGTGATTAATCTTTTTTGTTTCTCCTGTGTTGTTTTTTTTCCCAGGATGTGGTCTGGGGACTGAATTCCTTGTTTACTGTGAGTACAACACCTCTGCTTTTTATTTCATCTCATACTCATTTCGGCTGGCGGGCTCTGTGTGTTTGGGGGAAAATGGGGGCTGATGTGAACCTCAGCGTACCAAGCAAAATACTTCAGTCCTCCTGTCCACACCAGCTTTATCCATGAACAGTTTTGCTTTTTGGTCACAGCAAGGGTTGCATAGTAATGTAGTTGACTATCTGGCCTCATCTGATGCTCCGTCCTCACCACGTGTTTCTGCAGGACCTGCTGAATTTTGACGATCCGCTGAACATTGACGCGGCAGAACATCACCTGCGCGACAAGGTAACTCCCACCTCAAGCTACCTGGGGGAGGACTTAATATCTGTCATGTGCAGAAGCTGGGATATAATTCCACAAGTAAGCGGTGAGAGTGTTAGGAAGATTGGGTTTTTCCACATTGAAATCAGTGAGTTTTTGGCCACTCCTCCAGTTAGCAGTATTAATATTGCCTGTGTTCTAGTCAGCGGTCCTCCAGTCATTTATCCAGTATTCGGCTCTCCACCAGTTGTTTGGTCTTCCAGTTAACTACCTGCCAGTCAACCTTTGTCCAACTGTCCGTCCTCAAGTCAGCTGTCTTCAGATCGCCTATCCATTCCCCAGATGTCCTCCAGTTATCGATCATCAAATACCCAATCGTATTTTCCGATTGTCCTCTGACCATCTGCTTTCTAATCATGTACCAGAGCAAGACCAACTTCCCCCAAGTCTGACATCCCCCAGTCTAAATGGTTTTCCATTTTCCCCACAACAGTTCAGCTCTCCACTGCATGAATGCACTTACAAGCTGTCCATCATTATTTATGAAATTTACGTAGCTATAAAATTTGATATCCCATGAAATTAAATCCTTCTGTCCATATAACATATAATGCATAAACACAAGTTCTTCCTTTCACAGTCTGGTTAAAAATGTGGCGTTGCTGCCCCAGTACTGGGTTACACGACTGCTTGCAGTCTTTAAGGGGCACAGCACTGCGCCAGTGGAAGCGCCAAGGGGCTGCTCCCCTGGACTGAAAGGACCGAAGTGACCTGTTTGGAAAGCTCACCCCCACAGTTGAGGCCATAGAGATGCTGTGTTAAACATTTTATGGTGAGTCTCGCGGGCCAGAGCCTGTTTGTAGCGGGCAGAAAGCAGGGCTGTCAGTGCTGCTCAGCATCACTGTTAGTGTTAGTGAGCAGCTACAAGGCCCGGTCACCCCGTTCACATCAGGTGGGGACCTCTGGCACAGTGTGACTTCGCATGAGCTGCTTGGGAAAAGAGACAGCGAATCTGGATAATGAATGCCTTCAACTCGAGAACAAAAGCAAAATTTTTGCCTGTCCGAGGACCTTTTGTCTCATTCAGGTCGGTCTCCCTAAATCGCAGATTCTCAGACCACTGTCAGTGTCGGTTTAATGGACCTTGGATTTTGTAAAACCTGTCTGTTCCGAATCTTCGTTACGCGGACACCGTCATTAGTTTTTTACCCCAAACAAAAATAAGAAAAATCTAATTATAGAGTAACTGTTACACACAAGTCAATGTGTAATGATGATGTAAGACAGTTGTTTCCTTTTTAAACATGAAAATTGCAACCCAAGTGCTTTAACAGGTTGCTTACTGATGAAAGGAGTGTTTAATGTGATAGCCAAATGGAGGAGCCGGTTTGGGAGCCGCCAAAGGTGATGATCCGAAATCGTTCTCTTTTGGGTTTGGATCTTCTTGAGCTTCTCTGTTTGAGTTTGAAGCATTTTTTATTGTACTTGTAATTACTAGATGTTAGCTATTTGATATTTCACACCTTAAGCTGCATAGCCCTTCAACATGGACTTTTTTTTGTAATCCTGCTTTTACATTTTGTGCCTCAGTTCTGTACATGGCAAGTAACTTTGCTGAAGTTTCCTAGGAAATAATAGGTGTACAGATGATTTAGTATGATATTTACTCTCCAAACTCTTTGTTTGGAGGAACTGGAAGCAGTAGGAGGTGAGGCTCCCTTACTGTATCTTTGAAATTGTGCCGTGTGACTCATGAGATCGTTTCCAGCTTCCAGCTCCCGGTCCTCCATGCCTCATTCACACCACCAGCTCCCATTTTTCCTTATTCTTCCCGCTGTCTTCTTCCAGGGTTTGACTGACTTGGGACAGTCCCCCCACCCAAATTAGGACCACTCAATCTGAAGTGGGCCTCCACTTTTGCTTTGTGCAGGAAGGTTCAGATGCAGCCGCTACTTTTAGATGCTGGTGTGTTTCTGCTGTCAGATGTGGAGTATTTCATAGAGCCCTTATCTGTTGTGAGGAAAAATGCATTGGCCCAATTATGACCAATTACAATGGGCCGATGGGGCTTGTGACATCCTTCTGGAAGTGGGGAATGCTGCTCCTGTGGATACCCTCCTCCAATTTTACACCCACAGCTAGGGTGGAGGTGCTGGGTGAACGTAGCTCCTGGTGTGGGGGTCGTTCGGCAATAAAGCCGACAGAACTGAGGTTGTGATCAACTAACCGGCAGCTCTGATTGACCAGAGGCGTATTTTTGTTCTTTGCAGGTTGAATTTGTTTTGCATTGATACATCAGCACAATCACTTCTAATTTATTTACTATTTATTGATATTTCTGACTCATTGCCAACTTACAAAGTTTTCCATAATTTTACAAAGGTTTACACACTATGATACTTGCTATTGCAGGGTTAAGGCTGCCCCTGTTTATTATTTGATGTTACAGGTTTATTTTCTTCTGTATGATTAATAATAGTTTGTAATGGTGGATCAAACTGTACAGGAAGTACTAGTGAATAGCTGGTAAAGTCACACAGTCAAGAGGCCAATGCCTTTATACCCCAGTGAGATGAGGAAGGTCTCTTGAGCATTCTGGCTGGCTTTTTTTTCATGATTGCTCGATACCGACACCTGGGGCATAAACGTGAGGTCCATTCTGACTGTCATGGACATTAGAACTGCATGTCCAGCGCACACGTTTCGGATCTGGTGCTCGGTTTCACAACACAGCTGAACGCAGAGGCAGCATTTGGTTGTTCATTAGCATCTTGTGATCATGCCACAGTCAGTCACACCACTGTTTATTGGAACAGAACAAAATATCATGGGAGGGGCCTCCCTCCCCCCCTCAGCCAAACATGTCACTGATAAAATCATCCTGGCTTTTAGACCTCTTACGGAGAATTGCATAAAAGCTCCTGCAGCGGATCTGCTCCCAGACAGCTGCAATTATTTCTAAGAGTCAAATTCTTTTGTTCCTCTGCCTACCTACATTTTTGAGTCCCGACTCATTTAGCGATTACTCATCAGCAGGGCGACTTTCAAACTTCATCGCGGGTCTTCCTCTCCGAACACTTAGTTGCCAGCCTGACAAAGAACTGCAGAGTAAAATTGCGCGAGTAAGCAAGCTTTTGGCATTGGCTAATTATGCAGAGGCATTGCTTGTAACACAAAAATGTGTAATACATGATCATGCTTATCATACTGCATTCTGCTTCAGGGCTGTTAGGAATGAAGCACTGTGGATGACTGAGTTACCTAAAACATTATAATCCTATTAAATAACAGCAAGGGGTCACAGCAATGCTGAGCTGGAGTCAGTACACTGGGAATAAGACAAATATGTACAGACGAAATTAAATGGAGCCCAGGTGCAAAAGGTTACCGTGTTTAGCAGGTTTGTCATAACGCAGTGTGACAAGTTCCAAAAAAGTGACAAATCTTCCAGCATTCATTACAGTTCGATGCAGGGTGAATGATACCTTTTCTTGCAAACGTCAGACACTGGGGTCATCTATGCATTGGTGGAAGGAGGTTCTGGTGTGGACCGTAGCAGTAATTCTTTTTGTCTTTTTAGAGAAATGTCTCCGTTTTCAATGTCAAGTGTTAAGTAGGAGAACAGTGTGGATGTTTGCAGTGTCGATGCGTGGTGTTTCTTGGTGGGGTAACGTGCGCTAACACATGACTGTCACCTGTCTGGTCTGCCAGGGGACCGTGCTCAAATGACAGCAACGTTGACACTGGGTTTTCGCGAACCTCATGATGCCTGCTTATGGTAAGGTTCTTGTGCCCAAACCCGGTCTGGTCTGGTCTCATCTGGCAGCAGCGTGCTGGGCATGATGGTCATAGGTACATTTGGGACATACATTTGCACCACTGACTTCCAGTAACATCACACTCAGGGTGTGACCCTGCGGGCTATAGGCTGGCAATTGGAAAACACATAAGTGTGCCTGCTATATGACAGCCACGTTCTACACTGTCTTCTAAGTGTTTATGAAGGACTCTGGTTCAAATCCCTTTCTTCTGCAGGACCGCCGATCACAAAATTTGAACTGAACAGATATGGTGAAAACGTGTAAATGGGTAAATTAATAAGTATTTTGACATTTGACAAGTCACTTTTGGAAAAAAAAAAAATAGTAAATGCATAATTGTGAATGGAGTGAAAGGTAACAAAACAAAACAGTCAGAGTAAAGATTTTGGCTTCAACTACTTTTCCATAATTAATTTATAAACTTAATTTTTGTGAACAATTTAAGTAAACTTGGTAGCGTCCAAGAAATCAGGTCCAGCTCATTACTGCCTTCTAGTGCCAAGCACCACATATCAGTATTGACATTGTCTTATTTGCCAAGTTGCTCTTTCTCTTTAAGTTCAAAGTGCTTCCTCAGTAAATCAGTGCAATGCAGTTTTCAAATATTTTTTTATGACTGTAAAAGTATTTTTTCTTTTTGGTTTTGCTGCTTTGTGCTTAGTGTCTCTCCACCAGTACATTTACTCGGTGCAGCGCAGCGTGAGGGTTTGCCAACAGACAGATGTAACTGTGACTCTCAGGTTGGACGTGGATTCTGGATCCGGCTGTGTTGGGTCTTGGTCCTCTTGCTGCTCTTTTTGTCAGCAATGTTCAGCCACGGTCAGGAACCTTTTTAATTTTTAAGGGGTTCATGGGTTAGTGTCAGCTTAGTAGTGGAGGAAAGGAGAAAACCTACCTGACGTCTCCCTAAGGGTAATAAAATAACATACCAGTTGATGCCTTAATACTACTCAGCAATCGTGCGCCTTGTTATTAATGCAGGAATTGTGGTAGCAGCACATCAGGCCATGGCGCATTGTCCCGCGGGCATTACACAGATAAGATAACAAACCAGTATCTGTGTAGCAAGACTTCAGGGACCCGAGTAGTGGCATGTCCTCACTGTAGATGCCTTGCTTCACCCCATATGGGCTGTGGCTGTTAATGCAGCACCTTCAGATCTGCTTACAGTGGAGTGCGCTTCACCTGGCCAAAATCCATTTCGATTGTGCCCAGGTGAAAGGCATGTCAAGGCAGAGAATTGTGATACCCCCCTCCCCCTCGGATGGCTTATCACCCACCTTAGTGCCGATGTTACCATGGTTTTTCTTGGCAGATTTATGGTTTCATTTTCTTTGCTTTATTCAGCTGGGGAACAGACACTCAGCATTAAAAGTTGACAGATTCTCTCACGTCCCTTGTGGGTGTGGAGTAATGAGCTTTTCCCTCCTGAATCTTCACCTTACCTACTTTTCTTCAGCAGAACCTGTGTCACGTAATGAGTCTGGTGTTTTCACCAACAGATTCCGATGATGGTCGACCAGCTATTTGCCAGGAAACTTTCAAGTTCCCTGTTGATTATTACTGTTAGAAATCAGTCCAAAAGCAGAGTTTACAAGTCCACGATTGTTTCCAGAGCTGTCCGATTAAGAGAACAATGAAAGTTTTCATTGGTAATAAGTCGGTTGCTTTGATGGGTTTCTTCTGCATTTCTTCTTTGTTGAAATATTTTATGGCTAAAAGTGCTCATCTGTCCATCCAGTATCATAAACCACTTTATCTTGGCTGGGGTTCTGGTGTTCTAGAGTTGATCCCTGAATCATTGTGCACCAGGCTGGGAAAATATAAACTGGATGGGACACCAGTCCATCACATGCATGCACTCGGGCCAATTTAGGGTGACCGCTTAACCTGAAACATGTGTCGTTGGACTGTGGCAGGAAACCAGAGCTCCTGGAGGAAAGCCACGCACTTTGCACCACCAACCTTTCACATTTTTCCTCCTTTAATTTTTTAATGGACTCCCTTGCTATCTTATCTACTAGTGCTGACCAATAAGTGGAGGGGAATTATGGTAGGATGCACCTGCGTGGTGGACAGTGCCTTTGCTTCTTGCCTGCTGTAAGAGTTTTTAGGGCTGGAGAAATGTCCTCCTTCACTGCACTCTCCCAGCAAGTTGCTTTTTGCAGTTCTTCACACAAGTGGAAAGAAATGGCCCCCAGCAAAATAGGTCCACTCCGCCCACCTGTCACAGGTGTTATTTTTAAATACAGGGCGCCAGGTAGTGTAATGTGGCATCTTTGGCCTCAAAGGACCCAGGCACAACTACTACCCTCGAGTAAGGTACTTACCCTCAAATGTTCCATTAAAAATTACCCAGCTGTATGAATGGGTAAATCAGTGTAAGCAACTGCAGAAAAATGTCCAGTTAAATGAATATATTTAATGTAAACAGACAGGTAAGGCGACGTGCCAGTTTTTTTAAAGGGCCGCTCACCTTTTCCAGCGATTTTAAGTTCTGGGGAACGAACTGCTGCCCTGACTCCGGTTAGACTGGCTGGTGTTCTGGCACCTCATCACTTTCCAGACACGATGCTGGGAAATTGAGGCACGCATGGCTGTCTGCCTCCCTTGCCGTAACTAATTACGAAATCCCCGGTGACCTCCGATGGCGCTACAGGTAGACATTTAAACAGATGCTCAGTCATACAGCCGAGTCGAACTGTGACGGTGGAATTTGCTCAAACGCCGCAACCAACCCCCAGCTCGTGTGTCATTCCTCATTAAGCCCTTTTTACAACTTGTTATTAATGCACTGTTATTTCCCTGAAGAGTAGTCTAACTAATTTAACTTTACCAATATTTGAAGGGTTTATTTATTTTTTCAAGTGGAATTCTCTTTAGGGTGTGCGTGCGTAATCCGAGGGTCTGATGATCTTCTAAATTGCTTCCCGCACTCCCTCATTGCTTCCAGTTGGGCACTTTAATGGGTTTTCATTCACTGTTGTACTCAGCCTCATTTTGTCCTGACACAGGGACTTTGTAGGAGGGGTGTGATGGCGTGCTCGAAATTAACTCCTCACGATGGAGAAGTGCCATGTGTGTCAGTGTTGCTCTTGGACTCCAGTGGAAGCCGTGAAACACATCTGTCCCTCCTTGCTAGTGGTTGCTGTTGTTAGGGGGGCCCTGTGGACATCTGCACAGCCCGACACCACCTGAGCTCGGAGATGTCCTGCATCTTGACAGCAGCTGGAAAGTGGAAAGCGAAGCAGCCTCCTTGTGTCTTGTTTACACAGAGCATTTTGGGTCATTGCAGATCCCTCATTGTTTAATATGATCTACACTGTAATCTAAATGTTGGATAGTATGATCTAAACTCCAATTGTGTGCAAGCCCTTCTACGACACTGTTGCAGCACAGTTCATACGTCCAAACGGCCAGCACAAGCACTAAGAGTTAATATTAAATGATGTTTTTGCTTGTATAAGTGAGGTCAATAAAAACGAACAGACATCTGCTGGACCGCAAAGTTAAAATAAGCCAGGGGGAAGGAGCCGAGAGGGGCGGTAAACAGAGCCACCCAAAAGGTCAGGGGTAGCTGGCAGAGCAGGTGTGGAAGGCCAGCTCTGATCAACTGTGCTTTCCGATGGCCTGTGACTTGCCGTAGCGCCAGGGTTCTCCAGCTGGTCGTCCTGCCCTCTTTAGAGCAGTTGTGAACTCTGCAGGGGACCCAGCACTCCTCCAAGTAGCCAATGAGGGAAGAAGAAATCGCTTGTTAAACATCATCTAGGCTTTCGTCTCTCTTATGCAGAGCCAGGGGGTCACAGGGGACTTGGTGTTGGGGAAGTTGTTCTGTTTGTGTGTGTACGTGTGTGTACGTGTGTGTGTGTGTGTGTGTGTGTGTGTGTGTGTGTGTGTGTGTGTGCATCTGTCTCTGCTGTCTGTGGTTATTTATAGAGTATAGAGGGGGCAGCTATGTGTGTTTAGAAGCTCAGGCTCACGACTATTTAAAGCAGATGTTGTTAAAAAAAAGACTGTGCAGAGCTCTTGCACTATTTTGTGCTTGTGTGAAGTCCTGCACTTGTGACCCCGTCCACTGGCAAGGTCCATCATAGCTTCCCGTTTTGTTACATGGGGGGGTGCTCTAACCTCTTGTTCTCAAAACCAGGGGTTTTCCTCAAGCTTTGACAGACAAGCTTTCTTGTGGTATTTTGTTTTTTTTGACACTGTTTTTTCACATAAAGCTCAAGTGTCACCGGGCCACTGAAATTTATGTAAGAACCCACAGTCCTAAGTATAGAGGTAACCCAGCCCACCTCTACAAACACCATAAATGTTGTTTGCATTGCTTTCGTAATAGATTAGCGCCACATCTACACACCATAACAGCAAGTGTGTTTAGCCGTTGCTCAATGGGGGATGTTTCCGAGAGTTGTCCTTCCTCGGCACTGGCCGCTGCCCCCAAGCTGTCTGGAACAATTGAGGGACGCTGGCCGATGAGTTATCTGTGCTACTTGCTCGGTGACGTTTGACATGGCCTGTTCGACCCCTGCCCCCAGATGCTCGAGACAGTCGAAGCAGCTGTGGACAGGGGGAGGGCCAACACCTCCCGTAGGCCGACTGGCTTTGAGCTCTGTCCCATAAGGGCGAGAGGGGTGTCATTGTCCCAGAGCTCGAGTCTCTCTAAATCCAGATGAATTTCTTTTATTGGATTTATAGCCCATTATACTAGTAAGCTAATGAAGCAAATTACTGTCTCAGAACATCTAATAAGTCCAAGCCATCTGCTTTTAAAAGGAGAAACCTAACCTGTTTACACGTTGGGCCTTGCTTTTGTGATGGGGTAGTTAAGGTCACACAGCGATTAAGGTGTTGGCTGGGTGTGTTGCGGGTGACAGAAACCATGACTGTTGTAATGGCCACATGCGTATGTCTTTATGCGTTTGTCATTCCAGGAGGATTTCCGCAGCAAAGTTCAAGATTTCATCAAGAACTACGCCAGATGATGACTGTGACAACCGGGCCGGCTGCCTGTTTCCTGTCTGCAACTGTGCAGCTGAACCTCAGTCTCCCCAGCCCCCACCCCAACCACTCCTCCCTTCTGTGCCCAGCTCTGCAAACTCTTGGCACAACCAAGCTTGAATAAGATATCGATAAAATGAACAAATGTAAAAAAAAAAAAAAAAAAAAAAGAAAGTAATTAAAAAAAACTGAGAAAAGAAGGCACAGCCCCTCTGCATGGTGCAAGCGAACAAACCGGCTGCAGGGGGTGTGAATTTATTGCGCTTTCTCCGGAAGGGGACGAGGTCAGGCCTTTGGCCCAGCCATCAGTCATCAGAGTAGGACCTGCGTTTAGCTACATTCTGCAGTGTGTGCGCACAAGATGACAGATGGGTGTGGCTGCGTGGCCAGCGAACTCGGAGCTTGTAAGACCAGCTTGTCCATCGAAACCTGGTGGAACTGGTGACGATCTGTCTCTTTATTTAAACCTTTTTCTTCTCAGAGTTGTATATCCATTTTTTAAAGTATATTAAAGAGGAGCTATAATAAGGAAGCAATGGTGTGTCTTCGTTGTCACTCTTCTCGCTCTTTCTTTGCAGCCCATTTGGAGGGAAGTGCTCATCTCTTTGCACTGTGCATTCATTTGTCAGCTTCTTCACTGGAATATTGGTTCCTGACCACTCCGGTGCGCCAAGGGGGGGGGGGGGGGGCTTGTCTGTTGCTCGGCTCCAAGCGTTTCCCGCTTTGCTTCTTGCACCCTGCTGATGGTCTGGAGGGAGCACCCAGGTCGGCAGGTGTTTGTCAGGGACCTGAACGTCCAATAGGATCGCCGCAGGTCATCCAACAAGCTGCCGAACACAGGAGACGTTCACGTTCGCTGGCCATGGACTGGAGTACAAGTAACTGTACTGTAGCTGTGTGGGCCTCGGTTGTTTTTAAACTAAGTGTCATTTGTTGAGGTGTTTCCAGAATTTGTTTGATTACAATTTAATAAAACTTCAGAAGCGCTCTCCTGCTGAGGCTTAAACTCTTCTACCCCCCCCCCTTCAGATTTCATCACCATATTTAGCTTTGCATTAATATTCATGCATTTGGGTGAACTAATTTGTCGTGTTTCCCCCTCCTTCTCGTACTAATAAGCATCTCTAGATGCTGCAAGCCTTTTCGATGAAAATTGAAGAACATATTTTGCATACTGAGAAGCAAAAAAAAAAAAAAAGTCTTGGCCCAATTTAGAAATTAATTCCCAGATTAAGTTACTCAAAGTTGACCTTGAGAAGGAAGGAGGCTGTAGAAATGACAGCCGCGTGTTTCTGCTCTCTGGACAAAGGTGAGCAAACCAAGCGGTGGTGCAGATGGTTCCTCTTCATGGTGTCCCAAAGTTCATCTGTGATGCGATGTTAATCCCTCATAATAAATACGTTGCTGCTCTTGAGAGAGTTCAGCTGGATTTGCTAGACTGCAGTGCCATAGTCAATAACCAGTGTCAGTTCAGTCATTCTTTGTCGTTTTAATGGGAACAACCGGTGTAGTGATGACATATCCAACCGCGATAACATCTTTCTGCGAATCTGAGGGTGATGCTGTTGACATTCACACTCCTTATCATTTGCTTCAGACCACCTCTGCCCCACCCTCTGACACCACCGTCTTGACCCTACAGTGTCCAAATGGTCAGCAGAGCCTGTTTTTATGCCACCATATAAAGGTATGGTCATCACAACTGCACTAAGATGAAGAAGTGACTGTTGACGTAGCAGAAAACAAGGAAATGGTCACATTGCAGCATTCTGGTGTATTTTGCTTTAATAAACTAAAGCACACATCATCATATTAATGATTTAATACCCAGGTGTGCTTCATTTTGCTGCACTTGAGCAAAAAGTCTTAAAGCCAATAGGGGAGCAGCTGTGAGGGAAAGGGCCTGATGGGGAAAACTAGTGAGTTGGGATAATTTTCAGTCATTTTTTGGCCGCCCATCCCATTGCCCTACAGGTCCTGTCACAGTAACTGATTTACTGGGTGACAATGGGTCTGCTGGCTGATGCTCGCTCACTTAATGGCGTAGTGATCGTGTGTCAGCTTCTCTGACGGATGCCGAGCAGAAGACAAATATTGTTTTTATGCTTAATATTACTGCCCTTCACTGTGGGAACTGCGTTCCGCATTAATTCTGTTTTAATAAAATAGTATTTGTTTATAGAAATACGGTTGTACGCAACACGCGTGACATATATCTGCCCTTTTAAACTTCGGTTACTATTTATTTGCTGAATTTGACAGACTTAAAAAAAAAAAGCCAATTTTTGCTAAAGTTTGGGCAACTTTTCAGACAGTGCTTAGCAACACTTCCTTTGTCAGGATCGCAGCTTCCAAATGTTTCCCGCAGCAGCCAGTCTTTCTGTTCCTTGTAAAATTGTTTGAGCTCAGAATTCATTTTTTTTTTTTAGGTTAAATTCAGCAAATAATAGTGGTGAATGTATTCTGTGGAGGTTGTGTTAGATTGTTGCCACTTAGAGATACAGTGCAAGGTTAAATTTGCCCAGAAGTGCCCAGTTTTTTGCCTGTGCACTATTGTGTGTAGTTAATGTTGCAGTAATCCTTAAAAATACTAAATAGTGCGGTACAGCTTGATGATTTGACAGGGTATGAAAGCAAATTGTATTTTGTATCGTGCCGTTTGAATTTGACCATTTGCACTAGAAATGAATGTGGGCACTGAAGTTCTTCGAGGTTTGCATTACTCAGATGTGTGTGCGTGCGCATGTGAGCAGTGTAACTAGCCAGCATATTTAATGAGCACCGCGGTATCCTGAACAACATCAAAGCAGGCTACCGGAAGATGAGTGGGAGGGTTGTGTAAGCGAGAGCCCCATCTTCTCGGACGAGGTTTTGTTGGCTGCACCTGAGTGGATGTTCGGCGCAGCCCACCTGCGTGACGTCGGCGCGCCCACTCGCGCGCTCCTGCTCCACGTGGCCTGCTTTTTGTTTCCTGCCGCATCGCGTCCGCTCGAACGCCCGTAGCCTCGTGTGGCGTCGCCGGAAATTCGCAGTAATCGCATGGCCTTGAAAAGCTTTTCCGCTAATCGTCAATAGAGAGATGCTTGGGAACTGCATTAGCTCAAGGCTCAGTCCCCAAATGTGTGTGATCTTCTGTATTCAATCCATCAAAATGCTCTTCAGTTTAAGCACTGGGACTAATGGCTGATTATGTGTCCATCTAGCCATCCAGCATCAGTGACCACTTCTCTAGTGCAGGGTTGTGGTGGTGCAGACCCTGCGATGGAGCCATAGCACATGAAGCAGGTGCATGTGGACAAGACACCAGTCCATCACAATTCGATCTCTCTCACACAGACACACACACACACACACAGATTTTCTCACAGTCCAGACTCTATGTGTGGCTTAAAGACACCAGTTCACCAGTGCTGAACCCTGTGGCTCCAAGCCCCCCTGTGACTGAATAATGGCTTAATAATTGTGCAAAGCAGAATGCGGCGTTCTTTCTCCCTGTATGGCACCGGACCATCGTGACCGTGGGTATAGCCTGACCTTCGGCTGTATTTCATTCCTCTTTGATGCCTACTTAGTTCTCGCTCCCACATTGTTGGCTTTAATAACAACCCAGGAACGCAAACGTGACGCCATTTCAGGACAGCTGTCAGGCCGCTGCTCTGTTTTTCGGCTTCATCAAATCCTTGCGTTCTTCTTCTTTCAGTCTCTCACCTGGCGTCAGTGAAGCGCCGAGCGTTTACGGTGCACCGTGGAATGCGCTTAGCATTAATGGCGAAGGCCACTGCAGGGAAGCTCTTTTCTTTTAGTGCTGCCACAGGCCAGCCCGGCAAAAAGCGTGGGGGCGTTTTCAGGGTTGTAAAGGAGCTCGTTCAGTTTCCAAAGTGTTCACGCCGCTCTGTCAGCATTCGGGGGCCAGCAGAGATCACCAGCCGTGGAGGTGGAAACAAGGTTCCGCTACAGTCAGCGGTCGGACACGTGGGACCGCTCGCCCGCGAGTCGAACGTTTAATTTAGCAAAGTCCACATAAACTCGTAAGTGTGCAATAATAAAGTTCAGCCAAATAGGTTTAAACCTCACCAATAAATAATTGTAGCAGGGATTGAAAAAAATGGATAACTTTAGGCATATTGTGGAAATGCATACATGTATGAATCTTTCACCTCTTTGAGCATCAACGCAGGATGCGTAGGAGATTTTTTTTTGGTTTGTGCATTACTTACACTTCATGTAATTTGAGGCCAAATCATGCTTAAGTATATTCACATAAAACTTCTTTTGAAATTATAATGTAGAATTGCACGGTTTTTGCATGCAACTAAGTGCCGGTGCCGTGATTTGAAGCCGGATGGAAATTTAATAAGCGCTTGTTTTCCAGGCGGTCCTGATGGTGTCAGAGATGGCAACCGTTTGTGCTGCAGGACACAACTTGCAGGGAACCGCGTGAAAAATGTGGAACAGACGGAATGCGATTCCCTGCAGTCAAATCTGCACTGCTCTCCTGGGGCCGGAACTCCAGAGGAGGCTTCTGTTGAAGTGGATGCTGGGTCTGCATACCGTTGTTCAACCAGTAACCAAATTGAACTGGACACGATCACAACGGTACAACACGTCTGCCAACAAAAAGGCAACCAAATCTTCTCGCGTTCTTTTTTGCTGAGTCAGCCACATGTGTAGGGCTCCTCGCGTTGACCTTAGTAATTACATGCATTTTCTTGTGAAACAAAAATAATCGACGTACTTCATGCTGTGTCCTCATCGAAATAAGCGGTCTATTTATATGCCTTCCCTGTGAACCTGCCCACAAGCAGGTAACTTCAACCAACGGGAAAGAAAACAGCAGGCAATATCTTGCCGACCATTGACGACCATCGACATCTGCATCCTTCCGTGTCAGGGTGGCCCGCTGGGGTGACATTTTACCAGTCTGCTGCCCTTGCCCCCGTTTCCAAGTAGATGAGATGCAGGCATCCTTTTTCATTAATGCTGCCAAATTTAATAAGAGGGAGACAAATCCAGTGTACGTGGCTTTATTAGAGATCTGATCTAGCTGTGGCCGCCCCCGCTCAGGAGACACTCGCAGGAAATGAGCTGGACCCTTGCCCACTTTCCACAGGGCCGGCGCCACCCAGAAACCGGGTGCCCCGCACGACAGCAGCTTATAGCTGGAGACAGCAAAATAAGTGCTGGATTTTTTTAGTTTGCGCTGCAACAGTAAAGGGTTTTTATTTGCATTGAGATGTTGCAAGGTTCTCTGTTTCAAACTGTCACATTCTGTTGGCACATATCTATATATAAATAAATCGTCTCTGGCAGCAGCGCTCGGATGAAAGTTCAGCTTTGACTGAGTGGGCTTATGTCCCCCAGGATGGGACCCCTTCCTTTATATACTGTTCAATGTCATAAAAAGAATGAGAAATAGAAGCCAAAACAGCCTTGAGAATTATTTTTATAAAGCTATTAATTTGCACGGAAAGAAATAAAAAATGTTGGAAAGGATGGTGCCTGTTAATATGAACAAATTTCATGAAATGCTTACAATTGTTTTATAAGCATCTTGTTTTCACGTCCACACATTTTAATGAATTTTGTGCTGTTTGTATGGATGTGGTGGATTAAGGAATGGCACAGTGGTGCAGCAGGTATTGGTGGTGCCTCACTGTTCCTGGGCTGGGTGTTCGGACTTGGGAGCGAATCCAGCTCACAAAGTTTCCTCCTGTGTTTGTGTATGCTTCCTCCTACAGTCCAGAGATGTGTGTTCAAGATCAGCTGGAATCTGTACATTGCCTGTACTTTGTGTATGTGTGAAAGAGAGCTGGACTTGCAGTGACTTGACGTTTGTCTCCCTTTCTATAAATATGTGCGTGGATGGTTTGGGATCCAACTACTGGGTCCAGTGCCATGAAGATGAATAGAATGCTGTTTGAGAAGCACACTTATGCTGAATTAGTTATGTAAGTGCTTTGGATTGGACCATCATGTGGCGCACTAAATATTGTAAGAAAAATGCATTATTCAGTTCCATTATGTGGTCCACCGGTGTTGCTAATGTGTGGAATCTGCTGGCAGCAAACAGGACCCCCGTGTGTGTAGCTCTCGCTGCCCTTCAAATCCTCTCCTTGTCACATTCCATAGTGGGAAGGCTGGGACGAGAGCCTCCATCCCAAAGCTGGCCTGTAGCGAACAGGGCTCTGTATGAAGGAGTGTGTGTGTGTGGCTGAGGGAGTTGAGTCATCGGTTAGGAGACCCCCGTGAGAATAGAGGCATTGGTGGTCGCTTAGGGGCGTTTTTATTGGTCTTGGAGAGCAGTGTGCACACATGGTGTTGTGAGAATGTTGCTGGGGTGGCTACCCTGGGTTGGCTGTGCAGAAAAACGCGGAGTGCAAAATGCATTCTGGGAACTTGAGGCCGCAATGACCGGGTGCGTTGCTCCTTGTGTGGTTCTGTTTCGGTCCATTAGTTGCCGCTGTTTTACGCCGAAAAGACCGTTTGGAATCTCCCCTCCCGCTGTCTTTACCCTGAATCGACACAATAAAAATTACCCAGAAACGTCCGCTGAATGAGCAAAAGTAAATGGGTTATATTTGTTTATATATTTGTTCAGCGTCAAATATCGTGGTTGCGGAACGTGCCCCCATGCTCCCGAATCACCAGTCTCAGGCTGCTTGAAGCGCTGGCACATGCAACACCTCAGCTGTGTTTCAAAAATCATGCTTTTTCATCAAAGGAAATTACAATATATTGCCAATTGGTAACTGCCAAAAATAACTGTTTCCATGACAGTTGAGTTTTGAAGGTATTTTTATTCCATAATTACATGTTTCAGTGATAGTTCACACAGTAATAGTTTGTGGTAAAATGAATATTAAAATGTATTAATTTCTTTTGTGTTGAGCATAAAGCACTCATGTGAAATTTATCCATGTATTACGGTTCACGAGAAAACGTTATTTGCCCTTTCCTCCAAACAGAAAGCAGTGTGAATATTGAACATTGTTCTCTGTGTATTAGCGGCTGAGCAGCAATATATTTAAACAGATATATTTGCAGCAGCAGAAACATGAGGTTTCGTTCACGACTCATTCGGTTAACAAGGTTGATGAGGCAAAGGGGCACCATGGCTTCCCAGCTCTTCGGCAGAATCTTCTAGAAGATTTCCGGCACCGGCTTTTTGCTCTGCTTTCGCTCTTCTGCCCAGGTTGCACAGGTGGACGGTGGTGCTGCAAATGGCAAAATACGTTTGCTAAGCCCAGACAGGTGTGGAGCAGGATTCTCCTGGCCATGCGTTGTGGATGAAATGTTCTCCTGCCCAGGTTAGTGTGACTTCGAGCAATCTTTACATGATGTCTACTTACGAAGCGGACCCTTTAATGCAGTCCATTTCCTGGTCATTACTCGCCATCTTCAGAGTAACTCCATGTCTCCTTGTCCTCCACCGAGACATGCATGCGGAGATGCGTCCGATGACTTTCACACTGCTCTGGTGTGAAAAGGGAGGAAGAACGTCCTCACCGCAGGCCTCTCGGTCTCCCTCCTAATGGGGGTCTGAGTCTGTTGCTCTTCCAGCCAATTTCAACCTCATTACCCGCGTCCAACCGATCGGATGAATTATTAATCGTATGTGCGATTTGTACCTGCGAGTTTGTTCGAAACTGCTCAAGTGGGACGCGTTATTATTAGGTATGGGGCACCGAGGTCTGCGCTGGTGAGGGTTGCAAATTGATTTGGCTAACTGAGCAATTTCCAGGAGGGCCCAGAGGAGCAGCACATGCGCACACGGTGGTCTGTGGGAGCCCTCCGATGCCGCCGAGTTGGTGTTACTCTCAGGGCGTTGAGTCACCTTGCTTCTCCTGAGGTTTCTGTCACAAAGATCTGCAGTCTTGGCTGAACTTCCTTTAAACTAATTTGTGAGTCTTCTACCCTGGTATTATATTCAGTGGCTGCCGTGATGCTTCCCTGGTTCTTCTCGCAGGATGATCCCTGGACTCAGGTTTGTTGAATAAACAGCCTGTGCAAAAACACACAGGCAGAATGTGGTCTGGGGGAAGGCTAAATAAACAGCAAATATATGCTGAGAACTTCAGGGCTGCGCTGTCTCTGGTCGCTCGCTTTCTTGGCACCTTCTTGCTGCGATGTGGGGGGGTTTAAATTTGAGACCTGGGAGCCATGGCAACTAGATGCTTGTTTACTGTAACCAGGTGCATGGAGGAGGGAGGGAGGCATGGTAACTGGGTGCAGGTGTTGTGTTGGTGTCCCATCCTTGCGTGGCGGACTTGTCCGTTCCTTGAAAAATGCTGCCAGGACCCCGTGTTTAGGGTTGAAGGTGACGTTTGGCTTTGTGCTTCTTCTTGCCCTGAGCTCATAGCCACTCTTGAGCTCTGGCTCATTGGAACAACTGACTGATAAGAGGCATAGTTAACCAGAAATGCAGTACAAAGGGTACTGCTCTTGGACCCTTGGAAAATGATCCAAACTCATTTGAACTCCTTTTTCTTTATTAATTTCCCTTAACTGTACCTGAAAGACCCACATTGGAATCCATGCTCCAGCAGTGCCACCAAATACAGTGCATTAATAAAGCAAAGTTATCCTGCTGTATAAATGGCTCGATAAGGAGATAAGCTAACACTGTCAAGTTGCTTTGGGTAAAATAATATAATTATAAACATTGTAAATCGCATCAATGACATTAATAACCATAATAATAGCAGGTGAGAATCAAAAGGCGATGCCGCACCTCATGAGCTTCTGCCCATTAATGAAACCACAGAGCAAACAACCCAGCGCAGTCACTGAGATTCCCTGAGATTCACCCTCACGTCTCAAAGCCAAAGAGAAGCCAGAGCTTTGCAGTTTTCCCATTTTTCTCTCAGCTAAACCTTAGTAAGGGAGGCCCCCCCAGTAATTCACAAGAGAAGCAATAATCTCCATAGAGATGGCGAGTGTGTGGAACCTCAGAATGAAGTGTTGAGTTCAGGCAAAACGGTTCCTCTGATTGCAGTGAACTTTGTGAAAATCTGGTGCTCACTTGATCCTTCTCGCTGTTTTCTGTGTGATTTAATTCCGCAGGGCATCATTGCGGTGAAATGACACAGGCGCGCTTACTAGACTCTCAGGAACTGACGGTCATTTTGCTGGTTATGTTTTCCTGGAAAATATCTGATTATGGGCCTGTTCATTATGCCCGTTGGTGGTTTAAAAGCAGACAAATCGGTACCTTTTGTCCTGTTTGTCGTCTACAGTATTTATGGGCCGCTTTTCATGAAATCGAGTCGTACTGTAGTGCTGCTTCTTATGCACCGCGTTCATTGTGCGGTGCGGAGCAGAAAAAGCTGCAAGGTTTAACAGCAGACAGCGTTTGCACCTCATAGTTTAGACATCATTTTCAAAATGGCCCAGGACGCGTTTTCTGCCGCTGTGCCGTCCGCAGAAACCACGCAAAGGTGTTTGCTATATGTGACTTGGCGGTACTGTGAACTTCCGTGAGAAGTCTGTTATTGGCAGCAGGCTGAAATGTGTCTGGGCACAATTGTTCTGCCATGTGAAACAATTCCAGGATCCTGCTGGAAGATATCAGCAAGGCCGCCTCTGGGAAAAGCCATTGATCTTCTGGTGCAGCAAGCCGACTGGTTGGCCGGTTGCAGGTGTCGAGAACTGTGACGTGGCCCTTTGCTTGGCCCGCTGCGTCTTTACCCTACAGGGAACATTTTCATACTTTTCATCCTGATAATCAGAGCTGGTTTTTCAAAAAATATTTTGGAACATTTGTGGATTTGTGCTCCAGTAAGCCTAAAAGCCAAGGCGCCTGCTTGCGCTTATTCTTCACGGAATGCTGTTGCAATTCAGCAGAGAGTTGGCGAGCGGTAAAATCTGCCAGCATTCAGTGTACCCCGTGTTCCTTTCCGACTAAAAGTATTCCGGAGGATGGGGGCACCGTTGGGTTCTCACGAGCTGCAAGTCTCCATGCCTGCACTCCAGACCTCTATCCCCACTCCTCCCCTTCACCCCACTCGCTTTGGTCAGTCAAGAATCTCTGGAATCAGAAGTGGGGAATTACAGAAGTCCCCAGGAGTGTTTAATGGAGGGCGATGCAAGAATGAGACAGCTGGAGACTGTATCTCCGAGCCACTGGTCTCCGAGCCTCTACTTAATCTTCAGAAATGTGGCTCATCACGCAAAGCATGAACTCAGTTTTGTTGGTCAGCAGATCCACCCACTGCAGCCCTTCCTCATTTTTAAGGCTCAAGGTCTCTCCCCCTTTGGCCATTTAAAATCTGTCCTCCCAGAGATGTTTGTTGTCATGCTGATGTGGGGCTGAGTGACAGTAAGACTTTAGGCTTCATGGACCTGTTGACCCTGAATTGTCATCACCACCTTGGGCTTTTTCTGCTCTGATTGGCACAAATCCCTCCTTTGAGTTGATAACTAATGGTTGTAGGCGTATAACCCTTGACATCAACGACTAAACAGGTTCAGAACTTTTGCAAGTTAACCTCTTCGTCATCATCATCAGCCTTGTTCCATGGGAAAGACCTCACTCTGTTTACCCAGTTCCACCTCATCCAGCTTCTTCCTAGGGAAAAAACCATCAGCTCTTGGCGAGCGCTTGCATGGTTATCAACGAAGAGTTGGGGTATGGAAGTGGTGTGCGGTTGGCTTCTTTCATGCATATATCTGGATTGGGAGAGGAGACCTGGGGAGGACATGCTCGCTTCACTCAGACGGAACCAAATTTAAATGGAAATCCCTGTACTGCAGTGCTGCTCTTCAGCAAACCTATTTCCTAGGCTTTTGCATGTGAAACCTTCAGCACTTTAGTAGTACATAGGTGATTCATTGTCAGTTGTGACAGTCATGAGATGAGTTTACAAACTCTATATCTTTACACCAGCCCATTAAACATGTTGCTTAGATAGATGCAAAGTTGGGTTGGCCCGCGAGGCTCCAAGACAGCTGCACTGCCATCTATCTCTTACTTGACCTGGCTCGGAATTACCTTACTGAAGTAAATATTTGGTCGGAAAGTGACCTGGTTTTTTTGTCTGTATGTTTGGCCGAAATCAAAATGTTTTCTTTAAAATCATGGTCCTCCGGGTGATAGACTGTCAGCCATGTTTTTTTTTTTTGCCATTTTTTGCTTCTTGAGATCATGAACAAAAGCCTGGTTTGCTCTTCGTGGCGCCCAAGAGGATGAATCGCTGTTTGTTTTCCGCGATCACTTAATGTTTGTTTACCACGCGCATCGGCGGGCCTGCCTTTAAAATCTACGATGAATCGCTAGCATGGAGTGTCCTTCAACACGCGCAGTTCCCAAAAAAACACAATTTGCATATAGATGTGTTTGACACCTGGCTGAGCGAGGGCTCTAATTCTAGTGGCTTGTTTTAAAATGGCAGCCAGAACATGCAGCCGCGATATTAGCTGCATATTTTATTATCCTCCTAAAGCATTCCGATTCAAAAGCACAAGTATGCATGTTTTGCCATGTTCCAAGGTCCAGATTGCACATCCCAAATGAGGTCCGTTCTCCCAAAGGCAACGAGTGGGTTTCGCATCGCTCGACAGTGGAGCTCCCCAAATAAGGGCGTCTTTGACAAGTCTGCCCAGGACTTACAGTAAGCACCGCTGTTTCGGGGGACCCGGACACCACCCACAGCCCAATTTACTCATAACAGCAACAAGTCACATTTTTCCCTTGAAATCATTGTGTTTCTGGCCATTGGCGAACCTTCCTAATGAAGGCGCTTTGGACTTCTGTCAAGAGGGAAGGGTGCAAGACCATTTTTCTTTTTTAAAAAGACTCCAAACCTTTTGATCCCCATTAGCCCGTGACTCAGTCCCTCTGCTCCTCTCGCCCATTGTGACTCCTCGGTGAACTCCGTGTGGTTGGATGCTCACAGGTGGTGTCCACCCACTGAAGCTGTTATGCTGGCACACCGAGGTTGGGCCTCCGTCTTCCAGCAATGAACAGTTAATGAATTTCCAGGGAAACAGGAAAACATCATGAGCGCGCTAGCGGACATCCTTGGGGAAAAGCAATATCCACCTTGTGGAGACCTACCTGCAGCCCAAGGACTACAAATACACGTTAAACTCAGAAGGGCGGAGAAGAGCAAAATTTATGATTTAGGGTCAAGGTGTCGTTCTGTTCAGACTACAACTGATGTGATGTGGCCACCTTTCTGGGTAACTGCTGGGTGAATTGTTGGGAGCACTTCCATTTTGTCCTGCCGCAGCACCTCGGCCTCATGGGAAACGGTCTTTACTCAACTGCTGGGAGGATGTTTATACGTTTTACATATAAAATTTTGTATCAGCTTAACAGTATTTGAATAAGCTTTCCCCACACCGACAGGTGCAATACCTGTTTTTGGATTTTTGATCTAAATCTTTTATTGCATGTTGGATAATTATAGCGTAAGACAAAGCAGAGGATCCCTGTGGATTTGTATTGCAGCCCACAAGCGTGTTAGGCAAATGGCCCAGCGTTTTCCTCCTGACACATTTTTAAGAACAGTGGAGTGTAAGAGATGTAGCAGGACTGTATAATGCAGTTTATCATGCCAGGAACTAGTAAGTGAGCTTATTTTTCCCCACATACATTCAGTGCTTTGTTATTTTCTCCACATTTATTCCTGCTACAGTTGCATTTTCTGATGTAATCGCCTGCATAAGAGTTGAAGTGGGTTCTCATTTTGCTTGTCTTGGTCAGAACTACCATTTTCACCTGCTGATCCTGTTAGAAAGGTGAAGGGGCTAGGATTTTCCCTGGTAAGAGCTCCAGAAACATAGAGGTTTGTACAGAATTGGGTAACAAGAGCACTGGTTGTGCTCACCCAAGTCATTGTTGGAAATTGGATTCCTAACTGTGGATATAAAACCATGTTTACAACTCTTGAGAATTTTTCAAAACCTTAATTTCCCCCATTTGTTGAGTTTCACGTGTTCCTGAAGACTGTCTATTGCAACGTAACCTTACAGAATGTTATAACAGCGCTTTCTTCTTTATATGTACAGCTGCCCCTTGCTATTCATAATCGCTCTATTCTAAAATGAACTTTTACCACCCTTGGAAATTTGTCTCTGCAATCCGGATCAAAAGTGCGCTGCAGTCATATCTCAGTTGTCCTCCTGTTAGGACTGCATCTTGTGCTCCTCTTGGTTAAATGTGTCATGCGCTGTCGCTCTCATCTTCTCTTCGCTATTAAGTGAAAATGTCAGGTTGAAAAGCTTTGAAGAAGTCCTTGGCTGTTATATAAGGGAAATCGGTTGCAGGACTTGGGAAGTTTATTATGTTTCCCTCTAGCATCCTCCTAAAATAGAACAGACAACAGCACCTTACTGCTTCACCCATGTTTTGGCTATCCAGGCATCGAGTTCGAGCCTCCCTCGATGGAAGGACTGTGCCGCTTGCTCGTACGGGCCTGTGATGATGTCAGGAGGTGTCGGAATTGGCCCGTTGCCACCTTGGCTGAGAGCCTCAACGTCTTCTTTGGCTTTCTTTTATCGAGCCGTTGTGCCTTGAGCGGTGCATGCTGGGACAACACCTGAGCAGCTCTCAGGCCGGAGTTGTGAAACACTCTCCCATACGCACACGCAGGGACATACACAAACTCGACATCTTTTACATTTTAATCAAATCTCTGGTATGCTGACAATAATCACCGGTATTACGCACTATTGATAAAGAATCAAGTACTGCTCATACCTGCTATGTATAACATAAATAGCTATGCAGAACAGCTACCTAGGTCTGTTGAAAGGAGATAATGGCAGATACATATACACACCTGTGTATTACTACTCTCATGGTTCTCAGTCTCCCAAAGGCATCTCGCACAGTGAACAGAACGCTGTAACATAAAACTTTTGTTTGTTTTTGACACAGACTGGAAAAGTCAGCTGAATCCACTGAGTCAACAAACCCTTGTTCCACAAGAACAGGCTTGTCCCGTTCCCAGGAGGACTTGCGGTCTGGTTTCGGGTTGTGCCACAACGCCGGGGCTGTGCCATGGTCATGATCCATGATGCTGGGCAGTCCTTCCTGCTGCTTTTCAGCACATCCATTCAAAGGCTAGCAGGGCTTTCCTATTCTGTGTGTGTGCGTGCGTGTGTAACTGCGGATAGCTGTGCTTGACCTTCTGTCCCTCGGGATTTTCCTTTTAGTCCACAGGTGGAGAGGGGTGGAGCTGCAGCGCTCTGGCCCGCTCCATCTTAGTCCAAAGGGTCTGCTTATGCCAGCACCCCCGGGGGCCTCACCTACACAATGCCCTCACTGCGCTTGCTCCTCCACACCACTAGAGCAGTCATGAGCAGCGTGACCAGGATGGGCACCGCAATGAAGGGGCCGAGGATGCGGTTGGGTGGGTCTCGGAGCAGGCGGCCCGACAGGGCACAGTTGTGGAAGTAGTGCCGGTGGATGTCGATGAAGAACTCGTCCACCAGCCGGTTGGGCCAGAAGCAGTCCATCTTCAGCGCAACCATGTAGGTGCAGTTGGTCAGTTCCCCGTACATCCTGCAGTGAAGACACCGAAATGGTGTGACTGGCATCCTGTAACCGGGAGGCTCAAATCCCACAGTCACAAAAAAAAAATCACAGCTCAAACACAGGTAAGAGATTCTTCATAACTTAAAACCTAAACGTTCCGACCTGACTGAATGGGATCAGTGCTGTTTAACGGCTGTCGAGTCTATAATCCCAAGCAGCGGTAAGCTTAAGCTGAGCAAACATCCTTCATTCATTCAGCTGATGCTTTTTTTCCAAAATTACTTATAATGTTCTGTCATAAATAAATATTGATTTGTACAGCAGGGTATCTTTTCTTGTATCCGTTCAGGTTGAGCACTTCAAACAATAGTGACCGCAGCAAGGCGTGGAATTCAAACCCGGGTTGTTTGCACACAGTGGAAGCGCTAATGAAAGTACCTGTAGGGGCTTCTCAGCCACTGGTGCTTGAATCTCAAGCAGTTTATTTTTCTCCAGCTTCCTTGGCCTGGGAAATTTTGTTCTCCTTTCCTAAGTGGCCAGGCAGCGTATTTCATAACAAACTGGTTAGTGTCCTTAAATGGAATGTTTAAATGGCTGTGCTGTTTAGGGTTAGGGTTTGGGAATGCAAATTGCTTTATGTAGATGAACACCTTACAGTGTAAGATGTCAAAGGGGAGCATGATAAGGTCTTCAGAAGAGATCGATAAAGAGTACAACGGCAGCGTCGGGATGGCGTGCCGCCGATGTGAAATATGCAGCAACGATCCATCCGTGTTTCACTTTGCGAGCAGTAAATTGTGCAAACTGTGCAAAAGACTGATTCTGGAAATACCGTTCCGACTCCAGCAGACCTTGTGGACCGATAGCAGCGCTGCTGAGGACTGCTGTCTTTATGAAATTAAATCAGTCTTGACAGCTTGGCTAAAAGGGGGAAACCCTCGTATTCCTGACAGCCCCGTTGGCCAAGGCGGGAAAACACAGTAAACCTGAGATGAGTTCAGATTAGATGCTTGGTCAAATGCATTGGTGTTGGGTGCCCCGGTTTAGAAGGATCGCACGGAGGCCTTCGTTCCTGGGCAGCGCAGCCTCCAGGCCTCCAACAACCATCATTTATCGGCCAACAGTCACCGCGATCCGGGGTCACAAATTGCGTGACCGAATTTGTCTGCTTGCTGCCCAGACAAATTGATCCACAGACCCAAAGAACCTCTGTGCTTCAAATGACACAGAGTCGTAAACTTGAGGGGCGGAAGGGAGTTGAGTGTTTCGTGCTGTCGGCTTGCGATCTTGTCCCCTTTTCAAATCCCGCCTCCTGGTGCGGTGCCCTTGGTCAAGGTGCTTGCCCTGAACTGATACGGTAAAAATGACCCTGCTGTATGAATGGGTTAATAACTGCAGGTTATCCAGTGCTGAAAGTCACCTTGGACAAAGGCATCAACTAAGTGAAAATGAACAATACTGAACTGAGGATGTGCACACTTTCAAAATCTGTGGTTCTGCAATTACATTTCATTTTCTAGATTTTAAACACCAGATTCTACCCCTTGACTCTGTCGTGCTATGATTAAATATACAAACATACATGCGTATATAAATATACGTGGAGTGTTAAAAACATTCTGGAAAGTGGTTTAAGCTCTCCTGACCAAGGGGGCAGAAAGAACAATGTGTGCAACTGCTGTTCAACATTTTCAACACACCCCCCCCAGCTCACACCGAGTGAATATTTTGGATTTGCCACCCCTGCATCTCCAGGCCGTGCTCAGTGGCTTAAGCTGTTGCATAGGAAACACGTTCTTTTCTAACTGAAACTCACAAAACAACACAAATGTGTTGCAGTGAAATTTCCCCAACCTTTTCAGTCTTACAGTCTTTTGAAACCTTATAAAATATTGCAATATCAGCATTATTACTTTAATTACAACTTACATTAACTTCCCTTTACGGACCCCTTCCCTACTGTAACAGCTCATGGAAATATTTACCACTTTTTCATCTTAGTGGCTTATTCAGCACGACAGCATTTTTCCTGGCAACCTGTGGCAAGTTTACATCCACAAAAGTATTTTATTCGCCGCCTACTATCACTTTAATCCTGCAAAGCACACGGACACTATTCTAAACTGTATAAACACATAAATATTAACTCAGTTACGTAAGTCATTTGAAGAGCTTTTATAACTTGAATAGCCGCACAGTTATTAATAAAGCGTTTCTCTTATTCTACAAGGCGCAGTCTTGCGGTGTCACTGACGGTCCACAAATTGTTCACACCCTGTAAATCATGGCACCACTTTTACTAAGTGACACAATTTAATAATTTTCTTAAGAACAATTATTAAATTGGGGGGGTCGACTGGGACGGCGATGTTATTTCCCCCCCATTCAAAATAACGGGAAATAAGGCTTCGATACACCAAATTTCGGAGTACGTGCCATTTTCAGCAACGGATTAATTTCATAAATTGAGGGATTATTGTATATTATACTTAGAGAATGGTGTGTTAAAGTACCGCGTGTGTCTGCCACATAATCGCGCGCTAATGCTTGAAACGACTCCTTTTTTGTTCAGCTGCAGAAGAAGAATATCAAAAGGGCAAAGTGTTCCGGGAAGGCTGCGAGCCCCAAATGGTGAGCTGTAATAAGGAGAGCCAATTTGAAATGTGGCATTATTAAACACGCCCTGAAGACCTTTCATTAAAAGACACTTTTGGACAAGTTGCAAAAATGTGGCCTGATGGTTTTTCTGTGCTTCGCAGGGAGCCCACGTCTGGAATGCGTGCATGGAATTTCGGCGCAGCAGAGCCAGGCGGCGTCTGGTGCTTCCCATCATGAACACCTCCTGTGTGCGGTGAAGTAGGTATGTTGAGGCCCCTTCTCCTGTCCCCGAGTGTCTGTCATCCAGCACATTTAGCGTTATTTTTACGGATTGAATTACAGCAGGACTCGACACCCGGCAGGGTTCGGCTAAATATAGCAGCCAGCGAGAAATGGAATAAACATGAACCCTGCGATGCCGCCAAGCCCTCGGGTCCCTGTGTTCGTTTTCACGCCCTCCTGTGTACCGGTCAACAGGCGTCGCACCCACGGTCATTCCCCCGCACCGCATGTTGGCCCTTGTGTAACACCCCTAGCAGAGATGTGGGAGCGGCGGCGATGATGCCGTGTGTACGGTTCGCATGGGAAGCGTGAGTGTGACGGTCCCGTGTCATGCGCTCTGCACGCGCTATTAGCCACATGGCAATGTTGGGTTACATCCGCGCTGCTTGAGCTGCAGCCCTCGATGCTAATGTGCAGATGGAAAAGTTAAAAGGGAATAATATACATAATCTCTTCCAAATGTCTTATTTCTTCTTACATGCTATTGTTCACGTCATCTGCAGAAAGTGAGGATGACCGGGCAGCGTGGCCGCAGGGCAGAGTGGGAGCGCATCAGGTGACCCCCGGCTGCCAGAAGCAGCAGGTAATGCAATAGCCTTCATCGGGATTCATGTATTAAAAATGTGCCGGTAGCAGAGGAACACTTTGGAAAGTATGTGGTGAGCACATGTGCGTTACAGCTATGTGAAATATGCAAATCTCTTCCTAGACATCCAGTTGACGCGTGCGGTCATGTTGGTTTGTGATGCCAGTCTTCCTCTCTGTCTCCATCACAATCTCTCTTTGCAAAGTGCTGAGCTTTGGGAGCTAAACTGATTTGAGCCAGCGGAGTTGGGTTCCGAGATGAGCGGGAATAAAAGAATAGCCTGAGCTGATGCTGCTTTCTCGCAGACGCGTGCCTGACTTCTCCACGACTCAGCATTCAGACAGTCGGCTCGCATCTGCGGCCAGTTGAAGGAAATCGCTCTTCATCCTCGGCGCGAACAGGTCCGGTTCTGCAGCCACAGTACGGAAGACTCCGAGTTCTAAGACTGTTAGTGCATGAGACATCTGTGGCTTTTTCAGGTGAGGTGCAGAAATGCTCGGGCACAGATTGGCGAACAAATGTTTGCCCAGGTGATGCTGCTGAAGATACCCAGTTAGACAGATATTCACTTATCTGGAATTTGTACCACTCGCTCCAGCATGAGGCCTTGGGGCATGGTTATCGGTACTTTTTGGTTAAATTCACTGAATCCAGGCTGAAACAGCTATAGGCAAACAGACTGACACAGCGACCTGCAGACCAATGAGTGCTGCGGCAGCAGACTGGAAAAACGTGCGCAGCCTCAGCTCCATCTCATTGTGCAGCTGGCACAAGGAAAGCATTCTGTTCTTCAGTGCGATCTTTTTCAGCCGTCCACCAAACCCTGCCCGTCTGTACCGGAATAATCTTGTAAACCGAAAGTCATAATGTTTGGGTCGTATTTTCAGAAGTTCTGTCAAGAGTTAAGAGCTGATAAACAGATGCCAAGGCCACCTCAACACACTGAAAGCCACCTGGCTGCGCGAACAAACGTCAGGAACCGCCCCAAAGCTTGAGTTATTGGTAAGGGTTTCATAATGGCTTACTATGGCTCAAACTAGTTCAGAAAATTCACGACTTTGTTAGTCGGGATTTGGAAGTTGGAGAGTTGCTCTGAACCGCAGATGAGCTGGTGAGCAACCTTCTTTCTGTCCTGCGTCCCCCATCCGGTGGAGAAAACGGCAGTCTTTCATCTCAAATCTCCTGCAAACAAACATCAGTCAGCAAACCGTTTTGTGTTACAAAAACATGGCTATCCTTTTTGTCCTCTCTCAGTGACATTGCTGAGTGCCACTTTGTTCCGGTTCAAACCAGCCAAACAGCTCCGTAGCCCTTGATGCTGGATGGAACCTACATGGCCAGGGGGCACCTGGTTCAGTGGAGCTGAACGCTCGCATCTGGACACTCTGACACGGCCCTGCGTGCAGCCAGTTCGGTTGTCCTGCACCAGACTTTTTAACCCTGTATAGATGTGGAATTGTCAGGGACGACTGAGGAAACTTTACCAGGCGCCACTAAATTAATAAAATATGAAAACCATTTTATATCTGGGCTGTCAGTGGAAATCATTTACCAACATAAGTTATCTCAGAGGAGTGAGCTTTTGATCGTCTCCACGAAGGACGGACCTGTTCATCGGTCCAGGCTCTGTTCCAGGTCTCGATACGACCGGAATGAGAACATGGAAGAGATTTGGGGTAAGGTGTTAGTTTGAGGGCAGGAACGCTGGACAGTCGTGGTCAGGTTCGATGCGGTCGAGTGGCGGTCGCCTTGTGCGACAAGCAGCGGAGGGAACGAGATACAAGGGGCAGGGGAACTTGCACAGCTTCACAGAGGACCACAACAGAGAGCGGATTGCTTCTTTGGGCTGTCCGCTGGTAAATCACTGAGCCAGCAACCACACAGCCGGTTAGAAAGACCACAGCCTCACCCGGTGCGATCCCCAGCCCACATTCCCACTGAGGAAAGCAAGAGCAGCTGCACTGAAGAATAAGTTTGCCATGTGCCATGTTGTAGGTTAGAGAACAACATAAACTTGATTCACGACCGTCTGTCCCAGTAACCTCACCCAGGGGTGCACTGAAAAAACAGACGTCTTCATTTTCAGGGCCGTTTATGAAACTTTAACAACCGCTGGAGTTCATTTAAACTGTTGCCTTGAACATTTTGTCACTAGGAAACCTGTTAGCGGTTCTAAGGTTGAAACGCTCGACGTGTCCGAATTCGGGGGTGGAACACGGCCCGCAGTCTCCTCGGTGAGATCCTGCTCATCAGGGCCACTTGCTGTCATCTCACCACATGCATTATTGACAAGGGTGACAAGGATGACCTCATGGAAGGCGGCTTAGAACCCGGCCATTAATATTTCAACAAGCTCTTTCATGGCCGGGTGCACAGCATTCGTCGCTGTGTTCCTGTCCAGGGAAGGGAGTGTTGAGGTGGCAGGGTGGTTTCCCAGAATGCACTGCAGCCCCCAAAAAGGTACAGAGGTATCTTTTGCGGAGCACTGAGCGCTTCTTCCGTTTCCACATGCTAACTAGGGGAGAGCATACAAAATCCACATTAAATGAACGTAGCTCAGCTTTCAGTGTGTTTCATGTCAGCCCAGGAGCTGCACCATCTTGCAACCAACCAGACCCCCTATGAAAATATTCACATTAATTTAAAGCAAAATAGATCTTTAGCTTGGGTTAGGTCCAGGCTGACCTGGGCCTACGGAGGGCACAGCTAAGGGTCAGTCCTCGGCCTCAAAATGTTCTCTTACCATGATGTTGACTCCTGAGAACATGAGGCCAAAGTCCAGGGGTTGGGTGGAACTTATGAATATGAACCCCACAAGGGCAGCTATGGATTAGCTGGGGGGTGGAAACATCTATGACGAAATGGCTGGAAAAGTGAAGAACATGGCTGGAAACTTGCCGACATCCTCTGGCTGTTTCAGATGTTCCATACAAATGAAGGTTTGGGAAGTTCTCTGCCCTACCTTGTCCCTGGTAAAATGCAATATGGTCTCTTCTCTAATCTGCCCCAATTCGGGGACTTGCTGGGGAAATTCGGAACGCGATGAGCAGAGGGCACGGGTACTTTAAATGATACGGAAGATGGTGGTAGATGGTGATCATGTTTTTAAGCCCAGTTCAGTGGGTAGTGCTGCTAATACACGGTTCACAAGCTGCTTGGTCAGAGGTTCCAGTCCAGCTCTGTCAATGTGGAGTCTGCACGTTCTCCACCTACTGAAATTAACACCAATGGAAGTTCCAGGTATTTTGCATTTTATTGTCGGGAAGTATAGCATGGTACTGAACAGCAGCATCTGCTGAGTAACCAAATAGCGTTATAATGGAATTGAGATAAAACAGAGATCATTCCTTAGACATGGTGCCCTAGGATTCCGGGACAGACTCTGGACCACCGCAGCCCTACTTGGGAATAAATGATTAATGATGATGGATGGATGGATGGATGGATGGATCAATCCTGTGGATCACTGTTCCCTAAAGAAGTGGCTGTGAGGCCTGACCGCCCATGACGAGAGCTACGTGACCGCAGCCTCTTCATTCAGGCAGCTGCAGGACTCGTGTTCAATATGCAGAGCAGAAGGAGAGCGTCCCCACGGGCGGAGGTCGCAGTCGGCGCCTTCGAACTGAACCTCAAACAGACTTTAGGGGGAAGAATGGAAGGCAGCCGGGGTCACTGGCACAATCACACGCTGTTCAGAGTAATCTGTGTATATCTTTTACAGTCATATTATGGAGACGGATGGGAACTCATCAAAATGATGTCAAGCATCCCAAAATAACAGACCTTTGGGGAATAAAACTACGCAACTGGATTTTACATTGCAGTGTGAGAGAGGACGAAAACATCGGGACACAAACAAGACAAACATGGACCACGTGCTGCTACGACTGACACATTTTTATACTCGGGTGGCAGTTTCCCTCACATACAGGCAGGTACTGCCATATTTACTTGCATTGGTATGTTAATTCCAAATAAGGGTATATTTACTACATATACTTGGGAGCACATGAAGGAATAGTTTAACTGCTATTTTGTTGGAGGCATTACTATTCAGGGCTTGGAGGACTAACGTGAAGAAACTCATATGCAGCTAATACAGGTGACACGACTGGTTTATCGCACGAGGACCTGCTGAAACACTTTTATTTATCAAAGGCGCAGGCAAATTATGCCCAAAAGCAGATGCACAATTCAATGCGTGGCAGCAACGGTGCTAAATATGTATTTGTATACTTTTATTTTGTGTATTATTACCTGTCACAGGTTCTCAAAGTGAGATGCAAAAAAAAACTTTTCTTTATGTGGCTAAACAAGGTACATCTGTGGTGCTGTGGGTGTTCCACCTCTGTACTGTACAGACTAGGATTTGCCCTGCTTTAGTCTGATGAGAATGTGGTAAACAGCAGGGTTCGCTCTGCTTTTTCTGCATGCAGGCAGTTTTGCTTTTCTGTTGCTGCAGCACTGCGCGGACACGGGTGCAGCGAGCCCTGCGGGTGTGCGGCAGGCGTGTCTGCGGAAGGCTGTCACTCACTCCACTGTGTCCTCCCAGCTGCACCAGTGATGCCTGTCAAGGCCCTCCATGTCCAGTTGGAACTTGGTCAGGCAGAAGTCCTCGATGGCGTCCTGGTAGGCGCTGCCGCAGGCCGCCACGGGGAAGCAGCTGTACGCTGCCGAGATGGCTGGACACGGAGAAGAGGAGAGAGTTCAGCGCTCCTGTCTGGTGGTCAGGGTCACGGTTAAGGTTAGCCAAACAAACCAGTGTAGCACCATCCTTTCTGCTACTCACAGCAGCATCACTCCACAAATAAAGTCTTTGCACCAATTTGCTGCTTCCATCAACTGCATCTCCTCCCTACCAAACTGCTGTCTATACGACAGTGTGAAAACCTGAGCTATACAGTATATATTTACTTTAAAGTCATGATCCCCCTTGTCTGTTTTCCCCATCTGCGCCTCGAAGGACAGGCAGGCAAGTCACGAAATCACTCCTTTTCAGGGAACTGCAGCACTTCCACTGAGCTCTTGTCGACTTTTGCCAAGGGCTTTGAAAGCCTTTTTGAAAAGGACATCAGTGCCACAGTTGGATTATACATTCGCAGCCAGCAGCAGCCACCACTGCGGCTGTAAAACATGCAGATGAATGGAGCCTCCTCCTGCAAGTGTTTCTGTTCCCGGGGCCGGAGCTCCTCTAAGCCACTTCTGGTTCGGCGCCGCTGCCATGGACACGTCTTGCCGTTTTCGCCCCATTGAAGCCATCAAAAGTCAAAGAAGTGGACTCATTACTTCCCCTCGCTGTGCGTCACCTGGGCTTTCGCCAGTCCTGGAGCTCGGTAGATAAAGCGATGCGGTTTGAAAAGGTCTCTGAAGAACAAGTCAAAAGGGTACTTTCTTAAACCCCAGAGTACAATTTCACCATTTCTTCCCGTTTCGCTCCGCGGACCTGATGCTGCCAAATCCGACGATCCGGTTCCCTCTTCCTCCTGCTGTCCCCGCTGCCCGTGTCTGCTCAGCAGGAATCATTTCTGCCTCTTGTTCAAGGTCACAACGAAAAGCAAAAAAGGAAACTACAGGGCAAAGTATTGAAAAATGTGGAAAAATACCCTCAAACGTGCTTCACAAAGTTGCTCGAAAGATGTTTCATAGGAATGGCAGCTGAAGGAAACCAAACTCTGCTGCTTTACAGTCTAGTTGTTCACTTACATTTTTATGGAATTTTATGGGAATGAGAGATTTATTATATCAATAATTACTTTTGTTGCTTTTAGCATTTACACATTTTCAGATGTAATAACTTTGGACTCAGAGGACTTGCTTTAGTGCCGTTGAGCGACATATTTACCCTAAAAAACAAAAACAAAAACCCAGCTGCACAAACGGGTAAATCATTGTAAGCAGCTTAATGTCGACAGTGGGGATCTTAATAAGAAAAACTGTGTTTGGGCCTTAAATTTGCAAAAAAATTCTTAATATAAAACTGTATGGACAACAGGATGAGAGCAAAAGGAAAATACAAGAGACCTGCAAAGACAGAAATTGCATTAAGAAACAAAACCACCAGCTCATCCAACAACTGCGGGTGCAGCAGTTCATGCAAAACAGTTGTGCAACGGAGCCTGGTACACCCTTGCACATTGTGCGATATGAAGTGCTAAACATTCTAGAAGTTAACTGGAAGTACGTAACCATCATTGCCTTTGCACAGAGACACCGCATTCGAGACCACAGCTTATTGTCACTGCGCGATAGCAGCTGTGGTTTCAGGTGCAACTGCTACCTGCAGCTCCCAAGCCCACGTGAAGCTGCCTTTCCACACATCTGATGAGCTCTAAAAGGCCCATGTGGGCACTGCAGGCACAGCAGCACGGGCGCCGGGTGGGGGGCAGCTTGCGCTACAGACACCGTAATGAGGCGACAAGGCAGCTGCCGCAGGGGGCGTCCAACATGCGGCCCACTGATCCGCCTAAATCCCCCTAAAGGGTCCGGGCAAAAATAGAACACCTCCCTTCCTGGCCTTCGGTAATGCGCCGCTTTGCTTAGTTTACATTAACTGCACGTCTGAAACACAAGTTCAATGGCAAACACTTTAATACGCTGCACATGTGCACTTTTCGCAGGGACGGGGATGCTATCTGCTCCAGCCGAACTATAAATACGAACGAGGGCACCGATGATGCGTGCGAAATCCGAGAGGGGGGGATTACTTTACTTCCCATCTCTAGGACGCCTCGAGTAATAAAGTTTTTCTCAGCTTCTCTCCGCAAGACAAAAGCCTTTGTTCCTCAGATTGCGCAGTCAGGAGAAGGTAAGTGGTTTAAGGAGGAGGTGATGTGGGGGTGGAGGTAACTTGCTGTATGAGGTGGAGCCAAGACTTCCTCTGCATTCTGAATGTGACTAACATATCTGGAATATGCATAACCGAAAGGGGAGGAGCCACAGATGCCCGCCGTCTGTAGGCCACGCGCACGCTCGCTGTAGGCACGGGCAAAGAGCAGGTTGTTGCCGTAAATGCGGCTTGAGCATCGGTGAAAACGTACGAGAAATATCCAACCTGCAGAAAATAACAATGTTATTTCTCCCTGTGCATTTGGCTAATGTAGCCAAAAATTCTGTTCAGCAATAATAAATAAAAACTGTAATTGAATTTGGAAAAACAAGAAGCTGCAAATCATTGCGTGTTTTATAAAGACAAAGTGTTACCTTACGGTTGAACGAGAAAGAATCAGAAAATGGTCACGCCAGTCTCCGTCCTTTAGTGTGAGCTCATCCTCAACACAGCAAACAAAGAGCCAAGTTGTTGGCATCACCGAGGAGAAAAGTCGGCTGCAGTTCAATACGTAAGTGATACGGATGCACGGGGGCATCGACCGGCTGCCTCTGTGCCCAGCAGAATTATGACAGATGGCTGTAAAAGAGTCCAAATAGAGCACTAGTGCAGCGCTGACTTACTTCAACTCACTTCCACACTGTTTACAGCATCTGGCGTTGCTGAGCACTGGTGATCGGGCTCAGAATGGCAAACGCTGCCCGGTTCACTGGATGGATCACTCAGCATGTTAGATGGAATCAGTTTGACAAAATTACTTTTTTCTCATTTCAGCCACGTATGATTAACCAGGGAACATCTGTGTTGCTCTTTTACGAATTAGGACACGGGGGGTAGGAGGTACGGACAGACATGTCTTTCCACAAGTTCATGGGCTGTATCTGGAAAAATATCTCAGTAGCAAAAATCACAGCAAGAATTTCAATAACACCCACTGTACCCATCTGCCTGGCTTGAAAAGAAATGGTATGAAGTTCTTGGCTATGCAAATGCTGGAGAAGAAACAGGCTGGTTCCTTACAATTCTGCCCGATATCAAGAGGAAGAGATACCATTAGAATGTGAACACGTACGTCCATTTTTGCCCGATTTTCCTGCCCCATGAATTCTTACGGTGGAAATATGCTGTGTTTATTCCCTGCTTTCTGCGCAGGGCCTTCCTGCTATTTATTCAAACCAGAAACCAATTTGCGGAAGAAGCTAAACCGTGGCAACAAAAAATGTACAACCTTTTTGGAGAAGAAACTTTGAAAAAGTACTGAATGTGAAGCTGAGGCAGCAGATGGAATGGTGGTTAAATCTGCTGCCCCAAACTCACAGGACCTGGGGACTTTGATCAATGTACCTGCCCCCAAATTCACGTAGCAAAAACATTGGTGAAAAGCTAAATAGTAATATCCATCCATCCATCCATCCATCCATCCACCCACCCACCCACCCACAACTACTATATCCTTCTGGGTTCCAGTGTTTTGGCGTCTACCTCAGCATCACTGGGCACCTGGGCTATGAACCTGCACCCAGGATGGGATGCCAGTCCATCGCAGACTAATATCCATCTCTCCTTTAAAGCTAAATTCACATAACCATTTGCTTTCATGGTACATGTTGCCAGCAAGCAAGTCATTATTTTGGTCCCCATCAGTAATAAACAAACTAATTTAGCGAAATTGTCTGTTACGGACTGCCCACTTTTACAAATACAGGTCATCGGTTTTGCGTTCCAAACAGCATCGGTTTCCATCGAGCGGCTTTGCAAATATTTGCAAAATTGAGGATTCTGCAGGGAGGGAGCAGATGAGGCATCAGGATCCCGGCACTCCCCTCCCTGCAGCGAGACGCAGCCAGGACGGACAGTTTGCTTCCACTCAAAATGCTGCTTGGGAGCCACAGTCCGAACCCCAGTGGTCAGCTGGCCCTGCTGTTGTACCCTTGACCAAGACACTTAACCGACTGCATCGAGTGGGAAAGCAGATAAAATCACACCTAGCTGCGGTAGCAGTCACACAAAAATGAACGTTAAACAGGTAGACGTGTCCATCCTCAGTACACGCACACACACACACAGCCATACACATAGTGTATGATGTGCTTTATGGGCCAGGTGGCATCTCCAGTCCCCACAGTCAGCCTGCATTCTGGCGAATGCATTGCATGGCGGCACTGGCAGCAACACGGCATGCTGCCCTGATCGTACCCCCAGGGAAAAGTTTTTCTGCCTCACCGATTTCTGCCCGAGTCCTGCAGAATCAGCGCGGAACCACATACTAGAGATCAAAAGGGGGCATGAATCAATCTCCTTTGCACCTCCCTTTCTCTGTGTTGCAGACATTTAAACCACACATCTGAAGACATTTATCTTAATAGAGCAACACCACTGCGAATGATGGCCTTCTGGGCAAACCAAAAGTAAAGGTGCCAAAAATGCAGCAAATGTAAATGAATCCTCAGAATGATTAAACAAATCGCATCTCCAAGGAAACACTCATTTGTACAGAATATGTATGTCTGCCTAAAAAAAGGCTTATTGATATGCAGACAGTGAGGGTCAGCTATTCAGCTGCTCTTATTACCATTATTATTACAATAATAATAATAATAATAATAATAGTTATTATTATTAACCGTCATTCAGCCGACCCTTTTCTCCAAGGCAAATTATAACGTTAGGTTTCAAAACCAAGACGCTGACAATCTTTTGTTCATATTTGTACCTGCATATTTCAGGGTCAGGATCTTGCTCAAGGGCGGTGCGGCAAGAGCCGGGATTTAAACTCGGGTTCTTCAGCTGCGAAGCGGTGCCTCCCACTACTTTGCTACCTTTACTGTGGTGGTGTCACTGTATTTGTACAAAAATTATATAGTTGAATAAGCAACCACGGGATGAGGTGGCGTCCCGTCCGGCGTGCACCGCGCCTCGTGGCCTACGCTTCTGGGATCGGCTCCCGACATCTGCGCCCCTGCACCGGACAACCAATTACTGATAATGGATGGATGGGTGGACGTAAAGGCAAATAATTGCACAACAAAACTGTTTTTCGGTTTGAAAGGTACTGCGGGTGTCATGGGAATAAGCGCAGTGAGCAGAGTGCGATCTCTCTACGCCGGCCAGACACACCGGTCCCGCTGTGTGACAATCGCACCGCATAAAGCCATCGGTTTGCTGTACTTCCTCTTCCAACTTCTACCTATTTGCGTACCTGCTGTTTCACACGAGGAAACGCTTTGCCAAATTACAATGAATTAAAAATGTTCTTCAATCACCCATGAGTAGTGAAAAATTGACTACTGTGGCTATGATTTCCTCAGAACATGACTATATATATATATATATATATATATATATATATAATAATAATACATGACTATACTATACTACAGATCGATTTCGATTAAATCACTGGCAAATCTATGGAACACGAGGCCTGAAAACAGAAACTGTAATGGTGAACATTGCTGTGGAAGACCAGCCTAACGCAAGATTCTTTCTTTTTATGAAATTGTACATTAATACAAAGAAAAAATACTAATGCCCCAAATATGCAGTTTTTTTTTTCCTTTTCTTGAAAAACCAATTAGAACACAATATGCACAAGACAATAAAAGAAAATGAACCCAATTTGTTCACTGACTGTGGTTCTTCTTCCACCCATTCTTAAAATTCATTGGATTAGGTGATACAGTATGGTTATTGCTAAAAATAATTTTGCTGCATAGCGCATTGGGGCTGCGGGGCTGCTAAAGAAAGGATCTGCCCTGGGCGCCAAATATCTTAGGTACGCCACTACCACCGGGTAGCTGTACGGGAACAAAACAGGGTAAGTACCATGGTCAAAGGTGCTACAGCAGGAGCAGGAATTTGCAACCGGGTGCTCCAAATAAAAGGCGGCAGCTCTACGCCACCTGGGACATTTTATCGGAATCGACACACGACGCGGTCAAACAAACCCTCTCTAAGCCCATCGCATGTACCAATGTGGCTGTGCATTTTAAGTCCCAAACGGGACAACCGGACACGGTCACGTTGCCAACCTGTTTCAACGAACCGTCATTCTTGTTACAAATAAAATGAGACGCAAGGCCGGCAAAGCGATAAAGTGTATTTCATTTTAATGACATCATAACTCTGAGCTTAAAAGGAAAAGTGATCACATCATTAATCCGTTCCAGTGATTCGGGTGTGAAAATAATGGTGCGATAAAACAGCTCTAGCCGCCAAATCAAAAAGCACAAACATCCTTCACTCTCCACATCTTTCCTCAGTGACTCAGTCTCTCCAGCCCACACAGGCGGCCGCACAAACACAGGCGTTCGTCTTCCGCATCCGACATCGCTGACATCACAGCTCGCTCTTCACACACGCAAAAAAAAAAATCCTCGATTTGTGCTTGGACGGCAACGAATCGCTCTCCGTGCCTCAGCTCCGATTTACCGTGCTGCCCGGAAGACGACCGGCCCGGTCTCCGGCTTCCTTGCACAACGTGCGTTTTGCACCGTGATGCCGCAAACTGGTTTATGCCATCAAACATTTTAGGGAAAAACAAAGCATTTGTGGCTGTTTTGCGAGGGGAACAAAGTGCTTCGTTGTAGGTTTTCTGTACTTTCCCCCAAGTGGCAAACTGAGACTGGAGCATCAGTGAGCTTGGTTTCCTCTCAGTGAGTCTGTGACTGAGCCCATTGGGGATGACAGAAGCGTCGCGGTGACAATGGCTCGTGAGCTCCTCAGAAAACGACACCTCCCAGGACAAAGGTCTCGGTTTGTTTAGCGCAGGCGAGTCTGGATCTCACTGTCAGATTTGGGCCTCTCACACTGACCCATAAAACCACTCTTTGCCTTTTAGGGAAGTGCACTCTAAAACAGGCCTTGCTGTCAGAGCCATTTTCTGCGCGGCGGGAGACGCGGCTCCTAAGGCTACCCTGGAGCTCCATAGTCGTCTTCGCAGCTGTCAACATGGCGGCAGATAAGGATCTGTCAGCATGTGCTTTAACTACATGGGGAGAGGCCATCGCCGAGCTTTCAGCTACAGAAAAAGCGCCATTGCCACCTTCCTTCCCGCTTGCTTCATTAAGCTGACACTGACACTTTTAGAGCACCTTGACATTTAGGAGGAGTTTCTGTCAATAAAAATGCACTGAAGCACAATCTATAAAAATCTGGGCAAGCGCCCATCAAGCCTTCGCTGGCATGTAAACTATTTCTGTGCCAGTTCTTCGTCAAACATGGGAGCAACTGTGCTTCTTTCAAATCCTGGTGAGAACTTTCTAGCTTGTTGCATCCATCCAGATCCTGGTTATAAAAGGTGTGGAGAACCAAGAGAACCATAGACATGTCCAGGAATCCAGAGGATGACGGTGTCAGTGCTGACAGGCTTATCCAGTCACGCCATCATACCGAGGCCCTACTGTACACGTGTGGCGTAGGGTTAGCGCCCCTGAGCCCACGCTGACTCTTGGTGACCAGTCCTATGGGTTTCATGGCAGCTGAGGATACGAACGTGGTTTCCCATTGTCCTCTTCAGCATGTCCTGGGACTGTGGCAAGACAGGAAGAACATTCAAAGTCCATACAAACACAGTTGTATTCAAACCCAGACTGATATCCACAGCCCAGGGACTGGGAGACAACCGCGTTACCCGCCATGGCAGAATACTGCTATTGTTCACACAAACAAGATGTCATGAATTTCTCAAGTTTAGCTTCTCCCTCAGTCACATCCTCAGAAGATGGGATACAGCTGTGACAAAGAATGAAACATGCCTATCACACCTATCAGCCCCAACTCTGGGCCATGTAGAAGATTCAGGAGCAAAACCCTAATGTTGCATCCAGAGGAACGAGGCTCAACGCTCATGTTGCCATTCTGAACTTACTGAGTTGTACAAGAGAACAAGATAGCACACAACACCCTAAACAGACAACACGAGGACATGGGAAGAAGCAAAAACAGAGAACACACGACTAACAAGTAGATAAAAAGACAAGATAAACAGGTAAGTGAATAAAGGGGCATTTACAGTAAACAGCAGCTGCGAAGGGATGGTGAAAGATCTTCATTGCTCCGGTACAACTCAACACTGAGATCTTCGACAAACACTAGTCAACGGTTTAAAGCTACTATTCCCACCACAGGCCACTGCAGGTCGTGGTCAAGATGATGTGGTCTGGAGGGCCTCTTCCCCAGAATTTGGGAAACCCGGACATACTCACACCATGCAAGAACCTGTTGCTTGACGTAAGGAGCTGAGAGGAGGCAACGCGACTCGGACGCCGCAACATTAGGATAGCTTGTACTGCGGGGGGCCGCCGGGCATCTATTCTTCCAGGCCTGAGAACCGAGCCCGTGGATAAGGTTACCGCTGCATCCGCCTGCTCAGTGTTACACGGCTCTCAGCATTAAATAACTTCCAGGGTGGAAAAACTGGCCGCCGCAGAGCTGACGGGAAACAGCAGCAGCGAGTTCACTTCTTCCTTGTTTACATCCATGCAAATATCGTCCGCGCCCGAGTGTTTGGCTCCATAAACAAAACAGTTAGCGAGCAACGGCACCTGTGGTACCTTGGCTGTCTCTCCCGAGGAATCACATTTATTCCATTTTCTATAAGACCCGCAAGTGGAATTTGTTGGGATTTTGCCTCGTCTCCGTGTGGATATTTTTACTTAACGTAGTTGTCTCGAAGCACCGGCTGTTTATTTTCACCTCCATTTGGGCTCCCAATCTGTCCAATTACCGGGGTTGCTTTTCCACAGCTGGGTGCTGCTAAGAAGATGCTGCCAGCAAGGTCCATGTGGGATGCAGCGAGGCCTCGGCGACGGCGCCCCTGAGTCACCAGCCCCAAACCAGCCAGCGACCTGCGATGCGCAATTACGTCGGCCCAGCAAGCGGCCGCTTCCCAAACACGAGGAAACCGGTCCTGGAAAAAAAAACGTCCCTCATAATGGGCTCGGTGAAGATCCCGAGCACCTCATGAGATGACGCGTTCGTTCTCTGGCCGCAGCTCGCAAAATATTCGGTGCTGAGGTGGGGAGGGTTGTAATTTAGAAAGACCTAGAAGCTGGTGGACCAGAGCACAGCTCAGATGGAAGCACCGCATTCGCCGAGGCGGGGAGAAATGTGCTGCATTTTCACAAAGCGTAAGAGCGAGCATCTGCATCGACACCCCCACACAGGAGGAATTACTGAAACAACAGCAACGCTGTGCTTTGTTTTATTATTATTATTCCTCTCAGGAGTCCGCCAGTGGAGAGAAGCGTATTGTGTTCCTACTGGAGGGTCTGGGTAGACGGGTGACCTGTGGAGGAGTCTTCTCCGGCGCATCTCACCAGCAGCTCGGCACCCAGTTCTTCTGCGGTTCCCAGCTCTGATCCCGACGCACTCCGGCCTGCGCTCGAGTGAACCGCTAACTTCGGAAGTCTCATTATTCTAATGTTGCTGAAAGGGAGCCAAGGATTCATCATCTCATTGTATGATGATATTAAACCAATTTAGAGGAATACCTGCAAGTGTGGAAAGATCGGCAAAGTTTTCCCTATTAAAATAGACCGGAATGCGGGGATTATATGAGCTGAACTGTCAGGCTTCAATAATACCAATAAAATTCAACATAAGTGTGCATTGCTTAAATTTTGGGGATTATTATAAACAAATCATTTTTTTAAAATTTATTATAAACAAATCATTTTTTTAAATTTATTATAAACAAATCATTATGTATTACCGACAAACATATGTCCTCCATCCTCCTTTACTACCGTATCCGAGACTCACTGGGTGCCGGGCTCTGAAACTACACCCCGGTTAATACGTGTGCATTCCATAGTGCAGCGGAATTAAATTAATGCCCCCCCCCAAAACAAGATGTTCGCCCTGCTTTTTCCCTCCCCTCCGGTCTCCAGATATCGAAGGGTGAGATTGCACTGTTTTATCTGCATCTTTAAATCGGCTTTCCACCGTAAACTCGACCGCAGCCGCCAGAGGACGAGGAAGAAAGAATAAATCATTAAAGAGATTCTGCAAACGGTGCCGCCTTCCAGACAGACCAACCTGAATGATTAAAACGTGTTCATTTGGCATCGGGCAGCACACTATAATAACGCTCCATCATTAAAGTTAAAATCTGTCCTAAGAAGCTCGACCGTGCGCAAAAATGCGACCGCTTTCGGTCCAGTGACGCAAGGCCTCTCCTCAAAGCTATTTAAAATGCACACCTACACTGCGGGCAAAGATTAATGGGCACTCGGATCCAAGTGACGCCACCATCGCGGTGTTGTCGCGTCACTCAGTTTGACCCGGGGACTTGTGCATGGACTCAGGCCCACAGGTGGGCACTCTTGCCAGAACAGCTGGGGTCAAGTGCAGTTCTCAAACGTTCAACAGAATGGTTCCTGCTCCATTGTGAAGGTCACAAGCTTGCGCCCTGAACTCGACTGTCCAACAATAAAGATGCTGAGCAACATTTAACAGCCAAGAGCAGAAACACTCCCACGCGTGTGAATGATGGGAGTTGGAGGGCAAAGCCAAACAAAGCTGTTGAGATAAGTGTGCAGGAGAGATGGTGTGTGTGTGTGTGTGTGTGTGTGGGGGGGGGCACCTTTGTTCATGCACTCGAGTTTAGCAAACACGCCGAGTGAGGAAACATCCAGGCCGGCGTTTGCAGCACTCAGTCCTTCAAAGCAGCTGCTGTGGTGCTTTTAAACTTCACCTCCCAGACCGGGGCGTGCGCGGCGGTGCTTTAGGAGCCATCGCCACGGACCACGGTCAACCGGCCCACGGCCTTCTAATGCTCGACGCGTGAAATTCCTCCAAATAAAAGCCACGCAAATGCACCGAGCAAATATCTGGACTCAGCAGCGAGGCAGCAACTGTTACCTCGATTGTTATTTTCGGCTTTCCCAGATATTAATGTCATCATTTCACAGAAAAGCAACAAACGTGTCACAGCTCCAGTTCCCCTCCGTTTCACCTGAACATTGCACTTACATTTAATAGCAAATAAAGTATTTGGGAAAGAAAACCGGCACCAAGAGGCTTCCACACCGACAGGAACAAGCAAGCGACCGGGTGGCTCAAAGTTTAACTCAAGATTCCTGCTTCAGCAAAAGCCCAATTCAGATGTGAACCAGCGTTAAAAAGACAATAACGTCTACTTTGCCGGCGGACGGAACTGGCGCTGTGCCTAAAAATTGCCCCATTTTTAGTTCGAAACCCGGGAAGTTGCATCTTCTTGCTGCAAGGTGGGAAGCCGTGACATGTTGGCACCTTTGCTGTTACTCAGCCACTATAAATATACAAGCATCCGCAATTTATAGATGCAAAATGTAAGGAGCGTTCTTACCTAAAATGAGCCAGACAAACAGCGGCCGGCGGGGGACGGAGCGCATCGTGTCTCCCGGGCGCCAACTTCCACGGCGAAAATGCAGTCAAATAATAAAGGCAGGAAGAATAGATCAAAAGTTAAGGTGCGCTGCGTCTGGGGTCCAAGCCCTCCTTCCCATGTGGTTTTCGCGCCCGAGCTGTATCCACGGACCGGGGAGGTAACTGGGAGAAGTGGGGGAGCCCGCCGGCTGGCCGGCGTCCGTGCAGTCAGATGCACCTGGACTGGAACCTGAGCGCAGCGCCAGGTAGGAGCAGCGGTCGGTGGGACTCCATCCAGCGGGGGATCGCGGTCCGAAAGGGCGGTGCGTGAACGACGGCGGCGCACGGACCCAACAGGAGCGAAGACAGCCGCGAAGCTCGCACAGGCACTTCGATCGAACCGCTCCTGCTCCGCTGTCACCGGCGCTCGCCGTAGGAGGGAGCGCAGAACAAGGAAAACGCGCTCGAGGCGTGACGTCACACTGGGTGCGACGTCATATGACGCAGCGTGACGCCACTTTGACGAGCAGGTGTGACAGAGGCGTCAGCGAAATGATATACACAGACACACACGTTGTTTAGCAACTGTAATAAATGCGAATGATCCTACACATGAGGCCCGCAGTCGTGGACGCGTGCGGCTGCAAAGTTGTGGAAATTCACACACTTGTGGTTGCACGGAAACACTCGCTTGGGATTTTTTCTACCAAAAAAAAAAGTTTTTGAATATTAGAGGAGAAAATGTGTTTGGCAGAGTTCATTTTCCGGGATTACTGGGTTGTTCTGACTTCAGCTGAGGTCATGCTTTGAGCGGTACTGCAAGGCAGGTGAGATGGAGGCGAAACGCGGCGCAGATGCATCTCGGGTCAAAAAAACAGAGAAAACGTGGGGGGGGGTGACATACTTTCGGAGGAAACAAGTTTTCAGGAACAGGTTATGCAAGTCTCGAACTTATAAATGGAGAAAAAATGTTGAAGGCAACCTGAAAGTAAATCTACTGTACACTGCAATGTACTTTTTAGCTATTGATAAAGAATCTAAAAATTTGACTGCGTTCAAACAGTTAAGACTTTTTGTTAAAAAAAAAATCAGCGTCTAAACTCTTAGTGACGCAACGGAAAATGAAGCAACAGCGGCCTCTACTGACGGATTTAATGTTGGGGGGCACTTCATGGGCTACGCGGAATTTAAATTTCACGTTTTTTGGGGAAGAAATCGCAAGGCTTTTAATCAAAACAGCAACACCACAAGTCTACATTTATAGTTTAGCCAATAAATCAGAAACCAGGAATTGGATGAAGTGTTAGATGTATGAAATGGAAGAGAAAAAAAAAAAAAAACTTTAACCCATACTTCCGGTTAACTACCGGGCGAGAGCGCGGTTAACCGCTGCCTTTGACCCGAAAACTCCCAACTGTACTCCCCTACAAATGCTCTTGAAACGCTGAACCAACAGGCAGACAAACCAGCCTACATGAACGGGGTGATCGCTGATAGTGAAAGTTTAAGTGCTGAGCCAAGTGGCGCCATTTTGCTAGATTTAACACGTGGGACTACGAAAGCTGCCCCATCAACATTTTAGATCAAACGGAAAGCAGGACACCACCCAGTTTAGTTTATAGTTAAGTTGAAATGCATAAATTTTGCTCTTTGGTGAGAAGATGGGTGGCTCTTAAAAGAGCCTTTGGGGGGTGAAGCCGACGGGGCGGCTTTACTTGGAGCTCGTGTACTTGGTCACGGCCTTGGTGCCCTCAGACACGGCGTGCTTGGCCAGCTCGCCAGGCAGCAGAAGGCGCACGGCCGTCTGGATCTCCCTCGACGTGATGGTGGAGCGCTTGTTGTAGTGGGCAAGACGCGAGGCTTCCCCGGCGATGCGCTCGAAGATGTCGTTCACGAACGAGTTCATGATGCCCATGGCCTTGGACGAGATGCCGGTGTCAGGGTGGACCTGCTTCAGCACCTTGTACACGTAGATGGCGTAGCTCTCCTTCCTGGAGCGCCTCTTCTTCTTGCCGCCCTTGCCGGCGGTCTTGGTCACGGCTTTCTTGGAGCCCTTCTTGGGCGCGGACTTGGCGGGTTCAGGCATGGCTTCCAACTGCAAAAGAAAATAATAACGTAAGCCCCAGCACGGGCTCTTTATATACAGTGCTGCATGTAAATGAGATTGTCGTTCACGCTAATTACGTCACAGCTTTCTATTGGAACAAAATCTCCCGGGCGGCTGCTTTCAAAGTCTATTGGTTGAGACTTATTCTGGCGCCTAAATGTAATAAACGAATTTTGTATCCGATATCTTACGGTATCTTTAACCAGTATTATAGAATATATTATTTATTTAGTACTTCAAACCACTGTCAAAACAGTAGGTGGAATCGAAGCCTAAACGTGAATTATAAACCAATTAAAGAAATAGTGCGAGCTAATGCTTTAATTACAAACCACGTGAGTAAAATAAACGTCTAAAAGGAGTTCAGTAACAAAACGATGTCATTTTTCGATCGTTTCGTATTTAAAGTATTAAACTGAATGCACTTATTGCAAATAAATGTAAATGAGTTTGGGAGTCCGAGTTATATGAAATATTTTATGAAACTTAGCTACTAGACTGACTTGATAAAATGACAAGTCCTATAGAAGCTTAAACCACGAGCGGCTGAAGATCCTCGTTTTATTTTAACCTCCAACCCAGAAAGTGTTTACTTCCCTGCGAGAGAACTCGCTGTTACTGCATTTCAAGTCATAAAAATTGGACTTGCGCACATGTAGATAAACACAAAGTTTTACGACAGATTTCCCAGATGAACCGTGTATTTGAAAAGTGGTTTGTCGTTTTAGTTACTGTACTTTGGTAAAATAGGATTTACTCTTTAAAACAAAGTAGGCGGCTCTGAAAAGAGCCTTTGTGTCGAGGGTCCGGGGCGCCGGAGCTCAAGCCCGTTCCCCGCGGATGCGGCGGGCCAGTTGGATGTCCTTAGGCATGATGGTGACCCGCTTGGCGTGGATGGCGCACAGGTTCGTGTCCTCGAACAGGCCGACCAGGTAAGCCTCGCTGGCCTCCTGCAGAGCCATGACGGCCGAGCTCTGGAAGCGCAGGTCGGTCTTGAAGTCCTGCGCGATCTCCCTCACCAGGCGCTGGAAGGGCAGCTTGCGGATCAGCAGCTCCGTCGACTTCTGGTAGCGGCGAATCTCCCGCAGAGCCACGGTGCCGGGCCTGTAGCGGTGAGGCTTCTTGACGCCGCCGGTGGCGGGCGCGCTCTTGCGGGCGGCCTTGGTGGCCAGCTGCTTCCTGGGGGCTTTGCCTCCGGTGGACTTGCGGGCGGTCTGCTTGGTTCGGGCCATTGGGCGCTACTACGACAGCGGCTCCTCGGACAGAAACGGGGGGGAATGGAGCGCTGCTTCGCGGCACCGGCTATAAAGCACAAGCGGGGCGAGCTGATTGGGCCGCATTTCCCTGCGCTTTCATTGGTCCGTGCCACTCCGTGCCGCCGTCGCCATTGGACGCCTCTTCTCCCGCTGCAAATTCAAACGTTCAAGCGAACCCTTTGTTGTTGTTGCTGCCGCCAAACCGGAGCTGCAGTGCAGTGCAGTGCAGTGCGCCGCGCCGCGCCGCTCTTAGTAAAGTCCAGTCGTTTTGTTGAACAATTTAGGATCTCAGCCCGACTTGAGGTTACAGGACTCCTTAGAGGACCTGAGCAAAGCCTGGGAATTTGTGCGCAAACACATGGTGAGACGCAAAGCAAGTGGCCGTCTGACACTGAGCACAGAATGAGGGGATGCGAGGCCCTGCAGGGGAATTGGGCTGTGCAGCAGCTTAAGCAGGCGACACGTAACAGTGGAAGCATAAGAAAAATATGTGTCAAATAGAGAAATGACAAATTAATAAGCAGCAGATTGCAGAGCACAGTTACCGGTTACAGTAAAGTCAGACACGAGCTCACCGGGCCCTTTCGGTGTACAAGTTCTTTATTATATCAGGCGGACGGTTGTTGGTAAGAAAGACCCCGGCGGTGCTTTTTAGCGCACCTCAGTTGAGAAAGCCGGTGGCTGAAGAGGCCACGGCGATCCCTTCCTTTAGGCATCACGAACCGATGTCCGTAATGGACCGGGGCTTCGTCTTCATCTTGACGGATCAGGGCTCCGACCCCACAACAAAAGCTCATTTTCCTTGACAATTGGTTTGCCTGCGCAAACTGCGTAGGCTTACGTTTTTCTTCCCAGCACCAACGCGCAAAAGCTCGCACTGGTATCTGCAGTCTCTGGTATGACATGTGGACGAGGTTACAGGACTCCTTAAAGGACCTGAGCCATCTCAGGTGACTACAGTGTGCTCTGTCCTCTCTTCTTACAGCGTGCAGTATCTGTGCTGTGTGAGCAGTTGAATTTGTTGCTCACAGAACATTAAGGAAACACACATATAACAACACATTGCAAATAAATGTGATACATGAGGCAAAAAATAGCTCTAATGTGGTCATATTTTAACTGGAGGAAAACCGAAAACAGCTGTTACATTTACCAACAAGCATATGCATGCTGTCAAAGCAGCAAAATTCTATGGTGTTGTACAGAACACATGAATGAATGCAAAATGGAGCTGCGGAAAGCATCTCCAGAGCTGCTCTGCGTGTGGCGGGGCGAGCGAAACATCGAACGGCCTTTTGCTCCAGTAAAAAGACGACAACATACATACATAAATAAATAAATACATACATACATACATACATACATACTCAGTATTTTTCTATCTTCCCTCGCACATGTGTGATTTTTACCCCACGTTTTAAACTACATTTTCAATAATGTTCCCTGGCCACGCAGCAGGTGGACAGTGCCCCACTTTGCCAGAGCCTTCCTTATTACACCAGCACGGTGTTGCTGCCACAGGGACCTGAAAGAAGTAGGACGAGGGCTCGTGGTTGTGTCCCAAAGTGTTTATGATTCCCCTTTGCGTCACTTTTAATGGGACATTTTGGAAAAGATTACCGGACCAACTTTGGTTCTTTGCATTTTAAAAATTGTACAATTGGTGGCACGTAATTCCGTTTTAATTTCTGCTGTGCTTTACGTGTTTTAATCGAGGACACGGTGACACCAGATTGTACAAGTAGATGAAAACTCGAGGCATTTTTATGAGTTTTTGTTCATTTTTATCTTTCTAGTTTTATAACCCCCTTTAATAGCTGAGGGTTTCTACTGTATGTTCCAGCATCTCACTGTCTGAGTATGTACAGTATTGACGGACGTGCTCTGATTTGAATGTGCCAGCGATTGTCTATTAGCAAAGTCCACCTGTTGTTTTAATACTATGAGATATGATTCAACTGTGAAGCCTTGTATCAACTCCGTTGTGAAATGTGAACGTTTTGATGAATTTATATGGTATCTGATATCGTTTTGGTGGGTTTTTTTTCCTGTATTTAGTGTTTTCATATTTTATTGGACTGTAATACAGGATTGGACCTGGAATATAGCATTTTTTGTGCCTATGTATTGAAAAAGTGCATATTTTCTGGCAGCCCCCATTCTGGTGGCGCTTGTCATACAGAGAACTAGATGTATATAAGGTCTCGTGTATGTATATTACACCAGCTATTCTCGTCCTCGTACGTTTCCATTTTCCAAAAATCCATATATGATGAAATCATTATTTTGCCTCTTACTTATTTCACGACTCCTCCTGCCGGCTTACGGTATTCGGATTTTTAAAGCATCGGGCTCCTTATGATCGTGCGGCATGCCCACTGTCTTGTTACATCATTTCATGGCGAGATCCTTTGCTCGGATGCAACATAAGGATGGATTTTAAACGGAGGGCTTCGGCTTGCAAAGCAACGTCTGTAACCGCAGTGCCATCTACTCCTTCTCACAGTTTCGCCGATTCCTTCACTTCCTCTCTTCGTAGCTTGGAACTGGCAACCTTCCGGTTAAAAGCGTCCTTACGTTTACTCAAACAGCCGACGCTGTCCCCCACTTAGCCATTTATGCAGCTCATTGCATTTTACCCGATCGGTGTTTTGGGATAAGAGGCTCGCTTAAGGCTCCTGCAGCTGTTTGAGAAGGTCCTCCGAAACCCTTGAGGCCAACCAAAGCCAGCAGTTCCATCCACTGCACCACCTGCTGCTCATACGCAGATGAGTTACGGTGGTCATGCAACCGTTATTTTTAAGGGCAAAGGACTCGAAGGGGTTACGTTCGTGGCTTTTAATGAAGCAAGACAAGCGCGCGTCTCCATTTTATTCCCCACGTAAAGAAAAGTTCAAACCTTTCCATACGAAGAAGTCTCACATCCTACTTGTCTTGGCGAAAGGTACATTTGCCACAATGACAGTTGTTAGGTGGAAGTGATTTCCAAATTTTCCTGACACAAGTTCTTCAGTTTCGGTGCCGGGGGGTTTATTGCACTTTAAAACGCCGTGGCTCAACGTACTTCGCCAAGTGGCCTTCGACTTTTTAGCAGCGCATGGGCAAGACTAGAAACACCTTCTTGGAGCATTTATGAAAGCACTCGCACCAGAGGGGGGGGCGCGCAGGGAACACTTTGGTCCTTCAAACTACACTGGAAAGGAAATATGAAACGCCAACAAATAAAAGTTAAAACTCCTTTTAACAAAACCACAAGCTAACGTGCGGGGATTCATTCAACACGGGAAAGCCGGCTCTCTGGGGAGAAGGGTGTGGCTCTTAAAAGAGCCTTTTACGCCGCTGCTCGCTCGGGTTTACTTGGCCTTGGCCACCTTCTCCGTCTTCTTGGGCAGCAGCACAGCCTGGATGTTGGGCAGCACGCCGCCCTGAGCGATGGTCACGCCGCCCAGCAGCTTGTTCAGCTCCTCGTCGTTACGGACGGCGAGCTGCAGGTGACGCGGGATGATGCGGGTCTTCTTGTTGTCCCGAGCGGCGTTGCCGGCCAACTCCAGGATCTCGGCAGTCAGGTACTCGAGCACCGCGGCCAGGTAGACGGGGGCTCCGGCGCCGACGCGTTCGGCGTAGTTGCCTTTGCGCAGCAGCCGATGGACACGGCCGACCGGGAACTGCAGCCCAGCCCTGGACGAGCGCGTCTTGGCCTTGGCCCTCGCCTTGCCGCCGGTTTTGCCTCTTCCGCTCATGGTGGCCTCGCTTCTCCGAACTAAAGCACGTCGACACGATAAGGAGCAGCCAGCGAGCTCAGCTCGCCTTTTGTAAGAGCGCACTGTGCGCTGATTGGCCACGACTGGGCGTACACGCTACCCAATCAGAAGCAAGATACGAAGGCCGGGCCCGGTGGAGGAGCGGGGGCGAAACCCCTTATCGGCAGTACAAATTTTTTCATGTTTTATTACTGCACTCTATGGTTAAAATAGCACACCCCAAATCTCAAAGCGGAAGCCTTCTTTAATGGTTTTTCATAACACGCCGGTGTCCCGAGTTACGAAGATCTAGTGCACGTTTCTTAACGACCAAGTTGACAACAAGCCGCTTCGGTGTGTGTGTGTGTGTGTGTGTGTGGGAGAGAAGGGGGGGGGGGGTTGTGACACTGGAGCACGTGGCCCATTCGTTGTTTCCCCCATGTAAAATTTAGTCCCTGCTTAACGGGCGGAAAGGTGACTTCCACGCGGCCGTCGGGAGAACTGTCGCACCTTTGCCAGCAGCACAACAGTCCGTGGGAAACCCCGAGAATATTTTGCCAACCGGAGACGTCGAGACGGAACGAACGGCAAAGTTGAGAAATACCGCGCTTTACGCTGCTCGGCAGTAAATGGTCCCCTTATTTTAGACAAGGACTTCAGCGACAGCTTTTGAGCTGTGGCAACGTATAAGCCCACACTGAACACCGACCGATTTGACCCACTCCCACAGGACTCCCCCCGTCTCTAAGAGAGAAGCAATACGCGCGCACATTTGACACCGCGTTTCGAGATGAGGTACAGCCACAGAAACAAGACTTTGCTCTTTGGTGAGAAGATGGGCGGCTCTTAAAAGAGCCTTTGGGGGGGTAAAGCCGACGGGGCGGCTTTACTTGGAGCTCGTGTACTTGGTCACGGCCTTGGTGCCCTCAGACACGGCGTGCTTGGCCAGCTCGCCAGGCAGCAGAAGGCGCACGGCCGTCTGGATCTCCCTCGACGTGATGGTGGAGCGCTTGTTGTAGTGGGCAAGACGCGAGGCTTCCCCGGCGATGCGCTCGAAGATGTCGTTCACGAACGAGTTCATGATGCCCATGGCCTTGGACGAGATGCCGGTGTCAGGGTGGACCTGCTTCAGCACCTTGTACACGTAGATGGCGTAGCTCTCCTTCCTGGAGCGCCTCTTCTTCTTGCCGCCCTTGCCGGCGGTCTTGGTCACGGCTTTCTTGGAGCCCTTCTTGGGCGCGGACTTGGCGGGTTCAGGCATGTTCCTCGGCTGCGAAGGCGACGATGAGTGAGCAGGGCTCGGCGCGGGCTCCTTATGTACAATGCTGCATGCAAATGAGGCCGCCGTTCCGTTGCGTGACGTCACAGATTTCTAGTGGAACAAAATCTCCCGGGCCGATCCTTTCAAACCTTATTGGTCGATGTGTTTTTGGCGCTTGTAAGTATTTTTTGGTTCAAGAACAAAGGGCCTTTGTATCTTAACGTCAAAGGTTTTTTAAACTTTTATTAATTAAAAGCATAATGTGTATTTAGTAAAGTAAGCCACTTAAATTTAATTTCATTTGGAAAATAATAAGAAAAATGCGAAAAAGACATTTGGTGTGCATAGATTTCACAATATATTTCACAGGTTTACACAAAGAAACGGTACCGGCGCTGCGCTCTTCTGTTACAAAGTGTCCATACTAATTACATTTTAGGCTTTACATTTCCAGTAAACACATTTCTAAATGCCGTTTTCACCGAAATATATTAAATCGTTGCTTAATATAAACACAATGGGTCTGCGTGACACAAACATGAAAACGACAAATTTACAAAAGTACAAACATTTTCCAGTTAATTTTTTTTGCCGTCCTTTTCCTCATTGTTCTATTTTCAAAAATGTCTGCTGTGGGTCAGACCCTCACATTGTGTCTTATGAATACCTGTGAGAGGCTGGTGCATGATTAAATCAGACCTTTTGTGAAAGACCACCTAGACCTCCTGCAGTCTGGTTATCAGCTCCAAAGTAGTTGAAAGGCTCAGTCATGTACCTGGTCCACAGGGCCAATTCCCATATGGAGGAGGCTGAAAACACTATTGTGTTCTTTCACTTTCTCTGTGCTTTGAGTACCATCCACCCCCTAAGGTGAAAGCTAATGTAAAATGACTGTGGAGGCACCAGTGGTGTCCTGGATTGTGGTCTAAGAGGCAGTTTATCAGGCTTTGGACCGGTGTCTCCGACAACATGGTGAGCAACACTGGAGCACCACAAGAAATGGTATTGTCTCCATTCCCGTTCACACTTTATTCCCTGACTTTAAATACAACCCTGGGTGGTGTCAGAAGTTCTCTGTTGACTTTACAGGATTGGGGTGTGAAGAAAGAGGTGAGGAGATGGAGTACAGTTGCTGACTGATTTCATCATACAAGCCAAACCATCATCACAGTATTGACAAAATAAAAGAGCTGAAGAGCTGTTGTTACCACAAATAGTTGAGGGCCCAGATGAACAGCAATCTATAGTGAGGCTTACAGCAGTCCCGAAACAAGAAAAGACAGACCAGGCTGGACTTTCTTAGAAGGTTGGGGTCCTTTAATGTTTTCGGGAAGATCCTCACATATCGTACAAGACTGTACTCACAAGAGTACAATCTTATAACTTTAACAAAATTGTGTACTTGGGGAGTGGGTTATCATGGGACAAATCCCAGATTCAGCAGAAGCCATGGCAGAACTCAAGATGAACAGATAGCTACATCCCATCACTTACAAAGGCTTACATGAATTTTTAAGTTTAGGGCCCAGTTTTGTGGAACAGCTTCTGGAGTACTTTAAGTCCAGCTCAAGGGATTTGTGGGGTCTGCAAGTTCTCCTCTGTGTTTGCATGCCTCTAAGAAAAAAACATAGTGGTACAGGGTGGTGGCAACAAACTTCTGTTCTTCCTTACCTTGAAAAGTAAAGGCTCACTGGCAATTCCCAATTTGTAGATTAAGCTTCCTCTGAAGTTCAAAACTGCTGAATAACTCTCAAAATTCAACAACAGTCTCAAAGTACATCAACTTTGGACTCACTTCTCCCCTAACTTCCGGTTTGCTATACATTTTCACTACGTTAAAAAAATGCACTAGCAATTTTATATGCAACTACAACCACACTACAGGCTGGTAAAAACTGCATGAAACTAACTGACTGTACATACTTGGAATTCTTTAGCTCACATACTTTATGCTAAACTACCTCGTACTATCAAGGTAACAGGCAAAGGGAAACCACATGTGCGCTGTTTTTCCATGCTGAAAAAGTGTGATGTCACTGTGTTAATGTTAGTATAATAACAACATCTCAGATTGTTTATACAATTATCAGTGAAATCCACTCATTTTAAACTGGCCCGACAGTGTCTGGGCTATTCAGACAGGGGTTAGAATCCTGTTTTGTTTGCACGTTCTCTCCCTGTGTTCACACGTTTCCTCCAGATGCTCCTGTTTCCACCTTTTACAGTTGTCTGAACAATCTAAATTGTACGTAGTGTGTGTGTAAAGTCAGGGCACTGCTTTGCTGTATAAATGAGTGAATGTAGTGTAAGCCATCCATGGATGAAGGTGTCTGCAAAGTACTACTTGCCAATAATCATACAAATGAAAACCCATTTTGCCTTTCACTCCTCAAACTGGCCTTACCCCAAGATTACCTGGCCACTAGTAAATATGAAAGTTAAGCAGTGAGAATTTTAATGTAACAAAAATGTTTAATCAATAATAATAGTACAGAAATATTCAGTATGGCATCGTATGTACATATCTGTACATTAACAAAAATAATAATCATCAATATGGTCAGCAAGTCTGACAATATGTATATTTGAGAGTCTAGTGAAGGATACCGTCTAATTATTAAAGTTTAAAGTAGATGATTTGGCATTGCAGACCTTTTCATTTAAATCACGCTTTAGTACGCCCTTTGAAAACGGCTTGTTTCTTTCATTTCTTGCGTATATTTAATAACTGAACATTTAAAATTGTTTACTGTGTATACTGAAGTCTACATAGTAAACAATTTATAAAAGTTTATAAAAGTTTAAAGGTTTCGTATGAGTTCAACAGCGGGTAGTAAGGACAATAAATTCCTTTGTTCAGGGGGGTGAGAAGAACAAAGAAGCTCGGTTTTCAGCGCCAAAAACACATCGACCAATAAGGTTTGAAAGGATCGGCCCGGGAGATTTTGTTCCACTAGAAATCTGCGACGTCACGCAACGGAACGGCGGCCTCATTTGCATGCAGCATTGTACATAAGGAGCCCGCGCCGAACCCTGCTCACTCATCGTCGCCTTCGCAGCCGAGGACCATGCCTGAACCCGCTAAGTCCGCGCCCAAGAAGGGCTCCAAGAAAGCCGTGACCAAGACCGCCGGCAAGGGCGGCAAGAAGAAGAGGCGCTCCAGGAAGGAGAGCTACGCCATCTACGTGTACAAGGTGCTGAAGCAGGTCCACCCTGACACCGGCATCTCGTCCAAGGCCATGGGCATCATGAACTCGTTCGTGAACGACATCTTCGAGCGCATCGCCGGGGAAGCCTCGCGTCTTGCCCACTACAACAAGCGCTCCACCATCACGTCGAGGGAGATCCAGACGGCCGTGCGCCTTCTGCTGCCTGGCGAGCTGGCCAAGCACGCCGTGTCTGAGGGCACCAAGGCCGTGACCAAGTACACGAGCTCCAAGTAAAGCCGCCCCGTCGGCTTTACCCCCCCAAAGGCTCTTTTAAGAGCCGCCCATCTTCTCACCAAAGAGCAAAGTCTTGTTTCTGTGGCTGTACCTCATCTCGAAACGCGGTGTCAAATGTGCGCGCGTATTGCTTCTCTCTTAGAGACGGGGGGAGTCCTGTGGGAGTGGGTCAAATCGGTCGGTGTTCAGTGTGGGCTTATACGTTGCCACAGCTCAAAAGCTGTCGCTGAAGTCCTTGTCTAAAATAAGGGGACCATTTACTGCCGAGCAGCGTAAAGCGCGGTATTTCTCAACTTTGCCGTTCGTTCCGTCTCGACGTCTCCGGTTGGCAAAATATTCTCGGGGTTTCCCACGGACTGTTGTGCTGCTGGCAAAGGTGCGACAGTTCTCCCGACGGCCGCGTGGAAGTCACCTTTCCGCCCGTTAAGCAGGGACTAAATTTTACATGGGGGAAACAACGAATGGGCCACGTGCTCCAGTGTCACAACCCCCCCCCCCCTTCTCTCCCACACACACACACACACACACACACCGAAGCGGCTTGTTGTCAACTTGGTCGTTAAGAAACGTGCACTAGATCTTCGTAACTCGGGACACCGGCGTGTTATGAAAAACCATTAAAGAAGGCTTCCGCTTTGAGATTTGGGGTGTGCTATTTTAACCATAGAGTGCAGTAATAAAACATGAAAAAATTTGTACTGCCGATAAGGGGTTTCGCCCCCGCTCCTCCACCGGGCCCGGCCTTCGTATCTTGCTTCTGATTGGGTAGCGTGTACGCCCAGTCGTGGCCAATCAGCGCACAGTGCGCTCTTACAAAAGGCGAGCTGAGCTCGCTGGCTGCTCCTTATCGTGTCGACGTGCTTTAGTTCGGAGAAGCGAGGCCACCATGAGCGGAAGAGGCAAAACCGGCGGCAAGGCGAGGGCCAAGGCCAAGACGCGCTCGTCCAGGGCTGGGCTGCAGTTCCCGGTCGGCCGTGTCCATCGGCTGCTGCGCAAAGGCAACTACGCCGAACGCGTCGGCGCCGGAGCCCCCGTCTACCTGGCCGCGGTGCTCGAGTACCTGACTGCCGAGATCCTGGAGTTGGCCGGCAACGCCGCTCGGGACAACAAGAAGACCCGCATCATCCCGCGTCACCTGCAGCTCGCCGTCCGTAACGACGAGGAGCTGAACAAGCTGCTGGGCGGCGTGACCATCGCTCAGGGCGGCGTGCTGCCCAACATCCAGGCTGTGCTGCTGCCCAAGAAGACGGAGAAGGTGGCCAAGGCCAAGTAAACCCGAGCGAGCAGCGGCGTAAAAGGCTCTTTTAAGAGCCACACCCTTCTCCCCAGAGAGCCGGCTTTCCCGTGTTGAATGAATCCCCGCACGTTAGCTTGTGGTTTTGTTAAAAGGAATTTTAACTTTTATTTGTTGGCGTTTCATATTTCCTTTCCAGTGTAGTTTGAAGGACCAAAGTGTTCCCTGCGCGCCCCCCCCTCTGGTGCGAGTGCTTTCATAAATGCTCCAAGAAGGTGTTTCTAGTCTTGCCCATGCGCTGCTAAAAAGTCGAAGGCCACTTGGCGAAGTACGTTGAGCCACGGCGTTTTAAAGTGCAATAAACCCCCCGGCACCGAAACTGAAGAACTTGTGTCAGGAAAATTTGGAAATCACTTCCACCTAACAACTGTCATTGTGGCAAATGTACCTTTCGCCAAGACAAGTAGGATGTGAGACTTCTTCGTATGGAAAGGTTTGAACTTTTCTTTACGTGGGGAATAAAATGGAGACGCGCGCTTGTCTTGCTTCATTAAAAGCCACGAACGTAACCCCTTCGAGTCCTTTGCCCTTAAAAATAACGGTTGCATGACCACCGTAACTCATCTGCGTATGAGCAGCAGGTGGTGCAGTGGATGGAACTGCTGGCTTTGGTTGGCCTCAAGGGTTTCGGAGGACCTTCTCAAACAGCTGCAGGAGCCTTAAGCGAGCCTCTTATCCCAAAACACCGATCGGGTAAAATGCAATGAGCTGCATAAATGGCTAAGTGGGGGACAGCGTCGGCTGTTTGAGTAAACGTAAGGACGCTTTTAACCGGAAGGTTGCCAGTTCCAAGCTACGAAGAGAGGAAGTGAAGGAATCGGCGAAACTGTGAGAAGGAGTAGATGGCACTGCGGTTACAGACGTTGCTTTGCAAGCCGAAGCCCTCCGTTTAAAATCCATCCTTATGTTGCATCCGAGCAAAGGATCTCGCCATGAAATGATGTAACAAGACAGTGGGCATGCCGCACGATCATAAGGAGCCCGATGCTTTAAAAATCCGAATACCGTAAGCCGGCAGGAGGAGTCGTGAAATAAGTAAGAGGCAAAATAATGATTTCATCATATATGGATTTTTGGAAAATGGAAACGTACGAGGACGAGAATAGCTGGTGTAATATACATACACGAGACCTTATATACATCTAGTTCTCTGTATGACAAGCGCCACCAGAATGGGGGCTGCCAGAAAATATGCACTTTTTCAATACATAGGCACAAAAAATGCTATATTCCAGGTCCAATCCTGTATTACAGTCCAATAAAATATGAAAACACTAAATACAGGAAAAAAAACCCACCAAAACGATATCAGATACCATATAAATTCATCAAAACGTTCACATTTCACAACGGAGTTGATACAAGGCTTCACAGTTGAATCATATCTCATAGTATTAAAACAACAGGTGGACTTTGCTAATAGACAATCGCTGGCACATTCAAATCAGAGCACGTCCGTCAATACTGTACATACTCAGACAGTGAGATGCTGGAACATACAGTAGAAACCCTCAGCTATTAAAGGGGGTTATAAAACTAGAAAGATAAAAATGAACAAAAACTCATAAAAATGCCTCGAGTTTTCATCTACTTGTACAATCTGGTGTCACCGTGTCCTCGATTAAAACACGTAAAGCACAGCAGAAATTAAAACGGAATTACGTGCCACCAATTGTACAATTTTTAAAATGCAAAGAACCAAAGTTGGTCCGGTAATCTTTTCCAAAATGTCCCATTAAAAGTGACGCAAAGGGGAATCATAAACACTTTGGGACACAACCACGAGCCCTCGTCCTACTTCTTTCAGGTCCCTGTGGCAGCAACACCGTGCTGGTGTAATAAGGAAGGCTCTGGCAAAGTGGGGCACTGTCCACCTGCTGCGTGGCCAGGGAACATTATTGAAAATGTAGTTTAAAACGTGGGGTAAAAATCACACATGTGCGAGGGAAGATAGAAAAATACTGAGTATGTATGTATTTATTTATTTATGTATGTATGTTGTCGTCTTTTTACTGGAGCAAAAGGCCGTTCGATGTTTCGCTCGCCCCGCCACACGCAGAGCAGCTCTGGAGATGCTTTCCGCAGCTCCATTTTGCATTCATTCATGTGTTCTGTACAACACCATAGAATTTTGCTGCTTTGACAGCATGCATATGCTTGTTGGTAAATGTAACAGCTGTTTTCGGTTTTCCTCCAGTTAAAATATGACCACATTAGAGCTATTTTTTGCCTCATGTATCACATTTATTTGCAATGTGTTGTTATATGTGTGTTTCCTTAATGTTCTGTGAGCAACAAATTCAACTGCTCACACAGCACAGATACTGCACGCTGTAAGAAGAGAGGACAGAGCACACTGTAGTCACCTGAGATGGCTCAGGTCCTTTAAGGAGTCCTGTAACCTCGTCCACATGTCATACCAGAGACTGCAGATACCAGTGCGAGCTTTTGCGCGTTGGTGCTGGGAAGAAAAACGTAAGCCTACGCAGTTTGCGCAGGCAAACCAATTGTCAAGGAAAATGAGCTTTTGTTGTGGGGTCGGAGCCCTGATCCGTCAAGATGAAGACGAAGCCCCGGTCCATTACGGACATCGGTTCGTGATGCCTAAAGGAAGGGATCGCCGTGGCCTCTTCAGCCACCGGCTTTCTCAACTGAGGTGCGCTAAAAAGCACCGCCGGGGTCTTTCTTACCAACAACCGTCCGCCTGATATAATAAAGAACTTGTACACCGAAAGGGCCCGGTGAGCTCGTGTCTGACTTTACTGTAACCGGTAACTGTGCTCTGCAATCTGCTGCTTATTAATTTGTCATTTCTCTATTTGACACATATTTTTCTTATGCTTCCACTGTTACGTGTCGCCTGCTTAAGCTGCTGCACAGCCCAATTCCCCTGCAGGGCCTCGCATCCCCTCATTCTGTGCTCAGTGTCAGACGGCCACTTGCTTTGCGTCTCACCATGTGTTTGCGCACAAATTCCCAGGCTTTGCTCAGGTCCTCTAAGGAGTCCTGTAACCTCAAGTCGGGCTGAGATCCTAAATTGTTCAACAAAACGACTGGACTTTACTAAGAGCGGCGCGGCGCGGCGCACTGCACTGCACTGCACTGCAGCTCCGGTTTGGCGGCAGCAACAACAACAAAGGGTTCGCTTGAACGTTTGAATTTGCAGCGGGAGAAGAGGCGTCCAATGGCGACGGCGGCACGGAGTGGCACGGACCAATGAAAGCGCAGGGAAATGCGGCCCAATCAGCTCGCCCCGCTTGTGCTTTATAGCCGGTGCCGCGAAGCAGCGCTCCATTCCCCCCCGTTTCTGTCCGAGGAGCCGCTGTCGTAGTAGCGCCCAATGGCCCGAACCAAGCAGACCGCCCGCAAGTCCACCGGAGGCAAAGCCCCCAGGAAGCAGCTGGCCACCAAGGCCGCCCGCAAGAGCGCGCCCGCCACCGGCGGCGTCAAGAAGCCTCACCGCTACAGGCCCGGCACCGTGGCTCTGCGGGAGATTCGCCGCTACCAGAAGTCGACGGAGCTGCTGATCCGCAAGCTGCCCTTCCAGCGCCTGGTGAGGGAGATCGCGCAGGACTTCAAGACCGACCTGCGCTTCCAGAGCTCGGCCGTCATGGCTCTGCAGGAGGCCAGCGAGGCTTACCTGGTCGGCCTGTTCGAGGACACGAACCTGTGCGCCATCCACGCCAAGCGGGTCACCATCATGCCTAAGGACATCCAACTGGCCCGCCGCATCCGCGGGGAACGGGCTTGAGCTCCGGCGCCCCGGACCCTCGACACAAAGGCTCTTTTCAGAGCCGCCTTTTCCTGGTCCCGAAAGGGCGACTTTTTTCCAGACTCCCTTGAGGCCTCAATTCCTTCTGAATCGGCCGCCTGTCTGTGACGGCGAGCGTCTACCGTGCAGCGGTCCTTGAGTCAAAAGTAACTCCTTACTTGCGTTCCTTTCCAAGCTTCAGCAGCAGTTTTGCAACTGAGACGGGAGCCTCAGTCGCTGTCAAATTTTACAGGCTCGCACAGAAAGTTATTTGTAAACAAAGTGTACTTAAGCAGCCAAGTCGGTTCTGTGAACGTCGTTTAGTCCGCAAATCCTTGGTCTCGCTTCTGCTCAACAGTCTTGTCCTTCGCCTACGTCGTGTGCAGCTGAAAGCGGCTGCGAGCAAAAAGTCTAGAGCCTGTTTACGGGTTCTTAAAGGTTATCGAAAAGAACTTGCGGATAAATATTCTCAGGTTTTGTTTCGTTTCCTTTTGAAGTGGGAATAATGGCGTCTTAAAGATTTGAAGAACTTGTATGATTTTTATTGGAAAGTATTCGCGCGTTTTTGTGATCAAAAGGAACGAAGAGCGAGTTTCGCCGACGGTAAAACCTCCGCTTCTCCACTAGGGGGCGAGAGAGTCCGTATTAAATCACCTGACCAAAACGCCGCGGAAGCGTTCACGCTAAAACGATCAGATTGAACAAAATTAAGCTGTTGTGTAAATATTCCTGGGTTTACACAGTACACTACTTCAAGTCTGCTGACTTAGCTTCTGAAATATTCAAATAAGTAGAAAAACGCACAGGCACTATTTTTACCCTGCTTGGAGTTTCAGTTGTGTTCAGCAGTGATGCACATTGCACTAAAACTGAGGAAAGGTTTTAATTTAAATGTGAGACTGTGTACTTTAGTCTTGACTCACATGCAAATGCCATTTTGCAAGCAGGCAGTTGGTCTCTTCACTGCAGCAGCCCTCCTGAGTTCGAATGTTAGGCCTCTGATGCTCAGGCTTGCTTTCCCCTCCTTTAAAACATCAGCTAGGTTCCATTGTGGAATTCCTCTCCAGAGAAGCAAACAGACTCAATCAGCTACAAAAACTACATTTTGAGGTTACCATTCTGATAACGTCAGTTATCTTGCAAGGTTCTGGGTTTAAATCCCACTGCTGTATTGTGGGAAAAAGCTACTTGCCTTTCAAAAAAAAAAAAAAAAAAGCCTAAATCAAAAGGTTTGGATACAATTTTAGTGTAATGTCACTTGTTGAAAGTTGTGTTGGCAGTTTGTAAAATCAGTTGGCTGACTCATGAAAGCAGAGTCCTTGCGTTTGTGAGTTTTTGCAACACTTTTCCCAGTTTATTGGGCGTTTTCATCCTGCCGGTCGAGCCGCTGTGACAGTGGAAGTCCGAGGAGCCAAGGCTGTTCCTCCGCCTGTCGCCACACCCACTGAGTCGCTGGTCCCCGGAAAGGATTTGGGTCCCGCCTTTCTTTCCCAGCCGGCAGGATGGTGGGAACGTGAAGCAGGACGGCCCGTAATTGCGCACTATTAATAACTGCAGAGCACGATCTGTCAGGGGACGCTCCCGCGGGATTGGCTGCCGGCAGCCCCGAAAAGCCTTGGAATGTAACCCAGCACAACTTTCCAGATGTGATGGAAAACTTAGATGCAGCTGCTGATTCCCCCCCCCATTGTTTTTGTTCTCCCTTCCAGGTCGGGCTGATAAAACGAGGCAGTTTTGGAAACCCCTGGCCCTGGAGTATCTGCTGGACCTACAAATGAGACTGCTTTGTGCAACTGGAAGCCTGAAGCTGCATCCAGACCCTGTGCTGCAGTCTGAATCATATGACCAGCTGGGAGCTGCGGTTCCAGTGGTCACTGTATGGTCTGCTCATATATGCTGGAGCAGAGAGGTTAAAGGTGACTTCCTGCACTGTGGCTGTACTGCAGCAAACCCACACAACACTGTATGAAATGTGTGTGGCCTGTTTCTTCAGGCTACACTGGAAACTTTAAAAACACACACACTTCATGCATGTCAAATGCACTCAAACATGCACTCCTGTTACATAAGCCAAAGCCCAAGAATTCTTTCCAAACTGAAAAAATTTTCAAAATCAGTTATTTATTTCCTGCTTTAATTGAAAAGAGAAAAAAAGATTAACTGCAATTTATTACACTTTGACTGTTTGTAGTACTGATTACATTAGGCACGACAAGAATGCAAATCTGCTTTTTATAGTGAAATACATACAAAGAAAAAATGTAGCATACTGCACTGTGGTTTGTTAGGTACCCCAAAGCAAAATGGCCGCCTACGATCAGCTCAGTACCCATCGTAAATGTCCCAAAAACAAGAAAAAAATCCACTCTCCCAAATGGACCAATCAGCTAAATTACAGCAACATGGGAAAGAAAACACGAAACTGAGGTACAGTAGCAGTAGGGAGGAATGTGGCAGGTTGTCCACACTGCTGCAGCTATAAAACCCATTTCCGCAACACTGCGCGACTGCTCGATTTGCTCGGAAACAGGAGAGCACATACTTGAACGTTTGGAGAGAATATCCTTGAGTGGACCGCTCAAGTGTCACAACGATAATGTTCCGTCTTCACTGCGTGAGGGGCGTGCATTCAGGGTTGGAACCGGAGTACTGGGCAAAACAGCCATTCGTCCCCAGAGGAGTTTGGGTTGAACCCAAGACAAACACTGCGTTTTTTTTTTTTTGCTAAAAATAAAACAGCCCTGACATTCTGTAGCAAAAGCATTCAGGTTTTCTAAGTTAAGAGCACAGAAACGACAGGGAGAGCGATAGGGAGGGCACTGCGGCACCACCCGAATTTGTGACGGGCCAATGTGTCACGGAAGGCCATCGCTCGAGAAGAGTTTTTCGTAGAGTTTACAGGCAAAGCTCTTGGCTTGCGGAAGCCCATATGCCGCATCCTCATCCAGCACTCGGGAGACGTGAGCAATGACCGCTGAACAAAATCCAGCCAGGAATTTCCCAACAGGACCCCCCCCCCCCACCCATACATGCTATCCACCCGCTCTTTCGGCTCAACAGCAGCCTCAGGAACACAACTGTAAAATTCGCACTGACTAATCAGCAGAAACCCTTCGCAGAGACCTTGCCACGGTAAACCCACAATGCCAAAACGCCACTTGCTGACCTGACACACATTAATCCTGACATCGATAAGGAGGACAGTATTCTGCTAACAGGGCAGATTCCCAGTTTGCCAGCACTCACAATGCATTTCTCCACCGTGCTAGAAAGGGTCGGGGAGAGTGACCAACAAGTAGGAGCGACAAAGCGAAGCTATGGCCAGTGGAAACCGCACAAGAAGAAGGAAAAGGGAAGAAAAAAAACTCCGCCATGGTGGGCCTTGACAGCGACTCAATTCGCGTGTGAAATGTACAGCAACCCAAAATGTTCTGGACAAGAACGAGCATTGGCTGTCTTGGCATTCACTCCAGATAGTGAGGTCAGCAAGGCACTCTGTTAGTTCCAAGACCACAGCTGGGACCGGAGCAGTTGCCAACCATCAGCAATCATCAGGGTTCCTAGTAAAGGATTTGACAATCCTGATTTTGCAGCCTCTGAAGAATTTGGTAACTGCTTGGTACTGTGTGCAGGGACTACTTTGAACCCTTGACCATATACGATCAAATAGGGTTTAAAACACATAAAATACACTTTTCCACACGCCCAGGTGAGCATGAGACCAATTGTTTGGCAACAATCTTCATTGGATTGTTTTGGATGCTCAACAACCTGTTGGATCTTTCTCCATGCAGTTCTTCTGGAGCAAATAGTAAACCCTACATAAAACTTCACCATGAACGATGTGGGTTAGGGACCCCGGAGTCCAGCACGTCTGGCACAGTTTGCTGGGCAAATCAGAAGCTCTGTCAGCATCTAACAGATTGTTAATTAAAACTGTCAGTCATCGTCATAGTCATCACCATCACCATGCACACCAAAAGAGGAAGGCGTTTCTTACCCCCATCCACACCTGATTTAAGTTGTTCTCCCCTGTGTTTGTGAAAGGATATTACCCCCCCCCCCCCCATCTACCTGGTGCTGTGGGGTTATTCCTCTTTTAGTGTGGTTCTGCACAAGATAAAATAATGACTTAATGATTTTAAATATGGAAATATGGGAAAAAAAAAACAAGCAAAAAAATTGCACAGTTATCAATGGCCAGGGTGTGGGACAAGGGCACTGGGGTGAGGGGGAGGCAAACAGTCTCAGTGTTGGAAGGATGGGCTGGCGTCTCTATGGCGATGGCACGGACACCTCCAGCAGGCGATTGTTCTTGCGCTTGCAGGTGGCACTGTTGCCGTTCTTTGGCCCGACCTGAAGGAACTTGACACACACTTTGTCCTGCTTGAACTGCACCAGAAACCTGTGGGGGGCAAACAGAGGTCATCAGAACATTGGGTTTGTTTTGAAGCTTCTGACAGCACCAGGAAAAAAGGTTAAAACAGTGTGAAAAAAGTTTATTTTGATCCACTGATTATTATTAATATAATTACTTATTCTCCCAAGTGCCCACCTAACCGCACTAATTTACCCATTTAGACACAAGGGTAATTTTTGCTGCATCGGTTCTGTGCAAGGACCTCAAGGCCACTACGGTGAGACCTCTGGAGTTAAATCCATTCCCCCCCCAGCATAAGGGGACAACGATAACCAGCGCACCAGCTGCTGTTTACATTACAGGGTTGCGCGACTGTCTCTGCCACAGCTGGGGCCGAACTGTCGAACCAGCAGCTCCGCCCTGACAGGGTGTTTATGCCGAGGACTGCCGATATGATCCTGACTAAAATCCCTTCTTACAATCACAGTCCGTGACTCTGTAGCCCTGATCAAAACCCGAGGGTGATGAAGCTCAGACTCAGAGGGACCTAACCTGCTACCTGACTCATCAATATACTTTTGGGTCCTTGAACCATGTGGATCAGAATCCCTGAATCTCAGCTCCATTTATTCAAAATTCAAGAAGATTCAAGAGGCTGTCCTACTCGTCTGAGATGTCGATGTTGATCTGCTCGCTTGAGCTGGCCTTTGTGCGATGTAGCTTGGTGATCATTTCAATCAGTCGCTCACTGTTCAACAGGAAGTCACCCTTTGCTGCTGAAGTAGAGCCCTAAAGGGAAAAGCAGAGTGATGTATGATCAGAACCTCCCCCACCTCTCCTGGGCACTGCAATGCCTTCTGCCCAAAGAATCTCCTCACCTCCTTGAGCCGCAGGGCAAAGAATCCGTCACTCTGGCTGCTGACAGACACACCAGTGAGGTCTGAGAGAGGCACGCTGGCCTTCACCTGGCCTGTCTTGGGGTCTGCCAGGACCAGGTTGAGCTTGGTCAAGAGGAAGATGCGTGGCGCTCCCTGCAAAAGGGCACCGTGTGTTCTGTTTTTTATCATTGCTTCTGCACAGACCGTCCATGCACCAAAGTCGAATGGCAATGGAAACATTAATTGTACAGTTGTCTACAATGGGTGATAAAATGTGAGGAAACTAAGTCCTCTTCCTGGTTCATCTTCTCAAGCCTCAAAGCCTGTTCTCTAATCCAGAACTCGAGAGGGATTTGTTTTGAAGTTTACATTAAAAGCTCAAAAATGACCACCAAAAATAATGCCCGCATTACATGGAGTCAGTTTTTCATCGCGAGAGAAACAATTGTCAAGATCTCCGTAGGAACAGAAGAATGAAGGAGATGCACTTGCCTTCCCGTTGGCCCTGTTGATTTTGTTAACAATGTCGGCAAGGATGACCTTCTCCTCCACAAGGTTGCTGAGCTTCTGGTACCTGGGATTCGTTTTAATCTCCAGGTAGTCACCTTTGAACGGCTGGCCAACACTAACACATACCAAAAACAAACAGTCAGATTTAAAACTTCAATCATCTTTGAGTCTATAAAACTCAGCCTTTATCCATTTGTTTGTTTGTTCTTTAAACCTAGCTTTGTTTTTCAAGCCACAGACATTTAACTGAATAGAACTCTCACTTAAAGGTGAGAATCGGCGGTGCGGTGTGTTGGAGTTTATTAAACTCTGAAAAGGCTGCTCACTATTTTGAAAATTTAAAATTCATTCTCTGACAATTCTTGGAGAAGCAGGAGTAGTGACGTCACACAGGACAAACATATGTGACGCTGATGGATTTTCTCGCTTTTCTATACAGACACAGAAATACACAAATGAACCAGCATGGCTTTCACAGCTTTATGTCTCTGTGCATCTTTACCTGCTGGGGTACAATGTCTTCTTGTCCTTAAAGATCTCACTAGCCTCCAGCTTTTCCTCCAAAATGGCTTTCTTCTGCTCAGTGAACTGCTCCCTGTATTTTTTGCACTGTCCAGAGGAAGGCGAAGTGGATTAAAAGCAGCATCACATCCACAGTCTTTTTAAAAACCACAGTGCATCTGCATCTGGGATGGAAACCTCGGCAAATGATTTGCCAGTGGCTGACTGACCCTCCACAGATGAAAGATCCTTCTGAGCTCTGTGTGCGCTCCTTCCAAGAAGAGGTATGGTCTAGCTGGCCAGCTCTTATCCACGGGTGACATGGAAGGCATGGTCTTCTTCAAGTCCACAAAGTACTTCTGCATCTGTTCGGATGGAAGAGTGCAGTTTGTACCGCTTGATGTTTGTCGGCTGCCAGTACAACGTCAAGCAGATTTATACTTTTTGTCCAGCTTGAAAGCAGGAAACTTTCACAGTCATATTTATTACATTTTTTATTTACTGTGTGGTTTACCCTATAATGGCCACTTGGAGAGGACCAAGCAAATATGACAATATTTAACAATAATCAATGCTCTTCCTTTAGATTCCCCATGGACAAGTTTGATACTTACAATTCTTTGAATTGTGAATTCGTAGATCTTCTTTCCAGCATTAGCTCTGAAGAACTTCCTGTACTCACGGCGGACCTGGAACGAAAAACAACTGTCAGCAACGTCTGCTCTCTCAAAACAAGGAGAACACCTTCTTAGAGGATCTGGAGAGACCCAGTGCACATCCTGGTGAAGAGCAAAGTTGGCTGAAAAACACCAGATGAAGCTCTAACCACAGAAATTCAAACATGTAAACAACCTCAGTGACATTTTCTGGAAATGCACTCAGCTCATTTGGTTATAAAGTGGAGATGTTCTCGGGTTTGCCTGGGTTAGATTTTCTCCAGGTGTTAGAAGCTCCTCTCACACCAGAAACACAGGTTTCTCACCCGGACCAATGGCTCCCAATCACTTTCAAGTGTATGACTGTAGGTTTCAATGTGTGAGAGCTCTACGGCACCAATTTTACGGCACCGTGTTTCCAGTCCTATGGGTTTGTCACAATTGCATTAAATCACAGTTTATCCTGGATGTACCGTACAAACACTAGTTGAGTGATTGGCAGGGGTAACATCAATAAACTGACAGTAAAGGCTACCCCTCAAAATTGTAGGGACACTCGGCACCAAAACAAAACTGAAGGCAGAAAACATGCAGTAAGATTAAGGGGGGCCTGAAGGAGGGCAGCGGAACAGCTGGACAAAAACGAGATGTGAGGCTACGCTAGAGACACGCAAACCCGAGACCAGACAGACAGATGGACAGACATGCAGCGCTGCTGACGGGAACAGGGTCACCACACAGTCCAAAGCCAGGCTCTCAGGCCAAAGAGAAGAAGCAGCTGTCACTCAATTGCCCAGAAGTCAGATTATCTAAAGTTGGAGATTATCTGTGCAGATCTAACTGTTTAACAGAGCAGCACTGAAAAATTCTACCTGATGATTCATATCTGAAGCATTAGGCTGCTGCTAAATAAAAATGTGCACCGGGATGATGACGACGGACACAAACATATTTTTGAAATGCTTGCATTTTCAGTAAATCACCTAATGGCGGGTTGTGACTCCCAATAGTAATAATAGGGTGAACTAGAAGTTCTGGATGAACCTAACCACTGATGTTGGTGACAAGTGAAAATTCCAGTCATCCATCCAATTGTAAGATCCAGTGATGGGTGGAAAAATAAATTGGTACCTTGAGTCCAAGCCAATAGGCCCAAATGACAGCAACAGCGTGCTTTCGCCTGGCCTCTTCCTTCAGTCGCCTCAACTCTCTGCGTGCCTGGGGAAGACAAAAGAAAAATTGGCCAACGGAGAAGAGAAAGGATGGTTTGAGGAAGACATGGAATGACCGTACGTGACAAGAAGTCAATCAGGTGATAAACAGCAGTAGAGGTCAAATGCGGTACGTCTTCAAGATATAGAGGTCTTAAAGTAAACCTGTTCAGATCTACTCCTGATCCTCAGTGTCCATTCATCATGTCTGGGGGAAAAAACCCCCACACATGATGGCAGGAGAACAAGATGGCTGAGTTAGGAGGACTTCAGGTATCCCATCCCTGAGGTAGCAGGACTGCCCACATCAGAAGATGCAATAAAGGCAAAAACCATTTTCACACGTGATTCTCACGACTATTGAGATCCTCTGTGCTGAGCCTTTTTTCGCTTACTTTTAAATGGATTGAAGCTAGAAGGCAAAAAATGTCAAATGGCTATAATGTACACGCTTATAACAAGACTTGATCATTTAAAAAAAAAAAAATGCATGTCGATTTCCAGCAGCACCTCAACACACGGGTGTGATGAGACCGCAAATACCACACCATGGGCAATGAGAGAATGGGAGAAACCAGACCGCATGCTGAAGAGATGGAAGGGTGTCCAGAGGTGGCAGGAGAAATGTGAATGGTAGAGGCCTGGATGGGGAATGACGGTTAAAGGGCCATGCACAGGAAAGCTCAACCCAAGACATCTGAAGCTCATGAGGCAGAGCTCTGAGTGTCCATCTTCTCTCCCGCCCCGATGGCTGTCTGTCTGCATCAGTGTTAATCCGTCAAATGTGGGAGCAAAGCAGCTTAGAGGGGTGATTTAAACCACATCAACCAACAGCCCCCCTTCCCCGCATGATTCCATCTAGGGAAGTGATGCTCTGGTTCTGGTTGGGTGGTGACTATCCCAGGCTTGGGGTCAAAGTTCATGCAGAGAACATGGCAAACACGGTGGCCTCAGGTTTATACAAAATGGACGATGGGAGTTGGGATGGACATGGAAATGAACATGTTGGGGAAGTGGGCAGCAGGCCCCCTCAATACCTTCATCCCCTGCCAAAAGGCCCAAATGACAGAGACCGCCTGTCTATTCCGCGCTTGCTCCTTCAGATGACGCAGTTCCCTCCGTGCCTGGCAGAGTGATGGGCATTTGGCTTTTAGAGAAGGTTACACAGAAGTAGGAAACTCCATCACTCTCCTTTGACCAGACTGCAGATTCACACCAGACTAATGTTGGCTCCATTGTTCATGACCTTGGAGCAAAACATGGCTTCCTTTGGCCCCATTTTATTACAGGCGACAGTTGGAAAATTTGTGGCAGAGGGATTGGCCGTTACTGGCCATTCAGCAGCCAACATTGTCCTTGTGTGTGAATGCAGTCGGGGTGACAAATACACTTAGATCCACAGCTGGGAACTCGGCGGTGGCATCCAGGTGGGTTTTCTTCAGGTTAAGAAACGTGGTACACAAGACCTCAGAAAGTACAGGATAACATTAAAAACCTTTCCAAACATAATGTGCATACATGTTCTACACAATGAGCTTTGCACTGTGAACACACTTTTCCTAAAGAAAACAAAATGTTTAAATTAGGATGCAGGGTGTTAATGTGCCACTGGACAGGTTTCGATGGGTAAGAAATGCTCATTTGTGGGTTGGTTTAGGAGGTGGTGGGCTGAAACCAGGTTTAAGGGTAGAATGGGGGACGGGAAGCAGGCCTCCTAGGTACCTTCATCCCCAGCCAGGATGCCCAAATGACTGAGACAGCACGTCTATTCCGTGCTTCTGTCTTTAGGCGGCGCAGCTCCATCCTCGCCTATCGACGTGGAGAGCGAGGGCAGGGACGGGCGGGAGGTTGGAGTCGCAGTGGGAGGGTGGAGGCAGGTCAGAGCAAAGATGGCAGGAAAGAGAGAAAAAAAAAGAAGCAGCAGTGAGGTTAAGCTGGCTCAGGGTGCAAAAAAAAAAAAAAAAAAAAAAAGGGTAGAGGAAAAATGCAGCAAAAATACAGCCAAACAGCTTTCCTGCAAAAATCTTCTTAGGAACACGTGTGTCACGCCCGCTACATAAACCACTCCCATCCCACTTATATACCGTACTTAACCCCACCCGCCACAAAGGATCATAATCGATCTTTACGGTGCTTCCATTGCACTTCATCTCAGGGCACTGATCTCATCCAAAAATGTACTGCTGGAAAGACATCTGTAATCCACCCAGTTGAACTGCACCAGCACATGGCAACTTCACGCACGTTCTTCTCATCTCGCCTGGCTGTCTACTGTTCAGTGTAACAAGCCCAACGGGGTCCTTGCCCAGTGTTCCTCCTGTAGCCACTGTTGCTTTTTCAGAAAACAAGGGTAAAGCAGTTAAAGTACACTGCTAACATAATATTCTACTAACTGGTCTCCATTCATGCTTAGCTGACAGGCGATGGTAGAGATTGTAAACCCATGTGAAAGGATGCCCATTTGGACTTGGTGTCCTGTCAGTGTAGAAGATACCGTTTGCCACGCATATTTTCCATTTCACCGTTTAGGAGGACCTGCTGAGGAGGATGTACCTGGGTGCCGTGCCAATATGCCGCGATGGTCGTCACTGCCTCCTTGCATCGCTTCTGGTACTTCAGCTCACGCAGGATCTTTCGGGCCTGTAGGCGATGGCAGAATTGTATTGTGTAACCTGCCTAAGGGTAACCCATGTAAGTTCAAGAGCTGACTGCCAGTGGGAATATATTCACTTGGTTCTCTATTTAAAAAAAAGAAAAAAATTTTTTTTTGCTGTTTAACCATTGTGACACAAATCAGTTAACTAATTATGGCATCAGAAGATACAATACTGTACACGATGCTGCATTGGACAAAATTGTGAGTAAAGAAGAAAAGCAGAACAGAGAAGGTGGGAAAAAAAGTGATAAATGCATTTATGCGGCAATAGGCACATTTTTAGAGACCGTAATGTGTCCAAATGTAATAACTGGAACCATTGTTCAAACAGGGGTGCCATCTGTGGTGGTGACAAGAATCAGTGCTGCTGGCTCAAGTGTCACCCACCTTCCACCCTCTGATGAAGGACTGCACCACAATGGTCGAGCTCTTGATCTGCTGGTACTTCTTTTGTTGCTGCAAACATAAAATAATAAGTTAAACATTGCAATGACAAGCAGCATAGTGGTTGGTCCTGTCATCTTTCTGTTAAGAAACTTAGCTTTGAACATTACTGCGGTAAAACCCTGATCAAGTTACTTCCCCTTAGTACTAAAAATTACCCAACTGTATAAATCATTAAGTCCTTTGGAAGGAACCTGCAGATAAAGGAATGCCAAAGTTTGCAGGACACAGGTGACTACAGTGTTATTCATCCGCCGTGAGAATTCACCCGCTGGCAGAAATAAGGTGTGTGTGCGCGTGTGTGTGGGGGGAGGGGATTATGTCTTACCGCATATCTACGGTACCAGGCAGCCACCACCACCTGGCTCTTCTTCATGAGCAGGAACTCTGTACGGCACTTCCAGCCACGGTAGATCTTCTGGATGAGGGTGGCAAGGTCTTCCAAGCACTGCGCCCTCCTGTTCTCCAGTGTGAAGAGCTATGGCCAAAAAGAGGAGACACTGAACCCTCATTCAGTCCTCAGCAGCACATGGATCAAAATTATGAGAAAAGTCCATTCTTACAACTCATTTGGACTATATTAACCAACAAGCAAGGAGAACTCTGCCTCTGTCTGCTCTAAACCACTTCTTGAATCTACATGGCTTCATCTTTGCAGCTGATTTACCACACTGAGCCATATGAAAAGGTGGCATGATGATAAACTTTTTATTCTACTGCAGAGAGTGATGGGAATGTTTGGGAGACTGCACGAAATGTCTCCTGATATCACAAGCGTGCAATGTTTAGACTCCCTGGCTGAAGGAGATTAGCCACTTGTTTTGGCTGGGAGCTGTCAAAAGCTAACGCAACTGACAGCGAGAAGCTGAAGTTACCGTTCTGGGGTTCCTGATAAATATCTTGGAGCGTCCATAGGAAAACTCTTCGCTCGGGATCTGTAGGTCAGTCAGTAGCACCTCCACCCCCTCCCTGCCATGAAGACAAACATCTATACTCAGGAATGTCCACAGAACTTCACACCAACCAGAAGTTTTGAAGTTCGAGTCTTCGGGAATGTCTCCTTGTGCTATTAAGGAACATATTTTACATAAACTGTTTAACATGCACTCATATTTAACAAGCCAGAAAACACAAAAATGTGAAAATCATGCCTGGTTTAGTGGTTTATAAATTTTAAGCCTCGTAAGCTGCTTTGGGAAAAACCTTAAGAACAGCATCATGCTCACTGAACCCACCAGCTGCAAACAGAAAAATCCAGCTTGACCAATCAAAGGATGCAAAACGGCAATAAACACCCACATGAAAATCCTACCTGTTATCCATCTTAGAAAAAAAAAAGAAAAAAAAAAATCAGAGCATCATCTTTGTTATGAAACACAAGAAACACCTATGGTAATGTGACATAGTGATATGGGAAAATGTCCCAACACGTCTTTGACACAGCCTATTGCTTCGGGTTAGCGTTGGCGAGAAGTCCACCACAGTGCCAGTCAGGTGATAACCCTGTGCAACAAACCATCTTGGACATTTTGGCCACTTGTCCTACCTGGCTGGGCCCTTCCAGTGAGGCCACGTCTGTTTACAAAGCATCTTGTAGCGCTCCAGACATGGCTCGTAGGCCTGGCGGAAAGCATAACCAGCCCGCCGCACACGCACATTCTCCATCAGGCCCAGGTAGCGAACCTGGTGGCAAACCAGTGACTCCGTAAAGATGTGTGCAGCTTTCTTGTCATTGGGCTTGATGCACCTGAACAGCAGAAAGAATGGTAACGGTTATTAGCAAATTAATCTCTACATGAGCAGACCTAACCCACTGTAGCCTTACAGCTCCTGGCTTACAGGGTTCACATCTGGCCCAGTCTGTGTGGAGTCTGGATGGTATCTACATGATCATGTGGGATACCTCCAGGTGTTCTGGTTTCCTACCATAAGCCAAAGTCCAAAGTGTTTCAGGTGCATTGGTGACTCAATTTTCCTTAGTATGTGTGAGTGAATGGGTGCGCGTACAAGTGCCTTGTGACAGATTGGCATCCTGACCAACAGATACCCTGTCTCATGTCCTATGGTTCCAGATGAAGCTTTCCATTGTACCTATGATGACCCTGCCCTGGACAAGCAGCTAACCATGCTACCCTATCATAACGTGACTGAAAATTGCATCGTTGTGCATCTCAGGGACCCTTTCAGTAATTCTGGATATGATCCGTTTCAGACAGTGAAAGGTTAATCTTGTCATTGTTGCCTGAACATCACTTTTTATTTTAGTATCTTGGCTTTCTCAGTCCTCCAAGTGAATCTCATGTAGAACCCAGTACCCCTGAAAGACTTTGGGATCAAACTGGGGCAGAAGAATTAACCATAGCTCAAGGCAGCTTCACCAAAGCAGGGTCTGCTCTCAATAAAACCCTATTCATCTCAAATCTCCAATGTTGAAAGGCAAACACTGAAAAACAAAGAAGCAGGACAGTCCACCTTGTATTTCATATTTTGGCTTCAAAGTATGTTTTATCATTAAGGGAAATCTTTGGAAGTTTCTGGCTCAAATGTTATTCTATTATCATGTTTGACTAATGAGATTAAAGACTTCTGCTGGTTCAACCCAACAGCAAGCCAAGGGAAGACAAGATTGCATCGTGGTTTTCCCCACCTGATGTAATTGGGATTCTTGGTCAGCAGGTTTTTCATAAGGGTGCCCACGGAAGCCCGGAACTGAAAGCCAGCAGTGGGTGGCCTCTTCAGGTTGACCTTGTTGGGGTTTCCCTCAGGAAAGAGCAGCTTCATCAAGCTGTGGTTGGCCTTGTACATGGCCTGCGAGAGGTCTCGGTACAGCAAGTCATTGTTCTTGTCCACAAAGCCCTCTACGCGATACAACACCTGCAGAAATGATAAAGAAATATATTGCAGATGCCCCACAAGCCCGTGCAAGACAAGACAGTCATGACAAAGCTTGCTAAGCAGTGTGAAACGACTTCAATTACACAAGCTGACCACAAAACATGAGGGTTTGGCATGACTTAAGCAAGTCTCCAAGGTAAGTCTGTCTTTGGCCATTCCTCCCAGGGTCACATTTCCCAACTTGAAACACTACCTTGCCGGCATAGTGTTGGATGCGGAAACAGTTGTGCGGCAGGCTGTGGTCAGTGAGGAACTTGGAATTCTTGCTCAGGCGGCTCTCAAAGTGTTGGTGTTCTGCACAGATGGTGTTGAGCTTGTCCAGGAAGGTCTCATCTGTCACTGTGCCTGGTCGTAGACATTCCTCATCCAGCATGGCCAGGATCCCATTCTGGTTCTGAGGAACATGAGGGGGTGGCACCCCAGTGGAGAGTTGATGGAATAAAATACAGCTGGGGTTTGCCATTAACTTCCAAATGCATTAATTTCTAACCCCACTAGTGCATTCGTCTTCAACAATAGCTTCATTCACACTAACTCCTGCTTACAGAAAGGTAACATATGATACCCATGAACAGTGGTCTCCCTACTGAGCCGACATAATTACTGAACAACTCGAAAGCCGGAATTAACATGTTAAAATCGATAATTAAGAGCCATGAACTTAAAGCTGACCCCATGAACTTGAGAAGAGTCTAAAACCTCTGCTCACCAAGTTAATACCCCCCAGTCCGGGCTTTAGACAGCAAACTGGCAGCGGGTGATTAAGTCGCCGTAAGGGGATTTGCCACATCTAACGTGAATGCTGAGCTCACGCCACTCCAGAAACGGGCAACAAGGCAACTCACATTCTCGATGAGATCACAGATGATGGCGTTGTTGAAGTATTCGATGTTGGTCCACTCAATCCCCTACGTGAAACGACAAAGTTGAGGTTTCCTTTAAAAAGGGACCACTTTCCTGCATTATGGGCAAGTTTGACGCCTAGAAAGGAGCCAATTTTCTCAAAAAAAAAAAAAAAACACACATCCTGCTGTGTTCTGTAGGATAAATGATAAAGGTATGGTTGCAATCTGAGAGGTTAAAGAGATAACAGAAATCCCAGTTTTTGGTTAGCCCCGACAGCTAAGTGGATTTAAGTGAAAAGCTCACCAGGCTTTTTGGCCTTTTGTGTAATTAAACTAATTCCAGTTATTGTTCGGAGCTTATTGGGTTCAGTTTAATTGCTCAATGCTGCATTTCAACGAGGTTCACGAATTTGGGGCCCAAGGATGGACTTCGCTGGTCGCAATATTTGCGTGCAACATGGCATTCCAGAACTAAGGAATTTGTGCCCTTTGGCCAGTGGTTTTTTGCAGTGGGCTGTCTTCAGATCGGTTCGAGGCAGCTGGGATGCCACCAGACTGGAAAAGCCTGGAAGAGACTTCAATTGGCTGGTGAAGCTATGCCTAAGTGACTGTGGGACTGTTGGCCTGAAGGGGGCTGGGGGCAGTTTAGAAAGCCACAAGCTGGATGATCTGGACTCCTGATTGGTGTTCCTCCCCTGCCCCCTGCCCCATTCTCTGAGCCCCCTCGTCTATCCTCCTGAGGAGTGTTATTTTCCCATGCACTTCTCTGGAAGAGGGCCAGGGACATGGAACATGGGCTATGGTGGGGGGAGCTTAAGATGTTTGGAGATCTGAATGCTAGCAAGGCACAGCCTGTGTCACTCTAGACCCTGTGGATTGTTTAGCCCTTCTGGAGCAAGGGACGGCTTCCGCCCCATGACCCATGGGGAAGGAGTGAAGAGGGACGAGAGTATGAAGAGCACGAAATGTAAAGGGGGGGGGTGGGGGTGGAGGCCATGAATGTTAGGATTGAGCCTCGTGCAACTGACAGACACATGTGATCTGCCTGTCCACTGTTGCACCAAGTATTGGCATGGGATGGTCACAGCTGAGCATGGTGTTCAACTGGTGCTCAATGGTGTATTGGGACCACCGGCACTCTGCACACATCCCATATTCAATTCTGCAGATTTATACTAATACACTTGGAGCCATGTGTTGGTATCTTTGTCATGTTGTACTAGAAATATCATCACTTTACTACATTTGAAGACCCCGTTGACAGTGTTGTGAAAGGCTTGGCCCATACAGCCCATTTCTTCCAAGAGGGGGCACTGATGTACACGGATGTGGAGTCTGCTCACCTCCCGCACATACTCCTCCTGCTCCTCCCGCAGCGTGAGCTCGATGAATATCTGCTGCAGCTTCTCATTGCAATAGTTGATAATGAACTGCTCAAAACTGTTGTCCTGCAAAGGGGCAGAATCGGAGGATGACAGCTTAATAAACCATTAGCTTTGCAGAGGGTTCCTTCACCTGTTCACTTTCTTGTCTTATTGTTCTTTAACCACACTTGGTTGAGACATAAAATAATAATAAAAAGAAACTGGCTCAAAGGACTACACTACACTTCACTCAAGGCAATTTTATAGGAATGATCACGTCAACTTTCTAAATTAACCTTAGTAGCATTAAGATAAGAGCACTACAGAAGACTGTAAGGCGATTGTATAATAGTCATTTGTGCAAAACAGAATTTATATTCTCAACATCAACGTTAGTATAACTGTAAAATGTGATATGTGACCATCCACGAGTATTTCATATTATACCAAATGCAACTACATGAGTACAGTAGCTATTATTTCTAGCAGGAGACCAAAAAAAAAAAAACCTTGGCTCAGGTCCTCAACTGATAGCATGGCATTAAAACGAGAAAAACTCACATTTGACTAAACCAGGAGTGTTCCTATTCCATGGCAATTACTCAATTCAATTAAACATTTTGCTCAATTAAGTCTGCATCTCTCGGACTATTTGTCCTGTCGTCCTTTCCTCCCATTCCCCCGATTTACAAGTTGTTGGGTTAGGGGAGTGCATACTGCAGAGGTACCAGATTATCAAACCAGTTAACAGGGTTAGGCAACACTCATCTGCTTATGGTTGTCCTAAGGTTAGGATCACATCTCTCGCAGAGCAACAGGAGGGATGGAGCTTTACGGCTTTCTCAAGAGTGCCAGAGGGGACACAGTGCAGGATACTGGTGACCAGTGCACAGATAACATGACACTTGTCCTAGGCTGAGAGAAGAACAGCCAGAAGCTTTTGGTGTTAAAACAGTTGTTTCTAATGCATGGTTTAAATGTGTACAACTGCGAAGAGCTATGAAAAGCAAACCAAATCTAATGGTGAACTCAAGGTCCTTATGTCTTCAAGAAAGTTGACCAGGCTTGAGCAACTGTGCCACAGCCATATTCCAAATATATAAGTCCAGTTTCTGGCTACTTCCTGGGCTCTTTCATGCTTTTTGGGGTTAGAGTCTATATCCCCTCTTGCTTCGTGGAGAACACCACCTCCATCCCTCATTCTCTCCCTCTCCCTCACACACACACACACACACACACACTTGTTCCAGGGCACCCAGAAAACAGAGCAATGCTCACACGGAAGCAGACCTCTGCCTGAAACAGATCAGCCTAGTCAACAGGTTCTCTACACCTCGACCCAGCAACCACACTCGGATGTCACCTACAGTTTGCTTGGTGACCCATGGTTTTGGTAAACCTTTGGAAACCCACCTGCCAAAGATGATGGCTGCCTTTCCTGAACCTCACAAACTTGTGGTCAGGAATTAATGTAGCCTGGGCTGAAGTCAGGCAGTGCACAACATTCCCACAGTGTTGCTGTAACACTCGCAGTCCAATGTAATGAGCACGACCATTACAGAAACGTTGTGCAAATGCCATGGGTCATACAGGAGGAGCACCAAACCTTGGGCTGCTCCTGCGTTATGAATGGAGTTAAAAAATTAAAGCTAGAATTAAAGGCTGGGATTGATGCATGCAAACCCAGTATCACTGCACATCTGTTGTACTTACTCCATTCTGGTGCCACAAACAAGAACATTGAGGAGAGAGAGGTGCTGTCAGACAACGGCGACGTGTGGTTAAAACAAAGTCATGCTTTACACTCAACACATACCAACTCTGAACAAACTAGTAAACAGCTGAATACATACTACCCTGAAATTGGGCAAAAGGGGTAAATATAGAGGTGGGAGCTTTTTCTGTTTAGTTTTGACAGACATACAAAAGTTCAGGCCAAACAAAGCTAACTGTCAGGATGCTGTGGTTTCTTCTAACTGATTAAATAATGTGTTGGTAAGCAAATTATATTGGTGGAAAAGGTTCATTGCAATGGAAAGCAGCACTCGGGACAGAGGTGCAGGTTTACATTCATTTTTTTTACTGCATGAATTCAGGTAAGTACCTTGCTCAAGGGTACCAAAGCAGGAGGTGAGATTTAAACAAGAGTGGAAATTGAGAACTAACCACTTTGTCACCTGCTGACATAGGGTAGCCTCCAGTAATTCATATTATTTCCTCAATTACTTATCACAGGCTTGGGAGTAGTCAGCCATGATACCTGAGGATATAATAACCACCATGTTTGTATGTGTGTGTCGTGGGGCGAAGGTCTGCCGGCCAGTGAGCTTCATTTTCCTTTCAATCCTGGAGAGTGATTGTATAAGCGAGCAAAAATGTGAGCCAACCGAAGGGGCCTTCGAGCTGTCTAAGTCATCAGGCCATCACTCTGGAAACAGTGCAAGGGAAGGCGAACGGTCCAAAGGTGCTGAACATCCAGAGTAAGCCAATGTGTGGGAGTGCATGCATTTGCATGTGTCTGTATGTGCTGCTGAATGCTTTGTGTGTATGAGAATATTTGCATTAAGTGGTTTGCAGGGCCCACATACCTTCACAATATCAGACTTCAGTACAGGTGGAACAAGAACTGGTTTAGTGCTTGAGGTTGAATGTGGAAAAAAGCAATCCTCTCCTTTTCGCCATGTCAGTTAGTATTAGCAAGGTATTAATTTCTACCGTGAATGAGATACTGAGATATTGCTGATGTGCGCAATATACACATCTTTAATAAAAGAGAGGCCGATTTGGAACAAACAGTAGGAAAGCAGCCTAAGCTGCCTTGCAGTGTAACTTGGTGCACCCTGAGCAATGAAGCAAAGCTATGAAATTTTCAAGAACAACAACTGTGTAATACTGCAGTATTTTACTGGGAGAGCAGTTGAGACAGAGATCTTGGTCAACAAGGGGCCAAAAAGAGCACCGGTGGAGGGGGGGGGGTGTTGGTACACAAGAAAAAGTCCCAATTCCCCAAAGAGCAAAATGCAGACGTTCCAGAACTTAATTGAGTACTGGACCATTTGGTCTGGTCCAGCCTTGTTCTAATCAAAAAACCTTGTGATCTGTGTTAGAGCTTCTTCAGCTAGAGGTGAGCGCCGGCAGCTCATTGTTTCCCTCTCACATTTCCCAGTCCCAGCGAAGGAATGTACCTGGTCTTTGCTGAGACACGCACTTATCAGAGCTCATCAAAGTGCGGTAAGCGGTGTTTTCTTGGTGCTGTGTGAACGAGCAAACCAGACGCATGTACAACACGCACGTAACATGGAGCAACTGATGAGGATTCCCCTGAAGAACAAAGTGAACACACTATTCTTACCTCAAAAATTTCAAAGCCATAGATGTCCAGGACTCCCATGACCTTTTTGCGCGCCTTGGTTTGTGCCTAACAGATGATCGAGATAAATAGAGATTTATTCACAGGACTTCAGATTGAGCAGCATCCTTTCTCCACCTGTTTGGGTGCCATGACAACGCCAAACCAGAGGCAGACTCAGAATGACCTCAACTGGACAGGCTTGATGAATGGGCCTGACCATTTGCAAGAAGGTTTTGTTTCTCCTCCACAGGCCACGGCTCCATTTCCCACCTTGATGCTCTCGTTGATCCTGGTCACCAGCCAGCTGAAGAGACGACTGTAGATATTTTTGGCCAAAGCATCACGGGCATAGTAGGCCTGCAGCAAATGGGACGATAAAGCCTCAGACCCAAGTGTTTCAATACTTCATAATAGGAGGTTGCAGGTTACAGCTTCATACAGAGTAAAATGTAAAGGCTGAATTCTCAGCATAGCATAAGAAATGAGTACCTGAGCCACGTTGAGGGTGGTGGAGACCTTGTCCAACCTGGCCTCCACTGTGCGGAAGCTAAAGGCCCTTTCCAGAGTTGATTGCTCAATGCCCAGCAGTTCACACATCTCCTTCAGGTCTGTGGAGCATAACAAGGTGAACGACACACATGAGACAGGTCCTCAACTTCACTACAATACAGACTACCACAACATTACAGCTGAACATTCAGCTACAGCAAAGAGGTTCTACTGAAGATTTACACTCATGAGCTCAGAGCGTGACCACTGCAATGCAGATCATTTTAGCAATATGGTTATTTAACCTGGAACAATATTTTCCCCGATAATGGATGACTGTTACAGGTTGAAGGTGTATACAGATCTTACAAAAGGTTTTTAGTTTTTCCAAACCTTTCTCAATAAAGCATTTTCCAACATCTGACATCAGGGGGCATGGACATGGAATCGCATGTGCCCACCTTAGGTTCTCAAGGTGAAGCGTTGCTGTTAAATTGCTGAATTATTTGAAAATTTGCATCTTTTGGAAGAAGTTGTTCTGAGAACTATGAGAAACATCAAAGTCATGAGGTATGTTTATTAAACTATAACTTATCACAGCAGATAAATAACAGGAAATACAGAGCTAACTTACTGGCTCAGTTGTAAGATGTAAAGAAGCAAAACAGCAATCTCACCATTTTTGTCCTTCACTCGACTCTCATCGAAGCCGTTGACACGTGACTCTGGTTTGAACTCAATGTTTCCCAGCTTCAGCACGGCCGCGACAAGCTCCAGCACCGACTGCACTTCGTCCTCCATGAAGCCCACAATCTGCATGGCATTCTGGGAGAGGGGCGGAATCTCAGATAATGGCTCAACATACTTGGACGTGACATACATGAGGTTCAAATATGAATAGTGATCACAATAACGGCCAAGGTGAAAAGCCCAAAACCACACTAATCTGCCTGATCCGTCCAGTTATGGCTTATGCCTGATAAATGTCAAATGGTAGCTAAACATATCTGCAGGTGATATGGTAGCATGGCAGCCCTGAAAGGTTGGAGGGACACTAATGCACTATTTACCAAGTTGTGGAAAACATCCCACCATCCAAATCCTCAGACCTGAACACAAAACGATTAAGAGAAAGTGCCTAAGGGAACATTTTTGTCAGATCTCTAAGTGATAGAAGGAAACAAACAGCCAGTTTTGCGGCTCCAACTCTGTACTTCCTTATGCCATCCCCGACCAGGATGGAGGAGCAAAGCAAAAGATGGGACACATGTAACCTGGACCATCATGTGGCAGGAATAAAATGAGAGCTGGAGCGCTTGAGCCATGTGGGAAGATGCTGGACCGGGGCCTGAAAGCAATGTTTTAGTCGGCCTTTGATGCCTTTGATCTCCCTCAGTTCCGTCCAAGGGAAGCAAGGCTGCTTTTGAAAGATGCCACACATCTGGACACTTGGGAGATGGGAAACTTCCTTTTCTTAGGTGTGATTTTCAAACAGCCCCTCAACACTGGCCCCAATTACACACACCTGTAAAAGAAAGTCCTTCCTACATTTAAGCTGTATTAACCTTCTGGTCACCAAAGCTACAGTCCCCCCTTCTGTTGCTCCAATGGGTTCATTATGAAGCTATGACTCACTTGCAATAGGAAGAAAAAACAGCAGTACAGAACGTTTACAGTTCAAAGCACAGGCAGAATAAAAGCATGTCTACTTAATGGCCCATTCAAAGCCTGTTAACATGCATGTATCAGATATGTGCCAACACACTGAACAGTGGCACAAGAGATTTTACACGCGCAATAACATTGGAATTATTATTACAATCCTTCAGTTCCTTCATCCATTACCAATTTCTGCTTTATCCTGGTGATCTGGAACCCATCCCGGACTCACTAGGCTTCAGACTATGAAACAACACTCCTAGGTGGGATGCCAGTTGACCACAGGATGGTCCCACACGCATGCACACACTATGGGCAATTTACAGTGACCAATTGCTCTGAAATGTACAGTATGCCTTTGGGCTGTGCAAGGAATCATCTTTAAATTACATAATAATTATATTATTCATTCATTTATTTGACACATTTCAATAAGATGGCTTTCAATGTTAAGATTGTACACTGGGCTCCCATTTACACAGCTGGGTAATTTTTACCATCAATTCAGAGCAAGTACTAATATCATGGGTATTACAAAGGGTTTGGGAACCTGAACCCAAAAGCCGCAGCTGCATGATGTCAGAGGCTGGAACTATGCTACCTGGTACCTCTGTGTTTGTTGTTCCCTCAAAACTGATAATACTGACTCTCATAAACCTGAATGCAAAGTATTTTTACCACGCACATTAGAAATGCTGCTTGCCACTACACTGACAACAGTCCAGTTTTAGTCTGTCACTACAACTGCCGCTATTATTAACACACAGGATGTTGTGTTTTTAAACCTGCATGTGTGGGTATGGTCGTGCCAGCAATGGAAGCTTTGTGTCTACATCTGAATTTCAATTTATGAAAAACCAGGATGTCCAAGCTCTGGCACTGGATCTCCAACAGGAAATAACTCCTGAATAATAGAGTCCATGTGCAAGTGCAGCTGTGCAGCGGTCACCTGGACAGGACGTAGAACAGGGCATTGAACAGCAACTGCAGGATGACCAGCACTTAAAGTGAGAACAACGCTGAGTCGCTCTGGCTATACCAGGCCTTCATCCAAAGGGGACTTGGGGTTACAGCTGGACAGTTAGCAGTTTCAATTGTTTACCCTTTATAGATCAGAGTATTTTTACTGTAATTGAGACAAAATAACTGATCAAGGGTGTCTTAGGAAATGGCAGACTGATGTCTCATTCTGTTAAACTAAATTATTAATGTAGAAACTCCCTTAAACGCAAAAAAATAAATAAAACTACAGATCATGCAACCAATGGAGCAAGAGTCAAGGAAACAGACTTACAAATGAAAAGCTGCTGTTAAAAGTCTGTACTTTTACCCTTTAGAACTTATCTGAACTGGTCATGTAGTAAATGCTTGCAAAATGCATGGTTTACATAAAAGCACAAAATGAAAATTTCCCTTTAATCTGAACCGACAACCTTCTTGTCCATGTCAGTTGTGGCAACTTGCATTTCGGCACAGGAAACGGGTCCACTCCTTGGAACTCAGAACTTACTCTGACAGTCCGGAAGTTGGCTGCATCATCAAGCCCATTGACCGCTGCCGAGTCCAAGCTCAGGTAGTTATACTTGCTCAGGTCCCTGTCCAGCTTGAGTTTCTCTGAGAGAGACAAAGATTAGCAGACCAGATGAGGGCAATATTTGACGGTTGCTCTTTAAGAGGGTTTTATATTGCATGTTCATGGCTGCTGTGCCCCCATTTGCCTACACTGGCTTATCAGGAAACTATCTTCTTGCCATAGCCATGTACACTATGGTTTCTGCCAGCCGACATCAAAGCGAACATCTTTCATTATACAAGACCGAAAACTTTGAACTGAGGCCGATACCCCAGCACAAGTCAACAACGGCATTGAACTATACAGTCTGGCTGCAGCTGTTTAGACTTGGGCCTGGCCCTTAATGAACTCCGCCAATTGGGGGGTTTACTGGTGTTCACAAACAGAAGGAAGGGCTGGTCACTCACTGAGGGTATCCTCTGAGGCGCCTGAGAGCAGCTGGTAGAAGATATGGAAGTTCCTCTCTCCTCTGGGCTGTTTCACCACTCGAGACTTCTCCAGAAGATCTGCAGGAAAGCATTCGCTCGTACATCATCTGGCTGCTTAAATGATGTTTCAAAGTGTGCTTCCGAGTTTCCACAATGAATCGGCCATTACAGTTCTTGGGTTTAATGGGAACCTACAGACACTGCATTTTTTCAGTTTGTGTCACAACACTGGAGGAATGTGAAAGGCTGAGCCCGGATCCTGTAACTGAAACCAGCAAAGCTCCTAGACCCTGCAAGCCTCAAACGACCACACTTAGCCCAAGTGGCTGTCAAAGCAGGCTTGAGGAAGACAGAAATGTAGCAGTTGGAGGATCACACCAAGGATATCAGCCAGAAGATAGGTAGGTTGTAGACAGCGGGCCAGCACGGAAGTCCCGAGAATTCCCTGCAACCACAGGTTGGATTTTCATACAAACCCATTGACCTGGTGAAAGGTCTGATTTAAAATTTCATTCTGAGATTCAGAATTTCTTGAAGACATCATCAGACATTATTTGGCAAACATCTTTCTCCAAGCTGACTTACAAAGTGTTTATTTTTACAGCAGGGTAATGTTCTACTGTATAAATTCAGGATAAGTACCTTAATTGAGGGTAGGAGTAAAGGCAACCATTGTGCCCAGATCCTTCTGTTGCAGGCAACAACCAAAACCACTGGACTGCCTGCTGCCTACGCTGGATATTTAAATAGCTGCACTTTTCAGAAGTACTTTATCTTGTTTTTAAAGTTGAACGTGAAAATTATGGAGTTAAACAAAAGATGGGAGGAAGTACACAGCACTTGTGAAAGCGTTTCTGCTAAAAGCAGCGGTCAACCGGCTCTCCATGACAAACAGCATCAATAATTCAGGGTCTCTAAATGGAGCCACACTCTGCCTTACAGTCACTGAATAGTAATTGACACCCCGAAACAAAGAGGCTCGTGGAAGACCCCTCTGCCATTGTCATGTTGCAAGCAGAGGGGGGTCGACTCCACAAGTCACATGACTTCCTCCCTGGGGACAGCATGGAGGCAGATGTCCACAGAGCTGTTCCCTTATGGGGGCTGGTGTTGGGGAGGCAGTTCTCTGTTGACCTTTCTACTTTTGTTCGTTCCAAAAGTTCATGGATGATGTTGCTTTTTAACAACTTAATCCAAAAATTTGTGTTATTTTCTTCCTCTCCAGGCAGTTGGTGGAGTTCACTGTGAGAGAGAGCAAAGTGGGGGGCCCAAGCAGCAAGCAGAGAAATGTGGAAGTGCTGCTTTGGGAATCTAAATACAATACAGAATAAAAACATTGCATCATGGCTTCTCTGCAGCTAAGAGTACATCTGAACATGAAGAGCAACTCCAGCTCCGTCCACCCGATTCCCACAAGTGTCAATACTCTACTTCCAACACTCCAAAAAATGAATATGCTCATAATTCTACTTTTCTACTCTATGTATTTACAGCATTCTTGAATTTCATTATTATTTCATTTATATGATTAATTTGTCCAAGAACTTACAATTTTAGGTTTGTACACTAAGCCACACGTGATGATTTGCACCTGGGTTACTCTTACTGCCTCAATTCAAGGCATCGCACTCCAGCAGGAGTAGGGATTTGAACCCGGGTCCTTAAAGCAGAAGGTTGGTTACTAATGCTCAAAGGGTGTGATGATGCACCTCCAGGGATCACAAGTGGTGAAGGCAGCAAGAGGGACCTTGCTGTTCTTTCCTTGCAGCTTGCTGCGGGATATCTTGTAGACAAAATACACCGATAAAACCATAACAAAACGAGATGAAGGACATCGAGACAGAGGTGCTGACACTGAAAACAAGCCGTTTTTCACATTTTGTCTGACAGCGCAGGAGCTGTTCTGGAGCTCCTTTCCTGGTAGAGGAAGCATGAGCCATGAAGCAAGACATCAGACATGGGATCTTCGTCAAACCTGAGGAGCCTGTCTTTACAGCCAGGTTATTTCAAGATGGAAGCAGCATTGGCCGGTGGACTATACCCACTCTTCCGAATTCCATGGCAACACAGATCATAAACATATTTCTGGGAATGTACACACTACATGTAAATGTGCAGTCTTCTACCAATGTTTCGCCATCATATAGGAGCACTTCCTATTTACATGAATGTGAAAGATGAAATATTGTTTCAGGAAAGAGTCACCAGGCCACGTGGGGCACAAACTGGAGGTCCTGGAGAGGTCTGCTGGAACATGGGTTTCTCCACTTCCAGGGAGAGATGTTTGGATGAGGTGTGTGTAGATGAGCAACAGCATAAACCCAAACCACAGAGAACCCTCCACCCATCTGTGACCTACCCACCACCACAGGGGGCCATCACTTTAATGGCTTGCTGCTATCCCCACCACAATAGTTTCAAATCTGTGCCCAACAGACAACCAAAACAACTCTACAAAACAAAGCATAAACAGTTCAATTAGGCCACTTTTTCTAAATGCAATCAATCACCTGTGGCAGCAACAAGGAAAAAAATGTGCAAAGTCTATGAACAATTCATCTGCACTTAAAAAATGCAAGTGGGAAAAACCAAAGGTCTGCCAACACTTACGGGTTACCTGTTACATAACTTGCGTGTGGGGATGGAAACGGGATTCAACTTGCACCAGTCGCACCGCTCACGACAAGAGCAATACTGTTGGCAAACATGTTTAAATCAACACACAGAATCGCGTTTTAGCTCGGCTTTAAATGGCTTTAACACTCATCTAAATAGAACGCAAGGGATGAGCGCGTGCATTTCAGAGTGATGCTTCTGGAGCATAATTTTATTGCAAACTGTGAAATATCGAGTCTCCTTGTGGATGAAGCTTGATCACCAGATCAACTCTGCCCCCTTGTACCACGGCCACAACAGAAATAGAGATGCAAATGAAGAAAGACGGTGCCAGCAATGTCCAGATAGGTGCACTATTGCTGCAGCCTGGAACTGTAGATAAACTAACATCCAAAACAGATGATCATCTTCTGCAGAGCAAAAAATATGTAATGCGACACAAAATCCCCCAAGAGGTACAACATTAAACCTGCCATAGTCGCGATTTCATTCCACATGTATCCTGAAGGGTGGATCCACAGAGGTGTCATCGCTGTCACCACCCAGTCGGACTCGTGGGCCCCACAGCACTCCACCTGACATCCCTCTCCTGAAAGCCCCACCCCTCTTCCCAAGCATTACATCTCCATCCCACAATACTCACAGTTGCTGATGACACCACCCAAGGGATCCCCCTTGAAGTCAAACTCGATATCCATGTACTTCCCCTGTGGAGACCACAAAACGAGAACGAAGGATGAGTCCAAGGAGAATGCTACTGAGGGTGTGTAACAGAAAAGGACCATTTCCACTGTGGATGCTGCCCACCGCATCTTGTGCTACACCCTGCAGCACATCTCCATGTTGGACCAATGAAAACAGATATTCCAGAGGACCTCCATTTTGACAGTGCGTGCCAGTTCACTTTTTCAGTGCCTGCAGATACCTCTCACCAAGCTCACTGTAGGAAGCATACTGCTGGTTGGCCAGGATCGCTGACATTCCCGTGTAAAAACAAAGGAGCAGTGGACGAGTTGAGGGATTTTGTTTCCAAGAATGAGTACGTCCATAAGGTGAGCTGCCATCTCAAAACAGGTTTCTGATGTTGTAATGGGCTACTATAGGACTCTTCTCTCCTCCTCCCCAAGAGGTGAAACAAACCAGTTTTCTACCCCCATTCCTACTCTGAGCTAGGGCAGCCAGAGTTATGAGTCCTGCATGATTCTACTTATGATGCAAGGATTTCAAAACAAAGACCTGAGCAGTGAGAAACCCAGGCCAACTGAGCTGCAAAACAACATTTTACTGTGGCAGGAGGCAGGTGATACGAAAGGAAGGTGCACGCGATCTTCTAAATTGAGGATGAGAGGAGTTCTCTCTGACTGATGCACACGGTCAACAGCAACACTGGGAAACAACTTAAGAATTTACTGTAAAGGGGTTGATTCTAGTGAGATTTAACACTGAAGCTTAAGTGCTCCAGCACAGCACCACAGTTGCATCCGTGTTCCATTACTAAATAGTTGATGTTCACATGGAACTCACTGCAGAAATCCTTCAATGTCTTGCTGCCTATCACATTACTTCCGAAAAGGCCAACAGTTTACTCTGCATGGGAGGATTTCTACAGGGTCAGATCAGAGGACAAAAATGAGAGGAATCATGAGGGGGAGAGGAACCCATCTTTTCTCCATGTTTACTCAAGCCCTCCTGCCTCTGCAAAAGATCCAGGGTGATTGGCATCTGACAGGTTCCTCAATCCCTACAATAAAAAGCCATGTTGTATTGAGGCCCGTCAGTTTATTTTTGTAAGACCGGGTATCTTCTCGGTGACCTTGAAAGGAACCCCCCTGCACAACCGAACAAAAGACGCCCTCTGAAGAGATTCGCCGATCCTGTGCATCCCGACCCATTTGCCTGCTTTGACACAAAAACACGAGGTTTACATGCAATTAATCATCTGCACGCATGATGTCGTGACAGCGAGTGCATTCAGACACTTGCTCGCTTGTTCGCACGCAAGCACGTACAGACACACACAGACACCGGAAAGCCAATACTCACAAATCGAGATGAGTTGTCATTCCTCACGGTTTTGGCATTCCCAAAAGCTGGAAGACAACCGAAACCACAGGCCAATTATACTACACGGTTCTGGGGAGGGGAGGCAGGGGGTTGGCTGTTTACTTTTCCGTTTGCTTGCTCAGGTTTTACATACAAACAGTGTAGACTGATACAGCTGAATAAATGCAGTGCCTGCAAAACTACCCAGAATGCCCATCACTGCCCTGGGGATTATCGCATAAAACAGGCCTGACTTTAGCCACTGGAGCAGTAAACAGGGGTGCGTTCCAGCTTTTACTACAGTACAAGAGCATCATAAACATAGGAGAGGTCTATATGCTGTCCTTTGGTGGTCTTAATAGGTTCAGCTATTTGAACAAAACAGAAAATTTATATTTATTTCATTTCAGTGTCCCTACTAAATAACTGTTCTACTGTATAATGAAGAGGAGCTACTGCTCAGCCTCATCAAGGAAGCTTTTCACCTCTTTTAGCTTAAGTTTGACATCAAAGTTACTAGAAGCTGGTCAGAAGATGACCATTACCCAGGTGGGACCAGCCTGAAATGTGTGACACAGCCTGTGTGGGACATGCGTATGCGTGAACTTACCTTCCAGCACGGGGTTGGACTGCAGCAGCTGCTCCTTTACTTTGTTCACCTCGTGCCCTTTCCCACACACTGCCGCCACATACGACATCACCAGCTTGCTGGCCTCTGAAACACACAGCCGAGGAGTGATGTCAGGGTGACGCCTCTTCCAAGGACCCCCACCTCCCTGCCCCTACCTCTCCAGCACAGACTTTGTGCTCCAGCTGCTTTCCCCACCCACCCACCCACCCAACCCAAAGGATTGCACATGATGTCTCAGAGCAGACTTGCTGGGGAAAACCCTGCTCTGCAATTATGTCGATTGACACCGGACCCATAAAATACCCTGGAGCATTATGGTTGATATTTCTCACAGTTCTGCGATGCTGAGACACTACAAACCAGCAGGGTTGAGAAACGAGACCAAAGGCCGATGTACAGAATGCCGACTTGGACGACTGACACTCGCTTATGTTTCACCTCAGTGGATTGAATGTGGTGGGGATAGCAGCAAACCATTAAAGTGATGGCCCCCTTTGGTGGTGGGTAGGTCACAGATGGGTGGAGGGTTCTCTGTGGTTTATGCTTCCCTTTGTGCTACTATCACTTTCCAGGAATTTTTGGTGAATGTTCTGCAGTTGGACAGCACGTGGAAAAAAAAAACAGCACTGGAAAAGGGAGTCCAAATTACTTCTCCGGAACAGTTCAAGAATGATGGTGAAAGTGTTATTTGATGTTACTAGGCCAGTATAAAGTTTATTTCACTTAAAAATAGTCTTTATAAGTCATTATAACTTTGTAGAATAATAATAACTATTCCACAGAAATTCTAAAGCTCAAAGGACAACACCACAATGCATTTTCATGAACATGTGTTGTGCATTAATAAATCAGAAAATCCAGAGCTGTTCCTTTTGCAAAAAAGACCGACTTCTGCTTGCCTCTTTGCTGCATGAGCCAACAAAAATGAACATGTTAGACAAAACCCCTCTCATCCCATTTCCATGCCTGTTTTTATCACTAGAAGCACCATAAAACCCACGAGCAGCTGACGTACAACATGAGATTTCAAAAATCCAAATGACATGCAATGCGTGTTTGTCAGAGGGCTGTGATCTCTCAAAACCACTGCAAATCCACAGTTCCTCAGCAAGCTGGCTCCTCAGCTCGCCAACAGCCGAGCTACAAATTTTCAGAGAAGTTTCCAGTTTACTTGATAACTTTTTGAAATTTCATCTTGCAACGGAGAGCAAGAATCCATGTCCCTGGCCCATGATCTCTTCCACTGTGTCTCGGTGGTAAAAGCAACTCTAGACTTTCAAGCAAAATGAACTGTGAACCAACTTCTGGTCCCATTTGTGTTTAAAGGTGCAATGCCAGTGAATCCAGGGACACCAGACATCCCTCAAAGTGAGAAACAAACAAATTTACCTGTATGTAGTCACTTCATTTCTTCTAACAGTATTCCTAGCAATCAGCTCAGGTTAAGTAGCTTACTGAAGGCTTCAACAGCAGGATCATCTGTCCTTTGCAAAGTACAGCTGAATTTGAGAAACCTCACACTGTCATTGGTTCAGACTTCCAGAAGTTTCTGCTGCAAACACATTATAGTCACGCTTCCGTGCTATGACTGCACGCAGGCCAGCGGTGTCTTCTGTCACCCTTCTGTTTTATACATACTGGATTCTGGGTGCATCCAAGACTAAATCAAACTGTGGTCCAGTTGCAACCGTAATGTGGAAACACAAAACCACCACAGTCCTGGTTCCAAAAATGCACAACTCAACTGACACACTACAAAATTACAGACTCTTTAGGCCTACTTTTATAAACTGAGAGCCATTAAACTGGACCCAGAGACTGCATCTTTCCAGACACAGGAGAGCTGACTTCCTCACACTAAATGATGGCAGGAAGTGATGTCACCATGGTAGGAGGATGGAGGGAAACCATTTTACACCAGTCAGGCCCTCCATGGTCCTTGACATCTGGATGAGCTGTTGAGAACATGAAATCACCTCAGCACGGTGCATGTCTGGGTGGCTATTTGTAGAAGCTCAACCATGAAATTTATGTGCATAGACAGATGGGGGGGATAGCTGCCACCCCCCACATTCCACACCATATAAACTGACCCCAGTAAGGATGCTGTTTTTGTCTGAGATCAATTTAAGGACACAGCAAAATGCAAGCAGAGGCATGCTCTACGGCTGGTTTTCAACATGGGGATTTCACTGACACCACAGTTTCTGAAACCAGTTGTGCCAGGTTGGAGATTCAGCTTAGCTGCTCAACATTACAAACCAGATCTGATGCGAACCCATGCGGCAAGGACGTGGCATGTTGAGCGCATCCGTCACTGTGATGTTCACACGAAACTAGGAGACAGGAGTGTACAGGAGTCCATGCCAAAACCTTTCTTGCAGGAGTGCGGCGGTCGTGTTGCACAGAAACACTACACAGGTACATACCAGTCTTCCCAGCTCCGCTCTCCCCAGTGATAAGGATGCACTGGTCCTTGTCCTGGTCACGAAGTGAACGGTAGGCCTCATCTGCCAGGGCGTAACTGAAATGCACAATGGAGATGCACACATTGGCATCATCAGTATCCAGACCCCCGGACAGTTATGAAGCTATAAATACAAAATCATAACCACATTCATTATTTGACAGCTGCATTGTAGAAAAGCGTCAGATAAATGAATAAATTTAAATGCTAGTACCCTTAATGTGATAAATATATAAATAGTTAAAAAAAATGTAAGAAAGACAGTTTAAATGTCTGCTGAGAAACTACACGGTGTCAGTGAATAAGGATGCGATCCTTTGTTAGAAACTCGAGCCGAACGCAAATGACATTTCAGCTGTTGTTAAAGTCTTTCCCCCGTTTAGTGTTATTGATGGGAAACTGTGGCCTGACGTCAGAAAGGCAAAATCAAAACAGTGCCCGGCAGACAAATGGCTTCTGCACGCGCGCACACACACACACGCACACACGTGCGTGTGCGCGCTCTTCAACAGAGATAAGTGAAGTGTGAGCATTAACCTCGGAGCAAAACACAGTAAAGCCATGACAAACGACAACTAATCGAAAGCACGTGGTTCTCCCGAGGGAAACTGGGCCGCGGCGCTGATACCATCTGATTTTCTCGACATTTTGGAACCGCCACGCGGTCGTTGCGTGTGCCAGGGTGTTGTGTTCTGCATGCTTCATTTTATTTTTGCTAAATCCTGCGATTAAGCCATCCTCCACACACAGCAGCAGTCCGGAAACCCAAGGCAGACGTTAGTAGTACAAACATCACATTTTTCCACTTTGATAAGCAGGTCACACCAAGACATGAGGACATGAAGGCCTGGGAATGCTTTCCTCAGCAAAACGATGCAGGCCAAAAAGTAAACAAGTGTAATTGTGTATTGCAACACAATTACGTGCAATAAGACCCACGCGTTCAACCAAACAGTAAATGGTTCATTATATCTACTTATGGATAAAGCAGAAATATTTAAACCAGACAATTTAAAGTCAAAAGACCTTCCTGGTCATTGAAAAGGCCCAAAAAGGATGCAGAACATTGTATGGATTTCCTAGCATCATGGAGGCCTGTGAGAAGAGCCTGTAAACTGGTTCCATGATTTGGTGTCTTTACCGTTTAGCCTATTTCTGTAGAAATCGCATGGTAATAATAGACCATAAGACAGATTACATGCACACACTTCAATGGGTGTAGAACTACATGCCATTAAACAAAGCCTCTACTTATTTATTTATAACATTTTCCTGAATCCAACATCCAACCTCAATGAGCCCCGTTTTAACGTCCAGGACATCATGTAAGGGGCCCAACACAGCCTTTGGAGGAGACTCTCACCCTTGTTGCTGTGGCCCCCTCCATCCCTTCCAGCTTGAGTTGCACGCCAAACGCCAAATTAGCCGCCACTCCAGACAGGATGCTGGTTTTTCACTCCTTCCACATTCCGTCACACAGGAATGTTCTGGAGCCTCTGCTAATAGCGACTTTGATTTTGCAGCATACTTTTGCCAGATTTCTTCCCCAACTGTGCTGCAAACAAGCTCCTGGTTTCTTCCAGAAGGTTACAGCTGTGGACATTGTTCTGTTGTTGCCCTCAGAAAAAACAGGACAAGAGGGTTGTTGCTAAAATTTGGGTTGCAAAGCCCTCAGGTGAGGATGGACCACGTATTGCAGGCATGGGGTTTGAGCCCCTTCAACACCTCGCAGATCATGCAGCGCCATGTGAGACAACAAACACCTCCAATTCATAACTGCCATCCAGTATGTGTTTCAGAACATCAGAACGGGAGCTTGTAGTGGCAAAAAAAAAAAAAAAAAAAAAAAAAATTACATTTATGCCTTCAGCAGATAATCTTCAAAGTGATGCACAAAAGTTCATCGAGAGAAGTCTTTAGGCATGGGATAATAAAAGTACAGTTTGTCTGATACCACCATGTTGCTAGTCCTCAATCCTTATGTAGCTACCTACAGAAGTGACCTTCAAAAAGCAAATGCACAGATAAAGCAGATGGTGTTGGACTCATTTATGTAGCTGTCAGGAAGGAAATTGCTCTAAGAAAGATAGGTTTGGGAGGGACTCAGCAGCTCTGAGGAACAAAGGGAGCTTATTCTATCACTGCAGGGTCAAGACTGAGAAATGACAGGCCTTTGGCCTCTTATTCTGGACCATTTGTGAATGACAATGCCAAGCAGCGAGAGATGGAGAAATAAATCAGATTCTTCAACTGCTGGAGTGCAGCTATAGGAAGCCAAGGGGCAAAGGGTCGTTGCCATTATTTTGCACACCTTGTGTGTGTTTTGAGGAGTTTAAACCAGCGAGCTTTCAGGTACCAGTGATGAAGCTGGGATCATGGGACTGAGCCCTGTGAGCACTCCGCACCACCCGGTACCTCCTCTTCCATCCCCTCCCCAGACATAACAGGGACGCACGCGCAGGGAGCAGATGTCTGCGGTGCTCAGCAGACCGGAACACAACAAAAGACAATGTCACAGTTAAGGGACGGCAAGGAGACAAGAGTGTGAGGGAGTCCTGTCTGGGATGTCTTCCAAATCAACAGCCCACTCCCAGTGAGGCATACAACACCCCCAGGAGACTGTAAATGGTAGGAAACATGAATATCAATGGAAAAGTAACAATGCATCCAATGTAGTGTCTCTTTAAGAGGTTTGTTCACATCAAACCGCTGACAAAAAAAAAAAACAGCAAAATCTCAAATTATATCATCAGTAAATCATTAAATTATACCATCACTGGTGATGTAAACAACGGTGACATAAAGCCAGCAATGATATAATTAAAGGCTTTAAAGAGACAACGCGCTGGTTCCATTGTTATGTCTAATATCTGCAAGCCTGCTGATGTGTGGGTGCTCTGAGCTATTTGTTGTGGTTCTCCTTAAACCTGCAATCCCATCTGAAGACTCAGGCAGACTCGGTCAAAAGTCTGGCAAAGCCTCTTACGGGCGACAACATCCACCAGGGCAGGACTTTTATATGATCAGTTTAACAACAACAAAAAAAAAAAAACCGCTAAATACTCTGTCCTGGCCTAAACCCCAAGGAAAGGGTGTGTGTGTGTGTGTGTGTGTGTGTGCGTGCGTGCGTGCGTGCGTGCGATCCCTCAACTTACACTTCCCAGAGAAGCTTGAGAGAATGACTTCGTGCAACGTACAGGGGAATGGAAGTGGGTGGCCAATGTGTTAGCAAGCCTGGGTTCTCCACATCTGAACCTGCCCTGTAAAAAGGGAGGAAGTAAATATAGGCGAATTGCCCTTAGGCTCTCTGCCGGGCCACTCGAAATGGGCCAGGGCTGTAATTTCTGCTTCTTCAGGCCACTGGCCACGTGAGCAATGCTGCAAAAAATAGTCTGTGCTCTCCTCCCAGTGTGGGAGCTGGACAGCAAGGGTGTCATCTTCCCCTTTCCACGTGAGCGTGATTCGCACTGCAGCCGCAGCCTCATGCAGCCCAGGTGGGTGATGGGCGGTGACAGGTTACCACACTGCTTCTATATTTGGGGACAGCGGGTGGCAGAGTGATTGGAAACAATACTTTCTGTTTCAAGGACCCAGGGTCTAACTCCCATTCCTGCTGCTGACCCCTTGATGGAGGTACTTGTCCTGAATGGTAAAAATTACTCTGCTGCATAAATTGGTAAACCACTGTACATACTACAGTATAATTTTTTTTTGATTTATAGACTAAAAACCGGTTAATGAGCTAAACTACCAACTGCGCTGCTATCATGAATTCCCCACATCACGGCCTAAACACATTCTACTGACATATGTTGGACACAGAAGACCGTGAGACCTGGTAGTGAATCAGATGTCATGAGAGTGATCATGAGTCACAAGGCCTGCGGGGGGAGGTGTGTGTACATCTTGGCACGTGTGTGTAGAGGGGATTTCCACCTTATCCTGTAGGTCAGTCATAACAGGGGAACACTTTTCTGCTATTCCAGCCAAGCGGTGAGGGTGTGAAAGCAGGATGCAGTCAGACAGCTGCCTAAGGGTTTTGTTGTAAATAAAGTATCAGTCAAAGTTGAGTGCTACTGACCCACGTTTCTCTGGCTGAGATGCTCTCCTGGCAAAAGACTAACTGTAGTACACAGTCATTGTTCATAATAGCCTCATAGCTACTCTTCAGTACCCAGGGTGCACCAAGTTAAGCTGCAGGTCAATTCACACCGCTTTCCTGCTCTTAACTTAAAATTGTGTCCCCATTATTAAATAAATACATTTTGTGAACATCTCCTAGTATGTTTTATTCACTGCAGAAATTATTCAAAATGCCATACTTGCTAATACTTTAATAGTTTACTGATACCGGTGATATCAATGTCAACATACAAACAACAAAAGCACCAACACTGAGCAGAAAATGATCTAAACCTGGCACTCCAGGCCCCATGCAGGGCCATTTTTGTTCACAAAAGTTTCCACTGTGCAGATGTCCTGCAGAAGGAAATTATTGTCTTTACAAATTAAGCGCAGTCACTATTCTTGCACCCTTCTGTGTTCCGGTAATTTTACAAGGAAACCCCCATGATGGTGTTGTGTTTGCAGCCATGATGCTGTGATTAAACTTCCTTTATGGACCAGTCGGGCTGATTTGTTGGCCCTAAATAGCTTCACAACTTCCTTTGTCTCCCGTTTCCATCCCGAGCTGCTCACTCGTGCACAACACACTGATCCTGGTTCAGTTTTAATTTTTGGAACAATATGGAACTGATTTGGGATTTGGAGGGGGCTAGTTAATCCTGGATCAGCCCCTTGGGAAGCCCCTCCACTGGGCTGCTTCCAGGACATCCGCGCCTGTGAGGGGGACACGGGAAGCAGCTCACGCTGGGTGATTTAATACCAGCAGGCAGTGGGGTGGCATGACTCACACACACACACACACACACACAAATAGCTGGATGCATGAGCCCTTACAGCTTTATGGTAACACTTGTGGACAGTACAGCCTAAAATGGTACAGCAGGACACAAAGTGGTTAAGAAAATTGACTTGACTGCTGTTTCTCTCAGCTGTAAATTGAAATACTTAACCAGAAGTAGACTGGGTAAAATAACTAGCCAGAGTAAACTGGCAAGTATGTTGAATTTAAAATTCAATTATTCTGTAAAATAAATCTTTTGTCATTGTCTAAATGTCACCATATTAAGGTGATTATTTACTGCCCGTATGACAGCTTCTCAACATGGCACATTGTTTAGATAACCAGGATCCCTTTACTTCGCACTTCACTGAGGTTTCTGCTTGTCAGATAAATAAGACTCATTTATGAATTTAGCCATTAAATCGACAAATCAGTTAATAAACACTTCAAAGGAAGCAGGGTTTATGTGGTTATGACAAAAGTGGTTATAAGGGTAACCAGTGCAGATGCGAAGTGATGCTGACACCAGATTGCTGATAGCTAAATGATATGGGCCAACTAGGAGCTGTGAAGAGACTAGCAAAACACCAAGAGTCCTTTAACTGCAGTAAAACTGGTTGGATGTCCACAAGACAGAGGCAAAAAATGTAAGCAAGTGATCACACTGCTATTTGATGCCTTGCTGAATGCAGTGACATATACAAACCTACAGCATCCCTGCACTCCACCTCTGAAGCATCACAGGGTTTCTAGTTTGATTGGTGAACATGGTTTGTGTCCAAACTTCAGTGAAGCTGTCCAGCCTGAAGTCAGAGGTCAAACAAGTGGCTAACGGTAGCTAACTGCTTGGTAAGCATGATACCAGTCCAGTCAGTTTCCCCCTTATTCCAGTCTGCTGCTTATCGCTGGTTTTGCAAGCTGTTCAAACAGGTTGGGATTCAAACATGTCGTTCCGGTCTCAGAGCAAACAAATTCTGACATGGAGGAAGCTGGGTAAAGTTTGAGGGAGGGGGGAAAAAAAAAAAAAAAAAAAAAAAAAAAAAAAAGAGTTGCCTTGTAACACAGATAACAGGCAGACAAAAATTCTAGCCACATCAACTCTATTCATATTTATACAGTAAAACCAGCTGACACTTTTCTACAAGTCATCTTACAAAGTAAGGATTCTATAGTAGGTTTTTAAGTGATTTATAGAGCTGTGTAATTTTTACTGTATCAATTCAGGGTAAGAACCTTGATTGAAGATATCACAGCAGGAGTAAGGATTTGAACCTTATTTTGATGGAAACAAAATAGTACTATGCACTGTTGAAGACCAGGGCAGATATGAAGAACATTCACTTTGTCCCCATCCCAAGACACACATACACACACAGCTCTGATGGAAATGAGCGCAAACGTATTATATACCATTGCCATAGTAAGAGGCGTTGCAAACCAACATCGATGTAATCGTTGGTTGGTGACCATTGTTATCTTATAAAACATGACAGATTTTTTACAATGAATGGCACCCCTGACAAGAGAACAGCTGAGGAAATGTCTCCAATGCAGGGCAGATCATTGCTCCCGTTCAGAAGAAACCTGAACTGCTGGACCACCCACAAGCAGTCACCTTTATCCAACAGCTTAACCAGGGCTTAGATTTTTACACGATATGTGTACAAAGACGTGATTGAACCCGGGCCATTGTCAAGTGTGACGTGTGGGATGTAATTTACAGCTTGCAGTGAGTCACGGCTGGTTGCTGCACAAAAGTTTCGGGGGGGGGGGGGTTTACACAGCTATAAATAAAGAGATCTCAAATTCCTTGCGGACCAAATATTTCCATAGAAAAACAAACAAATACAAACAAAGAAACTGTAAATAAAGACTCATCCTATCCCAACACACCTGTGGATCATCGTCTCGCTCTTACGCACACGCTCTTATCTCTACACTGGCTATGGGTTCTGAGAGAAATGAATATCACTGAAATGTGACTGCAAAATTTTCCACGTGCCACCAAAAAACAAACACTGCAGAGCTGCTTCCTTTCAACATCTCTGACTCCATGCACCTTGTTTACTTTACTCAGTTCTAAGTTCATAGTCTGACAGGCATGAAAAAACCTTTGCGGTGACAGTCTTGTAAATAATCTTCTCGGTTCTTTTATTACTCAAATCTTAGAACAGAAATCTTCAAAAAATGTGATTCTATTAAAAAAAAAATCTGTGACAAAATGACAAAGGTGCTATTAACATCATATGGTTGAGATGGTTGAGAAAATGGTCTGACCTCCTTTTCCTGTCAACATCCAGAATTACTCAACCAAAGCAGATGGACTTTGGAGTTTTGAATACATTGGAAGCTATGAATACTATGAAAACAAAACAAAAAAAAAAAAAGAAAAAAAGTGAAAATAAAATGACAGAGGCATCAATCCTCCAGTCCGAATGCATGAGTGGGAAGAGATGTACTAGAAGTGCATTGCTGCTGTAGGAGAAACCCTGAGCAGAGCGGACCGTTGCTTTACCGCATTCAGGCCCTTTCCCCAGAACCAGGTGGACACTGCAGTGCTTGACCCAAAGTGAGCCTTCTGATAAGGTGAGCACTCAAGAGATGGGGAGGGGTTGTAGTGACCTCGGAGACCTCTATATGTAAATGCATAGATTGGGTTTCCCCAGAAAGCCTCCATCTGTCAACAAGGAGACCTTCCACTTACAGAAAGGAAGTGATTATAAACTCTGTCACCTGACTTGAGAGATGGAGCAGAATCACTGGGGACTGAGGTGGACCAGTTGTGGCTTCGATGTCAAACACCCCCTTCCTGTACAGCCTGTCCAACCCCAACTCAAGACACATGATGTTAATCCACAAAGCAACAACGAACAACTCCAAACTCTTCCACCTTCTTTGGCCATGAGCTGCAGGGCATTCTGGGATTCTGAGAGGCAACCAAGCGTGATGACATCATATAACCTGAGGACCAAAGTGTGGTCAACAGCTGGAGAATAAAATCCAATTTTCTATGGCATTATTAGCATCACCTCACAAAAAAGACCTTCTGAACCATTTCAAGCATCAGTATGGTCACGAAAGCAACCAGGGGTGCGTGACTGCCGGCTCCTGGTGGAGGTCATTGGCGGGACAGATCAGACATCTTTTTGCAGTTTTTTGGAGACCCCCAATGGCTTCTTTTAGGACCACCCCATGTGTTCTATGATCTGCTTTCAGCAGCCAGAACATCAGTGGAGAAGGAAAGTTGAGATTGTGTGCGCGCGCATGCGTGGACACACCAGTGGAGGGGGTCCCATTACCTCATCTCATACACAAACAGATGTAACCAGATCCCCACAAACAGCCAGCTGCTCACAGAACCCCCTGCAGAAAGCCAGTGTGAACAGCACTCTGCATCCCTACTGTGAGGCTCACAGACCAAACCACTATTGCCTTTTTCAGGGATGGCCAATTTCATCTCATTTTGAGACAAAGGCCTTGTGCTCTGGAAGGCCTCCTGTTCAGTGTGCCAAGTTGCCATAGCCACCACCTGGTGAGGTGGGGTGCTGAGGGATCCTGCTCTGGTCGGCCTTGGGACGGGGGCCCGGATGACATAAGTGGCGAGAACTACGAGCGGTGCTCTGCCCTAATCTGTAATCCTTTACAATAGCAGGAGCCTCTGAGGGAGCCAGAGCACAATGGAGCAGGTGTGGCCATGGGGAGACAGGGGACACGAGAGAACAAAAATGACATTGCATCATGCCCAGTGGTCGCTCACGGAAAGCCAGTTCATGGTCCACAAGTACACCTTCATACAAACTAATGAAATAAAGGCTCACTTTGAACTGCCAATCTAGTACATTCTGCATTCTGCTGTTATTGGTGATCACCTACAAGCACATCACTATCCATCTATCGCAGATGTGCCAAAACATTTCAGAGTAACATGAAATAGGACTGTAGTTACACAGTTACCATTGCAAGACCCTTTTATCCAATGTGATTGCCAAAGCTGACAGCCATCACACTCCAATCCAGCTGTACAGTTGATCTTTTACTTGCTCTACAAATCAAAAATCCCCCCTTTTTAGCTTTGAACCCACTTTTGTTTTTTTAAGTTTACATTTATTCATTATTCTACAAGTGTGCATTTTTACAACTGTTCTATAATGAAACACAGCCCAAAACTGGTCCAGATGTCCATAAGTACAGGCACATCAGGCAGGTCCTTGCGAGATGCTCCTTCAGGCCCATTCACAGTAACACTAAAGGTTGCAGCTATAATGGAAGCAGATTCTGACGGGGAAAAAAAATTGTATGTTTATTTCCCAAAGTGCAAAACCTTGATTTGTTTTCTTTGGTGTAGAAGGCTGTCAGACTGTAGACAGGAGTCATCCAACTTGCTCAGAGTAAACCACAGAAACAGCATGTCATGGTTAGGGCTACCTGTACAGTGTAATTGGTCCCCTTCCAAAACAGGGGCCTGGATGAAGTTGGCGATAAACAAAGCACAACTGACATCACTATACGACACATGAAAAATAAAATCTTTTGGCTAAAAATTCCATATTAGAGCTGCTTCTCAAAACAAATTCACTGGCTATTCAGGTCAACAAAATTGTGACTGGGGCTCTGAGCCATTTTAACTAAAAAGTAATAATCAATAACTTAATGATACAGAGAAGGTGTGGGGCTGTAAAAACCTCAACTATAACTGATAAACATAAAAAAAACAAAATTGCACATACAGTACATTACAGGTATGTGCTACATAACGTGTCGGTCAACGACAGACCGCATATACAATGGTGGTGTCATGATTATATACAGTGTGTAATAAACAACTATTTTACTGGCTTTACTTTGTAAACTCATTGCACATCATTCTGACATGGTCATTTCAGCAACTTAATATACCTTTGTTTCAGCCATAAAGCATGACTTCTACTCCACATTGTCTATTTTTAAGGATGGAAATCTGATATTTCAGTAATACCTTTTTATAAGCTTTGCACTGGGTGTGTTCACCTCTGTTTCTCCTACACTATATGCAGTTACAGACCTGTTTTCGGGCATAATAACACACTCGTGTCTTCATCACCCGTCTCCACCCAGAAAACATCACAAGTGCAGCCTAAATACAGAACAAAGTGATAAAGACCTGCAGAAAAGAATCCCAGATTACAGTCCTTGAGTGATGTGAATATTTCCTTCCTGGGAGGTTGTCTGTCTAGAGCACTCCCCAAAGAGCTACATCAAGGAAAACCAAGCACAGTGCCAGCAATGGGGTTTTCCTGCTGCAGTGCCGTGGGGCTGAAAGGGAACGAAAGCATGGCACAAGTTTGGGGCTGAGACTGGATCCAGTCATGTGGACACATGGTAATCTGCCTCTTACCACGCTGTATGCCCGATGCAGTCACTGTCAGCAAGGGGCTCAACGTCGAGCCTTTTTGGACTTAAAGGAGGATTTACTTCATGCAGAACCTCTGTTATCGAGCCCAATTAGTTTTAACGAAAGTAGCTTTTAAACTGTGCATTACCTTTCTATAAACATCTTATCACAGGGCAACTGAGATTTCTGCAAGGACCTAAACCCCATCTGCCTTGGAGGCCTGTAAAGCTTGGAATAATGAATAAACGTGGCAATAATTAAGCCATCATTACCAATAAAGTCAAAGCTGAAGGCTATTAAAGCGATCACATACTTGTCTAATGTGTCACGCAATGTTTTAAATCTTTAGCTTGGGGATGTATAGACGAAGACAACAGATGTTAAAGGGAAGCAACCCAACACAAAGCTTGCAAGTTGTGGGATGCTTAACTCAATGTCAATATCCTACTTTTATGTACAAGACATTTTTTTTTTTTTTTTTTTTTTTAAATGTAGCCCAGCTGAAAAACAAATTTCAGTGTGATTGGTCATGACATGGTATGAGAACATCTAACCACCCATCTGAAACGCAACATTTCTATACTAATCCTACTACAACCATGAGAGTAAGTACTGTTGTCAAGGGTACAACAGCACAAGCAGGGGTTTGTACCTGTATCCTTCAGATTACAGGGCAATGACCATAATGCTCTCTGGCATCCTTTTTTTTTTTTTTTTTTTGGTTAAATCACTTCTTTACAAAAACCTTTTGAATTCATACTTTTTGCACATTTATTCAGCCAGATACAAGCATCACATTATGGTGCTCCAGTTTGACTTAATGGCCTTTTTATTATTGTTCACTTTAGCTGACATTTTTCTCCATAGTGACTTACAACATTGGGTTTGTACAATAACTCACTGCAATGTATCCATTTATACAGATGAGTACTTTTTACTGTATCAGTATCTCCAAAGGTTAAGCAGAAGCTGGAATCCCAACCCAGGTGCTCTTGACTGCAGGACTGCGCCTCTACTGTACCCCTAACTTTATAAAGAACGATTGTCGTGGGCGGTCCATGAGTGAGCAGTTGATTTTTACTAATGATGGAATATGAAGGTAGAGCCACGCTTCAGCTGCAAATCTCATCTTAAGGCTCTCCAAGAACACCACCACCCTGAGGTAAGGAGATGTTCGTTGTGGCTCACAGGGCCACAGCAAAAACAGCAGTGAAGGACAAAGGGAACAGGAGACATGAGGCTTCTTGCAGGACATCATCTTACATGAGGGATGGCACATTTTACTGCGCCACGATATTGCTTAACGCTACACAGTGAGGTGTGTCTTCTACTCTGTCAGCGAGGCCAGATTTCCCAGCTTTTCCGCTGGGTGGTCAAGGAGCAGCTTGTCAAACTGGCCTGCAATGTTCTTTACTCTACAAATGTCAAAGTCTCACCAGTCTCATCCCCTGGCTGTGTGTGCCACGGAGGCCGTCAAACCCAGTAAGAAGTTAAGTCCAGGCAGGGAAACAGACCTCAGCCAAAGGCAGCTGCGAACATTCATTTATTCCTTCTACCCGTACATGACTGCAAAATTCTTATGTTTAAACAACTGCGGAACCATTTCCTTTTCCCCTCCTCTTTGGAGTGGAGGTGACTTCATCTGTTTATTTGCATGACCGGCTCAATCTGTTACTGAAAGCATTATGAAAATGAACCCCTTTCATAGAAATATAAGAGTGCAATATGAAAATTGAGTTGTCACCAGGATGCCCTGGGAGCGGTCTTCCCCCTACACTAGCGTATCTCAGTGAATCGAGTTACTTTTCCATGCAGTTTTCAACGATATGTGCCAGATTTGAACTGAACATAGTCCTCATCTTCATCAGGTTAGAAGCTTGGTCATGCACAGAAATAAAGATGCAAGGCATCATCGCGTGAAATTTATGGCCTCAAACTCCCCACCGCTCTCTTTGTACTTCTGTCAACTTCTCTTAACTTTACTGCCGAATGATTCCCGGAAAAAAATCCAAACAGCCTTAAGTGTCCATCTAAATTTTGCTGACGCACTGCACACTGCCGCCAGCTGACTCAGCCTCCAGTGTCAGGACTGCCAGCTTGCATAACCCCGCATGCTTTGACTGCAGCTGCACTCAGGAATTACCCACAGTGCCATGCGGCCCACCGCTGAAAGTGAGCATTTGGGTTGAATTACAGGAGAGAAACTGAAAAAATGGCACCACATGTACTCCATTCCTGTTTAATTCTACAGCAGAGATGGTGGGGATTCTGAGAGGTACAGCACCTCAGAGCACATTCTTCTGTCCTGAAGGCACAAGCAAGATTCCTGAGGATGACGGGCGCAAAGCCAGCCGCAGAGCGATGGCGGTCACTGGGTCCATCCTTCAATGCTGTGATGACAGTAAAAGCGGTCCAATGAAATCGAGGCACACAGGTGATCCGAGCAAACCAACACTTGTGCCAAGGGGCCCTGGGAATTCAGAGCCCAGCTGTATTTTCACATGACACCTGCACTATGGAAATACCCAGCTCTCTGAGAACGGCACCTCCTGGTGAACCGTAACAACCCACAGGTGCAAATCTTGCAGAGCAGATATTCATTATTCATCTTCAAAAATCCTTATTCTTTTTACTTTGACAGCACAGTGTGTCATGACAACTTCTGTCATTCATCCACAAATCCCAGCTTGTTTTGGGTATCTTTTGCTACAAACTTTTTCTCCAATTCATAAACCCAAAAATGCTGGTTTCTCAAGTTGCCTTACAGTAACACACAAAGGTGGAACTAATCGTGTCGGTAAAAAAATAAAAAAAAATAAAAATACTAAGCACACAGACTATGCACCCCATCTTGAACTAAAATAAATTACCATATATTTCTAGCACCCTTGTCCAAGGTTAGTTACACTCTTTGTACCTTAAGCTACTTATGAAGATTTCCCCATTTATTTAGATGAGGAATTCTTACAGTACCAATACATGGTAACTACCTTGACGAAGGGCAAGACAACGCCAGACCTGTTCAGCTGTTACATGAGGGTCCAGCTGCCCTACTTGGTGCCTTCAGTAATGAATTTCCCCATTTTTTTTTACTACAATTCACCCTCTTTCAGTTTTTCTACTCACATTACAAAGGTCCCAGCGAGGGATGAATTATGTCCACGATTGTTTTCAGGATTTCAATTTGGAAGTCTATTGTCCCCCATTTATTGCTCGCCCCCAACCCCCACTTCCCTAAAACCCGAGGTAAATCTGTTTAAACGCGAATGTCAAATTTGTAGGCCAACCACTGATTAACAGCAACAGCCGCCTGGGGGGCAACGGTCTTTAAATGGAGGCGGTCGCAGATCACCCATGTTCAACTGGAAACAACAGCTCTAAAAGCCACCCTACAGTCTGCAAGGACCCACCAGAAAATATATGGTGTAAACATGCAACGCCCTGCAGCTTTAGGTGTGCGTGACAATGACCTGCACATGGTAACTGTGTGATTTGAAACAGTAAACGTGACTGCGCTCACCAGGGTGTGCTGTGTGGCTCCACACACGGGAGTGCAACACTTCTCTGTTGACTCTAAGACAACATTAAGAGCTTCCACAATCGAGGCCTTTTCAAATATACCCGACACAAATACTGGGATCGATTGTGCTTTTTATTCTTTTATTCTTGTTTTACTTCAGACTTTGTTGCTTCATGTTTACACTGCCACTGCAAATATCCACCAAGACCTTGTAAAAAATTATTTGGTGAATTAAATCTTATTATACAGGTCAAAAGACCATCAAATGATATGATGTTAAGGAAGAGCAACTCGTGTGAAATGTGGATGAAGATTCAACTTGCAGTCCTTTATATTTTGCGCGGACATTTCTGCACACTGACTTAAAGCAACAGAAAGGCTCATCCCTACAGACAAAATCTTTCCCTCACCCGACTAAATTTGTGACTACAGCCAATAAAACTGATACCCAGTGCTGACGTCAACCTGAAGTCATTGACATACCTGACTATCTCCCACAATAAAGACTAATACAGAATCATAGTTATGCAATACTGACACCAAAACAACATACAACAATGTGGAATTTCACGGACATTGTTTTCCAGCACAAGTTCTGAATATTCAAGCAAAAGTGGATGGCTCCTTTGCATCTGGGAATATTAGGGAGGGAAGCTCAGATTTCCACCCTCCAGAACTGACGTTGTTCAGAACAAAGCAAATGTGTTGGGTTACAATGACCAACGCAACTGAAATCCCATTACAGTAAATCAGAACTCCAGGAAATCCTCTGTGAAAGGGGTCCAGAACAGGTGGTTCCTCACCAGTACAGCTTTATTACAGCTTCTGTGTGCAGTGCTCCATAGTGTGGTTGAGAACGCATCTTCTACAGGCCACATGTTATACAGCTAAATTGTTTCAGGCTGCCCGAGTACACCAATCCCTCACAACCCCCTCCAGCCTGCAAGGCCCATTAATCGAGCCACATGGCTGCAGGTTTTTCCTCAGTCGAGGCACCTACCCTCCTGACACAATGGCAAAAACAGGGAGCTCCAGGTCACAGAGGCTTTATCAGGCAAGAGGGGGAGATGTAGCAGCATAAAAGCCAGACTTTGGTCACATTCTGCAAGGGTAACTGGCTGGACTGTGCACACACTGAGCCTAGAGACCAGATTGGAGGCTATGTTTCCATTCTGACAACAGTCTGGAACTGTTGTATCAAAGGGCAGAATGGGCAAACTGAGGAGGACAAATAAAATCCTTCCCATCGAGATCTGCAAGTGCAGCAGCTGTGCACATCTGTCAAGCAGAGCTCTAAAATCTACTTCTGCGTGACAGTAAAATGAGGGAGAAAATGCCATGGGGAAGAAAATTTGTAGAAACACATTAAGTGCTGAGGTGCAATAATCTCCACACCTATAGCACCTGTGGGACTTCCCTTTAGCATATAAAAGCCTGGTGAGGATCTTATGGTGTCGACTTGCTGTGAGGAAAGAAAGCACCTTGGAGAGCTTTGACCCTGGCACTGCCAGTAGCTTCTTTGAACGGCTCCAGAGAGACAGACGGCTGCTGTTTGTGGGGTGCAGGGTGAGCATGGCACGCCAACAAGCCCTGCCCTCAGACACCCGGTCTGTAAGGAACCTGAAGAGCTTTCACTCCTCGCAGTGTTCCCATCTCCCCAATGAACTGGGGGGTCTATACAGCCGATCCACTAGAGCCCCTCGAGTTACTGCAAGAATTTTGTGTGGTTTGACAAGCAGACAGAACATTCATGCCAAATGTCCAGTTCTAAGCCTTTCAAGCACAGCACCACACAACCAGACAGGAGCCAGACTCCATAATCGCAGTCCAACACAGTGTCATGAAGCAAGCTGGCAGCTACCTTTAGCCCCTCTGTTTTAATCTGCATTGGACTAGCTATGATGCATAGATTATTAAATTATATTCACTATTATCTTGTACCATACGACCTTAGATTAAGACCGAGATCAGAGCTCTAAACAAGCAAACTTTAACAACCAAAAAAGTCAAATCATTGCAAGCTTATCAAATAACAAAAGCTTTGTACAATTTCAGGGCTACTTTTAAGCGCTATTTCTGTTCCAAACTGAGGAACAAAGCAGTCCACATCCCATTTGACATTTCATTTTATAGCTGAACATCAGCACTTTCAAACAGGAGCCCTTTGTCACTTGTGACCCAGTAGCCTACACAGCAAGACGTGCGGAGATGGCCAGCGAATTGCAGCCACGACTCACATGTGTGGGCTCAGCTCATAGAAGTTCCTGTTGCGGTACTCCTCCACCTTGTCTGCTGTGTAGATGGGCAGGGTTCGGTAGGGGTTCAACGAGATGACCACACTGCCAATGTAGGTCTGCAGAGAAACAAGGAAAAGAAGAGCAGAAAATGTGAATGAGGCCTGCAGTCTATACATTAACCACAATACTCAGCTACCACAGTTATGAGATTAATGCTTTATTTCTCGCAGTCTTCATTAATCATATTTGTGCTGCATGTACAAACCACTGCACTGGAGAGTTCATATCATTAATGTAAAACTTACTTCACTGTCACATATCAGCGTTTCCTGGCTACAGCCTCAGTGCCTTCAGCTATAAATAAAATGAAAGTAAACCACAATGCTACATGTATTTGCACATTCTACCATGTATCACAGCAATATGTACAATTAGCAGAAAGAAACAGTCAAGCCATTAAGCACTTTAGTAAATGTAACAGCATCACTAACACTGCCACAAGATGGAATATGATGTACTATGTATATAGAATATAGAGGAGTATCTACATATCTTTGTACATTTTGCTCTGTATTTTTGTCTGTGGTCCTACAGCTACAGGGGCCCTTACACTTGCTGAGTTCAGGGCTCCTTACGCAAGAAGGCAAATGTGCGAGAACTAGCTGAAGCCAACGCTCCTTGGAAAGCATCCACTTCACCTGCAGTGCCTGGGGCCTGAGAGCTGGATTAGCAACTGCTGACATGAGCGGCACACAGGCAGCCGTGTTGTGTACGTGCAGCTCCGCTTTCAGGTACGGCCTTCCAAAAACACTCTTCAGACCCATGGGCCTCGGGGTTTCTTGAGGAATTATGAAGACAATGGAGAAAACTTGCAGAATCTGGGGAATCTGACCCAAGGGATAAAAAAGGTTCCATCGCAGACTAGATAACGCAGGGCTGCAGAGGTGGACTGGTGTGTGTCAGACTGGAAGACCAGATCATCTGCTGGTTTCTCTGACTCAGAATGAGGGCTTTATCATCCACAGGATTGCAAGATAAAAACCACATTTCTTTGTTCACAATGATGGCCATCACCTCCCTTGGTGCTTAGAAGGTGGCCCATATAGGATTCAGGGGTACATTAGCATTTTAGTGCTTGGAGGTAAACCAGAAACCTCCTGCTTAAATCTCTTAGACCCCCATGCTGACTGATGGCCCCGATAACCATGCAAAATCCAGTTGGATCTGGAACCACCCATCTGTAACACATTTCTTTACGATTAGAACCCATTCTCAAGGAGATCTGTTGCCGTTCTCTTCGTTCTTCTTCAAGGAGGAAATGTTGCCGCTTCTGTTAACAACCACCGAACCGCAACATCACGCTCTAATCACCCGAGTCTCTTTACATTATAATAGCTATTGCATAACCATCTCACACAAGACGCACACCTTTTCCATGGCAACCCCTCCCAAAGCCATTGTCACATCGTGCACAGCAGGCATGAAGCAAGCTATTGAGATTGGAGGAAAGACGTGCATGGGTCACTGCGGATGTTGGCTTTGTTACAAGAGTGCAACCTAAGCCTCACGTTCCCGTGTGGAGGACAGCTGAAGAAGGAAATGGATACCCACTCGCTGGATGATCATTCAAGATCTCCCTGCAGATGGGGGAACGTAATCACAAGTCTTCATATGATTCTGGTGGAGATGCGTTCTCACTGTTGTTGGAGGTGGAGAGTGAGGTGTGAACCAGGAAATGGACCTTCTCTCCATCCAATTATAGCACACAGGAGCCGACAGCAGATATGGCTAAAGGGTGACAGGAGCTGGATCCTAAAAGGGGCGTCAGACGTGACTTGGGGGTGAGGGCAGGTCAGGACATGGCAAAAGGCAGCTGGATTGTGATGACAGCCAGGTATTTGGGGCCATTAACACCACACAGCCCCGGGTCAACAGCCAACCGCAACTCATCACTAATGTCTCGGACTGGCAGTAATTACACAGCGACCTCCTGATGGAAAAACATCGTCTCCTGGCACAGCTTTTATCCACAAATTTAACATCAAGGCGGAGGCTGGGAAAGCATGTTGTATAGATCTGTGCCCGTCTCCTCTCCAACGGCTCACTGGATGCAACCAAAAATCAATGCTAAACAATCAGTATGGTTATTTAATGATGCAACTGATGCTCATCTGAAAAAATCTTAATGTTGGGTTTGATTATTTACCCACTTGTACTGCATACCTTGATCAAAGCTACTACATCCAAGTCCAGGGACTCAAAACCAAGTGCTTTGCATTCAAGGCAGTGGCTCTACCCACTACTCAGCCTGCTGCCAGTGCTTTGCCGTGACTTTCCTCAGATTACAGATTATTGCATAGGCGATGTCTCAGTGGACTCAGGTCCCCCATCGCACACCACACCGACTCCTATCAAACCCCAGAAGGTTCATACAACCCGAGAAGCTGTCCCATACCACTACATGAAACTGCCCGTCAAGCACACAGTCATATGAGAAATAATAAAAACAATTACAACCCTGGAAAAAAGAAGGGGAACAGCCCTGAGAGGGCCATACTGGACTTTCCTCAGTGATGTTTCACCCCAAAGCAACAGCGCTGATGCTTACAGCGAAAATTTGAGAGTAATTTTGCTGCCCTTTCCAGTATGCCTAAATTATATATTTATTTAACAAATTTTTCCATTGTTTTCGATTAGTGCCACCTAAGCCAGGATATTAAACCTTCCTCTTCATGAGAAAAAGTATGAATTCCAAATGTAATGAAAAGGGAACTTTGGCCCTGGGCACATTCTCGGATGCTAAACAATGCATCCCAATACTGTGGGCACCTTAGACTTCAAGTCTGAGGACGTGCAAGCGGTGCCATTGTGTAGTCGGCTTTCATTGTGCTTCACCTGTGGGTTGCTCGTTCCTCTGGAAGGCGCCGCATCTGAAAGTGAGTTTGGTAGTTCTTGCATACCCAGCGTACTTTTTACTAGACATCGAGCAACTGATCAAGGCAAACAGACCCTGAAGGAGTGTTAAAACAACAACAAAAAAAAAAAAAAGGGCAGGAAGGCATACTCACATAGATCTCGCTGTGGTCGAAGCGATTCTTCAGGTTATTGATGAAGGACTCTTCGGTGAGAGGCTCCAGCAGTACCATATCACCCACGCCTATCATGTTGTCCAGCAGGGACGTCTTGGCCTCCATCTTGGACATCTTGCCTGCTCTGCTGGGAAGAAAAGGTGCTTTTCAGTGGCTAAATGAAACACCATCCAAGTTCATTATTGAGCTCCTACTTAGGAAAAGTACTGTTTTCACTCCACACAAGCACAGAGTATGAGAAGCGCCATTTAAGAAGCAATAGCTAACCCCCCCCCGAGAGTGTCTGATTATCCAACAATAAACAGTTCCAAATACAGCCAGAGTAAATAAACTCCTGGACCTTGTTTGTGCAGGAGAGGTTTTTTGGGGGCCAGTGGGAAGTATGGTCATACCCTGGTGTTCAGATTCCTATAGAATGCTGTTGGTGAAAGAATTGTGCACCGACCTTACCTTGCGGCACTGTGGGAGGGGCTATGCAAAACAATGCACAGTCACGCCCACTCCCAACACTCATTGTTCTAAAGTTAACTCTGTGGGAAACCATCAACACATTCCGACTACGGCCACACGGCAGCTCTGGGGAGGGAAACGGTGCGGAGACAGTGGGCAGAAACGGTGCTACAGGAGACAAAACACAGCGCTGGGCTTTGCAGTTTTGCTCCCAGACTAATCCCAGCACTATTGCAGCACAGATAAAGAGAGGCCACCGGCTCATTCAGCGCTCTGCTACTAAGCTACACTCCACCCAAAGCCCCTCTGGCCAGGCTGAGGCCGAGCTTACGCAGCTGAACAACGCAGGTCATGTGTTTCCATCACGGAACGCAAACACACCAAAGAACCCTACATTTGGAGAGCAAACCAAAAGTGGATCGGTCGAGGGATTATCAGGCTGGATCAACTGGAACCAGCAGACACAGAGTATGAATTCCCTGACGTCACCCAACCACTTGGCCAGGGTGATGCCCCTTGACCCCATCGTGCCTTCATGACCCACTGCAAAGACCAGTCTTGATTATGGTTTAATGTGCATTATTTTAATCTCAGGGGGAGTAACGTGAGAGCCAAGGACATGACCTGGCAAACAAAGAACTTAGCATGTGCACAGTTGGAGAAAGAACCCCAACACACAAACTACACTGCCTTCTCAACCAGGACTGCCGCTAGCCCCACCCATCAGCTCAGGGTTATATTTTCCCCAGCCTGACCAACATTTTTTAATCATAACAATAGTTGAAATTGCTTGGTGTACAAGTTATGACCATCAACTTTAAGAAAGAGGGACAAAAAGGTCATATCTTTACATCCCACAAGCAGGGAACTCAAAACCACTTCAAAATGTCCAGATGTAAAAGGGGGGAGGCTTACACATTTGCTTTTGATAAATGACTTCATACTTTTTATATAGGAGGGGGCAAAAACATTTTTTATGGCTTAACATCCTGATCAAGATATCTAAAGGGAGCAGAAGACACAGGAAATGGACCTCTCCCCACACCAAAGGGGTGGGGAAACTAACTTGTAAATAAGCTTGGCTCTGAACCATCAGAAGAGTCATTTCTCCCTCCCTCCTTTTCTCAGACACACCCCTGGTGCAAATAACAGGGTTCCCTTCGGTCCTTCTTTTAGTTCCCATCTGCTATGACCTGATGGTCCGGCCTTTGAACATTTCTCTACATCTGTAAAAGTCCAGACTCTTTTCAGCACTTCCCAGATCTCAGAGTAGGAAAGTTAAAAGAGACAGAGCAAGACAGAGTGAAGACCCAAAATTCAGACCAAATTAAAGGAGTCTAGTGGAGAACAAAACATATGGGTGTAAAATATCACACCCGTCTTGGGAATTAGAAGTGACCTATTGGTCAAACCTACACAATTATGGGCTTAATCCATTAAAAAAAAAAAAAAACATTCATCACCATCGTCTGTCAACGGAAGACAATGACCTTTCAGCAGGGTTGTCCAACTGAGGGCTTTCCAGGCAGTTCCACTCACTGTTGTGGATCATACTTGGATCAAAACAATTCAACCACCTCCCTCTGGCAGGGTCAAATTGAGATAAACAAAGATGACAATGGCACCATACTGGGTTTGGGGAACCTAGTTACCGATTAAACACAAGCAACTGTGCAACTGAAGGAGCTTTGGGCCACCAAATAAGGAAAAATGTTTCTCTTGCAGGATTACAGTTTTGCCAACCACATCAATTTTACCCCCAGGGTGCTTTCCTTTCCTGATCAATTTTGACTTAAGTTCTTCTGGCATGATTTTCAGCCTCCTTGAAATCTTTAACTTCCACATCTACAAGTACAGGTTTTAGAAAGAACATGTGAACTACATCCTGAATCAAAACCACAAGCAACTCAATGCATTTATGAAAACTGCCACAGTTGTCAGTGCCCTCCTTTAAATTGAACTTTTACAGGTGAGCCAAGCCCTTAGCCTCCAGGCCTCCCCATTTTTGCAGTTCTCTGGCCCGGGGTCCATCGTGGAGTCACCTTTTCTGTGTGAAAATCTCAGCTCCAACCCATCCTTTCCATTACCGAAGCCCAATTTATCACACACGCAAATATTTATTCCTAAGCGTAAATATTTTACTTAGAGGGAGGAGTCAAACACATTGCTGAATTAATTAGTGCATAATTATTTATTTCTTTCATTTATTTAGACCTTTTTCCAAAGCGATTTACAGTGAGGTTTGTACGCTCGGATACTTAGCGATTTACCCATTTATTTGGCTGGGGAATTTTCACTATCATTCCAGAAGAAATAGCTTGATGAGGACTGCCGCAAGAGATGGAATTCAAACCCAGAACCTTCACCTGCAAGGTACTGGTTTTACCCACCGCATTTTTAAACTGTACTACGTTCATATATCATTTTAGCCTTCTATCAAGATTAATATTTTGCTGAACAAACACTTTGCACTCCTCTAGCAGCTGGACCTGTATCTTTGAAAATGTGCAGCAGATCCAGAGCTTTTTTTCCCCACCTCTGAGCCAAGAAACAAGGAACACCCGAGTGTTACTCAGATGAGCCAGAGGTAGTTTGGCTGAAGAATGTCATTTAGCACACAGCGACCGTCACATTTGCCCTTCACACCTGCACTAATCCTGCTCTACAGGATTCATTACTCCAGCAACTGCAGTGCTAGACCGAACACCATGCACTTCTGCCCACATCACACTACTTTATTTATCCCACCGTCTAGAGAACAATGAGCCAAAAGCACAGCATTTCCACCACATAAAATGGCCCGGCACATAATAAGCAGGTGTGGGTTAGATGTGTGAAACATCGGTCAAACGTAAAACAAATGCGTTTCACCTGGACTCTGGGGCCAAGCAGAGTCCTTGACGTTAAACTAAGATGCTTATCTGTAATCCCACAGATTAAAGTGTATATTTTTAGAAACTTGCATGAAAATTCAATATTAATAAGTGACCCAGAAGCCCAGTTGGGGGATTATAGGAAGCGCCAACGTCATGCCTGCACCGGCTCATTGGTCCATATTTCCATGGTGTCTCTGCAGCGTGTCATTAAATTTCATGTTATTACAAACGTGATTTATGTTTCCTGGATGTGGGTCGCAGGGGATTGTATGGCCTGAAACACAGCAGTACAAAGTTTCCCTTCCCTTAAACAGAGCAGAGAAGCAAAACCAAACCGTGATGGTAGAACTGGTGAAGCAGACACTGGAGTAAGATAAATGTATGTATAAGAGAAACTGATTTTTTAGAAAAAATAAATAATAAAAATATATATATTATTTTGCCAATATTTGACACTTTTCTCCAAAGCGACAGTGTTTAGCAACTTACATAGGTTTTACCCCTTTTATACAGCTGGGTCATTTTTACAACAGCAAGTTAGGGTAAATACTCTACCCAAGGGTACTAAGCAGGAACCTGGGTCCTTACAGCCAAAGGGTGGCAGTTCTCCTCCAACTCCCCACAAATCATGGCTATGAAATCTCAGAGAAGAAAGGAGGGGGGTTTAATAGCAACAATATGTAGTGTGGTTTTGAGGGTGGTGGCATTTGTCAGTGGATGCCAGTAACAGACCTTCAAGTTTGTCCAGCAGCTTCATCCCAGTGGGCAGATTTCACCCCCTCTGCATCTACACAGGCGCTAAAACACAGAACACCAGAAACCCTGCAGGCATTCCAGGAGTGGTGGTGGGGAAGCGAGCTTATCGCTGATGCTGGAGTCCGAGTCATGGTTCCAGGGATTGCTTCAGAAAAGGTCCTGAGGTTCTCAGTAAAACGCCTGCACATCATTCATTGCCAAACAATTCATAAATGATGAAGGAGTGAACAACCATTCAGCCATAGAGAAGGTCCCCAAAAGATTTGCCTACCACTCATTTTATATTGGGAAAGGAAACATTTAGACACACACACAAACGGCCTGGGAGCAGCTTATGAGACAAATGGTCCTTTGTCACTGAATGCAAACCCAAACCACAATTTTCTCTTAAGACCCACAGAATGTGCGACGCAACAGGGCATGCAGAACCCCACCTCAGCTGAGGCCCACCACTGAAACACACTTCATGGGGGGGGGGTTAGAGTCTGTCTTGAGTTTGCTTTATATTTCTCTTTGTTGTTGCGCACACGCACACAACAGCTAAATGCAAGGCAGCAGTCATTACCCCCTTTACCACAAACCTGAGGAGGGGGAAACCCAGAGAAGCCAAATCTTTACATTTACCACACATTCTTTTCAAAGCTTGGTTAGTCCAGGGCCAGGACTGGATGGTCGTCTTATCAATACTGTTCATGGATAAAGAGGAAAGCCATGGACAAATCAGATGTCGAAGCGCCGCTCAAGATGCTACATCCTGGGCTGCAAGGGAAGGTGAAAAGGCTTCGGTTGCCTGGCATGTTAACGTTATTGGGTTTGTTAGCCTGAGAGTCGCGAGCAACGACTGCAGCAGCTGTGTGCTTTAAACAGCCACATCACAGTTCCAACCTGCATTCCTAGCTGGAGGTCAAATGTCAGTGGCGACTCAAAGCTACGCACACTGCGGTTTTTTCCCTCTGTACATTTTTTAAGCATTCCTCATTTGTCATTAAAACATGATTCTTGACCCTCACATTCCACATCAGGCAAAAAAGAAATTCTTTACAAGGGGAGGCTCCTGAAGTTCAGTAGGGTTTGTGCTTCCCCCTGAAAGGCAACTGGGGTCTAAAGGCCAACCTACATCTACACCAACCTTTTCCTATTGCCCTTATTATTTTTTTTTTTTTTAATATAAATATAAACACACACTAGAGATTTACAAACATATCTTTCCAAGTCACTGATTCATATGGAGAACTTTGAGCAAAACCTGAGAAGAAACACAGAATGCCCCCTCCCTTAGCAGCTGCTGGCTGCCTGGTTCTTGTCAACCCTCACGAGTTCCCTTCAGCCCAACCACACTTAATCTCTACTCAAGAGTCATCCCAGGACTGGTGGGGTAGAAGAACTTGTCTACTAGACCCCTCACCCCTTACCCCCACATATGGCACCTGGCCAATGTTTACACTGCTGGCCAGACCATGTGCTCCCAGGCAGTAATACCTCCCCCTCCCCAACAGGATTTAGATCTGCCATGCCATCCACTAGTTGAATGGAAGACCCCTTCCCCCAACCCCTGAACCCCAGATGTCTCCCGTCTCCCCATCTCCTAATCACAATCACGATGCAAAACATCTCAGCAGGGTTCCAACGTGTCCAAGACTACTCCGAAATATGAGCTTTCCATGTTGCAAAAAGGGTTGCGTTACGAGTTTTTGAAAACACAAATGTTCCAGTTTATTCATAATTTTTGACTTGCACATGCATTACTCTTATTTTATGGAACTGCAACCTGCATCTTTGTGGCCAGCCAATAGATGGTAGTAAAGTGCACAGAACCAGATTCATTTGCTCATTTTCTCAGTGATTATGTGCCCGGTGTTCATCGCAACTGGAGATCAATAAGATGAGGAATTCTGCACATTTATGGGAGGAACTGGTGACTAACTGGTGTTTACACACAGTCTGTGTAGATGACTTTTTTATTTCTTCATGTTAAGTTTTAATCTAGCTACAACTAGAGGAGAAAAAAAAAAAAAAAAAAACTTATCTGAAGTCTTTGTATCTTTTTATAGTCATATTCAACATTCTTATAGAACCTAACCTGTAAATAAATAAGCTGATGTTTTTATTTTTACACCCCAACAGATTGTGACGCCTTGCTTTCACTGATTAGGGTCAGCTCACAGCTGTGACTCACGATTCAGAAGGCAGTTAAGCACAACACAGGCATCCCGGCAGACAAGTCTTTGGCTTACGAGTTCTCATGTATACGACTGAATTTGAGGCAGATTTTTCGTACTTACTAGCAGCAATAGCCAAGCGTAGGGGGAATTTGCTAATTTTGTATTGTGATGCGAATTACGTGTCTGACTTACAAGACTCCACTTTACAAGCCAATTTCCAGGAACTCATTACACTCGTAAATAGGAGGACACTTGTAATTGAAATAAAGATTTTTTTATAATGAAATAAATTTACAACGCATTATACATCAACTTGGCTGTTAATACAAGCATGTGTAGAAGCAATAAGCAGAGATAAATTCTGATTTTTTTGAGCTTGTTGGCCATTAAAGCCCTTCACACTATAAAGCCGCCTAAGCAAACAAGCAGGTCAGTTTAAGAGGAAAAAAACTGCCCTCTCCTTGCATGAGTGACAGGATCCCACTTGGAGCAAACTAAACAAATGAAGCCATCTCTCCCTGCGTGCCAATGGCCTCACACCTGATCGTCCCTCAATCTGGCATGGCTTATTTTTAATTACTTCCCACATCCAGGAAAACAAACTCCACCTTCCTGTCTCCTATGTCAACTAGGAGAAGCAGCCAGTCCTGCAGCGAACGGCAATATTTTAGCAGAGATGTTCATCACGGTCAGCAAGGCCAGTATCCGGCTAGAAGCCACTGCTTGTGCAAAGACGATGACCTTGATAAACTCAGACCCCAAACCCACAAGTGTGTCTCGCTCTCATGGAACCCCCAGGTAAATGGTGTGTAAGACAACCCATCCAAGCTTAGATGTCAAAACCCCTGGGGGGGATGGGGGCCAGCCCACCAGAGCCAAGGGCATCTAAGGTAATTGCAGGGTTCTTATCCCTTGCTGCTCACCGGCCACAAAAAAAAGAAAACAACCCAAACCGACGGTTTCCAGGCTCTCCGACAGCTGGCGACGGCAGCAGCGACCAGCGAAACCGCCAGAGATCAGCGAGATCCGTCTGGCAGCAGGAGCGAGGCCCTGGTGGAGCGTCACACAGAACATATTCACAAAGCCACCCAGTACACACCATGGCCAAGGACCAGCAGGCAGCTGGGGACGAGTCCTAACCACATTTCCCTCCCCCTTGGCCAGTATGTAGGGAGAAGCCACTGCTGAAAGGGGGCCGGACCTGCTTGAGCACACACACCCATGCGAGACAGTCCTCCGGCCTCCAAAGCCTTGGGGAGGGGGAGGGGGTAATGTTCTCATTCATCTGACACTTGTCTCCAACATCACTTGCGCTGTTAGCTTTGTGCTCCAAAGTTACTTACAGTGATTTACCCATTTATATAGCTGGGTAACTTTTCCTGAACTTGTACAGTAAAAGTACCTTCATCAAGGGTATTACAGCAGGAGGCTGGGACTAAAAAGGACCCCTTGAATCCATGCAGTAACCACCACGCCACCTGCTGAACGAAGCCATAAATGCCACAATGCATCAACATAATCAGCTGAACCAAGTAATTCAAGAGTGAAAGGGGAGAAGAAAAAAAGTCCCGCAAACATATGTTCATATTTTCCCATCACCCACTGTACAGCTACGCCCACGCTTGTTAAACCTGAACAAGAATGTGCTCATTAAAGTCCTCCTATCCTCCTCCTCACCGGACAGCTTTGCAGTTGCTGTGCAACATGATGCCACTGCTCGCGCTCCCTTCCTCAGTGTGGGTGGACACGTGGGTTTGTGAGCATGGAGGGGAAGTGGAGACCGTGGCCCCGGTGGGTGTGCGAGGTAAAGGAGAATCCTCCTAAAGCACGGCCACGAGGACCATTTCAGAACATGAACATATGGGTCTGGCGCACAAATAAATCCGACTTTTTATTATATATTTTGATGCCCTCTGCTGAGCTATTGCAAAGTTTCCAAATGTCATATTCATAAACGAAATTTAATTGCAAATCCATCCTATCCTGACCTCCAGCAGCGAAGGTGCAAAGATCTAAAGACCATTAAATTTTGCATCTACTCCATACTTTTTTGTTTTTCTTCCCCTGACATTTGACCCGTTTTGTTCTCTGTAAAATATTTCATTTTATTCTGTGTTTGTGTTTTAAGAATTTTAAAAACTAGGCTGTTTCGAACATGAAGAAAGGAGTACAAACTGCATTTCCAAAATTTGCGGCTTATATACGTGGTTTCCACAGCAGCACTATAAATGCCTTCCATGCACAAGAATAAACCCATGCAATGCAAGCCTTGGTCGTTTACTGTAAATATTCCGCAAGGCTGTACAGTACTGTGAGCCACTGTGAGTGCTGCTCAGCTAAAACAAACATCATTACTGCTGCTCCGCAACCCTCGGCCAACAGCCTTGCAGAGCAGCAAATGGCGCAGCCCATCTTCAGTGATGGTACTCTATCCACTGTGGGACTGAGGGCTGAGACTCCTGGGAGCCGCTGCAAATGAGGAATGATGTTTAAGGGTGTGTGTGTGTGTTGGAGGGGAGGGGCAGCCTACAGCTGAGCCTGGCAGGGAAACCCACACACCTGACAGCAGTCAACACCGCAGTTTCTAAGCCCCCAACATTGCTCATCTCTCTAGGGGTCCATCCTCTTGGCTACCAGTACCACCCAGATTTGGCTGGTGGTCTCCTGCTCGCTAGCACCGAAGCAGCACATGGAATCATCCTCATTACAGCTGCAGACTGAACTCACTGGCTATGATTCCTGCAGACTTTTCCGACGTCCAGTTCAGGAGTCAGTGTTGCCTTCCATTTATCTGCAGCTTGCTGTCTACTTGCACACCCACGTGCTTATACGGATGTGATGTTCACCTGTTCTGCTGTTGTTCCAGCACCTTCGATCACCGCTTTGCTGTACATATGCTCCTGGAGCCATGTGCAATTTCCGTTGGCATCAATTAAGTACATCATCCAACCTCCTATCAATCATTCCATCCCTCTCTCTCTTCTGCTGTAGCTGCATGTATGCTTACCTGACAAGAGTGCTGAACATCATGGAACCAAGTTGCTCTTTAAACTCAAGGCAACTGCACTGCTGTAGCCTGCCAGCAAGGCGATGGCACACAGGTCCATTACCCAAAAGGTCCTTGATAAGTTTAACCCAGCAAGAGAGCTTTCAGCTGATGTTTGAAGGAAACCAAGTATTTAGCCTCCATTTTTCCACAGCAAGCAGCCCTTTTCCGAGCTTAAGTCGTACCACGGTATCCTGTCTGCACTTCCCTCCAATAATTACCCTCCATGCATCAAACCCACAAATTACACCACGCTTCAGAAAGGCAGTCTCCAACGTCAAGACCAAAGCGAACTTTAAAACATTAAAAAGTCCTGTGACTTCTCAACTAAAACGTCAGCTGCTAACCGGGACGTCGGGCCGAATCGTTTCTGCAGATTTAGGGCACAGCGCAGCGTTAGCGCCAGGAAGCAATATTTTACAACCTCCTACAAGGCTGAGAAAGTCACCAGGACCATTTATCTCTCAAAGGGTCCTCAGTTTTGGAGAAACGAAAGGCTGTTGAGCGACACCCCATTCCTTTGTGGAGACTCCTGCATGTTGGGTCTAATATGAGGCTGTAACTCCCAAGACAAAGACCTCAGTGTCTGCTGAAACAGTCACTCTTCAGTTCTTTACATCAGAAAATATATTTTAGGGGTTACAACCATAAAATAATGTGTCCAGCTAACTCATACATTTCATCATGCAACGGTTATCCTTTTTCATTTTCAGTAACAACTTGGTCATACGCAACAAATACAATCACACCCGGGACGTGCAGACGGGACTTGGCAACGGACATGATCTACATCTGTTCAATGTCAAGTTCCTGACACGTCACAAGGCGTGTGGGCAATTTGGAGTAATTGCCGTGGCAATAGCACAAACGTGACAGGTAATCGCAGGCTGTACTGCAACAAAGGCGAGGAGTGTGTTCAAGCACAAGTGGTTAAGAACATCTCACACACTTTACCTTCAGCTACTGGCATGTTAGATGAGAGAGAGAAACCATTTACACAGCTTATGGTTTTACATATTTATACAGCTGGGTGCTTTAATAAAGTAAATATACATCTAATTTGTTTATTGACCCACTTAGACGCAGCACTTTCTAGAAGCCTCGGGCACTTGTCAAGACAAAAAGGAAACCCACTTAGGATCTCAAAAGAGGACCGAAAAGTGCACCAAGTGCAAAGATACGTCTGGGAAAACTCATGAAACATGTAGACGTGACCCAAATTGGGGTCTGGGTCTTGGCGCATTTCTGTTTGCCGAACTTCGAGGTTCAAAACAAGAGTAAGAAGAATCCCGTCTGGAGCCGTACATGTTGGACAGAACCACCACCTTCTTAGATATGTGAGCAGATGTCACATTTAACTCTTTTCTCCAAACCAACTGTGATCTGTTTATACAGCTGGGCATTTTTACTTTACCAATTCAGGGTGAGTGGCTTGAACATGGGCCCTGCAGCAGGAGGTGGGATTCAAATCTGGGTCCTCTGATGAAAAAGCAGCAGCTCCAACTACTATGCCACCTTCTGTATGCTCAAGTCAAAAGGCACATAAATTCCATGCTTTGATGGAGGACTCTGCTGCAAATCCACATCGTTCTTCTCCGCTGCTTTTCCCAACAAGCTCAACTTCTCGCAGCTTTTAACATCTGAGGGGCAACTGATGCCACGCTGCTGACGAGAAAAGGCTCATTGAGAAGAACGGCCAGACAGATTGCAGATAAACTACAAGCAGGCGGTACAGAAATAGAGCGAGCTGAGTGCCCAGAGGCTCGGCAGCGCTAACTACTAGGAGTCGAGATACGGTGATGAATTCAAAAGGCGTCCATTTAACCGTGGTAAACCATGACTCGTACCACCATCTGGCAACCTGCATGCCGCCTGGGGACGAGGCTGAGCCAGCATGGAAAACAGACTAATCAGACTTAGTATCCATTTCCATATCAAAGCATTGGATCTACAAAGAAGTTGTCTTAAAGAAGAGCATCTGGTTCATTTGGGAATGGGGGACGGAGCTCCGCGTCCCCTTTTGTTTCTGCTTCACGGACATGCGACTGCGAGATTCAACTCCGGAGCCCCAACGTGAGGAGTGGTTGTGGGCTTTGTGTGTGTGTGTGTGTTCCATTTCACGGTGAGGAGCTACAGCCCGGCATCGCAAGGACTCGCGATGGAAGTGGTTTGCTGGGGGTTCGAGACCTCCTCTGGAATCTATTAAGCACTAATAAGGCCAAAGCAAAAGATCTCAAGATCCAAACCTAGCTGGCCCAAACATACAGAGATCATCCCAAACTGGTTTGCCTTAGTGTACAAGAAGCCTGAACAGGAAGGGAGGGTGGTGCTGAGGATTCCCTCTGGGCTGGTCACAGTTCATTAAAATAAAAGAAAAAATAAAAATAAAGTAATAGATTCCCATCACCCCACCCACCCCAGCCCTCTTTCTCAATGCTGTCTAATGTCCACCAGAAGCAGTCCTGCTGCGTGGAAAGAATGTCTCTGCCGTGGGGGTAAAGCGGGTCTGGGGGGGGGGGGGCGCTCCCTTACACGCTTTTACACACATTTCACTCCACAAACCTCATCTACCGTCTGACAGGATTTCCCTTTACTGTTACAAGCACAGAGTGAAGGGGTGTAACTCAATCTTTACCCTGCTTTTACACGGTGGGGGGGGGGGGTTGCCCCAGCCCCACAAACCCCCACATAGCAAAAGAGACCCTAAAAGAAGAAACTTAAAAGCCCTTTTACACTCGTTTTACAGTCGTTTCTGGCGCGCGTCCCGATCCCCAATTCGGCCACGTGACAGACGCGCGAGCTAATTGGTTAATTAACGAACTTTTTCCACAAAACTTGAGGAGCGAGCGTGAAACACGCGGGGTGCAAGAAACGCAACTCTGGACCCAAGTCTGGCAAGCAGCGCGGCGCCCGGAGGAAAAGACGCGTCAACTTACATTTCCGTCGACCAGCGGGGCAGCAGCTGAGGCAAACCGGCCTGTGCGGGACGCGGGACCTGCGTGGAGTTGTCCCGGGAGGCGCGGTGGGGCAAAGCGGGCAGACTTAGCCTCTCGGCGCCGCTTCTCCTCCTAGTTCTGCTCGCCACGCGCCGCGGTACAAACAGGGTAAAACCGCGGGACAGAGCTCGCCGCGCGCGGCGCTCCCTGTTGCTGCTGCTGCTGCTGCCGTGTCCGTGGGAAGGAGTGGGAACGCGCGTGGACGCGGACGCGAACGCAGCTCTGTACTTTCAATGGAGTCTCCGGAGGATCGTGGGGGGGGGAGGCGTGGTTACTGTGTGGGTTTCGCATCTGTGGACCCCCCCCATTCACCCCTCCCTCGGGCACAAACACGCCCCTTGAGCCCCAAACCGCCCCCAGAACTCCATCCGAGCGCAAAAGGCGCAATAAGGAATTTCAACAGCGCCTCCTGGAGGCCAGTGCAGCAGTCACCGCAACAGCGGACGACGCAAACGAATCCTTTTCTTCTCACCTTTGCCCAACTAATCGCGAATATTTACCTGGCTGTGGCTGTATTTGGGGACATATTGCTCGCCTGTTCATTTGTTTTATAACATGCACAAGCGGAGCAATAATCCATCCATCCATCCACTAAACTATTATCAGAATCTAGATCTGAATCTAGGTCCTGGAATCACCCAGTTATGAAATTGCCCCGTGGATGGGAGTCCAGTCCAGCGCAAAGTGGAAACCCATGTTCATACAATTGAAAGTGACCAGTTAGCCTGAAACCCATGTCTTTGGACTGTGGGCGGAACTCGGGAGTACACACACATTGCGTTAGATCCGAAGCCCTGCTCCATTGTGCCGCCCCCTGTTGTCGACTGATGTTCCATGCAGGTTGTATTCCGCTTTGCACCCTGCAGTTGTGGGATCGGCTGCAGACCACGGTGATCCGGCTTCGGACGAGCCGTTATAGTGAGACAATAACACACCCTAACTGATAATGGGCTTCATATCGGTGTTTTACAGGCTCTTTATTGACTTAAAAAAAAAATTGTTGGGCGGTTCAGCTCCCAGGACCACCCGCTTTCCGCTGCTCCGAACCCATCTGCAGCACATCTTTAGTGTGAGCTCAGGGCTAAATCCTTTATGCCTCGTCGGACGCGCGCTTACTCGGTTGCTAGGCCACCGAAGACGCCGCCGGAGTGGCGCGTGCGCAGTCACTTTCAAGGAAGTCCGTCGCTGAAAAGAAACGGCGGCCAATGGCGTGGTGGTGGAGGGAGGAAGGAGGGGTGGTTGCACGGTTGCCAGGCTCCGACAGACGCCCGGAGCCTGGCAACCGTGAGCACGTGTTCTTTCATGCCGGAAGTGCGTGGCTGTGCAAATGGCGGATGGCAGACGGTTGCATACCGCTCCTTTATGGGGGGCTGCGGGCGCGTTTTACCTACTGCTCATCGTCCCTCTTTGTACCACCGACCACTCAGCGGCTCAGGACCTGTCCGACCACGGAGCTTTCAACGCCGGGCAGGGGGCGAGGGCAACCGTGGTCGCGACTGCCCGGGATGTTCGGTACAGACCCGCCTGTATCTGTGCTAGTACCTGTACCTGTGCAGTCTGTGGTCAGCCGACGATCTGATCGTGTCTGATTTCTATTTCTGGAAGCGGACAACTCCAGTCTTAATTGTTTTAATGCAGAAAATTAAAGTTTTACAGTAGTTTCTCACATCGCAACAATTAAACTGTACATCTGAGACTTCTGCAAGGAGAGAGCTGATTACACTGATTTACACACTAGGCAGTTTTTACTGTATTATTTTAAGGTAAGTACTGGGATGAAGGTATTATGGCAGGAGTGGGATTCAAACCCATGTCATTTGGATGCTGCGGCTCAAACTCCTGCTCTGCAGCCTGCATGTTGTTGGTTTGAGCTGCATTCTTAATTCCTGCTGTAGCACCATTGCTCAGGAGTTTTACCTTGGATGGATACAATACGGTACCGGTCTAAATAAATTGGCCAAATGCAGTATTCTAAGCCTGTTTGGGTCAAAATGTCATGGAAGCACTAAGATTTAATAATCTGGCCGATACCTTTGAAAACTGAGTTTATGTAAGTGCAAAGAAAATGTGAAAAACAATAAAACCTGGGTGCAGGTATCTGCTGTATGATGTGAACCCCCCGGAGGGCTTCAACCTGCGCCGAGATGTGTACATCCGCATGGCGTCCCTGGTGAAGACATTGCGCAAGCGAGGGGACTGGGTGCTTGTTCTGCCCCCCTGGGGGCGTCTGTACCATTGGCAGAGCCCCGACGTCCACCAGGAGCGCATCCCCTGGGGTGAGTTCTTCAGCATCACCAGCCTGCAAACCAACGTGCCTGTCATGGAGTACGAGGAGTTCATCGCTGGTGAGTCTCCCTTGTAGCCCCATTCCTTGCCCAGATTGGCTCCGCCCTCCTGCCCTCTCACTTTGATGACTTTTGATTTTCGGAACTGATTTTATGGTAAATTTATGTAATGGCGCAATTAATAGTGGGAACTTGAACAAGAATCCTTACAATGTGAGACCTCTAACCACTACACCACCTGCTGTCCTGAAATAAATCAAGATTGAATAATAAAAAAAAATGTTTAAGGTGTATTTTAATTTTGCCATTTTCAAAGAGATGTACAGAGATTTAGTTTTCTTTACAGATCAGAATGGACTTGCCAAAACATTGTCTGGCACTGTGAAGTGTCCATGACAGTAACATCTCTCCATTTGTAACTACATGGGCCCAACAAAATAATGGCCACACTTCATACAGATGTTTTGAAAGATTTAATTCTTTATCTGTCTCTCTTTCTTAAAAAATATATCATGAAAGCTAAAAGAAAATAAACAACATAAAAGTTTAAGCATACAGTACATATCTCAGTCTCTCCTGCTAGTTCCCACCAAAACACAGTCCCAAACACATTTGTATAATAGTGATGAAATCAAATAAATAATTGAAAATGCGTTCCATTGTTCATGTAAAAGCATATAAAACATTATACTCAATATAAAAATAAAGATAATTGCCATGTGAGTCTCTTGGACCACATGCAGAATAAGGCAATGTTGGAATCATATCGTTTTCCTCTGCATCAAAGTCAGTTCTAACCCACAATCCACAGTCACGCTCTTAACTAAATTCTGGTCATGTGACCCATTATATTTCGCATTAATGAAACATTACATAAGTCGAACATTATATTTAACAAAACATTATCACAGGTGGCATATTTTATACAATTAATATGAATGTCACATTTTATCTTATTTATTACATTTTTAATCGTATCTTTACAGCTGTATGAACTCAAACATGAATTTTTTGACAAAATATAATATAAACATTTTAATGAAACCTGTCTCTGGAACAGTTACAGCATTCATCACTTCTACATATATCTAAAATCTTTAATTTAAAACCAATGCCATAAGTAATTTAAACTGTTAGTGTAACTAAACTTGGTCCTGAAATAAAATCTGTAATAAAAAAATTATGGATGTAAAATGTTTATACAAGGTGTAGTAAAATCTTCTAATAAAACCTGAACTTGTAGATTTTAACATGCAGATCCATTGCCTTGGTAACTGCATCCACAGTGGTGAAAGAACTGGAGTTTTGGCCGGTAGCTTGCAGGGTTAAGGCCCAGGAGGTGACCAGTTTATGTACCTTTCAGACAAAGGTTGAGTGAACGTACAGAGCTGTGTAAACAGAGTGCAGAATAGTGAGCTGTTTCACCTTGGAGGAAGGCTTAGCAGAACCCGCGTTAGCAGTGATGCTAACCCGCGGCATTTCTGTGTTGTTCTCAGAGTCTGGGGGCCCCTTCATCGACCAGGTCCTGGTGCTGCAAAACTACGAGGAGGGCTGGACAGAGGGCAAGTGGGAGGAGAAGGTGGACGTGCGTCCGTGCATTGAGAAGCTCATGTACACTAAGGACAAGCAGGGCTACTACAGGTGGGTAGTTGTAAGGATTGCTTCTTAACCGCTCAACTCTGGCAGCAGCACCGTGATGACTGGGATGGATCTCTCTGCTGCTGTCTCTCAGAGGCTGGTTCTGGGGATACGAGGAGACGCGAGGCGTGAATGTTACCTGTCTGTCGGCTCAAGGCCATGCCTCCATCCTGGCACCTTACCTGCAGGACAACCTCACAGCTACGTGAGTGACTTTGCAACGGGAACCGCACAACAACTCCGTCTTGGTTGATAAGTCCTGACGTGTTGGCTGTCCTCAGGTGTAGCTGTGTTCTCATTCGGTGCTCTTTTCAGGCTCCTCCGTAAACAAAGGAAGCTGTTGCTGTAGACTCTGGTATCCAAGCTCTTTGGTTTTCTTTAACAGGTCTGTGATGTTAGACCGAGCTGAGACCGTCCTCCATGACCATTATGCTGGGAAAGATTACTGGGACGTAAGTGCAAAAATATTTAATCCCTTAATATTTTATTGATTTTATTTATTATTTATTAGATGTTTTTCTCCAACATGACTTAAAGTGTAAAAGATGTACAACAGTGGAAGTCCATATGAATATTAATCAATACATAAAATTAAAATCTCTCCAGATCTCCCAATCGGCATTAATGGAGCCTAAAAGGTAGCTCTTTCTGCTTTCTCAACCAGACCCGACGGAGCATGGTTTTCGCCAAGCATTTGCGTAACATTGGAGATGAGTTCCGAGCAAAGCACTTGAACTCCACGGACGAACAGGATCTGGTCGTCTACCAGGAGGACTGGACCCGTATGAAGGTGGAGCTCTTACATACATTCACCACAAGTATGAAAAGCAAACCCTCCAGATTGATTAGCAGATGCCTCACCGGTTGTTCTTTAACCCCAGGTAAAACTCGGCAGCGCCAGGGGTGGACCTTACCTGGGGGTCCATCTGCGACGGAAGGACTTCATCTGGGGACACCGTGAGGATGTTCCGAGTCTAAAGGGGGCGGTGAAGAAGATCCGCAGCCTCCTGAAGAAGCTCAAGCTGGAGCGTGTCTTTGTCGCCACGGACGCCGACAAGGAAGGTACAGTAGTTCTTCTAAATGGAGGTGCGACAGGAAGCTATTCAATTCCTTCAGCTGTGTGAGGACCCTTTAATTACAGGCTGTAAAAAATGCAAAAATTGTCCTGTTTTCATTGTATTTTTCTCACATTAACATTGACATTTTCTGCTAAATTAATGAGCAATGAGATGAACTCAAAGCTGCTCTTAACGCTAAAGACAATCGATGGCTGACTGAGCGTTTTTATGTAAACTCACTTGTTTCTAGAACAGTTGCCCCTTCCTCATGGACATGCGTGACTTATAGAGCATTCTATACCTAGACGAACAATTCAGGTTTTATATGGAGTCCTCTGTCTCTGAGCTCAGGTCCTGCATTGACTTTGATCAGAATAAGACTCTTAGCGATGCCTTGACAGAGTTGAAGAAGCTGAAGAAGATGCTGCCGGAGATGGTACAGTTCGAGCCCAGCTTGGAAGACCTAGAGCTCCTCAAGGATGGGGGTGTGGCCATTATTGACCAATGGATTTGCGCACATGCCAGGTACATCAGGAGCTCTTGATGGTTAAAAAATATAATCTGCTCAGAACAAATACCTTCTCTTCAGATGTTTAGATTGGAAATTTAATGTAATGTTGTTACTGTGTTAATGTTAATATTGGTCACATACATGCCGGTCATCCACACATGACCAAACCTCAGGTGATGGGATATCGGAATCACTGGATGGTGTAGTGCATTGCAATTTTTTAAAAAATATCTTTTCCAGAAAATTCAGAAAAGTGGGAAAAAATGAGTGAAGTCTCGAAAAAGTCACATTTTCAAATTTGAAATGAACTGCGCATAATAAAAATACTTTATTACAAATGCAAGTTAGATAAGAAAATGGTATAAATTCTGTACCTTCTTCTATTGTCATCATTAGTCATTTTTTTCTTTGGAGTTGTTTAACCGGCAAATTTTAATTTAAGGGAACAAAGGGCATTAATTTTAATTTAAGGGAACAAAACTCAATTTTCAATGCAGAATTTTTATTTATTTGTTGACTTGGTGTTTACTTATAACTTCATTACTGTCATTCAAAATTATTTTTTGGAAACTCGTATGTATGGAATTCTGGTACAGCCAGTTGCATGACCCCCCCCCCCGTTATTCTGTGGCAGGGAGGTTAAGGTTATAATCATTACATTGGCCTGCTCCTCCCCACCTCCTGCAGGTATTTCATCGGAACGTCCGTCTCCACCTTCTCTTTCCGCATCCATGAGGAGAGGGAGATCTTGGGCTTTGACCCCAAGACCACCTACAACCGTTTCTGTGGTGATAGCGAGAAGGAGTGTGAGCAGCCCACACACTGGAAGATCGTCTACTGACTTGTCAGTTTCCTGCTCTCGGTCACATGGTCAGGGTTGGTTGTGGTCAGTGCACACTGGACCTTCTTCTACATTCTTGTATCTTCTGCACCTGTGCCCATACCATGCAGAAGTAAAGAATCACGAGTGGACATCGCTGCAGTACAACAACGCTGTGCCATTTCAGCCTCGATGAGAACTCTTGAACCCAAACCTCATTCACTCTCATTGACTTATCGATCAGTTATTGGTTCAATGGGGAGGATGTCGTCTGAACAGTATTACATATTTCTCACTTACCTGTTACATCACAGCTGGGAGGAATTTTCAAAGAGGCATTCATTTTAATTTAAGGGAACTGCAAAGAACTTCAATAAAAGGCCAACAAGAAGTGTTTATCCTCTCCTTTATTAGTTATTAATGAAGAACCAGTCTGCATTCAGGCCGCAGGGTTTCCCCCGTGCGTTTATCTTATTGCCTGTTTGAACCCACCCTCTGGTGCTGTTTTATGTACAGCAATGCTGAAGCACACAGTATTCAGACTACCAAAAGTCTCTTTATATATTTGACTGTATTTTCTGTTTTCTTTTTCACATGTAACTCTCTTTTAGATGAAGATGTTGCTTTATTATGAGCTGTCTGTTTAGGCCTATTCTATTTTTTAATGAAACTGATGGTGTAAAAAGGTCACCAAATGTTTTTTCCTCATTGTTATTACTCTGCTTTTATGAAGTTTTGTGAAATTTGTGTGCATTTTATTTTTCCTGGTGCCTGACATTAGACATAACTGTGCATCAAAATGTTGATTTATTTCCTTGCCATCATTTCCTATTGCCCTCTTCCCTTGTCTTCGCCCCAAAGCCTGTTTCCTCAAGGCTGGACTCGTAAGGTGCCTTTTTAGTGCTACATTTTCAGAAACTACCAGAAATGCAGAGATTGTGTATTTTTATGATATGCCACATGTGTCTGGTGTCCAAAAACCCTACAAAGGCCACTTTATCTGTATGCCCAGGCTGCACTGTTATCTAACACAGGTAAACTACTGCAAGTATCCTACAAGGAAACTGAGCTGCAGTTTGACTATTTAAGTACAATGTGCAAATGTCACACATTATTTTTTAATAAAAGTACTTGAATTTATATGGTATTGTTTTTAATGTCAAGGATGCTGGCCTCAGCTACTCGAGTGAGCCGCACAAACACGATTCCCACATCTACACACACAAAGTCAGCTGAGTCACCCAAACACGTCTCGGGAATTGCATCGCTTCCCATAATGCCGCACTCTTGAAAAGCAGTACTTTCACACTCTTTACTGTCAGTTAAATGGATAAATAATGATATAATCGGTTAGCTTGTAGTATTTTGTAATGTCACAGGAGTGCTGCTGCTGGCCAGTGAGGTTTATACCATATTGCTGGTGGACAGAGTGACTTCCTCCCGACTTCTGTTTCCACAAAATATTAGTTAAAAATTTCAGTTCACTGTACTGGCCTGCTTGTCCTGGTGAGGGCTGCAGTGAGATTAGGCTGAGAAGGTGGCCCTGACCCTCCTGCTCCCTGGAATGGTCTCCAGCCCTTCTTGGGGGACCCCCAGGTGCTCCCAGGTCAGCTGAGAGATCTAATCCCTGAACTGGGTCCTGGGTTTGCCCTGGGGTCTGTCCTCCCAATAGGATGAGCCTGGTCCTGAGGGAATCGCTCAGCAGGGCATCTTCACAACATCCCCACATCACCTAAGCCGATTCCTCTCAATCCAGAGGAGTAGCAGCTCTACTCTGAGGCTTGACCAAATCACCAAGCTTCTCACCCTGTCAATGAGGCTCAGTCCAGCAGTCTGGCATAGCAACCTTGAGAAGTATGTTTCCCCCTAAAGTTGAAACATACCCTCTGGTCCCCTTTGTCAGATACAGGGCCCACAATCTGAGTCTGCCAGTCCAGGGGTACTTCGTGCACTTTTCATGCTACTACCTGTACATTCACCCTGCAGCCTGGTGACCCAGGTATCCTGGTGGGGCTCAGCCCAAAATGGCTGTTGAATATCACTTAAATATTGTTTGTTTCAAGATCCCATTAAAGGTGAAAAAATGCCTGTCATGATGTATCTTGTTTTCAGCCCTTATAGGAGCAAAATCTGAAATTTCATTAAGGGCATGTTGTCCCCTGAAGCCCACTATATGAGCACAGATACCTCTTGCTGCATTTAGGCCACCGTTGCTGTTCCCATCACACTGAACCGCAGATGGACGCTTGTGGGGTTGCTGTGTGTGGCATTGGGCTGTGGGGACGAGGACACCCTTGAAGCATCAGGCTTGTAAAGCAATGAAGATTTTTCCATGTATTGGCATAAGAGCGCCACAAGATGGCAGTTTGAAATAACATCTGAGACGCTAACACACCCAACCACCTTGAATAGGCAAAAAAAAAAAAGAAAAAGCAGAAAAGCCAGCCTGTGTCCACCAGTCGTGTGATGAGGAATGAAAAACCATGCAGGTGGTATCACTGTCTGAACCCTGGCTGCATATTTAATCTCCACTATCACAGAGGTGGAGCAACCAGTAGTGCCGTTGTCTCACTGCGTCTGGCCTGGTTGGGTGTGGGGTCAAATCCAGCTCAGTCTGTGTGGAGTTTGCATGTTCTCCCCCTGTCTGTGAGGATTGTGTTTCACAATCCAAATACATGTGTTTCAAATTAATGTGTCACTCTGAATTATCCATTGTGTGTGTAGCCACCTTGCAGTGTACCAGTATCTCATCCAGGTGGTAGTTTCATAGCCTGGAATGCAGTAATTCTGGGATAGGCTTCAAATCACTATGACCCTGACAAAAAAAAAAAAAAAAAAACAGCTAAGGATGGTGGGTAGAAGCATGGTTGGATTGATGCACAAGAGGTTCCTGCAGTGCAGTGTTCCCACAATGTTTATGTAACATAATTTACATTTACTTGTTTTATTTAGCTGACAGCTTATACGTAATGTCTGTTTTGCACACTTTGTACACTAAGCTACTTACATTGTTTTACCATAGCAAATCAGGGTAAGTACTAGGGCAAGGGGTGGGATTCAAACCCGGGACCTCTGGCATTGTTTTTAAAAGACACAGGAAGGAATAGAAAGTGACTCCCAGTGCAGTTAATTCCCAAGTTGCAAAATAAACCTTAATGCTAACACACAAAAGCCCTGTACATTCAAAGTCTCAAAGCTTTAGCTACATATTTTAATAAAGATTTTAAAAGTCCTGTTCTCCAGTGACAGAATATATTTACTCAGTGGAGAATAAAGCCTCTGGAGAAAAAGCAATAATTTGATTTCCAAGTTATTGTACCTGAATATTGTTAAGCACTCCATGAATTAATCATAACACATTCAATTTTGGAAATATAAATAATAAAGCACACTGGAGAAATAAAACACTGGCTTAATGTAGATTAGGTCAAATCTGAGAGGATAATTCCTTTTGTACTACATCTAATGAAATTCATACAATTCTTGTCTAAAAAAGCCTCATTTAAGAACAGTTATGTTGTTTTACACTATGCTGCTACTCTGTGTGAGTGCGTGTGCGTTATTGAACTGTCTTTATTACAGCTGCTTTTACGATTCAATTATCAGTAACAAGATGGCATGTATACCTCTGAATGGCATTGTAAATTTTATCCAGTTTTATAAATAAATAAATCATTGTTGCTAGTGGTGGTGAAAGGTAACAAGGGAGGTGAGCATGGAGAAAAGTGCTGGTTACAATCCATTTTCGATTTTCCAAATCAGAATGGGGGAGGGGGTGTCTGGATATGGCGGAAATCCGGAAAGTCGAAGGCCTAGCCTATAATGCAGTGTTTTTTCCAAATTACTGTATAGTACTTCACTGTGTACTACAGTAAAACCTTTATGCCCCACTGTAATGTGTACTGAAAGTGTAAGATGTGTAATAAAGTGAAACGCAGTCGCTTCTGTAACTGCGCGCGTGTGCGCGCACACACACACACACACACACACACACACACAGAGCTGCGAATAAGGCACTGGCATAACTGGATCATATGTGGCTACAGGGGGGTCTAGGGGGCACCACACTGTCTTAACTGCACTGACAGTAGATATGGTGGGAGGGTTCTGCACTGAGACACAGTGTCTAAATTACAATTTTCAACATTAAGTTATTTATTCCAAAAAGTAAAAAAAAACTAGCTTATTTCCTTTATGCAAAAATATTTTTTTTCCCAATATTTGTGATTTTGTTACATTTTCTGGAATATTTTTGCAGTCTGTGAAATCCAAAATCCATAAAATTGACATTTGGTGAGCTGAAGATGGACTGTAAATAAACAAAAAAAATAATAATAACAGTTAAGCCTATGCCTTTGGGTGCTGGGAACCACTGGAGACAAATTTGTTCATTTACCTTCATATGGAGTATTAAATAAAAAAATGCTCCTGTTTTTCAGAAGCATTTCCTACTTTTTCATACACAGAGCAAGTTTAAATCCTGCTCCAAAGCTTCACCCATTTCTCCAACAGACAGCGACTGTAAATCCTAAGCCCTGCCTTAAATTTTTCCCCGGTTCTCTACTGTGCACTTTATTTAGAGACCATCATAAATACTGGTGTTAGGGGACTCAGAACCTGCAGGCATCGGCATGAGCCGCCCCGGCTCACCAGACAGAAGTGCTTCCTGGTTGCTTCATCTCTGTAGGCTGCTTAGTGGGAAAGAGAGTGTGCTGCTCCCTTCTGCTCTGAACAACTCTGCTGTTGCCTCCCACCCTACAGAGCTGTTATGTTGATGGCAATAACTTTACATTTATTCATTAGCAGATGCTTTTTTCTTTTTCGTCCTCCAGGGAGAACAAAAAACGAACAGCTGGATCCCAGAAAGCTGCATTGCACTGCTGATCTAATGTAACTGAGAGCTTTGCCGAACGCTCCAACTGTGGGATCCATTTCAGCTGGCCGTGTGTGAGCATCATTTAAACACTCCCTGCATGCCAACAGGAACAATGCGGCTCTCAGAAGACAAAACACCCTCGACCCCCGGCGAACACAGCGGCCCTCTCGGCTCGTCCAATGCGGGACCTGAAACAATGCGTTCCCTCCCCGCATTATAAGTGCACATTATTCCAATTGAAAGCCGACATGACGGGTTTGATGTGAGCCTGTGAAGGAGCCAGGCGGCACGCGGCCAGGCAGCGAGAGCGAGCCGTTCAGCGGCGCATTAAATCTCATTACGGGGGTTCGGTTCAATCACTGCTCTTCCTTCTCGGCCCGCGCACGGTCCCGACTTTCAGTGGCTGCCTGTATTGATTTGATAATTCTTATAATTAAGCATGAGTCATGTTTTATTTCCTTTGTGTACGTTTGCTGGCAAGCCCAGCCTTTCTCTGCGTGTAATTCTGTAGCCTAAACTATTTTATCACCAGCCCAGCTTCAAGTTTAAAGTGCTTCTGAAAGTTTGAAGAACACATTTATTTGTATTTATTTGATGCTTTGTTTCGAAATGACTTATGATGTTAAGCTGCTCACCAATTTATACAGCTGGGCGTTTGTTTAGGGTAAGTGCTCTGCTCAAGGGTACAACAGCAGGGGGTGGGATCTCAATTCGAAAACTCAAATTCCAAAGGCAGCAGCTGTGACCACTACACGTTCTGCTTCTCCTGCGCTTTCCTGCAAGATTATTTTACATAAACACAAGAACAATTTCCATCGATAAATTAAGTTATCTGCGTATTCTAGCATCAGTTAGGTGAAGGAGCAACATCTGATGGGATTCCTTACACAAATGCCGAGGAAGCTCTATGATGATCCCTGTGATGGCTGATTCTCTCCCATCTTTCATCTCTCATTCTCTCTCATCTTTCTCCTCATCTCCACTCTCCACCTGCAGGCCACTGCAACACCTGTATGGTATAACTGTGTAAAAGTGAAGTTATCTGTTTTTACTCTCTTTACACTCCTGAATGACCTGCATCAGCATCGGCTCACCCCAACACACGTCGGAACGGCCAAACTTTCGGCCGACACTCTGCAGTGGAACAGCGTCACGCAGCGGCACAGCTCAATTCATCATTTACAAATATGCTGCTTCATAATAAATAAATTAACTGTATTACATTTGTATTCTGTTTCAGATGCAGTAAATACATTATTAAGTTAAAAGAAGGCCTGAACAGTTTTCAGTGGTGCCATTTGGGAAAAATTATGCACCATCATTTATCCACAAAACTGAGGCCAGGCTGGGCTAAACTACACCTAGCCTGATGTGGAAGTGATATCCCTTGTGAGCCTCATGTTCACCTGTCATAGTCCAACCCAGAGCAGTTGCTCTGGGTTACTGTTCAGACTGTGGCGGAGGAAGCAGCGCAACGTTAGATGTAATCACGCCTGCATGGTGTGTGATGTCCTCTGGGCCAACACATAAGTAGGCAGGTAAATTTAGGTGAGCATTCCTGCCTTCTGGGCCTCTATATTTGGACCGTGTTCTTTTTTGCTGCTAGCGTGGCTCGATGGGAGTAGTCAATTGGTCGGCCGCTGGTTAAAAATGGCTCCGTTCTGTAGCTACGTGGACTCAGACTGTAACGCAGATTAACAATCTTTACATCTCAGTGTGTGTTTGGGTTCAAGTTTGTGCAAATTAGCACAGGAAGGTGAACCACAGGTGGCTGTAAAAGGTGTTTTGTCTATACTTTTTAGTTCATGTGCTCAGCTCTTGTCAGTACCTGCAGCCCCAGCATGACAGCTGTGCTCCTCTACCACTGGCCATTTGGGATCCCACTGACCACCTAGGGTCCCACTTGCCAACCTGGTGACCACCTGGAGCTGCTGAATCTCTCCCAGAGTTCAAGGAGGGTCTGATCTATGAAGGTCACTGCATAAATTATCACCATCACACGACACTTACCGTTGTCTTTATGTATCCCCATCTGGCAGCCCCCCTCTTTTGGATGCTGTGGCCTTTGACCTTCAGAGTCCCAAGGTGTCCAGCTTCAGCTGCAGCCTTGCAGTGCAGTCACTGTCATCCCTGCAGTCATTAACTACATTTTCCAGAACAGGGTACTTTTCAAACTGTCTGTGAAGGAATTAAAGGTTCCAAAGTGAAAATGGCCATCATTTCAAATGACCTTTTTAAAACGATGCTTATTAAAAAGTCAGTAAAAGGGGGAAACCCAAGTTGCCAAGCAATTAAAATAAGAGAGAAATCATATCCAATTCTTATGTGCAGAAACAAAAATTCCCCTGAAAACTTCTGATATACAGTAAATTTGATGCTATCAGCCAGTTATTTTGAAATTTTACAATCATAAAACAAAAATATTTGTCTTACTTTTGTCAGCCATACAGCACCTAGTACTTGCAGTTTCCAATATCAATAAAGACCTGTCTGTTGGATTGGTTAGGCTGGTCCAGAGCTTAGCCTGGAAAGAAGGTGTGAGGTATGGTACACACACACACACACACACACACACACACACACACACACACACACACACACACACACACACACATATACGTTTGAAACCATCAATTTATCTGAAACATGTTTTTGGACTGTTTGAGGAAACCTCTGTGAACATGGGGAGGATATGCAAACTGCACACTGCTGGATTTACATTGTTGTGCATGTCTGTCAGTATCAGCCAACTGTTATTTACTAAATGTTGAATTTCTGCAGTGAATAAGTGATACCAGGAGATACTGCTGGTGTTCACTATATTTTTCTTAAATAAAGAGTTATGCACATTTAGAACCAACAGTACGAAAGCAACCTGAGCCGCCATGCAGCGTAGCTTAGTGAACCCTGGGTACTGACGTCTAGGTATGATGCTGCTATGAACAATGATCCTGTACTACAGTTACAGATTTTTTACTGGGACAGCAGCTGAGACACAGAATTTGGCCAACATGGGGCAGAAAACAGCACCGGGTAAATCAGGGAAATGCTGGTACATAAGAAAAAGTCCCCAAAGAGCAAAATATATAAATGGCACAACTGCGCACCTTTGAGTACCAACCCACTTCAGGCACCACTTCAGAGTCACAATGATGACAAATGGAGACTTGGATTCAACAAATGTTTTTTGTGTAGTACTTTGTCTTAAATGTGCCCATTCTACTGAGAACTAACAAGTTTAAAAAAAACCATCAGTCTCACCCATCTTTTAAAGTTTCTTGTTATCGTGCACTTTGCCTCACTTGAAAACACAGGCATATATAGCAAAAGACCAGAAAGGGGTTCAGTTGTTAGTACAGTTTTTTGTCATGATTACAAGAATTTGAGAACAGAAACTGAGCTGAGTTCAGACCCATGCCCAAACCAAGGGCTGTGAAGCACCAGCACTACCTGCTGTGCCACCTTAGCAATCACAGCACTGGTAAACCTGAGATACAAACATCTGACTTTTGAGTTTCTCATGTACAAGCAAAACGATATAACAGCCTTTATCAAGTTACCGTGGATGTCCATATACAGTATATTTCTCTGACTTATGAAATTTCACCTTACGAGTCGATTTGCAATAATACGGGGGGCACCTGTAGTCATACCTTAAACCCATACTGCATTTATTTGCTAATGAAAACCCAGGCTGGAATGTAGATTTCATCATTTATAGCTGTAGATGATTCTTTTAAATACCCTTTGCAGTCTCAGCCTTTACTTTGCATCCCCCATCTTCCCTGTGTCATCGCTGACATGACAGCTGCACGGAACCCAGCCACCCCGATTTCCTCAGGTTCCGTGACAGATGCCATTCGCCGCCAGAAAAGTAATAATTACCTCCCTCCATCCTGTGTTTTACTTCGCTGTATCGGCATGGACACACGAGACTTAACGTCCCCCCATGTTTCATTTGTAGCTACCCTTCCCTAAGCGCTGAAACTCTGAATTACTCTCTGGATGCCGAAAGTTGTCTCTGTGCTGCTGTTTGACACGCAGTGGGAGGGCGTCACTGAGAGCTTAATAACTCCCCTTAAAAGGCTTTGCTGTGCAGCTCCACCATGGATGTCGACAGTGCAAAGAAAGATAAATGAGCCACCTTTATCTTGCATTTTGAAAGAGAGCCGCCAAACAGTGAAGTCCTAAGTAATCTATCAGAAGACACCGACCTGTAAATGTCATTAATGTGAACGTTAAATAAGATTGTTATTAATGCACAAGGGATATTTTGTGTCGTAGTTTGCCTGTTTGCATGGAGAAAATAGGAATTAGGTTAAATGGGTGCCAGACAGCGTGGGCAAATTATTGTGCCACTGTCGCTGCTGTTTTTCCTTTGCATTTCAAACTTTCAAAAAGCCATGAAATTGTGTTTTCCCCCTTTTAATCATGTTCTCTGTTAAAGTGGCAGTTTTAGTCTCTCTTCTGTTTCAGTAAGACATTGAGATTTGAACAAAAAGTCGCGGCAGTGGTGTGGAAGAGAATCGTAGTGGAGCCCAGAGCCACATCAGACCTCTGCTGCAGTGTTTGGGTTTCCAGAGGTGGAGGGAGAACACTTGAAAGAACTGGGTTCAAAGACCTGTCCTGCTTTAACAGAGACTGTTGTGAGGCAGTAAAAATGACCCCGATGTATAAATGTGTACATCACCAGAAGAGACTTGGTGTACAAACCTAACTTTGTAAGTGGCCTTTGGCAAGGCTTGGCACCGTTTATATGTTGCTTTGCAATGGTGTCCCACTGTGGCACAAGACAGAACTGTCCACAGCAGCTTTAACATGAGTGGAGAGAAGCAGAGTTAGAAATATTTAAAGTTAACTGTTTATTGTCACTATCTGTGCTGTTTACAGGTTATTTGTGACTCTAAATGTTTATATACTAAGCTGCTTACAGTGATTTCCCCACCTGAGTTATTTTTACTCCATCAGTTCAGGGTAAGCACCTGGATCGAGAGTACTACAGTAGGAGGTGGGGTTTAAACCTAGGTTCTTATATTGTAAGCCAAAAGGTGTAACCACTGCATTACTTGCTGATGTTACAAATAAATAAAATGTTATTTGTGAAAGGGGGCTGTTCCTATTTTATTATTAAAATTTCCTATTTTGCAGTAACTGAAATGCAAATTTAAGCAAAGAAGGTGAATCCAACCTCTAACTATTAATGGCTACTGGTGAAAATAAAACAGAATGCAGAATATTCTCACTTGTAGCCAAGGTTCATTGCTCTTCCTTAATGACATTTTTACTCTGATGTTCTATGTGCAATGGACACACAAGAAAGTGGTTGGACTCACAGTCACACACAGATGACCCTGTGTAATGTCTTGAAGCACAATGCATGTTTAATCCACACACACACACACACCTTCTTTGTCCCTGTGGCGGTGACCTTCGGTTCCACACGCTGGTGAATCCACGGTGGTCAGTTTATTCAATTATAGAAAAATTAAACTGGGACAATTGTTGATGGCCTTTGCATTTTTTTGTTGATTATACTAGGACAGTTTCAGAACAGATTAGTTACATCCCATCTATCAATCCATCTGTCTGTCCGTCCATCCGTCTAGTTGTCTATCATCTTTAACTGCTGTACCCTACTCACGGTTGCTGTGATGTTGAGGCCATCCCAGAAACTCTGGGTCTCGGGTTATGAAACCACACCCTGTAAGGGACACCTCGCAGGGGCCCATCAAACTAGTAAAAGGTTTTGAGCCCAGAATAGTGGATAACAGATGACTGCTGGAATCTAGTCAAAGAACAAGCGGCGGCAGCAGCACCAACTCCAGCGCTAGGGACTTGGCTGGCAACAAAGCCGAGAAGTTGCGTGTCACACAGACATTATGACACCGACCCCAATTCCTGCTGTTACCGTTATTGTCAGGATGCAGATTACATTAACAAGGGAGAGGTGAAAACGGGAATAACAGCAGCATTAGCTAATTTGACACGATGGGTTTATATTTAGTCCCCGTCAACTCGGGAGGAGGAGACAGCGGAGGGCATAAGAAATGTTTTGCAGCTTCACGGGGTCCTAGCACTTTTAATGAGGTGGTTTTCTGGCCAGAATGAACGGAAAGTCACACAGACCGTGCTGTGAAAATGTTGCTCACGCACTCACATACTCTCTGGCTGGGCGAGACAAAAGTGTGTGAGGGGTTTGGTTTCAGCTCCCAGTTCTCTTCTCTGTTCCTCTGCTACATGGGGAGAACATTAAATACACAACTACAAATAAGTGTATCATCTGCTGGTGTGTTTGGATTGTTCTGCTCCTTCCTACCCCACCGCAGCTGACTGATGCTCTGTTTGTAAATTGATTTGTTCTTTAACCCAAAGTCAATTTTTCTACTCAGTCACAATTAAAAAAAACTCATAAACTACAGGCATTTCCTGGGTAACTGGTTGGACAAGTTCTGCAAAAGCCTCAGATGCAGATATCTATTATCAAGAACCACTTATCTTGGGCAGGGTCACAGGGGCCTGGAATCCAGGGTCCATTTCCATAGAGAAATGGGAAAAACATGTACACTCCACACAGATTGAGCTGGAATTGAACCCACATCTAAACAGGTCAGATGCTGTGAGGAATACCCTGCCATGCTGCTATAGGGGACAAATAGATATGTACTGTTTACTACTATTTAAAGCTACAAATTCAGCAACCCTAAATTTCAGCACCACCAGGCTGTATTGATTTGCATAGTTATTAAACCGGCCCTGACGTAGAGACAGTGGAGAACGGGCAATGTAGAAGCAAGAGCTCATGGATCATCTCAGGTAACAAAACATGCAATCAGATTAGGTCATGTGGAGGTGACAGCAACCCAGGGCACAAGAAGGAGCAGTGGCAGCATCACCACCCCCTCCCCTTGGTTCTGCCTGCTGGCCATGGTCGTCACAGCCAGGGTCACTGTAGGCCTCGGTAGGAAGCCTCTCCTGTCACATTGAATCCTCCAAACTGAAGTTATACAGCTGCTTCAGTGCATTTCTCTATTTGCATATATGGCCTACGGATGTGTGTGTGTGTGTGTGTGTGTGTGTGTGACCCAGTGAAACCACCCACAGAAACAATAACATTTAACAGCACAAGCAGCGGTGACATTTATCAACGAGGAATCGGAGGAGGGGGCCTTATAATACTTTTAGGTGGGGAGATGTATGTGGGCACGACGTGGCATCACTCTGACAGTACTGTGGTGAATAAGCGGTAATTGCAGCTGTCACTTCCTATCCACTTCTTCATCAGCTTCATCAGTCAGAAAGAGGGCCTGGAAATGATCCCCACTGATCCAACTCATTCTTTGGTGCACCTTGGAACCTTTACGCAAACAACTGGATTCGATTCCAATTTAACGGTCTGGGAATAAAGACAGAATCGTACTCAGAAGTCCCAGCATAGTCATGTCCCACACAGAGATAAAATTGTAGAAGCTGCTTCTGTGCAAGTTAATATTCCATTTCAAATAGTCTTTAGTTTTACATGTTTATATTTCAGATTAGTTCCAGAAACAGTACACTGTTATATAAAATAGCAGGGATTTATGCAGTCACATCAGTTATCTTCCTTTTCTATTCATGCTGCTTTTGTCTTATATTATATATATACAGTGACAGAATTAAGCATGAAATCATGTAAAACCCTGTCACAATTCAGCCTTTTTAAAAATATGATCATAACCTCTGATTATTTTGCTTGTCTGCAGAATGTAAGTGTTCTTTAGTGTGGCTTTGATCCATATTTTTAAATATGCTTTCAGTTTTCAGAAAAAAAAGAAAATTATATTTTTTAAAAAATGGAGCGTTCAATGCGTCCTTTGAACCTACATGTAGCTGCGCCACACAACATTGAGTGAGAAATTAAAAGGAGATAAAGTAGGATAAATCCTACTGATGAATCCACTGTTTGATATTAACGTAACTTTTAAAATTCACAAACATTTAAAATTTAATAAGACTTCAATCTCACGAATCTGAGGGATTATAAAATAAGATTAAACCATCTTGAAAAAGGAAGGCAAGGAGAGCGCTGCACTGTATACAGTTTCTGTGACAACTAAATACTTTAATGAACAGTTTATGAGACAAAAAAAAAACCTTCTTGAACATTATTTCGAGACTTTTAAATGTTTGATCAAAGTGCAAAGTGCAAATGACGTCAAGCCATAGCGCTATATTTGGTGACGTAGGCAGGAAAGTTCGCGTAGAAGTAGACCGGCCGCGCTGATCGATAACCACGCCCAGCTCCTCCTAAACCACGCCTTCACCGCGCTGGTCAAACAGCTTCAGCAGCCTCGTCTTATTTCCGCCCAGGTCCGCCGTAGCTCCTCCTCTTCCGGCCATTTCTGGCGGGAGATGCAAACACGCCGGACGTTCTAGAGGAGGAAGCGGCGGAGCGCAGATCTCCTTTCTGTTTTGGGTTTCATTTAGCAGCCAGATGATGGAGGCCGCTGCTGACCACAGGGTCACCGGGAACTCGATGTGGGCCAGAACCCGCCGGGCTGTGGCGGAGTTCCGCCGGCTGCTACTCTGCTCCAAATGGTCTCCGTTTATCCGCTTGTTTGTTGGCTGTCTTTGCTTCCGGGTTCCTGAAGGAAGTGGCGCATGATCGATTCTTGTTGTTGTCGTCGTCGTCGTTGTTGTTTTTTGTTGTTGTTTTTGTTGTTGTGATTTACGACTAACCGAATATGACGAATCGTTCTGGTGTCCCCGCAGCTCACGGCTCATGAAAGAACCCGTGTACCTGGGCACGTGCGAGCATATGTTCTGTAGGTGAGTCGTGAAGGCAACTTTTTGTCGAACAGCAACTTTTGACTATGAAAACAAACGGGAAACCTTGGATTCTATTTTGAATAATTTTGTTTCACTAACTAAAAAACGTTATTGTGGAAAACCATCACATATGTAAAACTGTTGTTATTGACATTTAGAAATCTTCCAAATGCTGTACACTCTGATTTGTGTTTTTATTCATTTAGTTTGTTTTGCTTTTAATGTGTTTGTATTACTGTTTTTTTTTAAATGAAGAACTGTAAGCTAGAAACCAGAACCAGGTTGCTAGTTCACATCCAGGAAAGGCATGCATTTGCCTAAGAGGTGTCGTTTGTGTGCATGGGGTTTGATGCCTAATACATAACCATGGAAACCACCTCGGGTTACAGGTTATGCGCGGGTCCTTGTGCCGGCACCGGCTGCATTGTGTGCCACAGCCCCGCCTGGGTCAAGGATCTCCAGATCAACCGGCAGCTGAGCAACATCACGCAGCTCTTCTGCCAACTGGAGGCACTGCTGAACCCCCTACAGACATCCTGTATGTGTGGTGATGGTGATTAGGGAGCAGGGCCAGGAGGTTGCCGATTCAAAACCCAGGGATGAAAAAAATTTTGTACTGGAGTGAAGCTACTTAGCATGAATTGCTGATTTGCTAATTGTGCTAATATAAATGTTCAGAATGATGTGAGTTTCCGCTTCTGCCCTGCTGTTGTACTGTTGACCCAGCTACTTATCCCAAAAAAATGTGGATTAAGCTACACGAGTGAAGGTATACAAATCTCTAAAGTGGTCTTCTTTTCTTCCAGGTACTCCACCTGTTGAGGCATCCCCAAAGTCTGCCAGGGGTGGTGCTGCCAATCCCAAGAAGAACTTCAAGATCTGGTTCAGCCCACGGAGCCGCAGAATCCGCTGCCGGGTGGCCAAAGCTGAGGGCGTCACTCCCCGCCCCTTAAACACTAAGAAGAGAATCCTTTTCCCAAAATTGATCCAAGGTGTGTCAGAACCCAGAGACCAGGCTGTTTTCAGCTTTAGCTCCTCCTCCCAGGACTCTAGCCCCTCCCACTGCCATGACAACAAGAGGAAGGTGATTAAGAAAAAGAGCATCAGCAAGAAATGCCGCACAACCAAGCAGACTGGGATGACCGTTCATAAGAAGAGGCTGGAAGCCATCAACCGCCAGTGGGGGATCAACCAGGGGGCAGAACCTGCGGAAGAGGGAAGGGAAAAGCTCAATCAGAAGGTGTCCTTCCAGTGCCCTGCCAAACTCCAAACCTCCCATCAAGGGCCAGATGAAGATATCCAGCAGGAAGCTGAGCAGGAGACACCAGTCTGTTTGCTTGGGGGCTGTGTGGACCGTCGTGAGAAGGTGGAGCAACCTGTGGGGGAGGGATTTGTGTCGCTTCAAGGGACACCCCCGATGGGACGTTTGCCAACTCTTGCCAAAAGAACCCGACCCCAGAATCCCCCTGACACCCAGAGGACCCCGAAACGCCCGAAGGGGTCCCTGTGTGGGAGAAAGCGGGCTGAGGGGGTCCCTCTAGTCACACCCAGGAAGGAGCAGCTGGGAGCAGCAGCATCTCCCCGCACCCCAACTGTTCTCAAGAAGAACCACAAGGGGGAGACACTTCTGCACCTTGCAGCCATAAAGGTGAAGACCAACAAACTGATTGCACCTCAATTTTATTATATATATTTTTTTTAAATCGTGACTGGCAGGAAGGGTGGTGCACCGATTACGGTCCTGGCCTTCTTATTGGAGGGTCAAAGTTTGAATCCCGCTTCCTACTGTAGTGTCCATGATCAAGTAATCCTACTGTGTAAATGGGTAGGTCAGGGCAAGTAGGTCAAGGTACAAACCTAACAGCGCTTCAGAAAAAAGTGTCACACAGTAATTTTATAGGCTGTTTAGACTATTTGGTACGACAGGTCTCGAGCTGCAGATTTGTTACGTGAACCGAATAACTGTGACTAAGCGCAGTGACACTAGTGCACCTCATGTTGTGCATGCGCACGTGTGTGTGTGTGTGGGTGTGAGAGTGAATGTGAGGACTGTGGAACTGTTCACTTCTGACACACGAGAAACAAAAAAACCTTTGACAGCAGGATGTGTTTGAACAGTAATTACCATGGTGCATCTCCTCAGCCTCCCAGCAGTCTTGGCTTCATTATCTTAACAACTGTTTACGTGGTGGGACGTGGTTTTCCCGTGCAATGGCTGCATGTTTGTCACACTCTGTTTTGCATTTGATTTGTACCTCACGGCCGTGCTGCAACCTAATGACCCGTGCGCAGCGGCTGTATGCTCACAGTTCACCCGATCGGGCACGATTGACAACATCAAACTGTACTGCAAGGCTACAACCTTATTCATTGAATGACAAACTTAAAAACATTTTTAAAAGTCAGTAAATTTATTGCATAACTGATGGAGTTTGGTTATCTGTGCTTGATGGATTATGTCTGCACAAGCACCCATGTCTGATTTATACCCAAACAAGACGCCTGTGATGAACACGCCTTTATAGTAGCGGCCCGCCGGCGTGAACATGATCTCATCCAACGTCTCTGGCAATCGATCCGTCTTCCCACTGGGAGCTGAGGCAGCGAGGCAATCCATCAGCATCCCCCTTCTCTCTTTCTGCAGGCCTCTGGGGTTGAGGAATGATAACGCTGTGTTTTACTGGTGATCTTTCCCTGGCGCAGGGGGATGTTGCAGCAGTCACGGAACTTCTGGAACAAGGGGCAGATCCCAACCTGAAGGACCATGCTGGCTGGACTCCTTTGGTAAATGACCCCTCCCCCTGTTCCACCTACTGGCAAGTGGTTCCTCCCCAGTTCTTTTTAGGTCCAGGAAGTTACCCCATCCCTCTTCCTCCTAACCTGCATAAATGGAACCATCCCTGTTCCTCCTATTGTACATTAGTCACCTACTCCACGCCCCCTGCAAGGTCCCCTCCGTCTCCATCTGCAGAGACAGCAGGGAATTAAGAAACATTTGTTATGCAGTACAGTTTGATCCTCAAACCTCGGCATCTCTGCCCTGATCAAGCAACACAAAGCAATTACATGCATGATGTGTCCAGTGCCCTCCAACAAGTCACGGTGACAGGAGGTGAGTGCTGGCCGTCCCCAGCGTTCTTCAGGCAACAGCAGAGCCAGGGGTCCTGAGAAGCACAGCTTGGGGAATGGATTGTCATGTGGCTGTTAGCATGTTTTCACCTGAAAACATTTTTGTTATAAGTACATAAACAACTTTTCTGGTCAAATTCAGCAGAATAGCCCAGTATGGGGCAGCAAGTAGCATAGAGGTTAGAGTTGCCACCTGTGCACTCAGAACATCCTGTAAGGATGAAGTTTGTATCCTGGTCTATTACCTTTAATAATTGAGGTACTTACTGTAAAATGATAAAATAAAAATTATCCATTGGAGGAATTTTTGGAGGTAAGAGTTATCGACAAAAAAATTAAATGCAAAATCAGATGATAAAAATAGAAATATAACACTTAGAGTGCCAGGTTGGGGAATGGTGCACTGATTACGACACCTCCTTACCAAATCTGCGTTTATAAAATATTTTTGTTCTTATTATTAAGTTTTATGAATGTATGGTTTTTCTGATATTGAAATAGAGTATTTTTTTTACACCATGTTGTCTACTTAATTTTTAAAAACTTGTGGAAAATAGTTTTAAAAATGAATATTGTGATGCATTTGTTCCAGTATGTGGTCACCTGAAAACATGAACTTTAGACAGAGACTCAGAAGAGCAGCGCTCACCACAGTGTGCTTTCATTCCAGCACGAGGCCTGTAACCTCGGGCACCTGGCAGTAGCGGAGGTGCTGCTCCAGAGGGGGGCACTGCTCAATGCTCCAGGCTACCAGAACGATTCGCCGCTGCACGATGCCGTTCGGAACGGACACGTTCCCATCATCCGGCTGCTCCTGGAGAAGGGTTCCTCCCAGAGTGTGTTGTAAGTAACTTCTCCATCAATTCTGTAGATATACTGCCCGGATCCAGACTGATAGCTACATACAGTAGATAGACAGACAGACGGATGGATCCATAGATGTTAACTGCTTAATCTTGAAAAACCACTGGAGGGGATGCCAGTACATCACAGTAGCTATATAAAGGTAGGTATAGAGTAATGTATGCATATATTTACATGTAAATACAAACACTGTATACATGCAGGGCAGTTTTGCTGGAGACCAAAGGCAGTTTGGCATGGAAAGGTCAGTTTCTGATCAAACTGCACCAGAAGGTGAGTTTCGGTTTGGAAGCGACTCGCAGCATGGGGTGATCGTGGCCGACCTGACATGGCTACCAGTGGCGACACGGGTGGTCCGGCTGCAGGGTGCAGTGCATGCTGGGTAGCCAGGAAGAGAAGATTCTCGTTAATTAGATACGACAGATAAGGGCCGTGGTGGGGGGGTGTGGAGGATCTTCAGAGCTGGGATCCGTCTCTTCTTGTCTGTCCAACCCCAGAACCCCCTCGCTTCTTCCTTGGTGAATTTGTCTGGGAGATAACCACACAAGACGGGTGCCCCCCCAGCTGGATGGCTCCCTGTCCAACGAGCTGGTTAAAGTGGCTGACAGATCAGAGCGGCGCCACCGAGTGTCAGGGGAGGAGCGGGAGACTGATACAGTTGTCGGATGTGAGGTTCTCTCTTGGGTTTGGGGCTAATTATAGGCGGGTGGCTGTTTGGAGAGGCTGGGAATTCAAAGCCAAATGCACCTTGGATGTTTTCAGAGATGCCACAAAATAACAACTTTTGGCCAATGGGGAATGCACTACCATCAATAATGTTATCACTATTAATTTATTTAGCTGACACTTTTCTCCATAGTGACTTCTACTGTTCTACCCATACAGCTGGGTAGTAATTACTACATCAGTTCAGGGTACACAGGTACGACAAGGAGGGATTCAACCTTGAGTCCTTTGAGTGCAAGGTGGTAGCTCTAACCACCCCGCCTACTAGCCCACACACACGCCTGATCACAAATGTACTGCATTACCTCTTGTACTGCTCAGTAAAATAACAGTAAATAAAAAAACAGCACAATTCTGAAATGGTTGCACCAACTGAACAGCCTACATGCGTGTGCACACACACACACATACACATACAGTAAATATACAATTGGCATGTTTTGGTGTGAGGTACAGCAAAGGTTATAAAGGTGGCGCAGGGTCTGCCCAGCGCATGCGTCCCCCCCAGGGCCATGGAGGTGTGTTTTACACCGATACGGGCTGTGCCATCAGCTCAATTTTTCTCTGTCTCTTTACTTATTTATATTTTCAGTGCGTGCTGATGCTTCGCCCTGCGTGTCGCGTTTATAACTTTGCTTTGGGATGGGGGTGCGCCTCATGAATCCAAATGAAATATTATATGGACCAGTGGACCTATTAATTGTCCCTCGAGTGTTATCACATCACCGCCGCTCAATCTTGGTGCTCATCCCTCTCCGCCCCCGCAGCCCACCCCACTCCTTAGTCTGATGTAGTGGCGTAAACCCATAATCCCTGGCTTTGCTGTGGGGGTCGCAGTTCCTGTGGGATGACATGCTTAAGGGTGCATTTGTACTGGAGACCCTTGGCTGATGAAGATAAAGGTGCTGAGTAGTAACAGTAATTTGATATGAATATTTTGTGGTTCAGTTCGTGGTTTTGGTGAATGAGACAATTTGAATGAGGATGAGGGGTATGGGTAGGAGTGGTTCCGTGACCTTAGCACCACCTCTCATTTGCAAAACAATTTTTTTCATTGAGGAAGACTTTACAATATCATTTCTTCAAGGGTCAGCAGACAGTCAGTCCATGAAAGCATGGCTACCCTCTAAGTGAGACATTCAGGGGATATTGGAGGTATGGCTCAGGACCTTTTTAGCTGGACACCCGTGGTTGACACGGTCTTCTAGGCATGAAGATTATGAAGTCCTCATCTGATCACAGTCCTCATTTCCTCAAGATGTTCACCATGTCCATGGTGCTCAGCTAGGGTTATGCTTGTGCAAGTCACTTCCCAAAATTCCTCCAGCAGTTAATACTTTGCAGAAACATGTTTGGACACCGCCCCGTGGATTGTGCCGAAACAGAGGAAATACGGGCGATTCTTCAAGCCACTGCTGACTGCTCTGGTGCTCCCCTCAGTTCTCCAGGAGCTGTGTGCAAGGTATGCTGCTGTGGCCACCACCCAGTTTCCACAAACGCACCTTTTGCTGTAGAATTTAAACAAGTCCTTATCTTGCTGCACAGTAGCAATGTTAAACTAAATTGCATGTCCAGAATTGACATTTGTCTGTTCATTTTTATTCAAAATTACTAAAAAATATTAATTATTATCTATGAATTCTAAAGGCATATACAGTAAATATACCCTTTCATTAATTGAAATGTGCAAAATACAAATATAAAATATAAAAACCATGTATATAAATATGATATTAAAATATAAACATTGAAAAATATTTAAGATATGTTTTAGTAAAATGTTCTGCCGTGTGTGTGTGTGTGTGTGTGTGTAAAGCCAGGATGAGTGGAGGAACCCAGAACCTGCAATGTAACTATAAAGGACCAGTGTTGTCCAGAAGACAGAGCCACACAAACCCGATTGCAAATGTCCTTTGTGTAACTGTAGCTCTGTTCTGTTTCTCCAGTCACGGCCTGGAGGCCCAATCACCCTCCTGGGCAGCCGGCTTAGTCCAAGACAGCAGAACCAGTTGACCCAGTTGGCCCGGCTGCTGCAGGTCCAGAATGCTGACTGCTTCTCTCGTTCAGGTACTGATCCACCACATCATACCCTCCACAGGGGGTTGGTGTACTGGCTCCTAAGGTTATGGATATTAAAAATGCTATCTTTTTTTAGTGTGCTTGTATTTATTTTTAAATGCATCTTCTTATCTTTTTTCTTAAACAATGTATTTAACATAACAGTTTTTATAATCAGTTGTTTTGCTGTCATAGTCATATATAAGATGCAGTTATCTCATATCAAAATAAACATGTACAACTGTGAGTGCTTTCCCTTTTATACTTCATTTCTTCTGCATTTTCAGATTATTTTTCTCCTGCGGCATAGTGACAGAACATTTCTTTTATAGTTTGCAAGCTGATGGATAGCAGTAACGCGCACCCAGGAGAATGGACTGCCTTAGTTTAACTCGTTTTCATGGTGTTTACAGCTCACGTCTAAGTATCTGTGTTCAGTAAGATGAGGAGCACCACACATATTTATGAATGACTGATGAGTTAGTCAACAGTTAACATTTAATGTAGTTCACACAAATATGAAGATGAAGTCTTAGTGTTTTTAATTTATTATAGTTTTACCCCAGATTTATTTATTTATTCATTCATTCATTCATTCATTTACAGAATCTAACCAGCAGATGCATTAAAGTGTCTACAGAAATTAGTTGAGAACAAGTTTCTAGTCCCAGTTGCGTTTATAAAATGAGATGACTGGTTGATGACTTTTGGGGGTATGGTCTTCCTGTGGGGGTGGGGTTTGCTGAGTAGTGGGAGGAGCCAGGAAATTGCATTAAGTCGATCCTCAAACGAATGGTCACCGTCAGCCTGTCGACTGACCTCAAATGACTGAAACTTTATACATACAGCCTTCTCTTTGTACAAAACAGATGCAAATAAAAACACCCAAATATTTTCACTGCAGTAATTTCAGAATTGTGGCAGAATTGCTCTTTGGAGACTAGGCTTATGATACTTGCGAAAATATATGCACCTTTCATGTGGCTTCACTGTGAAGGAAATTATGAAGGTAACAATAGATGCTGTTTTCCTGTTTTTTGGAATAGGGCAAAATAGAGGTAATTGAAGCAATTTTTCACAAACAGCTCGCAAACAGAAATGTTCAATAATGAAAGTATCATACGCATAATGATGGAAATTGAGGGAAAGTGTTTGCTGTACCAGTTTTTGCAGTGTTCTTTTTTATCCTTTTAAATGCGGTTTGAGAATTACCTTTAATTTTCCTTGAAAGATAAAGAAACCCTCTTCCTCTGCAGATAAATCACAATGCGTATCCTAAGAATTATTACTTTCATTTTATTTGTGTCAACTTGAAACCTCTCTAGATGCTAGATTGTGAAAAGCGGTGTTTGTCGGAAATGAACAAAGTAAAATTTGTGCATTAATGTGCTGTAACCTTGCACCACACTGGTAAGCTGTAGGTATGAAGTTTTCAAACTGAGAATGATTCAAAAAAAAAAAAAAAAAAGACGGTAGAATACATTTTGTGCAGTGGCAGCTGGGGGTGTAACGGTCAGAGCTGTTACTTTATCTCAGGTTTGAATGCAATTCCTTCTGTTGCTCCATTCATTGAGACATTGATCCTGAATGATGCTGTAAAAATTAGCCTGCCCTGTGAATGGATAAATTGGCGTAAGTAGCTAAACACTTTAATTCCCTTTGGAGGGAAAGTGTTGAATAAATAAACATAAATGTAGAATAGACTGATGATTGTCTAGTTTATGGTGCTAAGTGGAGCCAAAGCCACTACCTTTTGTCTCACCCTCGTCTCCATCGTTCCCAGTGACCCATGTCATAGTACCTGACGCCACCATGCCCGCCACCATGTCCTGTTTCCACGGCATCCTGAACGGCTGCTGGATCCTGCGCTTCGACTGTAAGTCCTCTATGTTTTGCAGTCGTGGTCCTGATTGGCCACAGCATGGTTGCGGTCTTGGTTGCGTTGACCTCCTTGTCTTCAAACGGTTTATGGATTCTTTCTTGCTTCAGTCACATACGATTATGATTGGAACACGCACTTGTGGTCAACACTGGAGCTCCCCCATGTGCCTTCACCTTCGTGTTGCTGCCTTGGAGGTGTCTGCAAAGCACTCGGCTATGCGGTAGCTTTGGTTACCGGCCCCTGATATGTATTCTGTGCTCGGTACTCCAGCCCAACACGGAGCGCTCTGTGAATTATTCAGGAGGGCCCCTGAGGCCCCATCCAACCCAGACACCATCAGTGGAGGAGTAAGTGCTCAGAGTCTCCCGCACTTTTTATTGTTCCACCTCGAAGTCCTTGACGGCTTTTTATCCTGCGAGAAAAAAAGAATAAAAGGCACTTTTGAAAGAAGCGTTTCCATTATTCTGCCAGACCCCGCTTCGTGTCCTCCTCTCTGTCTCCGCCAAAACCCTTGGCAATGCTCGGCGACGTGCCGAGGCGTGAGCGTGTGCGTGAGCAGGCATAGGCTGGCACTTTCTACCATCCCTAGGGGGCGCCCTCATGACAAACGTCAGGACGCATGATAGGGTCAATAAGTTTTTGGATCTTGGTCGAATGTTTGTGGAAGCGTGTTACCTTCGGCGATGCATGGTAGACAGATCGATGCAGCGCAGGGGGACTAATTGGGCTTCTTGTCCGTCCTTTGAAAACGGTTTGAATAAAGATGTCAGCCACACCCTGAACCCCTGGCAGGACCACACTGGAGCGTTATTGATCATGTGCCTTGTGGGTAACCATGATGTACAGAAATGGATGTGTAAGTGCTGTGCTGTGTTACTATGGCGACTGCATTCCCGACCGTGTTCCCGGATTGGAAATGGCTTCGCAACGGACAGGCCCGTTTGTCCAGTAACCCCGTGCCGGCACATCGCTTTCTGTCTCGCTCGCTCATTCCTGTAAATCTAATTTACGGTGTCACCGCGTTGCTAATTCGGAGCGCCCCGTCTGTGCGGGAAGGGCGGCTCTTTAGCCTGGCGAAGCCTCCTGTGGCGCTCCTGGTAATGACGTGTAATTACAACGGATGGGGTTTGGGTCCAATGAGCTGCAGGATCGAAGACTCGGGTGGGAGGGGCTTGTGGGACCGCATGCCAGTTCTTGTCTGATGCACTTGCAGGAGACGTGACAGTAAATACCCTGCTTGTAGTACAGTGACAGATAACCACAGTGCTGTGACCCTCAAGTGGGGCGGGGGTGTTTGGGACTCATTGCCTCTGAGATTCTCTTCTACCAAAAAGGTTTCCAATGCAGCAGTTTTTGCAGGGTCAACTGCATGGCACCATGTACTTTGATGAAACGTGATATTAGTGCCTCACAATTTACCATGATATAGAGTATACATGGAGGTAAATTGACAGATTCCCTAGGAAACTATAACCTGATGATTTCAGGAGGGGCTTTATTTTTCCACCTATGAAGCAGAAAGTTAACATGAACTGGGCCAGTAAACTGTTCAGTTAGCGAACCCTTTAAGTGTGGTATTTTTTTTACTCTGGTGCCGTACAGTACAGTTGAAGTATATTGCTCAAGTTTTACAGCAGGAGGTGAAATTTCAACCTGGGAACTCTTGAGTGCAAGGCAGCATCTCTAATCTCTGTGCCACCTTTTGGCGCAGCAAACAGTCCCGCACTTCACTGGGACAGATCCTCATTTGCTTTTGAGACAGTTGAGGTGGTGAACACTAACATTAAAAAGGGCGTTGGGCTTCAGAAGAGGCTGTTTAATGAGGAGGAGATGCTCTGGTTCTCGAAACAAAGGGGATGTCCGGCTGCATCTGCTGAGTCACAGCACGCTGAGCTCAGAGAGGCCCACGATTTACGGCTGTCATCTCGGTGCCGAGCTCAGTGGGTGCGCCAAGTCAGATGACTCACATTGTGGGCCGATGACTTTGCGTTTCCCACCTGCCGTAAAGAGTCGCCACTCTCAGATGCTGCTCACATCTTCGCTTGGCCAGGTCTGCTGATGGAGGGTCTCGTGGGCACTGCGATTACTCTGCTGAGCCAAACAAAACCGTAAATACCAAGCTGCGTATGTATTTAAGAAAAGAAACGGGTGTTTCCCTGCACTGCCCAGGCCACGTCAAAAAGTGTACAGGTGGAAGGGTAAATGGTAGTAACACAGGGCATACCCCACCCCAATCTATCTCTGTCGCCATGTTCTTTTTTTGGCTTAAAAATCAAAAAAGGGTCTGATGTGTATTTTGTGATTTTCTCAGACTTTATTACCTTTAATTTTGTTCAGTTTAGTATTTTTGTGTGTGTCTCAGTGAGTGTCAACGTGTCTATGGAAAGTGTGCTTATGTCTATGTAGAGCTTTGTACTTTGTATATATCACTAAACTTTATTACTTAAACTACACTTAGGACCATACTGTGTGTGTGTGTGTGTGTGTGTGTGTGTGTGTGTGTGTGTGTGTTTTCCAGTGAAAAAGTGTGTCAGCATTTGTGTGTACAGTGTGTTTTTATAGTTTAAGGAACTTGACTACACAAAATTCTTAAACACTATTAAAGTCACTAAATGATGTCATCTTCCTACCAAATAATTTATTTTCTCTTTTGACTGAATTGTCAGAACAGCTCACCTTGGTTTTACTCCACCAAACTCCTGTGTAAAGTTTGGCACAGTGGCATTGAGGATCCTGTAGTAAAGCAAAGTAAGATACTGTGTTTTTGCCCTGGATGACTCATCCCCTCCATGGAGGTGTTTTTTTTTTTTCACCTGCAGGGGTGCAAGCCTCTCTGAAGGCCAAGTGCTGGGCAGGGGAGAGTGAGTACGAAGTGGGAGATGGCCCTGCGCGAAGTCGCGTCAACCGAGACAGCCTGGTGAGTGGCGTGCCAGCAGATGGCCATATCGCCTTAGTGAGCCCTGCTTAAGCAGCCAGTAGGGGGCGATGTGTCTCTACAGTCCATTCTCAGTGATGGTCCAGTAGGGAGTGATGCACAGGAGACCGACATCTCTGTAGTGGCCAGCAGGGGATGATGTGCACAGTATGGACTGTCCCAGTAGGCTTCAGTGAGTCACCAGCTGGGGGAGCTGCACAGTAGAGGACCATCAGCCAGAGACTCGGACATGTACGCAGCTCCCAGGCCGCGGTGGGATTAAGCTGTGAACTCCGACCGCTCTCCCCGTTTGACCGCATCTTCTTATCGTACGATCGGCTCCTTAGGGTTGCAATTACCCGTTTCGCTATGGATAGTGGATCACTTATAGACATAGACGCACATATCTCTGCAGGTGGTAAAACCGTATTAACGCAATGAACGGCTAAGTCCAGGCCTCCAGAATGTTCGCTTTTGGTACGAGATATGGTTTAGATATCATTCCTTCTGCAGGAAATCAGGTAGCGATTTAGGGGAAAAAGAGCGTTAACAGTATCGCTTTCGTTCGCACCTCTGCTCAGGTGCCGTCGTCACTCGGTTTTCGGAACGAGATGCGGGTTGCCATGTAAGAGTGGCGTTACGGAAGGCAAGAGGCGTACAGGGTTAAAGCCAGAGGCATTTAAAGCCATTACCGTGTTATTACCAGCTCATACCACGGCCCCGCTGTTGCTAATGTTTCTACCAACTGGGAGAGAGTCTCCCGGGAAGTTAATCTCAGTGCTTGTCACTGGAAAGGTCACATGTTACACCAGGATGGAGTGCGTGGCACTTTAGAGCTTCTGCCGAGTTTGTGGAGGCAGAAAAGGCCCTTTTAAGACATAGGGGGCGCTGTTTAGGGCATCAGTCTGAGAGAAGGGACTCAAGCATGAACGATCTTGAGTCCATCCTGAATTCTTAACTTATTCTTTATTTGTGAATCTTTCTGTTTGTTTTTTATTTAATAACAGTGATAGATGGTGATTTTCCCATTTGTGTAGCTGTTTAATTTTTACTGTACCCATACAGGGTTAGTACCTTGCTCAAGGGCACTACAGTAGGAGATGGGATTTAAACCAAGGTCTGTTGGGAGCTTTAATTACCCATGCCACAGTGATAAAAACAACACCCATTGTCCTTAACCGCTTATCCAGGTGGGGATCACAGTGGCCTGGAGCCTATCCCAGCATTACAGGGTGCCAGGTTATGAAACAAAGTTAAAATATGCAAACTCCACACAGACTGAGCTGGAGCTGAACCTACACCCAACCAGCCCAGATGCCACGAAAGGGGGTGCGCTACTTCCTTCTCCACCAAGCCGCCCCACAGCACCATGACGACACTCTCCTCCAGCAGAGACCCGCTTGGCTTGAGCCGCTATGCTGGGAAAGGTTGCCTGCAGCTCTGCGTGGCACTTTGTGTGTAGCCTCTGAAGGAGCAGAGGATCCAATTATGTAGCGGTGGTAAACCAGACAGCCCTGCCACACCCCCTGCCCCCGGTCTCTCGCACCCGACTTGCACAGAGACGGCTGCCAGCCGGTTCTCACTCCGCCAGACTCCTACAGCCTTAATCCCTGCACTTGTTAGCAGCTCGGCTAAGAGGTTCAGCGGAGCGAGAGCAGAGCTTCTCGACCCCCCCCCCCCCCCCCCAGGTGTGGAGTGCCACTTCTGCTCTCCCATTCCTGTCTGTTTACAATGTGGGGTCTCTCTCTTTTGCCACCCCCCCCCCCTCAAAAAAAGGCAAACAAACAATGAAAGTGTCCCAGAATTCATACTAAACCACAGCGGCAGCAGGGTGGCGTAATGGTCACAGCATCACCTTTTCATCAAAGGTCTCAAGTTGGAATCCCACTTCTGCCGTTGTACCCTCAATTGAGGTATTTACCCTAGTAAATCTGAGAAAAACTACTTTGGGGTAAAGTTTCACCCTGCTGCTCAAAACATGTCTTTTTATATCTCTCGCTCTGCTTTTATTTATTTTAATTAGTATTTTCCTGCTATTTTAAAGTTATCTGTCACCCTAAGTCTGTTATTTTAATGTTTTTGTATCATTTTTATTATCTTTAGGTTATAAAAGATAAACCCAGGATGTGACTAATTTTCAGTCTTTCTAAAGCTGTTGGAGCCGCAAATTTGTATGAATGGTGCTATTATATAAAATTACTATTATTATTAAATAATTGTAAATGGTTAAATTGTCTACAGAAATGCTGGGAAACAAGTAAATACTTCAAACTGTAAGTTGCTTTGGAGCAAAGCATCAGCTAAAAGAATCAATGTAAATCGCGGTCATTTTTACTGTACTTACTCTTGCTCCTGCTTCCTTCCTTGCCAGCTGCCCCCCCTGTTTGACGGCTGCTTCTTCTTCTTCCTGGGTTCGTTTCGAAGCCCCTCCAAGACGGAGCTGCTAGAGCTGGTGAAGGACAGTGGGGGACAGGTTTTGACCCGCAGGCCTAAGCCCGACAGCGATGTCACTCAGACCGTGAGCGCGGCCGCCTACCACGCCCTGCCGGGTTCTGACCAGGCCCTGTGCACCCACTACATCCTGTACGATCCCCTGGGCCACTATAAACCGGCCCGGGTGCGGCTGGGCAAGGTGTGGTCTGCCCCCTCCACCTGGCTGCTGGACTGCATCGCCACCTTCCAGCTGCTCCCAGTTTCAGAACCATAGTCTAGTACCACAGCATGATCCAAACTCAGAGTCTGGAATCGCAGCCCAAGTCCACAACATACTCCAGAACTGTAGCTTGACTTGTCCAGAACCACAGTGTGGTGTCACCATTGTTTCTATGGCAACTAGTTCCATTTAAACCCTCAACATTGAATGATTGAAAATGTTGTGATTTTTATGTTTTTTTTTTATTTTTATTTTGTCTCTATGTATAAAACCTTAAGATACATTCTTCCTTGCTGGGATTTTATTGGAAAACGTTGTGCGGAAAGAAGTAGAATTTGTTCCGAAGGACCGCAGTGACAGGCGAATTGAACTGACGCAGTTTGTTTTCCTTGTAGAACAAAGCGATTGCCAAGGTGTTTTGTTTTGGGTTTTCTTCCTTCTTAAGTGCAGGCGCATTGACAGCAGCCGGGAAGAACGTCTGCGCATCTGCGTCATTTTTCAGCCACAACAAAACACACACGTTAAGGCAATCTGTGGCTTTGGAACAGCTGCGAAATAACAAGTAAGGACCACAATCTACAGCTATTGTTGAGCAGCCTTTTCAGCACTTGATGGAGAGCAGAGAACGTTCTGGAAAGTGTGTTTTTTCCACTGAGGCTGTAAGAACGTGGCCGTTCTCCAGTTGATGCAGTTTTGATTTGGGATGCTCTGTAGATGTTATACATTGTGTACACCTGATGGAAACTGGAGGACTAGAAATTGTGTTTGTTCCATAACTTTGGTCATTTTCATCACTCACTGTGTGACAGATTTAAAAATCCACCTACTCTGTAATTTTTCCTCTTTCTTAAGCGTTAAACATTTTTTTAACTAAATTTACAGCGAACCAATCAAACGGGGTTTACTACCAAGTAAATCTGCAGTAAACTGAAATCCAGGTTATTTTTTATAACCCAGTCAGGGAATAGTGGTGGTTTAGGGCCCGATAATGGAGGAGATGAATGAAGACGAAGAGATGGTTAATTTGGTTATTAATGAAACTGCATGCTTGCAATGAAATTGATTAAAAGAAAGGAAAAAAGAGCTTTTTTTTTTGGTTGTGTTTGGCCCCAGAGGATCGGCCGCGAATATCAAGCTGTGAGGGAGGAGGGACTGAGGCTGCTGCTCTTTTCTTCCAAGATCCCAGCCTCATCACAGGGGATTGATGCACTGCTTTTGTCCAAATTGTGACCCAGCGCTCAGTGTAGCTGCCGCTGTTTATTTATACATATTGTCTTTTTGAGGGAGTTTGATTTTCGGAGAAGCACAGCGAAGAAAAGATTTTGGAAATGTATCTGGTGCAAATAATAATAATAATAATAATAATACTAATAATAATATAAATGCTGCTTTGACTGTAAAGCAGCCATGGGCCACGAGGAACAGTGTACATTCATGGTATTTTGCACACTCCTACTACCCAAAGGAGAATAAACAAACACACGCACATTTGCTCAGTACACTTTTTTTGTTAATCTGTTTTAACAAAATAATTTGTCTTCATAAATAATACACATTTTTCCCCACTTCATATTTTTAGAATACACATCATAAAGTTGTAGCTATTTACACGTTTTACTGATAGAGCCTCTTTAAGGACACCGGTGGGTGCGTTTCTGGGGTGAGCAAAAGATAAATATATATTTATATGCATTTATAAAAATTTATCCAGAGGAAGGTTTGTATCTTCGGAGTGGCCGTCACGCTTCCTCCCATTTTCGTTGTCAGCATATTGCAAACATAACATAAAATTAGTCTTTGATTACATATCGGTGGTAAATATTTGAAAACTAAAATACCCAGAAATGACCTACGGTGACTTTGAATACTAAACAGTTTTTTAACAGTATTTTTTTCTCTCTCCTCGTCTGATAAAACTCTTGGTTTTCAGGCACACTTATAATAACAGTATTATTAAAGAAAGAACAATCTTCCATAGCTTCCAGCTACAGTAAGTCGGTGTCTCATGAAAGGAGTGACGTCTGCGGTCAGGCAGGGGGGCGTGCAAGTGGGCATGTGGGTGGAGGGCAGGGGACGTGGGTGGGTGGCACACAGGCTGGGGTCCAGAAGCGCAAAATGCAGCTTTGGTCCAGAATACGTAGAATCGGGACCTCGGAAGGAGGCAGTGCACCTGTGGCTACAAAATACTTTGTGTTAAGAGGAGTTAAGTGGGGTCACACGGATCTACCAAAATCCCAGATGGCCAGATCATCTTCTCGTGTAAGCAGGTGTGGTGCTGAGGACACACCCCCTTTCCCTAGAAGCCTTTGCGTCTCCAACATGTATGGCAGCATGGCTGACGGAATCAGGCTGACCAACGGCACACGGCTAGGGTTAGCGTGTTTTAATATACAAAATGAGTGAGAAGTACATTCCTCATAAAATCCTGCTACCGGTTCACCAAAGTGCAGCTGGGATGTCTGGCTTCTGACCATATGAACCTTCTGGAGTGGCACTGGCCTGCCATTTCGCGTGCACCCCTAGCCTTCTTGCATTTACCGCCAGAGTTCCTGTTAAACCTGTAAACCTGTGCAAGTAGGGGACGTAACGGGATGAAGGTACAAAGGGAGGAAGGGATTCTCCTTTCAGCTAGTGATGCTCACAGGTTCTACATGAAGAGCCCATCGAGGGTGTGAGAATCACGGAAAATGACTAAGCTAAGTGTTAGGAAGTACTGATTTGTATTGGCTATGCGCTCCGTCTTGGCCAGGAATAATCTGTGTTGATGTCGCTCAGCTCCTGAGGGCTAAGGTGAGGACCAAGTCAGACTGAGCTTCTGGGGGATTGCCAGGTGCTAATCTCCTTGCCACAGAGTGTCAAAGGTCCTCACAGTGATCTAAAAGCTTTGGGGCTTCTTTTGTCTCAAAACAGTCCCTGCTGAGTTTGATCCTGGAAGGCTGTTACTGCTGCCCTCTGGTGGTGTGGCGGCGGAAATTACATTTCAAACGCGCAATCCTGATTTTGATGGTTTTTACCTCAACAAACCGAAAAGATGCATAAGTAAAAGTTTGCAGCTTAATGGCTGTTTTGTTCCACACTGTAACATGAATGGGTTAAATGATCCTATAGGCTTTATGATCGGGGAAAACTGGTGTAAATGTTTATGTTCTGTGTATGTTTGGTCAGGTAAGGTTCGATATATCTGTTCCGTTCAGCAGTTGACCTAATGCTGTATATTGTAAAATCAAAATCCCGAATCTGTTAGTTTGATTCTGCAAGCGGAGCACACAAAATTTTTTGTCAAATTTGAAAAAACGGAACTAGGATTTATGGCAGTAATTGTGGGCGGCGTCTCTTCTGCTGTCACTGAGGGTGCGGCGAGTCTTTGTCTCTTTTCCGGAACTTGGATCCATCACCGTTTACATAAACATCCATCACTGACAGGGACTGGGGTCTGAAAAGGTCCGGTCACGGCTTCCTCGCGCCGGGAAAAATCCCCCGTGATTAATCACATGGATGACTGCAGAATTTGGCAAGGAATTAATGCTGGCCCTTCAGAACATAGATGCGCATCCACAGAGGGAGCCACCGAGCTGTCGCGCAGTGCATCATCGGAAGGGGGAGGTACGGCCGGGCAAGTCGGTGGGGGTTCAATTCCGGTACTCTGGGCAGGTAAGTCTGTTGGCGCACAATGAGCCTGCTGGCTCTTTTGAAATTCAGAATAAAAAAAATAAATGCGGCCGGCCTGACGGCGTGCGATGATGATGAAAGGGAGCGCCTGCTGCCCCACCCCCCCGTGCCGCAGCGCTCCCTGCCCTCGGCATCTTTCCGGCCTGCAGCTCCCTCGTCCAGACGCTTATTGAAACGCTTGCGCGATAAAGAGAAATAAGAAAAGCCGGCCGCTCCTGACTTAATTGCCTAGATAATGATTTTGAGCCATTAGTCTGTTGTAATCTCGAGCTTCCGGAGGAATAACAAGGGGCAACTAGTGGGAATGCCTCACGCCTGGCAAATGTGCCACTTCAAAAGGAGCCGTCGCCGCGGCTGTTTGCTGGGCCACGAACTAGTTAACGCCTATTAACTTGGAGTTCGGCTCCCTTTTCGTGGGGGGGATTGGAGTTATAACAAGGAATAATTAGCCATAAACCCAAGCTTTAGCTGTTAAAAATGGCAGTTCCCCACAGAGCCTTTTGAAATTGTAATGAGTTATTAAAGTTTGGCTTTATCTCGTCTGCCTTCCACTCAGATCCTGATGCCGGTGTTCATTTACCACACATTCCCGTCGCCGCTGTCACTTGCGTCTCCCGTCTTCCTACCCTCACTAACCCTGTCTCCCAGCACCGCCCACTCCCTGCTCAATCCCTCCCTCCACCTAGGTGTCCGCCTTTGATCGGGGCTTAGTTGTGCTGCCGAGAGGGATTCCCACCACTGCGCTTGGACTGCACTCAGGCGCGTGTCCCTAACTGCTGTCCCTGTGATCCTCCAGTGTCCATTAACCAACATGATGGGGCCAAACATCTTTGAAGGCCTTGCCGTGCAGGGAATAATGGGCGACAGGCAGCAGCCACTTTGCGGCCCCCCTTTTGGCCAAGGATGTGGAGAGCAGTCATCCTGGGCGGGATTTCAGCCGTCGACTCGTGCCAATTTGTCCGAAAAAGATCTTACGATTAAGGCGGAAGCCCTTGGGGCTTCAAGGTTCCTAATAAGCTTCCTGATAGCCTCGCTAATGAAGTCTTTGGATGTGAGACTGTTTTAGAGCAACGACATTTTCTGTAGAGACACAGCTTTGCCCAGCGACCCACCCCCCACGTGCCACATCTTTCACGGCCCTGTTAGTGGACTGACCGCACGTCATCACAAAGAGACAAGTCAAAATGCGTATGATTTATAGTGAGCATCAATAGAGGCTGGAAAAAGGAATACAAACAAAATATTGACTCTGTATAAGCAGCAGTAGCAGTAGTGGTAAAATGAGCAAAGTTGCTGCAAAAGAAACCAACTGTCTCTGAAGGTCTTCCATCCAGGCAGGTTGACAAGGGCCAGTAGAAGTTCGCTTACGAACCCTTCGGGTGTCAGAACAGTGCTCCTCGGTCTGTTCCCACACGGATTGTGCTCCAAAGAGTGCATCTCATTGTGTCGGCAGGGCCAATAGGTGGTCCCATCCCAAGGAGGCGGGGGCTCCTACGACATAGTCTGCCCGTTGAGGCACTCCCGCCGCAGGCACTGCGCCGGCTTCCACCAGTCCCCGTTGTGGCAGCGGCAGATGGTACAGTCGTCCACCTTCACCTCGATGCCGGCTGGGATGATGGTGGTTCCCGCAAAGCAGTTCGGTCCTGGTGCCAACAGAGACACATCAGACACACAGAGTGAGTGCTGCTGAGAGCTGATAGACTCACCATATCTGTATGACATTAATGCTCACTCCTAAATCATGGTTATTCCACCCTTCAGCTCACAGACATGAGGAGATCATAAAAATGGCCCCAAGCTGCTGAAATGAAGAGCTGTAAAGTGAAAAGCAGGAGTGCGTGACCTTCTGGGCTGACTAACAACACAGAGTCTGAACACTTTAAAATGGTCAAGGAGATTGTCGCAGGTTGGGCAGTTTCTTCTAAACATAAACCTGCTGAAGCCGCACTGGCAAAGGAATCTAGGAGCAGAAATGTGTTGAAGCTGGCCATTGGGGCTCAGAAGAGGGAGCAGCGACCTAGCTGTATCTCCAAAGAGCCACGGTGAGACGTGGATAAGATGTGGACAAGATGCTGCTTAAGATCTGACAGCACGTGAGCCAAGTGACCCCACCCTGAGGACAGCCTCAAGCGTGGCTCCCGCACTCAACTTCTTGAGCGTCCCGTTTGCCACGTTTCGCTTCAAAAGCACCTTGCTAATTCACTCAGTTTGCAGAATCAATTTGGTTTCTAGATTTGTACATCATGACACGCAAAAGATGATCTACAGCAAGAAGATGGGATATGAAGACACTCCGGTGCAGCATGTAAAATAAATAAGATCCCTTTATTCACACTTCTTTTTCCATTTAGTAGAACTCCTACGCCTTTTGTATCCGCACATTCATCTGGAAGCAAAACAATCAATAAGCAACTCATTTGAAACAGCACAGAGGACAGGTGTGAATTATAGGCAGGTGTGATTTGTGATTCATAGGTAATCACACTATCGCCAATTGCAGAAATTATTGGTGAAGGACCATAAAAGTGAAGCAAGACCAGAAAAGGCCTTGGCAAAGAAAGAAAGAAAGAAAGAAATAAATTATGTAGTCATTAAACAGAAATAATGCTTAACCGAGAAAATCCGATTTCTAAGGAATAACAAAGATGAGTAATTATTAAATAGACTAATTGGGCCACAAAAATGGGTCAGAATCAAAGTCAGCAGCCTTGAGGTCTTAAGGTAGCTTTCAGTGGACATGGATTTACAGTTAAGGCCCCGCTTATGCTGCTGCTAAAGAAGCACTCTGGAAACTTCAGACAAGGCGTGTGACACTTGGCTCATTGTGATGCTTTTGCTTTCATTTAGTCTCCTGCTCCGGTAGGGGGCACTCCCTAGCCTCTACTCCATCCTCCTCAAGAGGCTTGCACGTCCCCTGGATGCCCCCCTTGCAGCTGTTCGTGATGAAAACCCAACGGATCGGACCGAGCACCAGCGGAGACGGAGGAGAGTGCTGGGGGTGGGGCCCTCTGGAGGGCTCGAGAGTTGCGAGCTGTTGCCAACTCCTAATTCCTATCGATCCGCAGAGCCCTTGGCAAAGGTTATAAATAAAGCCCGGCTGGAGGCGAAGCGGCCGCGAGTGCAGTTGTTCAAGGCCTGCCAAGTCCTCCTCGCATAAGGACACAATTTCCCCGTCGTGGCCGGGTTGGGAGGGACTGCATGGGGGCTGCACACACTCTGAGCATGGGGAGTGTGTCGCTCGCAGGCTGTGAGGCTGAAATTCACTCTGCAGCGCAAACTTTCTCAGATTTCTCAAAGTGGGCCATCTAAGGCCTTCAAACATGTACAAAAGAACCGAAAGCAAAGTAAGTGGGAAGCCCCGTAGATGATGACCTGGTCTTCCTTTTGAGAGCTGTTTTACCAAATGCCAGGAGACACCCTGCTCTTACATCTTCACAGAAAGGCCCATCCATTTGTCTGCCCCTCAGTCTGCACATCCATCTAGCCATCATTAACAGGTTGTCCACTGAGTGGTTATATTGGTTCAGAATCTATCCCAGAAGCATATGATGTGAGGCAAGATACACCCCGGATGGGATGTTAGTCCATCTCAGAGCAATCACAGACACTTATTTGCTCACACACGCTCACGCTGTGGGCAATATGAAGTCACCAGCCTTTGGCGTGTGAGAGGAAACCAGAGCACCAGAAGAACTTGCAAACTCTACACGGACTATTGGAACCCTCATGCAAATCCACGGACCGGGAGCAGAAAACCAGTAAAGTGTGTGCGGCCACTGCAAATAGGAGCGCCCGCTAAGGAGCTCGCGAGACAGTGGCTGGGAGCACGAGGCCGGCAGATTCCGGAAAGCCATTACCTTCTTAGCCCTTGGTAAGATGTGCCGAGACATTTTCAAGGGTAACTCCTGGTCCAATTTTAGGTAGTACACAAATTGAGTTTATAAATACTGTTGCGGCTGGCGGCACATAATGATATCATGGTTATTGCTGCGTTTCATGGCTCTACCTCGTTTCTGCAGAATTATGTGTTCATTCAGGCAGTTCGCACGTTCTTGCTGGATATTGCTTCTGCCACAGCCTCACTGTATTAGGCTTCAGCAAAGGAGCCCGAGATGGCAATCGGGTTTAATGCCGCAGCTTTAATATGCAGAACAGCAGAACGTGGACCTGCGGTGATTTCTCCAAACCCGGGCCTGAGGGCCTCTACAGTTTTATTGATGGGGAGAACAGAGCTGTATGGCTCAGTTGGTCCACACGTCCTGGAGGACAATCCCTTCTTGGTGGGATGGATAGAGGGTTCAGATGGAAACAAACGTGACAGTTGCATATAGCAAGCGCTGATGGAGAGGTTTTCCCACCCCCCATTTAGGAGCAGTGTCCCTGAGCTCAGGGTGAGGAACTGGGGAGCCGGGGGTTTGCTGGGAATGCTCCTCCCCCGAACTGTCTGTGTGCATTAACAAACCTCCCGGCCTGGGGCTGGGGACATCAGGGGCAAGCTGGTGGCCACCTCACGGTGACCTCCACAACAGCACCTCCGATGGGGCTCAGGGGCGGGGTTGCTATATAGGTCGGTGTGCGCCTGGGGGGTGCGGAGGGGAGACAGAAATCATCCCCATTCGAAAGCCTAAAATTAGACCCATTGTTTTGCCTCGTTTTTTGGCGGTTGTCATCGGAATTCGTGCCAGAGGACACATTTGTGCCGAATCCTTTCTTCCTCAGGAATAATGAAGTGTGAACAAGGAGTTCTTAAACACTGCCAAGCATTATGCGTATCAACACTAAATGGGAGAGGCTTTAGATATTTTTATTAAAATTTTATTGGTGTGTGGAGCCAGCGGGGTCAACATGCGCGGGTCCAAATTCGCAAGGACTTGGCAAAATGCAGTGAAAATCACCTCTTTTCTACGTTCTTTCTATTCTTTTTTGAATTTCGCTCTTTCTGGTGATAGTTGTACCCAATTACCCAGTTCTTATGTCTCCCCCAGAAGTACGACTGCAATGCCAGCTCTTGAGAGGTGAACAAAAAAAACGCACCTCCTGCGGTATTTGTGCACTGAACTGCTTGTTTTACTATTTAATCTGTGAGCTGATGGCTTCCTCCGGCCCGCAGACACACTCCCAACCACAGGGGTCTCTGTGAGTAACAAAAGGAAGGACTGCGGCCACTTCTTGCACTCAGACAACATGAAAATGAATTCTGGACTACAGCGAAAGAGCACAAAAGGGTTTTCTTCAACCTCCCAATCGACCCTAAGGGTTGTCCAGTTGTAGTGTTCATCAGCTTCTGGTCACTTTCAGTTTTCCTTATTATCTACATAAGGAAAAGGTTAATAATATAGACATATTTTGACTTATTGACAGATAGGGATTGGAAAAAGAATGTAATAAAGTTGCACCGTACGGCCAAAAGTATGCGGACCCCTCTAATGATGGATGTGAGCTGTTTCAGCCCCACCCACGCAGCAGACAAACACATTCTAGACAACTGTATGCTTCCAGCATTGGGGCCACAGTGTGGGGAAGAAGCTCCTTTCCTACCCCAGCATGACCGTGCCCCTCTGTACACAAAGTGAGCTCCATAAACATAGTTTGCCCAGGTTGTTGTGGAAGAACTTGAGTGGCTACACAGAGCACTGACTTGAACTGGAATACTGACTGCAAGCCAGGTCCCTTCTCACCCGACCTCACCAATGCTTTTGTGGCCAAATGGGTACAAATTCCCAAAATGTAGTGGAAAGCCTTCCCAGAAAAGTGGGGGCTGTTATAGTAGCAAAGGAAGGAGGGCAACTCCATGTTAATGCCCATGGGCTCAGAATGGGAGACTCAACAAGCGCAAATGGGGGTGATGCTCAGATGTCTACATACTTTTGGCCATGTGGTGTGTGAATATAAAACGTGAACTTTTCAGTCATTTGAATTAATCAACATTAAATCTAATTTTAAATGGCTGAAAATGTAAAAAATAAACTGGTCTCCAGAAACTCCTAAAAAAGGTCTGATTCTTGCTATAAATATGCAGATTTCGTCTTCTTGTTTCTGAGCATCAGCACGCAGGAACTCGGGGAGCAGTAAACACTGTGAAAACCGGTGGAATGAAGGCGGCTAAACAATCTGAAACAATTTGGGAGGTCTTCACTGCCAAGTGGCAGCAGAAACGCAGAACATTTTTGAAAATGGTGAAAAAAGCAATAAAAACTATCTGCAAAAAATGGCTCTGGCTTGAAAAATGTGTAACCTCAGGAGCCGTTGTGATTTATAAACTTGGTCGTAGGGATGCTGTAAGAACATTGCTACTGGATCCTGGGCTAAATGTGACAAACTGTTTTCTCAGGCATTCCGAGAGAGGGAAGAATTTGAATCCTGGAAAAATTCAACCTTGGGGGGGGGGGGGGTCTATAAATGCAGTAATTTCCAGGATAAATCTGAAGGAGTTCCTCTGTAGCCGAGATTCCTGATCCAGGTGTTGAATTTAGCACAGTTTAGTGGCCTGAACCTGGCTGTAGGGACAAAAAGCGGAAAAGTGCATCCGAGAACGGCCACTTCCAGCCCTTTTGCATGCTATTAATAAGGTTTATCAGTAATATTACAAATGAATGAGGGCATGCAGTACATTTTTAATTTGCTCCATTTCATTTGTCCTAAGTTGTTTTTTGATGGATTCCTCGCTGCGTGAATGTGCATGGATTGTTTTGAATACAGTGGCTCCACCTGTAAACAAGTCAAGCTTCAAATTTTTGAAGATGCAAACATTTTTTCCTTCTAAAATGGCCCATTTCATCAGTTCATTTATACATTGAAATTGCTGTCCGTAAGTCCACATTTTAATGTGAAAAAGCATCCAAACAAAATAGAAGTGTAAGGGTCACCTTAATTCACCTCACTTGCACAATGTTTATAGCTCAAGCCCGATCTTCCTGACGCCTGCAAATTTTCATCGGGTGAATCAGTTCACAACTGCAACTAAATAAGAGTCTGTGTAAGAATTTTTTTTTTTATACATTTTTTTAACTAATTTTATCCATAGTAAAGTCCAATATTAATATTCTATCAAATAAAATAATTCATTATTTCTACGTTCCTCATTTTTACCGATTGAGTAACATCTGTGTTATTATGCTTTCAGTGATTGTTTTTTTGCAGTAAAAAAGCATTAATATAAAAAAAAGTGTTTTGCAGTAAAAAGGGTTTTGGAGTTATAAAGACAGCAAGTTGCAAACAGACTTTGTATTCGTGGGCCCAGACTTTATATTGTGTTTATTGTGTGTTTGTATGTTTTTTTTGCTCTCCTCCTTCCTTCAATAAAGAGTGTGAGCTGGAAGTTCAGCCGTTGTTTCTATGTAGATACTTCATTGTTGCTGTCTTTACTCCCATTTTCCTTTACAATGCCGATGACTAATGTCGGGCTTCTTACGCAGCACAGACAAAATCACGGGGTCTGTCGTTTCACAGCCGATGACATCGGCCGCTTGCAAAAAACACCCATCCGTCAGGTCAGCGGGGATCTTTGAGCGAGTGCCCTTGCGAGGCATGCAGTACAATTTCGTGTTTCATTAGAAGAATATGAACAGAGAATAAAGAAACAAGAGGGGCCACCAAGCAGGACTGCGAAAGTGGGCCACATGGGCGGTGAGTGGGATCTTCTGACCACACTGTTGGCAGGAGTGCTTATTCAGAACTCATGCCTGAAAGAATCAAGTTCACACTGAAAGGTTCACTACACTGCAGCAAATACATTTACCTCTGAGTCGAAGAAGAAGTGGTTTTTACCAAACTTACAATCTAGTGATTGAACTCTTATTCATCCAGTTGACACGTTTCTACACAATAAATTACATAGTGAGTTTTGTGCGCTAAGCTATTTACCTTGAATTACCCATTTAGACCTCAAGGTAATTTTTTACTGTATTAGGTTGAGGAAATACCCTGATCTGAACACATGTCCTTTGACTGCAAAGTGAAGCTCTAAGCACTGTGCCACCTAGTGCCTCAGCTTTCTGCACTGGCGTGAGTTTTCCTTCTCTTCTCAGATCTCTCATTTTCTCATACCTAAAACATGCAGATCCCTGTGAGACTTCCCTATTAGAGCAACATTGGAAATGGGTGCGAGTGCGAATGAGACACTAGGTAGCGTCAGTGTGCCCAGGATATGTTTTCTCAGTATTTGCCTCATGTGGTCCAGGATGAAACGCCATTTCCACCTTGCGGTTTGCACGTCGTCATTCCGGTCGCTTCTATGCAGCGGGTCAGGCCCCCGGGAACGGCTCATTACGGTAACAGCCGTTACTGTAGCTGCATTTTATTATTTTTGAAATATTGTTTTCATCTCTTCATTTTTTTATAAAAATTAGACCATGAAATGTTTGTTGCACAATTAATGCCACGTCTGATACTAAATAAGAAAGTAACCGCATGTAAACACACAAATGCATATTCATGGCCTCATTGGCTGTTTGGTAACTCGGTAACTGGCGTTCAAAGCGCTCCTTGTCACTAAAACAGCCATTTTAGAGCATTAGGGATATTTTGGGGAAATTAACTGGCGTTCCTCAGATGAACCTGGAATGAATCATAATTGTCCTCATAAGGAACAACAGAAACAGCTTCCTGATATTTGAGTTTGGGACATTTAGGAATCGGATGCACTTGGATACCGCGGTACAGGTGTCGATGAACTGGTGGTTTAGTGGTGCAGGAACTGGATTTATTATAAGAGGTCCAGTTCCCAGGAGGAACTGCTTAAGCTTGGAGCAAAGTGCTTTGCCTGAAGGTCTTCCTGCCTGGTCTTCTTGAATGAGGAGTGGTGGCTGATGATCGTAATGGTGACCCTTGCTGGGCATCCCCATCCCCTGCCCTCATCGCCCCACTCAAGGTGGCTCCTCACCGTTTTTACAGATGGGGCAGCACTGCTCCGGCTCGTAGACGGGGTTGACGCACTCGGGGACGGCACAGTCGGCCACCACGCAGTGCACTTCATTGTTTGGCTCACAACGGCACCATTCGCAGGGTGAGGGCTGAGCAGAGAGAGAGAGAGAGAGAGAGAGAGAGAGAGAGAGAGTCTCAACCAGCTGCAAAAAACACAGAAAAATCAGATACAGATACTTGTCCACATTTATAAATTCTGACCTCGATTTCCAAAATATCCAAGACAATGACATAGTACCTTATTTATTAGCTGAAATGGGAGACTGAAAATAGCAGAACAGTATGTACGTCTGCTGTAAGAGGACAGAAGAGACTGCATTCTTCTACACACGCGCACACACACACAGTTATTTTTACTAGTTAAGATGTCAGCTTGTTAGACTGCATGTTATCCGTTTATTTAGTTCTATAACTATTAATAATTTTTGCTACAAATATTCACATTGGCAAAAACTGGCAATACAATTGCATAATGTGTCCTATCAGTAATACTGTACATACTAAACTGAACTGGGAGAGAGTCTGCAAGGTTGACGTTGCCAAATTCGCGGTTTCATTACTTCTGCGTGCATTTATTGCTGTTGCTGAACACGAGTTTGGAGTCCCATGCTGACCTGACGCACAGCACCGGGGAAGCGGGTGGTGCTCCTTCATTATTGATGGTATTTGCTCCCATGCTGTTTGCTCCGTGACGGTCGTGCGGTGGCAACACACGAGAGCAACGCGCAGTGAAAACCTCAAAGGGCTCCCTCTTCTGTGCCTTGGAAAGCTCAGGCTTTGTTTCTCCTCATGGAAACGCTGCTAATTTAGCCCAAATGGAGCAATGAACCCAAAAGATACGACTTTTCAGCACAAACCTGTGATTAAAACCAACATCGACAACAATAACCACTCCAGCAAAAACGCTGCCCCTCAGGTTCCCAAATGACTCTGTTTACTTCACATCGACAGCTGGGACTGGGTTCTGTTCATAACTTGGAATTGCTTGTAAGTCCATCCGCTATAGAACAAGCAAGCAGCGCTTAGTAATACAGCTGAATCCTTTGCTTATTTGCAGATTAGCGTCTGTTCTGTGAGGATTTCATTTATTTATTCTATTTTCATCAACAGCTACAATGCAGGGTCTCGGTGTTCCTCTACCCTGGAAACACAAGGCTTGAGACAGGATGCAAACATGGATGCAGCACCAGTTTATTTTATTACATCTAATTAAAATGAAGCAACAATAAAGTGAAACTTATTTTAAAATGACTGGGAACAATAAAAAAGACACAGCCTCGCCACAGCCTCCTGTTCACTGTGTTGTGGTCTACTGCAGTCCCAGTGCAGGACAATGAGGTGGAGAAAACATTGAGAAGTATTTCACTTCAAAATCCATAAACAGGTTTGTCGGCATTTGGTCACTTTCAGCTTTTCAATGAAAAAAGCACAATAACAGAGGAGGGACACAGTAACATGAAAAGTAGCCAAATCACAGTTACGAATGCAGCTGCAACCATTAGGTTTGTTGCGGGTTAGCAAAGGAGGTCTAAAGGAGGTCTAACCTTGGGCACTTGTACAGCCAGGGCCCAAACTTCATCGGTCACAAAAACTGCTAAATTATTTCATGTGCCAGGGGTCTCAAGAACAATAGCAACCTATACTGACAAAGGGCGCTGCAGAGAAACAGCATTCGCAAGTCAAACCGGCAAGGGTAGAAAGATGCTTTGTAGGACAGCTGCTAAATGCACAGTCTCAAAAATGACCACAGATCTGAATCAGCACTCCTGCCTCCCACATTCAACAAAAACTGTACTTCTTGATCTTTGCAAAGCTGGACTTTGTGCCAGAGCTGCAATTCAGAGATGGCTTCCACCAAAGGCAAACAACCTTGTGCAAGGAGTGCGGAACCTGGACGCCCGAGCAATGGGACATCAGTAATATGGTCTCATGATGTCATTTTCACCCTATTTCTTATGTCTGGATGGATGTACAGTTGGTGAAAAGCTGTTTCACGGGAGCCATTAGGGTTGACCACTTCTCTATATGGATGTAAATTGTGATGGAATATGAGGTCATTTTGCAGAACCAGGTTCGCTCCAGATGCAAACACTGCTGCCTCGTGATGTTCCCATATTTCACTATAATAATACCCCATAAATAGCAGGATTAGGTTGAACGTGTTCCATTGCCTCCTCAGCTGCCACATGTAAACATCTTTGAACCTTTGTGGAGCAAAGAAAGCAAAGTAATTTCCACCTCCTTCATCCTTCAAAGAACTGGAGTGCTTCCTCTCGAAGAAGGCATGCGGTGCCCACAGTTCAGGATTTGTAGGACCAAAGTCATTCTGAAGGCAAAGGGTGGCCTTTCTGCTTATTAGGTCCTTGACATTAATATGCTGTTAGGTGTTTGTCTTATTTTGTGTACCTCCTTAAGTTCTGTTTAACTGCTTAGTTTATGTAGTTTTGAATGTAGCTGGGTAGTAAAAACATGCTGAATTAATTGTATCTGCAAAATCAGAGCAATGTTGAAAACCCTCAAGATCCCTCCCACTGCTATTTCATCGCCCACTAAGTGCATTTTACTGCTCCCTAGTGGTAAAAAAATGGAAATGCAGGTCATTTTCGTACTGCAACATCGAGAGATTTCACACAACACATTGAAGGAAATGCAGAGAAAGATCAATAAATAACTGAGCTACAAGTGTACATGATACTTCACGGCACAAACAGGCTGTCCATCAACTAAGTGTATGCGGGAAATGAATTCTGGGTAACAGATGAGAACACCCACTGGATGACAACCAAAGGAGTGGTTTTTCTCACCACTCCCACCACAGTCCCGAGTTGTGGGAGAACGCCATCGATAGTCAATGAGTTGTGTAAGCCCGGGCAATTACATGCATTTATTCATAGGGAGCGCTGTAGCTGGTTCCCTCGATCTACCCAGAGCTCTCAGAACGAGTGAGCCGCAACCAAGCTAATTATCTGCGCTAGTCTGTGCCTGGTGTGGGACTCATGACTCTGGGTGTTTTTTTGGGAGATGCTCAATTAATACCCCACATATTGCATGTTGTGCAGCGATCTGTAAAACAAGCAAGCCGGCCCACTTCAAAGCTGGACCGTTCAGCCGTGAGTGAAATTGAGGAGTCGACACCGCCAGTCGCCGTGGGAATGCTCATCCCGCAGGACTACTCATATTATCATAAAATTAGCTGCACAAGTTGCATCTGCAACCATCTGTTGCGTGTTTCTGCTGAGCAAGGATTTGGTCTTGCTTTGCAGTGCTGCTTGCTGGGCCTGGACTTGAGGAGGCCTCTACGAGGAGCTGCTCTCAACGCAACCTCCAGAGCACAACTTGAGGGAAAGTAAAGCGGATTTTTGATTTATTTTTATGCATTATTTGTAGATTTATCATCCATAGCTACCAGTAAACTTGTGAAACATTCGTGGACCAGGAAAGCTGGGGATCACGAGGACATGCGCAGACAGTTAGATGGTCAGTGGACTACCCTGGGCTACGTGGCTACCTGTACAGCACGCTGAGCGATGTTGACTTCTTTTGACATGTGAATCAGTTCCTGTTTACCCCCAGTAAGGGTGCCATCAACATGTACACGATGCTGGAAAATTCCAGGCAGCTAAGTGAGGGATGTGAACCGTCAGCATGGTGGTATCGGACAAACAAGCAAGTCTGTGTATAAAGCTCTACACCTCTGGTTGACGCCCTTTGCTTTACTCTGGTTTGTATTTTGAATGTGCTTACTTAACTGACGCGTGTAAATATATCAATTCTTTCATTTGTTCATTTCTTCTTTTGCTCATTCATTCACTCATTCATTCATTACATTTTCACTAGCAGTCTATTAGCATGCACAGCCATTTCGATGCGGAGCAGACAAATTTTCTAAGCATGTTCTGGAGCGGAGGCAGAACAAACAGCAGAGCAGCTTTAAGACCCCGAGAGACAAAACAGAAGCCGGTGCCCAGTTGTGCTGCTGTCTGCAAACCTGCCAGACGGGATTTCTGCTTAGGGAGTCAAATGTGTCGGCAGACAGAAGATGTTCCTTTGGTCCAGCTGCTGAATGTGCCCATTCCTACAAGAAAGCAAATCATCAATATTTACTTTGTCTCGCTGTATTTGTCTCTCCAGCCGGCATATGGAGGAGGCACGAGCAGGGGAAGGTGGAGAATCACAAACAGTGCGCTGTTCCGATTCTTTGCATCGAGCACATTGATCTTTGGTTCTACAGCAGAAGCAGGAGTGAAGCTGGAGCCAGCACCCTTCATGTTTCTAAGCCGTTTGTTTAACTGTGTTATGCTACCTATTGTCTGATCAGACCACGAGCTTTGCCACTTCATCCAGCCACTGCCACCTTCTTTTTCAACGCTGACACTTAGCTCCACGTGCTAGGGCGGTGAGCAGGTCGAAGGTATGTGATTGCCTCTGCATCCCATGCAAACGGTCTGAGAGTCTGGTCACGAAAACTGTCCGCAGAGCCGAGGTAGCGACGCCAAGCTCCGGGATGGCAGCAGGGGCACTGGTTGGGACCATCTGTGTTGTTCGGTTGGTCTTGGCTGCCTGTGTGTTCACCAGTGATGCAACTGGGCAGGCACCCAGGACTGCTGGTCTCTTGTATGTTAGCCTGATTGACTGCACAGCAGAAGGAGTCCGATCAGCCTGAATGTGGAACCGCAGAGCCAACAGTAGACCTGGAAGTCACAACTTTTGGACTATAGATCAGCAGCAGAGGCAACATTCAACTTCTGTGAAGTTTATGGGCTGCTTGTGGAGACAACCGCCATCTTATGATAAAGCCGATAGGAGTGCCTATAGTCATCTCTGAACTGTCCGGTCAAAGGTAAGGCCTGTAGTCAATTTCCTGAACCATGTGGGCAACAGTGGAGCCAACAACCATCATGTCTAATCTACAAGGCAACAGTCATCTCCCAGCAAATGTTACATCGGACAGGTGGAGTCAGCAGTAGTTGCTTCTGAACTGTAAAGCCTGAACTCATGTGTACACCGTAGAGAGGCGTAGAGGTTCTCCATTGACAATGTTCAACTTATCTGTGGTGCTTCCAAGAAGAAAGAGCTACAATTTTTGACAGTACTGGCTGAGTATGCAAGGGCAACACCAAAAAAAAAAAAACCCATCTGAAGAGTCACCAACCAACTGAAGACCCTCTGAACGCTCAAATTACAAACATTTTCATATTGGCAGACAGAATTCAACTCATAGCCAGTGAAGGTCTAAAATGTCGTCAGCCCTCCATCTCTAGAAGTCACTTTGTGCTGGCAATCCAATGGTGAAGACATGGAGAGACCCAGAGAGGTAATAAGTAACAACCAGAAAAACTGGCCTTCCTTTTTTTGCTCGAACTACTGAATGAAATATCACCGCATGCCTTAACTTTTAGTGTCCATTTGGAGAGGCTTTATGGTGCGTTGCCGGACGTTTTCCCCATTATAATGCCTCTCGTTATTGCAGAGGAGAATGCGGTAAATACGCAGTCCATTCCTTTCGCCATTTTCCATGCATGACCCGCTGTTTATCAATAACTCTGCAGTGAGGTGGCCAGGGACCCATTAACATGGAAATAGATACGAGGGAAATTGCTGACTCAGCTGCTTGGTGGTTTTGAACTTGGTCTCCCGCCAGTTCCAGCAGTGGAAGTGGCAGCTCCTCGTGTTGGCTCAGGTCTGGGCAGCGGCCAGGAATGCCTCGCACTCCATATTTAGGCTCTTTTCAAACTCACGAGGGTCCGACTGCGTTCTGAATGGCACCGCCATGAATCTGCCTTGTCCGTGATCCATGTTATGTAAGAAACGTTGGTCATGAAGGAATTTAAAATCCAAGAAAACTTGGCAGCACTATCCAGGGGGACATAGTGACTAAAGATGCATCCTTCTACCATCAAGGTTGTTGGGTCAAATCCCATCATGTGCTCCCCTTTACTGCTTCAGAATAAAACACGTTATCTTCGTCCTGCAAAAGCCACGGTACAAATGAGTGAAACACCAATCTGCTTAGAATTAAGCTGCTGGCTGAAGAAACCGAGGCATCCCAGCCATATTCTTTAGTGGAGTGCCTAACATAAGCTTTAATGAACATTTAAAAATTAATTTAAATCTAAATCCAGATCAAATGACAACGACTACTGACTGCAAATGAAAGACATATTTATGAGTAATATTTCATTCATTTCTTCCATCTTCAAGAAGAGCTTGTTTGCTCAGAAGGGAGCACCTGGAGGAAGAGCAGCTGCATGGAGAACTCATGGTCTTTCCAGCCAGAGTCCTGTGTTGACCTCTCTTTCGCTGGTGCAGCAAATACATGAATTAAGTTTCACCGCAACTCCATCGTAAGTCTTTTGGCAAGACTTACGGTGGAGTTGCGGTGAAACTTAATTCATCAAATGACAGCGACTATGTTAAAGGTATTAATGAATAGTAGAGTGAATATTTTGTTATGACTATGTTATACAGCATATTGTGCTTACTGCTGCAAAGCATTGCAACCTGTGATCTGCAAACTGAGCCAGTGTATGTAACTGTCACCCAGTTGCAAGTTCTGCTGAATTCCATACCCTTCTCTTTCTTACACAAAACTTGCTCAACTGAGACCCCAAAATCAGGAGTTACTCCACCGCACTTAAGATAGGATGACGTCTTCTTATAACAACAATGCCCAAGGTCGCACTCACAAAGAACAAGAAGGCCTCTGGAGCTCTGCATCTCAAACAAAGCAGAAATTACATATGGTTGACCTCAAGGCCACCATCATGCAGTCGCATTTTGACACCGGGTAGGCCAGGTCGAATCCAAGATGAATTCAGTGTCTGGCAGCCATCTGCAGGGATTTCTTGGCGGCGGAGGGGAGAGTAACGCCTGAGAACGCCTGATTCAATTGGACTGGATTCAAACCCACGTCCAAGTGTGCAGCTGAAGAGCTGAGAGGTGCCTGAGAGGCACCGGTGTGGCCAAATACATCGAACCCATCTGTCCCAAAAAAGGCTCAGAAGCAGCTGCAAATGAAGGTGCTTGCTGTTGCCTCGTGAAAGAAGTACGCACACACACATACGCACATACAAGGCCTTCTTAGCCATACTATGCATTTTTTCAGCTGTTAACTTGCTGAAAAACACTGAAGCAGTAACTTCTGAACTGCAGAAATGTGACTAAAATAAATGCTGGGAAGGAATCCGAACCAACGCAATGGGGGAATTTAGAGTCTCCGATGACTTCTGTAAGGAAGAAGCCAGCACAAGCCGGGGGCAACAACCAGCGGTTCGGACTGAACAAATGAGGTCCGCGGGATGGATGGCGTCGCGTCTCGCTTTCAGGTTTCGCAGACGCGGGTCCACGCGTTTTGCTCTCGTACGCGCCACGCGGAGGGGACGAAGCTCGATTTGGGAGGAATGTCTGCCACTGCGCAGCGACTGTGGACCGCGGAGGTGGATCTCCATTCCGTCTCATCTGTTGAGTTTTTGATCCTCTGTGACGTTCATCTATGGGGAAGCTGCGTGTTGTTTAAACAAATAAGGTGGCGAGATTTGCATGCATGTTTGCGCAACGGCAGAATCGTTTTTACCACTTAGCCACGATCAATAGAAGCTCAATAATGCAAACGTCCCTCCATTTATTCACTAACTGGGTTCTGTAAAAAAGAAAAAGCTTTGTAGTTATAATAAATAAAAAGCGCTTATAATATTTTAAAGATTTTAATATTTTATAGACTATGAGCTACATTAAAATTTAAAATGACTGAGAAAATGATTGCATACATTAATTCTTCTTCAGTATTGACCGTTGGTTCATCCCATGAATTTTGTTGTGCATCTCTGAGACTCCGGGACAAGCTGTAAACACTGTGGAAGCGAGCTGAATCGAGGTGGTCCCACACTCCTGTTTAGCTGTGCACAACTGCCACTTATGGGCTGCAGGGTTGAATAAGCATCGCGTTCAGCTCGACCACGTGCAGAAATTAAAAAGCGTGGTAAAAAACACAGGTCGAACACCTAACCTGGAAGGTGTTTATGCGTTTGAACTTTTGCAAGTGACACGTTTTGAAGACGAGGAGCCGGCGCACGTGCGTCTCTCGGGAAGCGAGTGACCTGCAGCGAGTGCTCGGCGAAATACTTTGGGATGGAGCTCAAAATACTGACGCGTGGAGGGTTAATGGAGCTTCTCTCCTTTCTGTCTGTTGCTCCACACATTCAACAGAAGCATTGCATTACCGCTAATTACACTTTTTCCACTTAGCAGCGACATAAACCTTCTATTTCAGTTCATCACAAGTTTCCCTGGGAAGTGGAGCGGGGCGCCGAACCAACCACCACTCCACCTGCTGTCCTTCCCTGCCCGACTGCAGCCACAACCTGACATTTAAAATACACACACACAGAGCTATGCATGTCACTTTTTCACCGTTTTCTGCTCAAAAATAACTCACCGGCCTCCGTTTTTCTCCACAACACTCTGTCTTCCGGCCACAGCATTAAGATATTTAAATATTAAAACAGAGTTGTAAAATAGTAAAAATTCTGCATTTGTTCAGTTTCAACAACAGTCACCATGCTTTTACATGGGAAAACTGTGGCAATTTACCAGGCACAGTGGTTTGAAGCTTTAACCTTTTGGTTAAAGTAAACATTTTTATAAATGTATTATTTATAACTTATAAAATTGATCAAAATAAAATAGCAGCAGGTGGTGTTGCAATTAAAAGTGACACCTGCTACTGAGACCAAAGGCTCCGGGTTTGAACCCTGCTTCTATAACCGAGTCCACAGCATGGCCAGTTGCACTGCAGCATCCTCCCTAATGCAACAGGTGGTGCAGTGGTTTAAACCATCAGCTAGCACCTAAAACCTTGGGGTTTGAATCCTGCACCACTGCTGGCCAAGGCACTGACCCCCACACTGCCAGAATAAAAGCAACTGAGAAGCATGAAGGTGGCACTGCAAAGTGCCTCAGACAAAGATGCTGAACAAATCTAAATATTCAGCCTGTTTGAGCGTTGCTTCCTGTTTATGCTTCTCACTCGAGTTGTGGGCTGCAGTGTTTGCTCGCCCGGAGCCAATTCCCCACGTCCGCGTGTTGTTGTTCGCTTGCGAAAACCCGGCTTTAATTTGTAACGCCGCTGTCATCCCGATTTTGCGAGATTGAGTGGTCATATCGACAGCCACATTTATTCTCCGTGGGCCCGGGCCCCGAATTATCCCGAGTTAGAAAACGGTGTGTTTGCTTTTTCCAATTTATCTCCCGCCGTTTATCTGCAAGCTTTCTGGGAACGACGGCCTCGCGACGTCCTTGATGTATGATTGCATTCAAATGCATTTTGCTGTTCTGTTTGAAAAAGATACTCCGCAGTGCATCCGAATGGCTCCCAGCAGCACCGGCTTTGGTTATTTTCAAAAATACAATGTTTCTCTCTGATGGTTGCAAAATGAAATAGAAATCTATAAATAAATAAATAAGTTTTGCAGCAACGTTGGTTCCTCGTCTTGGCTTTTTGCCTTTTATGTGTGTGAGGAATTTTTTTCGACTGCACTTTTTTAGTGGTTACAGATATAATTTGAATGAATTTTTAAGGGCGCTGCCCATCTCCCGAGTGACCGAGATTCTTAGACAGGCATGTACAAATTGTGGCCTGCATGTGAAATGAGAGTTCGTGTTGAAATTTCACCCAAATTTTTCAGCTAAAGGAATCCAGGCCAGGTCTGTGCAAAGAGGAGCGGCCTGAATCTCAATTTTGCGCAAAGCTATATATAGAATGTTTTTTTTTTTTTTCATATATATATATATATAAATATATATAGTGCCTTGGGAAAGCGTTCACACCCTTGACAAGGACACACATTTGACTGGCTAACAAAACGTTGCATTAATATTTCTTTCCAAGTGATATTTTTCATTAAAAAAAAAGAAATCAAACAGAATTTTTATGAGAACACGAGTTTTGCATCATAAAATATAAAAAAAGAAAAAACCCCTGAAATATATATCACATTTTCCAGCTTCTCTTTGCTCCATTTACATGGACCCTCCTCATGGGAAACATACGCTGTCCATGTTGTGTTTTTTTAAATTTTTGCACACGTGAGGAATAAATGAGTTGCTTGTAATGCATCCGTGCGCTGTAATGAGCTGTAAGGTGAAGAAAGGCGAACCGCATTGCCATGGCGATGACACACGCATGAAAGACGCGCGTGGGAGTTTGTCCCTAAACTAACCGCTGCTTAAGAACATTTGTTAGTTGTTTTAAAGAGGCAGGACAGAGAGGCGTAGGAGGACCAGCAGAAGGCGCAAAAGCCACAAAGCAGCCGTCTGGTTCCAGCGGGCAGGAGTCTGTGGGGAAATACAGGCGTGTGCGCGTGCGCGCAAACACACACACTCACGCACGCCCGTGCCCGCTGCCCAAATGCGCAGACCGCAGCCCGTCTTTACTGCTCTTGTTTGTTTGGATTCGCTTAACTAATGCCCTGTTATTCCTCTGGTGAAAATGACTTGACCGGAATCCAATTTGAAAAGCTTTTAATAGCTGTTTCTGCATGAGGTTGACAGGGTTGGAGGGCGACGGCTTCTAATGGCCGCCAAATGAGGCCTGCCATTTTCGTGCGTGCGCGCACGCGTGTGCGTCCGAAGCTGCAGATTTGCAACGTGAAAATGCGAGGCCTTCTGAAAGTCTGCAAGCTCACCCAAACGCCACCAAGTGAAGTTAATTTGCGCAAAACTTGTGCCGCATTTGTCGTATCGGACCTGCGATACAGGGCCAGCAGGTGGCGCAGTGGTTAGGGTCTTTAGACCCGAAGGGTGCGGTTTCCTATCCAACTCCTGCTGCAGGACCCAGTGAGTATAGACAGTTGCGTGTACCTTAACGCTTTAAGTCGATTCACACAAAAATATCACGTAAATAAACAAAGGCGAAGTCTGCCGTCACTGACCCGGTGTGCGGATTCGTAAGAAAATAAACACATTTCAATTTCTTAAAAATCGGACACAAAATTCCACATATCAGACCATGAAACAAAAGCTATACCCAGAGACTTGCAAAAGTGTTCACAACCCTTGAAAGAGATCCACATGCATTTTCATGCAGATATTTTAAGAGAACTATTTTGTCTGCATAAGTATTCAATCCCCACACATTAGTATTTGGTAGCGCCACTCTTCTCTGCAATAACAGCTTTAAGCCTGTGCCCTGCACGCCATTCGGGAGTTATTTTTCCTGGCGAATTTGCGGCCTGGTTGTTCACCTTGGCCGAACGAGACAGGTGGGCCTCAACAGGCAAACACCCACCCTGCCAAGTTATTTAAGGGCGAACCCCGAATTACAGTTCACCGAGTGGACAACTCTTGATGCTCAGGTGTCAAAACGCATTAAAAGCCCTCGTAAAACACGGAGACAAAGCAAAGCCCAAGACAATGTGCCAATACTGGAAATAAAGAGACTTGTAGAGCGATTAGAGTGAATAAAAAAAACATTAATACAGTAATACCTGGATTATGGCTTTGCGTATGCCCTGGAGAGATGGAGAATCGGGAAACGGTACTTCTGTAAGTCGCTGATACGGTTTGCTGCATAAATGGAGCTTGAAAAGTGCTCACATGCAGCTCAAGAGCTGGAAGTCTTAGACCGGTTGTAGCTGTACTGGGTTTGGATGGGTGTTGGGTGCCCAGTTCACCGGGGGGGGGGGTGGAGTCCACCTGAAGACTCACACTTGCCATACAGAGAGGTTGCTGCTGGGACTTGACGGACAAGATGGCGGTTGGGGTGGGGTGGTGGTGGGTTTGCGACAACAGCGCCACGGGGCAGAATTAGATGGGCTCCTAAATGAATATGCATGTGATTGAAGGCTGGGTGTGGCCAGGGGTCCCCGAAATTACGCTTCATGCAAAACGCCACAAAATACAAAATAAATGACTTTCTGGGGGGGGGGTTTCTTCTGAGGAAATGTCACCGAACCACCGCCAAAGGTCACCTTCTTGGTGTCCGTAAATGGCGGACGATGGAGGACGAGTGAAGGCCAAGTGTGTTCACATGCTAGTGCGTGCATGGATGGAGTGTGTCTACACACATGCTGTATATACGGTACATATAGCACGAGGATGGCGGATCAAGACCAGGACAGTCACCTGCGGACAACACAGGACACCTTGGACCCGACGGATCACTACTGCAGCCGGACAATCAGCGAGGGGACAGCGGAAGAAATCGAGCTCGGTCCAGGCAAGAGCCATTCTAGGGAAAGCTAAAGGATTACGATTATTTGCTACTTTTTTGCCATAAATCAGTCACTTTGGAATAAAATGCTAGCAAAGGTGTTTCCGGTGTCTGCTGGTCCACAACACCAGGCAGACTTGACTGATTTCGCTCGGGCAGAAATGTTCCTCCCTGGGGGGAACCAAGGGTGTAGCAGCATGGGGTCTGCGGGGATGAAGCACTCAACTGATGGGCCTGTCGCTCATCTCCAGCATCCTGCTCTCCACGGGGAGGTTTCCCCAAAGCAGTGCAGCAACACGGGCTGAACTCAAGACACTTTTCTCCAAAGATTTACGCATTCACACAGCAGGATTCTTCTTACCACCTCGGTTCACGGTAGACACCTCACGCAGAAGGTGGGATTCAGACGCCGGTCCGACGGCCAGCCCCACCGACCGCAAAACAGCCACAGCACCGACTTTGATAAAGAAAAGAAGAACTCCGGCAGGCGATAAATCGGCTCGGTGTTATCAATCGTTTTTTTCATCTAAATATGAACAAGGATATATTTAAGCACAGGCCATCGGTAACCGCTTACACGCGTTACCAGTAACCCACCGACACGCAAACTCACGTTCGTGGCTGTAGACAAAGGGATGGACCAAGTAACGGTTAACAACAGCAGCAGCAAAGGTAATAAAATGGAAAAACTTTTGAATTAAGGCAGCTCGGGTTAAGCATTTTATTCCGGCACAAGCAGAAGGTTCTCATGCAATTTAAACACCACCGAGCGCTTCTTTAGCCGCCACGCTACACAATTGTTCCCCTTAATCAGCAGAACCCCACTTCATAAAAGCAGCTGTGTAGGACTTCAGATAAAAGGGAATCCATAAGAGCGAATTCATAACATCTTCATAAGCCATGTGCTGCCAATGAATATTCATGCCGGGCCCTCGACTCCGGTGCTGCCAAGGTGTGCAGCTTTGAGTCGCCGAGCAACAGTCGATACTCCCAGAACTCTCATTTTCCCTATCGATTGGCTCCGATGCTTCGCCGGCAAAGGGGCCGCGCGTGCGGACCGGTCAGACGTCGTGGTCCAACCCCCCGCTCCGCTCCTGCCGGGTGCGCTGGGCTTCAGAAGACGCACCCGCAGCAGTAATAATCGGTATTTTAGCTGCTACCTAAGCCTCACATATACATCACTAGGAGTCCATTACCAAGATTACATTCAAATAGGTGCCAGGTTACCAAATACAGCGAAAAGCTTTAATCAACTGACTGAATCATCAAACTACATAAGTGCAGGTCTTTGGAAAATACATTTCCTTGGTGCTTAAATTAATAAGCAGAATACACAAAAAAGCTGGAGTCTCCCGGAGAAGAAATAAAAAAAAATAAAAAAAAACTCGCGGTGAGCATGGCAGCTATAATAATAATCCCGAGCGAGATGTAAACCAATTACTTGCGCGGTACAGGATGATGAAATTATGGCTACGACCTACACGCGATAAAACATCAACATGGCTTTTCATTACGCGGCTCCGTGAAAAGTGCCGCTGCTGTAATTGCGAATCGAGCTGCGCCGATTGTTTGCGACGGCGACAAAATAGCAAGACGCGAGTCAAAAGCAGGACGGAAGCAGCTTCCCGACTTCTTCACAAGGACGCGTTAAAAGGTGCCTCGCGTTATCCGGAGAGATTCGATTCGTCCATTTGACGTCGCGGGTTTTACGCGTTAGGGTTCGCCTCCACCGTGAGCCAAAAGCCGTGCGGGCGGTTCACCGCATTCGCACGCTAACATTCGCCCGTGTCAATTCAGGGTAAGGATTTGGATCAAGGGTGCTGCAGCAGGAGCTGAGATTTAAACCCAGTTTGTCCAAGCCTCTAATAACCACAGTGTCACCTGCTACCCAAAACACGCGGTAGGTTGTTGGCATGTTAAATTGGAGAGACTGGAGATTAGAGTAGATTTTTGAACATGGCATGACCACTGGAAACAGCCGCACTTACAGCAAGATTGCTGTCACAGAGCAGACATCATTTCCCCTTGGTTCCTTGGTTCCACAAACATGGCAGTAGTTTTATTTTACTGCAACGGGCTGCACAGTCCCCACCTCTCAATCCAGAACAGCATCTTTGCGATCAACCGGAGCGCAACGTCAACGGAAGGAACGTGCTGCCAAACATCTGCAGAAGCAGTCCTTTAAAAGCCTTCAAGCCAGCATGGAGCGTGAACCCCGTGGACTGTGCGTGACACCTTGTTGCTGATTTCACAGTCTTCTAGAAGCCAAAGGGGTTCCACCCAACACTATCTAGGTGTACCTAACAAAGTGGAGGTGATGCTGAGTTCCACGCTTCGCGGCGACTTGGGGTTCAGCCCTCCTAACTCTTTGCTACGGGACAGCAGGTGGTGCAGTGGTTAAGCCGTCACTTTGCCGCCAGAAGACCTGGGCTCAAATCCCCACTTGCCCACAGTATTTACCCCATCTGACTTGGTAAAAAATATCCCTCTGCGGAAATAAGTAAATCATCATAAACAGCTTAGTGCCCGAACCTCACGCTGTGGTCTGTCTAGCAAAAAAGCGACAGATTAATGCATAAATGCAAATGGCACAATTAAAGTTTGGCTTGACTCCATGGAGATGCCATTGATGGTCTTTTCACTGTTATATCTCATATTAAATTAGTAATTATCAGCCCGCACACCAGGGTTACCGACAACCTTTCTGCTGAAATTACGCACTGTTGAATTTTCTACCTTCTGGGGATGAAACTTTGGTCCGTTCTTTTCTCTTCCACGGCTAACCAGACCGCTGCTGATGACAATCGTTCCACAGCCTGAGCCGCGGGACCCCCTCAGCCAACCGACATGCACCAGAATCAGGACATTGGTGGATTTGAAGAAATATGTAACTGGAGACGTTTAAAAAGTGTCCTTGAATGGCAGTGATTCCATCCATCCATTCGCCGTGAAGAACCGCTTGCCCGATGGAGGCTGTGGTCCAGAACAGCAGGCGGGTAAGGCAGGGTGCACCCCAGGCAGGAGGCCACCGCGTCACAGGGCAGCCACACACACGTAGTTGCTCACACGCAAACACGCACTGACGGGCCGCCAGAAACATGTGTTTAGACTGTGGGAGGAAACCGGCATGAACAGGGAGAACACGCTAATCCCAAATGGACGGAGCTGGTAAGGAACCCGCAGCCCAGCTGCTCCTATCTGGGGTAGAGCTGTAGGAGAAACATTTCAGCACGGGGGTTCACCGTTCGCCATGGTCGTCCAGGGGAGCGCTGCACTGCCGATTCCGTCCTGGGCGCTGCCGTGCTGTCCAATGCAGCTCTGGAAAGCATCCACGAAACCCCCCTCTCAAAGCCTCTCACGGCCTCCACGGCCATAATCCAATACGACGGGCAGCTTCTCTAGAGGAAATCGGTAAACGCTCTCAACAGGCCATGCATCCACGTTTCCCTGGGGTCTGCATCCCTACGGCTCCCTCACGATCCTGACATTGATTCGCACCGGTTGTCGGTTTCCGGGGAATTCGGCCGAGCCGGACGTTAATAAGCACAGCGCCGAAAATCAATCGAAGATCAATGTTGCTCCATCGAGGCGAAGGACATAAACCGCTCCCGCCGCAAAGGAGCGAAACGACACGACCTCGTTTGGGGTTCGGGGTTCATTTCAGTGGGCGACAGCTAAGCGTTCAACCTCAAAGTGGAAGTCGCAGAACCGCGGTGAATTAAAGTCTTAGACACACGAATAATACACTTTAATTCCCATTCGCTCGTGCTCTAGGTACAAAATCCAAGTTCACGTTATACTTTGCACCCGTTTTACGCTTTTGTAGCGCCACCATTTTTAAATTTGAATGTCAACACGATGGCTTTAAGTGGGCACGCCGTGACATTCCGCCTTCTCACTGTGTTTTGATGCCTAACCAGTTAGAAATGCTTGGGCAAGGAAAAAATTTGATTGAACCATCGAGTCGCTTTTCTGTAATTGAAGGGTTTGGTCAAGACAGGCTTATTCATCGGCGCGCTTCCCCGTCAGGGGCCCTAATAAGAGGGCTTCTGTAATGAGATCTCTCCATCATTACTGATTTGATCTGTCGAGCAAAACTGTTTGTGCCGCAGTTGGTGAAGATATTGATCGGCGGTGTCCGTGAAATCAAATTTTTCTTTGCCCAGCGATCAGTAAGTAATCAGACATTCGGGACGGAAGGGACCATTAACACGGTTCCTACCTTAAACTCCTCCAGGACTTTGTACGTCTTCTCCCGGTACTCGCAGAAGTTCCTGACCTCCTTGCACTCCGGGCAGCAGCCGTTGTGCTCCACCTTGGTGCACTTGGGGTGAATTTTGGGGCACTCGGGCTGGTCGCACACGGGGCCGTCCTCGGTGCAGATGCAGGGGCAGTTTGAGTGTCCGGGGAAGAACCGCTCGCCCAGTTTGTACACGAAGCCGCTGTCGTCCACGCAGCCCTTGCCACGGTAGTCGTCGAAAAGGACGTCGTTGTTGGCGCCGCGCTCTGCCTCGTCCGCGGGGTAGTCCTCGGGCTCTACGGAGGCCGGGGTCACACCGGAGGTCAGGGCCAGGAGGAGTAGCCAGGTGGCTGGAGCGAGACGGCCCATCCTGCGCCCCGGGGTTCCTACGTGTCCGAGAGGAGGGTGGAAATCACTGGCACAGCCCTCGGCCACGATGGCCCTTCATTCCAAACACGTGCCAACAGAAGCGCATCGGCGCGCTCCACCGGGAGGACAAACACTTGACTACGGCCCGGCTGCACATTAGTTCCGCCCCAACCGGTGCTGTAACCCGATAAGAAGACTGAACCTTATCTTCACAGTGCCATCTCGGAACAGTAAAATAGCACTGAGTTTTTTGGATAAAATTATGCATGCACCAAATAAAAAGAGGGTTTACCACCAAACTCCTCATTGAAAATTTAAATATTAAAAATATTCATGTAATTCATTTTAAATATTAATGTTCTTTTTAAAATTTCACCAGCATTTCTTCCTGCTGCTCTTATAGGTTTTTGGTGGTCTGTCTGCCAGTTGCCACTAATTGGCCCTTGCTAGTTTATTCCTTTTTATTGATGTACAGGCACTTATTTTGTATGATGAGGAAAAACTGGAATAAAATATATTTATGCACACGTATATATATATATGGCATTTAGGCATGTTTCTGTTGGAAACGGTTCGTCCTGCTTGAGCCACAGGTGCATTCCAGGTGACCTCCGATCCACTGCTATTGTTTTAACGTTGTTTCGTGCAGTTAAAGCTGAACACGATCTGAAATATGATTTTGCCTGAGGACGGTTTGTTGAGGCTGGGGAGCAGAGTACATTATCTTTTACAGCACATCCTATTTTGAGCATTTAATGTCTAATCTATTTAATAATACAACCAAATGGAGGATGCATAGTCGATAACGAAATGGTCTCCCCGAAGCTGCTAAAGGATTTTAGCCTAATGTGGTGTCACCGCATTTATTCCACACGACTGCAGTGATTTATATCCCGATTTGTGTTGTGCAGCATCACGTGTGCCCTCCGTGCGCCTCTGTGTTCGCTGCGATTTCCCGAGCCAGATGCATCCCATTAAAGCCATCTGCTTGAACTCGAGTTATTTACCTGGCGGAGGGCGAGTTCAGCGCAACCCACGAGTCACTGAGGTTCAGCCAACAGGTAGTTATGTGTTCAGCCCGTGCAACGAGCGACTCGGATGCTGAGGCGGGGATGCGCATCTCTCCGTTAATCCGGAACCCCCTCCCCTCCCCTCTCCCCCCGGCAGAGAGGGGAGAGAGAGAGAGAGAGAGAGAGAGAGAGAGAGAGAGAGAGAGAGAAATCGCCCCTGTCATTAACGAGAGCCCCAGCTGGGCTTCTGTCCAAATGGCTGACCCCCTTCACACCCGAACAAGAAGTGAGCCATCAAAGCGCCCCTGACTGGAATGCGAGCCGAGCCGAGCCGAACCGCGGATGCTGCGGCGCAAAGTGGACGCCGCTCTCCAGTCTGACGCGCCGCAGACAAAACAGACCGAGGCAGCGGGACGTGGACGGTCTGCGGAGCCCCGAGCCACGGCTTCCCGTTAATATTCACTGCTGCATTAAGACGCGGGAGGGGAGCGCGTCTGGAGAAGCTGTGAACAGGACTTGCGGAAAAGACGCATGACGCACGGCAGCAAATAACGGTGCAGGCAACTCACCGCGCACCACGGTCCGGTTCCACTTTGTTAGGCGGATTTAAGCAAGTCCTGGCGGACCGGCGCAGAGGCACAGCAGCGCAACTTCCAGCTGGAGCATTTGGGCGAAGTCAGCTCGTAAGATCCCAGGAAGGTGGGCTGTGGGGCGGGGGGAGCAGTAATCCTTTCCGCGACTCAACCGAGTTGTACGCCTCACACCTGCTGTCCTTTCCAGGGTCCAATTCGCGGCGTCGTCGATGCGATGCTCGAGTAAAAGCCGCTTGTATACATGATGCCCCCCCCGTTTCTCCCCGACCACTCGAGAAAAAGCAACAAATAAACCTTAACCACTTTAGGCAAGAAATGGGTTCAAGAAACGAGCGATGCGATTTGTATTCCCCCGTGCGCAACCCGTTCACTTACACATCCAGCGCGAACAGTTATTCCTCCCCCCCCCCCCCCCGAGATCATTCAAGTATTTCACCAAAAACCATTGGGTTCTGCTGCACACCTCCAGCCAGAAAAAGCCCGCACATCTCTTCCAGGATCGCCAACTTTGCGCAGGAGGACCGCCGAGCGACACTTATTTCGCCGCATCCCTCGTCGCGCAGCCCGGCAAAGTTAGATCCCCGGCGCTCCGCGATGCTGGGGGTGGAAAACTCCGTTTATTGGGAAAGGAAAGGGGAGGAACAGGCACCGTCCAGGTGCTGGAGCCTCGGTGTTCGGCTCAGCGCCGCAGAAGTCCGACCGGAGGAGGAGGAGCAGGAGGAGGAGGAGGTGGAGAGCGGAGAACAGAGGAGCGGTTTGTGCGCACAGAAGCGCCTCTGTTGGAGCCGCGACTGCGCCGTCGCATCAGCGCGTCCCCCGGTCCCCGCGGTCCTCCCTCTGTCCTACCGAACGGCACAGCCGCACCGCTGCCGGCATCCGCCTCTCCCTCGACGTCCCCGTTTCCTCCCCTGCAAAGCACGCAGACCAAAGCGCCGGAGTTTCTCTGCTCTTCCCCGTCCTTCAGGGAGCCGCGACACGCAGCGACATCAGTCATTCATTCCGCTGAAAAATCACATTTGCATCAGCACAAACGGAGGGGGAGGGATAAAAAAGGAACACAAGAAACGTCTAAAACTGCTTAACACGACCTCTTTCATCAGCTTAGATTTCTTTGTCTTCGCGGGGGGTCTCAACCCCACATTTACCTCCAAAGGAGCGAATGGGAGCGAAGTTCTCTTAAGGCGAGCGACCATCACCAAGATTTCATATCGGTCTGCAGTGAGACGAACGGAGCTCGTCTGAATGCTGCTTTATCCCGCTTTGCCTATAGGGGACACTCCCCTCACACTCACGGGTGTGTGTGTGTGTGTGTGTGTGTGTGTGTGTGTGTGTGTGAGAGAGAGAGAGAGAGAGAGAGAGAGAGAGAGAGAGAGAGAGAGAGAGAGAGAGACAGACAGAACTACTGGCATGACTCATACGTTCAAATTAAACGTAGCCCGTATTGAATTAACGATCAAACATGTGATCTCAAGATCACAGCAGAGTAAAGCAGTCATGTTGTAGCTTCAGGATGAACCACACACGCCCAAGTGCTATAAATCTGAACGCCCCCGCCCACCCCGTCCTTCATCGAATCCCTACTCTCTGTGGAGAGATTGGGGGGAAAGCCATGTGACCGCCGAGGGCCAAACGGTGATGCAATCTGGCCGCTCCTTCCGAGGCCCGCAGGACGGAGGCAGCCTGCGAATCTGTCTGCGAGGCACGAGAGCTTCTTCCGCACAGCAATGGACAGACATTAGTGCTGGCTGCAGAGTTCCTCATTACAGCCATTTCGCGGCTCACGGTTGAAAGCCAACCCAGTGCCGAGGAGGTCCGGCCCGCCTGTAGCTCCCGTAGGGGGTTGCTGATCTATTCCTGAAGATGCGAGATCTGTGGACAGGAGGGGAATGGAGACTTGAACATGGTTTGTCTGATTCATAGTGCTGGATATGGATGGTATAGAAGACCTTCTACCTGTTCCCATGATTTGCAGAAGAAGGGTTGGAATCAGCTATTTTAGTTCCCTGATGAGTACGCTGACCCAGAGCTTCCCTGGTAGAAGCAACCTAACTGCATGACTGATCCTCCCAAACACGATAAACCTCCTTGGACAAAGCTGTCAGACAGAAGAATAATTCTACACGTGAATGTAATGGATTGGTCTCAAATCTGAGCTGCCTCTGTGCCCCCTGGACAAACCCAAGACCACCGCAACCCCGCGCTGGAGAAGATGGTCATGGACAGGCAGATGGATGGCCAAGGTTGTTGCCAGTCCCGGAAGCCTTCGAAGGCTGTCCAAGTACATCTTGTGTCTAGGTTGTCATCTATCTTGTGAAAAGTGACTTTTAAAACAAATCTTGCTCAGAAAGTGCAAGCAGACACTTGTGACAGCAGAAAAAAAAAAAAAAAACACACAAACCTGCAAATTGCATAAGGTACTCAACACCAATTATTTCCATCTTTCCTCTGAAAGCTCTTGCGTTCTACCTACCTTCGGAAAAGTGCTTCACAACATGGAGCTGCTTCCCAGGCTCTTTTGTAAGTCTGTCTAGCACAGCTAATGGCAGGTTCTCTCTAGAGACACCTATTATTATATTTTCATTATCTTAATCTCCCTTTAAATCGGTTACAAACATCATGTGAAATATTAGTTTCGGTAAAACCAGGCTTCGCTTGTCATACGGCAGTGGGCGGCCTCCACTTTACGGAGAGTACCGTGCGGTGCCGTCCCTGAAGTCTTTCATTAAAACACGTGCAGATCCTCAACCATTGTGCGCAGCCGCCGTAGCTTCCTGTCACCTCTGGGACTCGGCACACTCGCTTCCCGTCTGACAAATAGTGACTCAAATGCGCAAAGTGGCCTCCGCCAAACTGGGAACAAAGGAAAACAAGAGGAAGTCTCACGTCTCATCTGTCTGGCATCCCGTCTGCCGAGCCGCAGCCCAGACTTTGTCTTGTGTTGTCTTTCAAGCAGGCGGTGAATGGAGCTGAGCTTCCTGCTTGTAGTCGTAGGCAGATTAAGCCTTTTCTCCCACAGCTTCCCCCAGTCTCCTCCTCAGCAGGCCTGAGCGGAGCCACGACAGCCAAAATGCTCCTCTTACAGTAATTGACTGCTTACAGGTTGCCTAGATTATACCTGCCCGCAGTTTCGGGTCGGGGTAATAAACTGAACACAGGAGTTGGTCTGGTACACTGGAGCAAAGTTCTGCCCGAGGCGAAAGCTGATTTGTACGGGAGTGGATTACCGCTCACTGGACGGTTAAGGCAGGTGTTTCTCTACAATGAGACACAACCAGGTCAGGTTGTAACCAACTGATGTGGCAAACCGACATCCAAATAAAGGATTGTCTGAAAAAACCCTGAAATAAAAAAGGCATCACTCTGGACTCCCGCAGCACTAAACTGGATGAGCAGTTATTGATGATGGATAAACGGATGGATGGATGGAAAACAAATGCAGTTTTGGGTCATCGTAGTGCAAAGGATCAACGCGTCTCATTAAATAAATTTATGTCTCCAGGTAGCCAAGCAGGCGTCACCAAAGCATTGTTTGACTAGAACATTCCGAGGAGTTCAACAATCAGATTCAGGCCACTATCGCCAAGATGCAGGAGAGTCAAAGAGGCTTGAAGGGGACATAGAGTGGGAATTAGAGACCCGCGCCGTAGTTTCAGACGTAAAACCGATCCGACTCCGTGCTAAACCGGGAAGAAGATGGAGCAAAGTTAGCCGCAGTCTGCTGTCACAAACGCGTGAGTCATCTGAGAGATGGTGGGAAGTCGGGGGATAGGAGGCCATGGCGGGGTGGCGTGGGGAGGAGGATCTCACTCGCTCCGACAGCCCGGAACAAATTAAATTGTCACCACGATCCCTGTCGAAGGCCATTCGTCCTGTATGTAATGTGTTGCACTTAATCAGCTACAATTACCTCTGGCCGCCGAGGCCGGGCAGACGCTCTCGCCTGTCAACTGCGTCGGGTCCGAGCTGTCGGCCCGCAGCCAGTGGGCTTTAACAAGGTGCTCTGGTCTGAATTCGGGCCAGGATTTGGCTCCCTCCCTTCACATTTCTAATCGCAATTTCACCCCCATGTGTACGGAAGTTCCGTCCCCCGAGGAACCGTAGCAATGGCACAGATATCACTTGATCCCAAAAGGGCGCCATTTTGTAACTTTTGGGGTGCAGTCCTGTACCTCCGCTGACTGGGTGCAGCAAGCATATTGTCCATGTACTGTAAGCACATGCATGAGTCCAAAGAGGTGGTGGCTGCTTGAGGTTTCCATTTAAATTTTTATTTTGAACTGAATCCAGTCGTGAACCCTCACGTCTTCTGAGCTTTGGATGTCAGCATCTCCAGTCCTTGCAGCTGGCAGACAGCACCGGGTTCTACGATACCGCAGCTCACAGCTCACTGCTGTGTTGGTGAAGCAGTTATTTTGCTATTAAATACCCCCTACCTGGTTCTACAGGTGCAGATCGGGTGGAAATTACAATGCATTATGAAACCTGGGAGACTGAGGTGTGAAAGACTGGAGTTAGCAGGCCACGGTCTAACTGAAGGCACTTGGTGAGCTCCTGTAGGCTGCACTGGATCTCACAGCCAGCGGGCTTAAGGGCAGTTAATTTAGTTGTTAAAGGCACCGATGCAAAGGGTAAAAATAGAAAACAACATATTTCAAAGTAGTGAATCCCAGAAAACAGTTATAGAGAAACAATCTTTTTCAATCTGTACTTCTGGGTAATGTAGTTTTTTTGTAATGAGAACTACAAATGTTCCTGATACAAAGATTCAAAGATTCAAAGAGATTTATTTGTCACATACATGGTAACTAGGTATGCCATACAGTGAAATGCAAACTGAATCGACAGGATACTGTGCGTGGTTTTGAGGATAGTGGTAGGTTCAAGAGCCTTATGGCCTGTGGATAGAAGCTCCTCTCAAGTCTCTCCGTTTTTGCCACAATGCTCCCGAATCGTTTGCCTGATGTCAGCAGGTTGAACAGATGATTGCTGGGGTGAGACAGGTCACCGATGATCCTAGTCGCTCTGGTCCAGCATCTACTGGTGTAGATGTCCTCTAGGGATGGCAGAACAGATCTGGTGCAGCGTTCAGCTGCCTGGATCACTCTGTGCAGTGCCTTGATGTCACGAGCACAGCTATTCCCAAACCAAGAGCTGAGTCAGAACAGTTTGTACAGCACCAGAGTAGAACGTTTTAAGGATCGACGGAGAGACCTGCAGCTTCTTCAGCTGTCTGAGGTGGTGGAGCTTTGCTCTACTGGCCTGAGCTAGGATGTGTACAGTCCATGTCAAGTCCTCATTGAAATGAACGCCCAGGTATTTGAAGCTGCTCACCCTCTCCACTGCAGTCCTGTTGAGTGTAATGGGGTGTAGGACCGCTGCTGTCATCTACCAAAGTCCACCACCATCTCTTTAGTTTTACCTACATTCAGGTGGAGGCAATTATCTTGGCACCATGAAACCAAGTTCTCCACCTCCTCCAAGTATTCTGTCTCATTGTTGTTGGAGATGAAGCCCAGCACCACTGTGTTGTCAGCAAATTTGATGATGGAGTTGGAAGCGTGCTTGGCCACACAGTCGTGAGTGTAGAGGGCATAGAGCAGAGGGCTAAGTACACAAACTTGTGGCGCTCCAGTGTTGAGTGTGATGATGCCGGAGGTGCGACTACTGATTCTCACCACCTGTGATCTGCCTGTGAGGAAACTGAGAACCCAGGCACATAGGTTGCAGTTCAGTCCAAAGTCATTCAGTTTAGTGAACAGTCTATGGGGGACAATGGTGTTGAAAGCTGAACTGTAGTCAATGAACAGCAGTCTCACATAGTTCCCCTGTTTCCTGTCAACGTGACTGAGGGTGGTGTGCAGGACGTGGGATATGGCATCATCCGTGGAGGACAAGTGCTGTCCTGTAAGTTTTTACATATTCAACTGAAATTATTTAATACTTAAATATACAGTATACATGTAGACTTCCCACCTGGCTCTCTGAGCCCTTTTTATTATTTGCTATTTATTATTTTTGTTACTTTATTTATTTTTTGTGAGGGACCTTCAAACACACAACAGCCACACCCTCAGTTCCGTGGTGGTGTTGCCACCTGTTTTTGTCTGTGGTCACCGTCTCTGCACCTTCAGTTGTGCTCCACGATTCTCGCGTGCCATCTGATCTCATCTCACTTTGTCAAGTATCAGCTAAATACCCTGGTAAAAACAAGAAAAAGAAAAAAAAATCTGTAATACCAAAAAGGCACCAAAGTGGAAAGAGAGAAGCATATACTGTACATAACTGACCATACCGTGAACTCCCAAATGATAAGTCACTTCCTAACCTCCCCTTTACAGTCCTCACAGTAGAATGGGAAGCAATTGCCAAATGTACTATATCTGAGTTTGTGCTGTTACAGGGGTTTACTGCATTTACATTAGGTTACCCGTTTATGTGGCCAAGTCATTTTTTGTATCATTTTAGGGTAACGGAATTATAGCATCTGCGGGATTTGAACCTATTGTTCCACTGTGGCTTGATGTCAGTGTACACATATAAATACAGCTGATGGATATGTGACCCTAAGTAGTGACAACCATCACTTGCTCACGACTTCTGGTGATGCTTTCTGCCATCATCATAAATAAACTCACCTTTGAGCGTTGACCCGACCCAAAATGCTTCAGTCCCTCCACGGTCTGACTCGGTCAAAGGCTTGGGCTTTCCAATAGGTGCCAATGGCCTTTTGTATGCACCGCTTTGAGCTTGAAGCACATTTAATGGCTTGTCAGAAGGACGGCTTGCGCTATTCACACACAGCTTGACCCGCACGCATGACTCAGATCAGCCCGAGAGTGCAGTAAAAGCTGTTTTTAATTTTCCCTGTAAGCAATATACGCATTTATATTTATTGCAGAATTAAAATGGATTAAACGTATGGTAGCTGAATATGAGACCAAACAGATGCTGCTTTTTTTTCAGTCCACCTTGTTGGGTTCACCACATTATTATGCTGTTTCCCAGTGTGCGTGAGGTCGCCTCCTTCTGCTGGTTTTACAGAACCATTTACAGCCGGGTTACGCAAATCACCCCAGCCTCTGATCCCGCATGCTGGTTAGCAACGGTACCCATCGTGCAAGGCCATCGGTGTAGCCCGACAGGCCGCAGAAACCCAGCGCGTCTGCGCTCCAATGGCTCAGGTCCGCTTTGTGCCCATTTTCACACGACGGCTTCTGACCGCCCGCTGCCGCCGTCGTGCTACTTTCAGCTGGAATTAATTGGGCAGAAGTTGGCTTGCTGTGATAATGGAGCTCCCCCTGTTAGCTGAGCAGAGATGCTGGGCAATTTTTAACATTTTCCTCATTTGAATCGCTCCACAGCTGAACCAGGCATACAAGGGATGAGTTTAAGCCCCACATTTACATGTAATACCTTTACCTCATCAACCCGTGTGCCATTTGAGACTAAATATTAAGTTATTAATTTATCGGACACTTTTCTCCGGAGCAACTTACGTTGTGAGGTTTGTACACTAAGCTGCTTACGGTGATTCACCTCAACAGATGGAGTGTTTACCATGTCAGTATGGGGATCAAGGGCGCCAGATTGGGAGGGAGGATTGAAACCCAGGTCTTCTGAGTGTAAAGTGACAGCTGTAAATAGTACGTGACATGCTGGATTTATACCCGGGTATAAATTATTATAAAACTGGACAAAAATTAAAGTGTCTCTGAAAGTGGTTCCAGTTTGTTCAGGACTGCACCACCGAGTCAAACAGAGTGTCAGACACTCATTTTCTGCTTTGTAAAACGAGGACTAGACAGGATCCTATTTCTGTCCAGACTTTCATTCCCTTCGGAACCCCGCTAATAATACCGCTGTGTTCGGCCACCACTTGACTCCCGCAGTCAGGCGCTGGCGCAGACACCGTTTCGAATCAAATTTGGATCTGAGGGTCCATGGGAATGTGGCACTTTGACTGCCCTAAAAAAACCAGCTGTGTGACATGACGCTTTCTACAACTGTCAAAAGTTGTGTATGTGTATGTGTGTTTCTGATTTTTTTTTTTTATATATATATATATATAAAGGAGGTACCTAGGAGGTGGTGGGTACTAGGGATAGTCTCCCTCCCTCCCTCCCTCTATCTATCTATCTATCTATCTATCTATCTATCTATCTATCTATCTATCTATCTATCTATCTATCTATCTATCTCTGTTTGTCTGCTTGCCTGCCTGTTAGTCTCTCTCTCTTTTCGGTATGAGGAACTATTTCCTTTGGGTTTGTTTACTTCATCGTGAAGTTGCAGCCTGAGTTCCGGGTCGCTGTCAATTTAAAAGCGTGTATGGAAACACTCACACATACAGAGCAATTTCACAGACAGTGAGAACATCTGTGTTCTGTGACTACAGTTGAGCAGAATGAATATAAATCAAGACAGGAGCCAAACATCACACACACACACACACACATATATTCAAGCTGTATGCCAAGAGTGAGCAATACATTGACTCATTGATCCACTTCACCAGAATCTTCAGCGAGGACATTGGGATAACGTTCGGACTAGATAAATGTGGACGCATGGTGGCCAAGAGAGGGAAGGTGATCAGAACTGAGGGAGTGGAGTTACCAGAGGGCAGAATAGCAGACATACAAGACAGCTACAAGTACCTTGGTATCCTACAGGCCAATGGGAATCAGGATGAGACTACAAGGAGATCAGCCACAGCCAAATATCTCCAGAGGGTCAGACCGGTACTCAGAGGCCAGCTCAATGGTAGGAACAAGATCCAAGCCATAAACATGTATGCCCTACCAACCATCAGGTACCCAGCAGGAATAGTGAGCTAGCCACAGGAGGAAAAAGATGCCATTGATGTCAAGACACAAAAACTCCCCACGATGCATGGAGGGTTCCACCCAAAGTCCAGCAGCCTGAGACTCTATGAACAACGGATAGAAGGAAGGCGAGGATTAGTGAGTGTCAGAGCCACTATCCAGAATGAAACAAGGAACATCCGTGAATACATCAAGAAGATGGCCCCCCAGGACGAACTGATGAATGAGTGCCTCAGGCAACAGAAAACAGTGGACGGTGAGGAGGAAGAGAAGGTATCATGGAAGACCAAGCCCCTCCACGGAATGTATCACCGGCAGATAGAGGAGGTGGCTGACATCAAGAAATCCTACCAGTGGTTAGAAAAAGCAGGCCTGAAGGACAGCACAGAGGCTCTGATCATGGCAGCACAAGAACAGGCCCTAAACACCAGATCTGTAGAGGCTGAGATCTACCACACTAGAGAGGACCCAGCTGAGACTGCCCAACACATAGTAGCTGGGTGCAGAATAGAAGCTGGGACAACATACACTGAAAGGCATAACCAAGTGGCGGGGATAGTATACAGAAACATCTGTGCCAAGTATGAGCTAGAAGTCCCCAAGACCTGATGGGAGGCACCTCCGAAAGTGGTTGAGAACAACAGAGCTAAGATCCTGTGGGACTTCAAGTTCCAGACAGACAGGCAGCTGCTGGCCAATCAACCAGACATAGCGGTGGTTGATAAGGAGCAGAAAACAGCAGTAGTGATGGATGTGGCAATCCCAGCTGACAGTAACATCAGGAAGAAGGGGCATGAGAAGACTGAGAAGTATGAAGGCCTGAAGGAACAACTGGAACAAATGTGGAAGGTGAAGGCCAAAGTGGTTCCCGTGGTAATAGGAGGACTCGGGGCTGTGACTCCCAAACTTGGAGAGTGGCGCCAACAGATTCCAGGTACAACAATTGAGGTCTCTGTCCAGAAGAGCACAGTTCTAGGAACAGCTAAGATACTGCACAGAACCCTCAAACTCCCAGGCCTCTGGTAGAGGACCCGAGGTTGAGGAAGGCACACCTTTTATATATATATATATATATATATATATATATATATATATATATATATAAACACAGGTGTGTTGAGCCCAAGGTCCAAATTTCAGCCTTTAACTTGTTTCACCTTCATCCCAGGTGCACTCATGTGCATCACTTGCATTAAGGAGGAAGACTACTACTCAGGTTAAGCAGTGATGTCTGTCATCTGTGGTTACCTGTGCAGAGGACACACCTTCCTGCAGGCAAAAACTGGGTTGGAAGCGACGTGGCTCAACTGTCCGGTACTCCACTGGTTCTCCGCAAGGGTATACAACCAGATAATTCTTACTCTTCAGTTCAGCAGAAGTACCTTGATCAGGGGTTCTACAGCAGGACTGCGATCTGAACCAACCAACCGCGACGTCACATGTTGCTCCAGAATGCATAACTTTATTGCAGGACCGCAGCAAAGTGCGGCAAATACTCCTGTGATTTCGGTCACATTCATCTTTCATACAGCAGCCTTTCTAGCACATTTGCCCACAGCATTTTGTGTAAGATCTAGAATGATCCATGAAAGTACAAGGAGCTGCTAGACGGACAGACAAGCCCTTCACGTTTTACAGTTTAGAAGAGTGTGTGTGGGGGGGCTGCAGGGGTAAAGACTTAAATGGGGTGAAAAAGAAACTCTAAAAACTGGTATTAGACAAAAATTTAAATGAATGAGCAAGTCTAAATTGCCCAAAATATTTGTGGATCTGCTAACAATATCATTCGCCAGTTGAGCAAAAAACACTTTCGCTGCTTAAAAACAAAACAGCTTAAACTATTAATATGAAGTTGCTTTTAAAATTGTTTAATATTTAATCATGTCTCTGCTTTGCCGCTTGTTGTTATATATAATTGTACTCCCCAGGCCGTGGTGTGCAGTGGTAATTATGGGATGTACAGTAGATGCATGAATGGAGTGCATCATTCTTTCTCACACACACATACACACACAGGGCTGCCCTTGCAGGGTCCACATCCACACTGGTGAGGCTGGAACAGAACACAGACACAATGCAATTTCGGTCATATCAGCCCCTCTGGCGGTGAGCAATTAAATAAGGCAAACAAAGTAGCTCAAAAATCTCCGGTTCAGATCTCGGATGGACCCCCGCTGCACTTTTCACAAAGTTTCTTAACTGCCCGAATTGCTCCTGAAAATTACGCAACTGGGTTGCTTATGAAGAATGGTGTCCTGCACTCCTACAAAAAGTGATAATAAGCGCACTCCACGCATGCGGCATTTTGGGCTGCAGATCGCCCGATGCCTTCCTGAATGCAGTCGTGCAGAAGGAACTGCGTGAAAATGGCAGCCAAGTTGATAAAAGCGAAGCAAGGATGCAAAAATACGGACACTTGCACAATACGTGCAGACGTGGCGACCGCATGCAACCTCGAGAGCAGCGGTTGAGGTCACAGTTTCAGCTGGACTGGTGACTTTAAATGGTCCTTTCTGCATGTGGGTTGACTGCATGTGCCGCTGTGATGGAGTCACGACCACCGCAACTCTGAACTGAGCAACCAGTACTGGTGGATTAACACATCTGCTGTAACCGATGGCGTTAGCATCTCGGTTTCCCTAGAATATTCTAGATGTCAGTTTCCTCCTATGGCTGAGAGGTATTTCAGGTGGGTTTGTGCTTGTAAATTGCTGGGGCTCTGGACCACAGCGATCTCAACTTGGACGAAGCAGTTATTGATAATGGTGCGACAGATAAGCGTGGTCATTGGTTATCAAGTATCAGTCCAAAGCAGGCTCTTATCCCATCCCATTCCATCCTATCCCATCCTGCTGCACTTGTGGGTTGCAGGACAGTCTCACCGTCTGGCTTCACACGTGCTAATCCTCTCCAGCGTGTAATAGAAATCCAGTGGCCCTAGAGGAGCCAAGCGTTCGCGAGTCATCGTGCGTACGCCGAAAGCACATTGAGCCGAAGAGCGGCCGGGGATCAACTTTATCCCGCGTCCCCGCACAAAGACGTGGGCCCTGAAAGAGATTCATGCGCACCGATGGGAAACAAATTAATGCTGCGAAATTGTTGTTTATCCTGGACAGAAATGCAGCCCGCACGCAATTTCCTGTCGCTTCTGCCTCACAGTCAGACCATTAATGGAACGAACGTGTCGCCGCATTACGCTTTTGCGGGCACGGGACCGCGCATGTGCGAAACGCACCTTGGTCCCCCGTGATCCACGGCGAGGCCGCGCGCTGGAAACGAACGACATTTCGCATGCTGAAGGGGTCTAAAGACCTCATTATAACATATCATAAAAAAATCTAATGGAATAAGCAGCGGGGGGGGGGGGGGTTGCCGCTTCCATGGCAACCACAATGCAATCAGACTCGGAGAACTTTAAGATTATAGGGCAAAATATTGGAGTGCTTTTCCCCTATTCTTCTGACAGAATGGGAGAAAATGGGTGAAAAATCACTAATCGAAGAGATGAACAGCTGCACTCTGGGTGATAAATGCGCCATTCAGCGTAGCCTCTTAGCTTGTGTTGCGGGGCTCATTCGGCAGCCCTATAAAATTCATGCTTTTAAGGGTGGATGTGTCAGAACCCCAAAGGGAATTTGAGCCTTTTATTTATTTATTTATTTTTTTAAAGGAACTGTCATTTGTCCAACTTTGAAAAAGCGCTTAACGGTTCTCGGCTATTTCTCGCTCCGCCACGCCATTAATCCTGACTCGGGCCTCCATCTAGAAGCGCATTCAAAACACACACTTTATTAATGTGGGCCGAAACGCGGGCGACAACCGATGGCATCAATTAAACGGCAACGTCGACGATGGAGATGCTGGTGTTCGGCAAGCCGCTTCTCACGCACAGGGGTCCATTTCCAGATGAGTTATGGAATCCTAAACAGGTAATCGTGCTGACACGGCGGCGGCGAAACCAACGTCCGGAGCTCCCGATTCATTTGTGACTTTGAATTCCTTGCAGGCAGTGAAAACCACCTTTGACTCTCTTCTGGACGAGGCCTCTGGTGACAGCGGCGACCGGCCGGCCCTGTCCTCCTGCCAAATTGAAAAGCTTTTATAGACTTAAACACAATAACGGTGGCGATTTCAACCTGCGCGCATCACCAACTCGGAAAGTGCGTGCAACGTGGTTGGCCGGCCGCCCCGGGCCTGCCCAGAAACGGCCGAGATACACAAATAAAACCTTTCACTCGGGAATTTATGCTTTAACTTTTTCATAAAACAATGTGTTGCATCTTTGTTGCTGAAGCAGTGTAGTCGCATAGATTGTAGATCCACACTGCGGACCAATGTGGACGCGAATAGCATTATTTTGGCACCTAACCCCTGACACAGCCGCTGAAGGAAATGTTTGCAAAAAAAAAAAAAAAAAAAAAAAAAAAAAAAAATATATATTTTAATATTTAAATCTTTTTCATCACTGTTTATTTCTTGCTTGTTATCCATTTTTCTAGAAGTCTACTCTGGTCTCTGTAAACTTGCAGGATTGCTTTTCTTTTCTGTTTCTATCCATCTGTCGTTGGTAACCATGTGTTCAGTCCAGAGTCCCAAAACTCCCAGGAGTGGAAGCCAAACATTCATGTGGCAATAGCACACACTCATCCTCTAACTCACACACACGATACCAAATTTAGAGCCACCAGGTCCCATGGGCACGTATCTTTGGACTGTGGGAGGCAACTGACCCAAACACAAGGAAAAGATGCAAACTCCCCATGTACAGGGCCAGGCCCAAACCCACATCCAAGCAAAGACCAGCACTACCTGCTGTACCACCACACCAGCCTTCTATTTGTTGCTTGTTGTTCCCTGCATCTTTATAGACATTTCATTGTCTCTGCAATACTATTAAATGCTCATAAACACTCGCTCAAGTTGCTGGTGAAGAACAGGTTGTTGCCATGAGCAACAGTTGGGATGCAGCATACATACTGTATGCAGCCATGCCGGTCACTAACTTCCTATCCTATGGGAGGTATAAATGGAGTCCAAGTGGCAAATGAGCGCTGCTAACTGAAGCAAGCGATGTCCGGCAGCAGAAGCCGGGGCAGGACTGAAGCCTATTACATCCCATAATTACCAAGAGCAGAGGAAGGGCGATGGGATCACCATAGTAATGGCCCCTGCAGGTGTCCATTTGTCTCTGTTAGGCTGGTGTCACTGAGAGACCATCGGGCTGTACTTCGCTGTCTTCACTTTCCAGTACAGGGAAGCAATCTTTGAAACCTTTTCCTCTCTTTGAGCATGGAGAACATCTTGCGCCTCTCATGCTTGCAATCCCTGCAGCAGCAACTGAGCACTTCATGCTCTGCTTCTCCTCTTCCTTGGGATCCACCACAGCTTGTTCCACCTGGACGGGATGCAGCCTTCTGCTCCCGTGGCTGAAGCGGGCAGAGCTGCGGGGCAACGCGTGAGGCGAGGAGCTCTCAGATGCACAGTGAGGGAGAAGATGGAAACGCAGCGAAGCGGCGAACTGGAATGGAGACCATGAGGAAATTGGATTGTTTCACTGTACGCCTCCTGCGTTTGGCTTTTGTGTCTTGAGGTGCCTGTTAGGGGAATGCGCCAGATGATATTTGGAAGATGCACTTTGAGGCAAAACCTTTCAGGGAATCATCACAATGGCTGTAAGAAGATTTAAAATGCAGTGCAGTTCACACTTTTCAGAAAATGGCACACTTTTTTTTTAAACATGGGGGGCTTTTTTCTAACTTCTGACCCGTAAACTGTTTACTTTGAAGGTGTTTGCTGGACTGACCATCCATCCATCCATCACACATCATTTTCGGTGAGGACCGTCTTGACATGCACCAGATAATAATGTACACTTTTGGACGTTCTGGGATGTTAACCTAGAATTGCACGCGCGTTGCAGGACATTTTCCGCAACCCAAAGTCTGCAGCATATGGCAGGTAAACAGTGAGGAATTGTTAACTCTTTTTGACAAGCTGTCACGTAAATGAGGCTAATAAATCCACGGGCGCTGTGTTGTGTGAACTGCCTAAAAAAAGCCGCAATGTGAAAGTGAGCTCATGACAAAACAACCCTTCCAGAAGCCCAGATGAGACATTTTTCACGGGGAAACGGGTTGATAAGCTCAGCCGACTAAAGCGACTCGCAGTCTTCATGATAATTGGGAGCAAATTGCCATTTTATAAGAGCCTAATGGCCTCTGACTGGATTCTAAATCAAACCGGCTCCTCATATACAAGCAAAAATACATTTAGAAATAAATATGAGAAAGAAGCCCAGTAAATATTCTCATGCCAGAAGTACATGCAGATAGAAATGTGCCTACGCTTTGCGAAGCAGGATACGTATCGGCTGTAGGTGTGCGGATGCGCGTTTTGGGCCGCATCTGGATGCTTTAATGCGTATCTGTTCTGCAGGGGCCAAGAGGGAACGACCATTCGAAAGCGAATGTCGAACCCTGTGCCGCCTCGCCGTGGGGTGTCTCTCATCCATGTCTGCTCGCCTCGAACCCCCGGTGGGGAATAGTGGACCGAGTTTAAATGTTCGGCGCTGACCGCAGCTGGATGGGGGAAGCGATGCATTATGGGAGGAGCAGTGGCGCTCGCTGTATAACTAATGCAAAGTTTACCTCGTAGGTGCTTTCATCATGCAACATCTGCGGGGCTAAGAGCCTATTTATTCAGACCGGGGACCAAAGCAAATGTCCTGCAGGTATGTTTTCTCGTGCTGCGAAATGAGCAGCCGGCGACGGCTGAGGCTCCCGTTGTTCTCGGCAGATGTTGGAGTGAATCAGAGAAGGAAGCTCGGCGTCTGCTAATGAGACGGAAGTTTCCGCGATGAAAGGAAACTGCTTTGCGAAAATGCGGCCGAGTCGATATGGGATATTTATTATTGATCACGTGGGGGGGTTATGGAGGTTTCGCATGTTCGCGTGAAAATTTCCATTTAAACAAAAGAAAAATACCAAATGTTGACCTTACAGATGGACAGCAGATGTGCGGCGGTCAGAGATGCCGCCATGCAGCCGAATGAGTAGGGTTTGAGTCCAACATCCTACCCTCCTACTGTACTGTCCTTGACGCAGGCACTTCACCTGGACTGACACAGTAAGAATGACCCTGTTCTATTAACACGTAAGTCAGTACTAGCATGCAAATTTAGCACCGCGAGCTGAAACGGACAAAGGCGTCAAATAATTTCAGAGTGACGCAAATAAAGAAAATAATTTTTCACAAGGGAACGTGTGTAATTGAAGCAAGAAAAAATAACACATTAATAATAAAACAAACAAAAGGTTCCAGGCAGTGAGGAGCAGCAACTCCGCATGCTTTATGGTGGTAAAGCGGGCGGCTCATCGAGGGAGCATCTCAGGTGCCGGAGCCAAGGTGTGCGCGCCACTCTGCCTCCTCCGGCCGAGCCATTACAGCCTCTGACATCATCTCCAAAATGAGTACCTACGGGGACTAATCTCGCCCCGCATGAGAGGAATTTCCGCATCTCCCTTTGAGGGGCTTCCTGTGGACCCGTAACGGCTCCTGTGTGGCAGGTTGGTGTCACTCTGGCACTTACTCACAGGCTCATCTCCTTGAAGAGACATAGCTTCACGTCCTGCCCGGAGGCATCTCCCGTTTAAAGCCGTTTCACCGCTCGTAAACCAAATTCCCCCCACCGCCCGCCCAGATTGCTGCGGCGCGGTGGCGCCGCACGGATCCGCGAGGCCCGCCGCTCCCTCTCGGCTGCTCGCGCTAGCTGGATGAGCTGGCAACTGGGTGTTTGCTTTTAAACCCGAATGAAGTTCCATCTCCAGCGTAATGAATCACGCTCAACTGGAGACTGTGGTTTTGTTTAAAAATACAGCAACACGGCACGCCTGACTGCTTTTAGTTGTTCGTGCAGAACCACCGTAATTTCACTGACACAGAGGAAAAAATAGATTTGCTTTATGGAGGCTAATTTCTCCCAGGCCCAATTCTAATGTTTCTTGTCACAAATGGAGACCAAATTCACAAAAACGGAAATGGAGATTCGCCATGTTTAGGTGACCACTACCCACAGCAAGTGTGTTTCTGCACAGAGACAAACCAGCATTTATTAGTTTACTGCAATGACATTCCAAATGCATAGGAGCTTCAGACAGACAGACAGACAGATAGATAGATAGATAGATAGATAGATAGATTACCCTGGTGTGCCTCATAACTGAGTTGAGTTTGCAGAAGCAGTCACACTTCAAAACAGGAAAGATCAAATTTACCTGTGACGTGTACACAAAGGAGAATGGAGTTTCCCATTTCACACCAACACGGCGACAGGTGCACACACTGAAATTAAGGCCAATGATTCCTGCCAGTTTCATACAGTTTTTCCAGCCAATTCATCTGAGATCTACCACGCTCATCATAATTCATCATGCTGCGCAACACACCAGGTCTGTGGAAAAAGGGAGGGCGATAAAGACGTTTGGATCGAAACGTCCATCTCCACGATATCCTCAATTCTCCATTAGCACTTTGGGTTGTCAGTCAAATTTCCCTGATGACAGCTTCATTTCGGCACAATTGTGCAGCGGGGTCAAGATGAGGACCCACTTTAGCTTGAATTACGCCCTTGCCCCTTCACATTAATGCACATCCGCACACATCCCCCCATTTGCGGTGTCCTTGTTCCGGGTCTCAGCGGCTGAGGAGCGACGCAAGCAATGCCCGCACACCTCCATTGCCCTGTCCGCCGGGCCGCCTTCCTGGGCTGCGTGATGAAACGCTCATGCTAGATCTTTCATTTCTCCCATCAATCACTGCAGATGTCATCTCGGGATGAATGCATTATTTATCTGGATTGAGAATTAAGCGCATGATAGCGGCCTTAAGCTACCCGTGTTATTATCGCAATTATTGCAACAGATGCCGGTGTCTGAAATTACACACAATTTCGCGGTTATCCATTTGCACGGCTAGGCATTCGGTGAAGCAACTCAGGTTAATGCTCTTGAGCAACAGCACAGCCTATAGCCTAGTGGACAACCGCTGGTGCTCGGACACAAACGTCTCCGCTTGGCTATTTATAATTTTTTTTTCATTTGAGCATAGAACCCATTTAACAATCAGAAAATACTTGTGTGCGGGTAATTTCCCCTTCTTAAGGATCAAATCACCCTTGTCTACGTGGACTTACATTAATACGTTCCCATTGCAGGTGACCTCCTGCTCACCTTGAGGGATGCCTGAGTGGTCCAAGGTGCCAGAGTCAAGGTTGCTTGAGGACTCGGGCTCAGGCCGGCCGCAATCAATCCCCAACCTACGTTCACCGGACTCAAGAGCTGTGATGTAACCGACTGTCCCAGACCAGGTTAACAAGCAGTCCCTGTGAGAGGTGTGTAGGAGTACCGGGTGAAAAGAAGGGATGCCTGAGAATTAAAATAAGATCAAAATGGGGATCATGTACTGTGAAAGAGCAGATTGCGCTTCTGCACCTGCCGTCGATCTCCACCGATTTTTTCCGACCGTGCCGTTACCGATTGTCCCAGACCAGGCTGAAAAAGGGCCAGCGACCACCTTGGCTGCTGCCGTCTGAAACAGGTGCGCATCCGTCTTGTTAAACACACACCGCAGGAAAAGCCATGACTCCATTCCGTCAGCCTTCTCAAACCAGCAGCCTTGCTGCCGCTGCACGTTCTTTGTTTGCGCAAACCTGTCATTCAGCCGGAATCACGGAAATTACAGGAGGCCGAGTTGTTTTAAAAACAGAACTTTTGGAGGGAAGTGGCAGACCCAGCTGTCAGTCACCCAGATGCTGCTGTTGCTATTAACTGCCATCAAGTTGTTGGCTTTTTATGGCCATAGGTTTAAGGCATTGCCTTCTGATCTCCTCTTGTCTCCTTAGGGTAGAAAGGGGTGTGACCATTTTTACACGGACTAAGTCCATCCATCTGGTTGCTGGTCGTGCTCTTCTTCATCTTCCTCCCAGTAGTTACAGAGAACCTGATCTGATGCAATAAACTCAATGTCATCATTTAGGCTTCTGTTCTCATCTGACCCAACATCCATGTGTTTGTTTCCCTGGTTGTCCACAGTGTCCCTTAAAAGCCTCCTCCAGCACCACAGTTCAGAGTCCATGTTTTCCCTGTCCTGCTTTTAAAAGTCCAAGCTGAGCAGTTGCCATCGTTCTTGTGGACACATGAGCACATGTGAGGACCCCCTCCAGATCCCTCACTGCCGCTCTGCCAAATGCTATTCAGTCATCTACACTGCACATAAAAGCTCCCTAACCTTCACACCCGCACAGGCCCTGTCTTCCACAAACCCATTAACACCCCTCCACAAGCTGTTTTTTGAAGGTGTCTCATTTTGGGAAGGGGGGCAAAGGCCTTGCTCAGCAGCAGGCGCAAAACCTTCAGCGCAGATGTAAAATACACCAAGGATTCACCCAAGCGTGCAGTCACAGTGCAATATTTTCAAGCCCAAATTATCACCATTACTATATGGACGGAGAACATGGGGCCACATGAAGAATTAGACTAAAATAATTTAAAATAATTTTCAAGGGCAGGTGAGTCACCGTGTGGCACCGACATCTCTCCTCCATATTTGTACAGAAATGCCTGGGATCTGCTGTCCTCCTCCATCCCCTCTGCCTGGCTGGTCCGACCCACCTGCGACCGCATTAGCATCTTTGCCTCGCAATGCATCGTGGGCCTCCATTCTCACCTCCGCGACGTGTTGACTCGTAACACAGGCGAACACAGCCCAAGCCGTCCCTTGCCTTGCAAATGTGCCACACACAGGCTCCTTTGAAGTGAATCCTGAGAGTTGCTGCCCATTGTTTGAGCAGCACCCGGCATTTCCCCTATTTTTCTCGGCGTGAATGTGAAGAACACCTGAACACATCCAACTATTGACACTTCAAAGCTTTGAAGTGTCAGGAAAAGCAGCATCTGGAGGGTGAAAGTTGCGCAGAAACAGCAAATGTCGTGACTGTAAGTTTCTCTCTCGCCGCATTCTAACTCGGCCCACAAAGGGCAAGTCAGGCAAAAGCATGATATTAAATAATGAATAAGGGAAACGCACGTCATGTTAATTATGGAAGCGGGGCGCTATCTCCTTCAGAGCAGAGATGAAAGTGTGGAGCGCTTGCTGACAGTCTGTTTAGTATGTTGGACAAAACTGAACTGTCCTCCCGAAACCGCACTCTCCTTGAAGGAGAAAAACTATGAGAATCTGGCGAGAGGAGGAGAGGATCAGGAGAGGATCAGGAGAGTCTGGGAGGTGAGCTCTTATTGTACCTTTGGGAAGGATGCTTGCACATAAAAAGCAGTTTCAAATTTGGATTTCGTTATACGGTTTTCCTTCAATCATTTGTACTTTGTGACAGATATATTAAGATCGAGAGCAAAAACTGGGGGAGCTGGGCATGGAACTGCACATTAGGCCCCGCTAACAAAATCCCAAACTTTCCAGTTCCACCTCTTTTTAAAAATGAAAACAACGCTCAGAATGCAAATAAGGAGGATAAATTGAGGTTCATTATAATGCTGGGAAACCAAAATGCAGGAGCTCATAAGAAAGAAAGAAAGAAAGAAAGAAAGAAAGAAAGAAAGAGCTGTGATTTATTCCCCTTATTTTCTCCTTCACCTGTGGTAATGGGTCCTTCCAACAGCTTCATGAAGAGTGAAGTCCTACAAAAGCTGGCTGTGGTCTCCCACAATCCATTGCCTCCTGTGCACAAGGAAGTAGATTATGAGCTAACAGAGAAGCATCAACTGTTTGCACAGCTGGAAATGACTAAAACAATCCATATTCTGTACCTTGTCGAGAGTTTAACAGCAGGAACCCAAATGCGTTTCCTTTTCCCCGTTGTTAATGTTCATTAGGTTCTTTGTCGCACATGGTTATTTCTGCGGACCGTTCTGCTGCACGGTGTATTAGCTGGTGTGGAGAGGGTACTCAAGGTCCACCCCGGGTGCTCAATACCAAAGGTGCGTTGCCACAACCGTGTATTTACAGATTCAATTCAATTCAAACTGGTTCGGTTTGGGTCGGTTCGGTTCGGTTAAACTCTCGGCTCACCAGGGTGACACAAACATAATGAAAATAATTTGCATGCATTTAAATAAAAGCACATTTTAATATTCCATGCGTGTTTTTTCATTAAGACTAATAGAATCATATGATTCAGACAAGGTACTGGCTTCATTTTTTATCATTTTTGCCATCTGCACCTCTATTATCATCGTGTTATTGCTTCATATAAAGTTAATAACTTTCGAACTTAAACAGCGTGCCGCTGTAGTGCAGCTATCCAGGTACTTTAGATAATTCACATACTTTACCTTAGAGTGCCTCAGCACTATGGATCACAAATGTTTCTGAAAAGCCGGCACTTTCTGCCGGGGAAAATGCGCTGCGTATCCGTGCCGTCCCTATAATTGTCCAGCATCTGTGTTTACTTTTAAAGATGGTATATAGACAGTGCATATCAAAATATATGTGTAGGCACCAGGTAGCACAAAGGTTAGAGATGTCAGAACCCAGGCTGAAATCCAATCGAAGTTCTTACCCTGACCCGACAGAGTAAAAATTACCCAGCTGTGTAAAAGGAGACCTCGGTGTAAGCAGCTTAACACACAAACCTCGCTGTGTAAATGACTGCGGAGCAAAGTGTCAGCGGAATGAACAAATAAACACAATTAAAACAGCGCGGGCCGGTTTGTGTGCTGCTCAGTGGCAGGAGCAGGGGATGCTGGGTAAGGATCATGCCTGCAGCATTGAAAGTCTCGTCTCCTCTGATGCAGAGAGACCCCCCCCCCCACCCCCCGCGCGCGATTCAACCTCCTGAGCTGTCATTCATCCCGCAGCACGGCCTCGCGCTCTTTAGCTTTCGCACCTGTCAGTAAACACCTCTGCCAAAGGTTCCCGCATGTCTCGGAACCACACGCGTCTCAGGATTGACGGCGTGTCAGGTGTCTGTCGGTGTCGAGTCCCGCGAAAGAAAGGCATTCTGATTTCTACCTTTTTTGGGGGGGGGGCGTCCGCAGAAAGCAGGCCTGGCGGGCACCCTCTCCCCCGTCCGCCCCGCCCCCACCCGCTCGCCTCCTCCCCGCATCTCCGTGATGCATTGTTAGCCAGCAGCTGTCAGCGCTGTCGCCCGCACCTCTCCCTAATTGTTCTCCATTTTATTAACGCCCCCGCGCCGCTGCAAATGAATCTGCGGCCGTCGAGTTTCTCACCGGGGGGCCCGTAATTACGGCCCGTGTAGGACAGCCATTAGTACGGCGGACCTCGATTTATTAGCGCCGCCGTCGTACGCGGGAGCGATATGAGGACAGGCTGATTTGCGAAAGGCGCCGCGGCTTCACGTCCCGCCGCGCGGCCTTCTTCTACCGGATGTCCACCCTCCAAGTCGTCGCGCTCGCCCTTTTGCTGTGGGGGGGGCTGCGTCAGGCCGCCGATGCAAAGTCCAGCACCGTCCAACACAGCAAGCGACAGAATTAGAAGCAAAGGCTCCTGTTATTTATTTTCCTCCCATAGATTTATTGCTTTACCTGGACAGTAGCTACAGTTTCCAGTTAATGTGTTTTACTGTGAAGGAATCAGCTGGGTACTGAATGGAAAACCACTGCAGCAACTGAAGCAGTCAACAGTAAACCCTATGGGACTGGAGCCTATAGCCTACTGGACATACATTAAACAGCACATTATTTGCTGCACAATGTGAATCCCAGCTCTTGCGGTTGTTCCTTTGTTCAAGGCATTTACCACAATGTGATGCAGTAAAAATGACCCTGCTGTGTAACTGATTACAGTGCTACATTCTACCCCATACGGTATACTGTATGTAAATGTCATGTGTGCACTGTATGCTGCTGCCACAAACAGAATTTCCCTCTGGAATGAACAAAGTTTCCTTTTCTCCTGTATTTGTTTATTAACATGTTTCTTCATTCTTTCACCACACATGGCAGCTTAGTGTACAAACCTCTTACTGTAAGTCCCCTTGGAAGAAAGCGTCAGATGAAGCCGCACTACACACGGGATGAGGCGCCAGTCTATTGCGGGGTGCCCCTTCCCCACACATACACACTGCAGGATATTTAATGTGACCGGTCACCCTGAAACACATGTGTTCGGTGGGAGGAAACCAGCGCACCCGGAAGAAACCCACACAAACATAGGGAGAACATGCAAACACCGCAAATGCTGATTTGGATTTGAACCCACAGCCACGCAGCCCACTTGGTGCTGCTCGCTGCCAGGAAGAAAATTTATCCCTAAAACAGATTTTTTTCTGTTTGACTTTCCTGTCCGTGTTCATCTAGCGTTTCTAAATGTTAATGTTCTGAATAATAATGTCTTCTCAAAAGATGCCTTCATCCCCCTCAATGTTTAAACACCTGAGCAGCTCCCCAAATTCCCGCTAATCCTAAACGGCATTGCTGTGTGTTTATACTGCGTCCCTACGACTGAATATCTGCTCGCTGCGTAAATAATATGACGACACAGCAACTGTGCGAATGCAAGAAATGGGAGGTGAAAAAATAGACAGCTATGCACATGGTGACCTGGGGCTCAGATCTCCTGAGGAACTTGTGTTTAACCTCTGGAAGGTGATTTGTGCTTTGCTAATGGCTGAGGACATCGGCTAAGGAGATGAGTAATAAAAGGCATTTGTCTTTAATGCCAATGGGGGGGGGGGGGGCTCTGGAGCGATGGTCTCTCCACCCCGTAACATTCATCAGCACTGTCCTGGAGATACGTGCCACACTCGGGACACGGCCTGTGGGCTGGAAGGGTGTGTACAGCAGACCTGTTGGGATGATCGATATGCTGGAGTCACGCAAAAGCAGATAATAACAGATCAGCTCAACGGCCTGACCAGCTCAGAGTACCGTGTTTAGAAGGTATGCACCATGGTATCTACTGTACATTCATGCGCGTGGTGCTGAGAGCTGCTTGTCCAGGTCTGGGTCACGGTGGTCCAGCACCTATGCTGGAAACACAGGCTGAGAGGCACTCTGGATGCAACAGCATGCAGGTTGCAATTGTGCGCACGCTTCCTGCTGCACTACCATGCCACCCCGCCATAAAAAACACTCATTAAAAGGTCCCGAAATTGGCGAGAGTGTCCAGAAGATGAAGGTTGTTTTCTGAAGAGCGGCAACTAAACTGCCCGAACGGAAGGAAAGATCTATAAAAATGACTTGAAAATCACTGCAGCCTTAGGCCTCAAACACGAGTGCAGAGACAGGAGCTGCCGATCGCTTCCCAAACTGCAGCTACAGTTTCACCTCCCAGCCGTCTTAACAGCCAACTATGAAACTCTCACCTTAGCTTCTCAGTTAAGATCGATTCATTTACGGCTGTTGAGCGCTTTGCAGCCGACGCGAACGGGACGGAAAGGGTGACGCGGCGGAGGAGACCCCCCAAGTGGAGGTGGGCTGCGCACGATCGTCTCCATCAGTCATCAGAACCACTGCATATTTCTGCAGTACCGGCAGTCTTTAAAATGTCATTAGCGGTCATACCGATCAATTCTCTGGACAAGGCCATCGCCTGCCGGCCTTTGAGGAGGAACGTCACCTCTTCGCCGGGAGAGAGATAACAGGCCTGTGACACGGGAGCCCATTAAAGCGATGAGTCCTGGCAGCCTCCCAAAGGCTCCTGGGAGATTCGCCTGTTGATTTGATTTAACAAGGTAAAGATTAATAGCTTTTCCCTCTTTTTCCGAAACCTCCTTTGTGGACCTCCCCCGCATTACGTCAGACGCAACAATGCGGACCGGTGGTCCACGACGGTCCGAGCATTTGCACAAATTCTTGTCAGAGAACAAGTTCGCTTTCTAGAATTGTACCTCGGTGTGAAAGCGCTCTCCAAAGATGATGGCAAACCATCTTTTAAACATACGATACTCAGGTAGGGTGGAAAAACGCGTTTCTCATAAATAAAAGAGGCAGGAAATGATTAAAATGATTGAAAAATAATTGATTTATGTGGATGTATTAATTTATCATCAACAACTGTGCACCATAATGCAGCGCCGTGGGGGTCCAGAGTCTATCCTGAAGCCACGGGGTCCCAGACAGAACATCTCAGCCCATTGCAGGGCTTACAAAGAGTTCTTTTATGAGTTTGGGCTGACTTTTATTTACCGTACACCTTGCATGCAGCGTTACATCAGCATAATGGAACTAATGAAATGAAATGAAAGAAATATGCAAGGATATATAACTATAAAACCTATGCGATGCTTTTTTGTTATAATCTATAAACTATGCAGTGTTGGTTCTGAACTTGTGCTACCACATAACAATCTCTAATCTGTGCTTAATGAAGAAGGTATTCATTTTTAAAAACGTTTTTATTTTGTGCACTGAAGTTTCTGCAGCTGCCAGCCAGGGGAACGCTTAGCTCGGCGTTTTTCTCCCGCTTCCTTTCTGAACTTAAAGGGTGACCTTTGCTGGCGAACACACCTGTACAACTCTGACAAATAAAAGTTATCGATAAAAAAATAAACAAGTCATAATAAGAGTTTGAATCTGTAATGGAAATGTGTGCACACAGTAAGCCTGCCTTTCAAATTACATGCGTAAATGCTTTCAAATTTTAAATGTACTCATAACACATTCATAAAGCATTAAGAAAGTGTCATTAAGCAGACGGTGACAAATGGTCCCTATTAGACATGCTGGATGGTTTCAGTGTTTTTAGGGCCACATGAGCGGCGACTTTGCCGAGGAATCCATTACAGCTGTCATCTCACGTACCCAGCCAGTACCTAAATCCTCATCAGATGATCTCTTTTAAATATCGATGCGAGAAGAGGAGCAGATTTATGCTAACAAAGCAGGAGGATACGAGGTCCTTGAGGCTGCGCCCCCTTCTGGCCAACAAGGCAGTCTGGCGAGTGGACGAAAGCGCTCAGTCGGAACGTCATGGCCCAAATGTTTCCTCATCCAGAAGTTATGGACTGGAAAATCACTCTTGCGTCACCAGAAGGAGAGGGGTGATCCTACAGGGTTCATGGGTACAGCAGTACCCTGGGAGGCCAGATGGATCCGAAAGGTTAAGTGCCACAAGGGTTATTCGGAAGATGAGTTTCCCTTTTGTAGAGCATCAGGAAGGCGGAGGAAACAGTGCCTGTCAGAGATGCCTAGCAGACCCAGGCACCTAGAGGCTCCCTTCAGACCTTCACCCATCCCTGCCCTAAGGCTTCAGCCTGGCGACTCCTCATTTGGGCCCAAAACCCCCAAAGATGTTTCAGCAGTTTTTGTGAAACCTGAGAGCATCAAAAAAGTAAAGAATGTTTGTGAACATCTGTACTGAACAAGGAATTGATTCATTCCTCAGTAACAGTGAAAATTTTTGTTTTCTGTGGTTTTTGTTTCCTCTGTGCCAACCTGGGAGCTCCATCCCGCTGGTGTCTGTCATCCCTGGACAAAAGGCTCTTTTCCACAGCCATCCTCCTGAAAATGACTCAATTTATCAATAATAAAGTTGCGCAGGTCACTGTGAAGCTGGCATTACTCACTGAGGCTGTTGTTAGGCTGATGGAAATGTTCGAGTGCAATGGAGCGATGTGCTAATATTTTGCAGTGGCTGTGGGTGGTCACCGCAGCACCAACGCCAAAAATGGCAGGATGTCCTGCTAAAAGGTTTTGCATCACAAACTGTCCTGACAAACTGGTTAAACATGCTGCAAAAAGCAAATCTGGGACATTTCTCATAAAGACAAAGTGTGCCAGTTTCCCAACGCTTGAAATGAAATGAAATGATTCAGCTGTCGCTTTTCTCCAAAGTGGCTTACAGTTTTAAGGTGCTTGCAAGTATTTACTTATTTATACAGCTGAGTATTTTTACTGGCGCAATAAAAGCCAAGGGTCCTTTTGGAAGGAGTGAGAGTCAAAAATACTACCCTAGAGTCCCAAAACAGAAGTTCTAACCAATAATCTACCAGTTACTGTCTTTTTCTTCTTCTTCTGCTTCTTATTATTATTATTATTATTATTAGTACTGAACATATCCACCCCTGTCACCACAGCTGAATTTATAGGAGTAGTGGGCAGCCAGTGGTACTGGTACCACCAGGGGTTTATTGTCTCCCATTCTTCACCATTTAATAATAATAATAATAATAATAATAATAATAATAATAATAATAATAATAATAATAATAATAATAATAACCACAGCAAATGACATGAGCTACTTTACCCCCTGATTCCTGAGGCTACCATGACTCTGAAGTGGGCAAAAAATTATTTAAAACAGAAGGATGAAGGTATCGAATGGATGGTTGACCTGCTTTGACCTTGACCTCTGCGGCCTGAGACCAAATAGATATGAATGCAGAAGTGAGACTGAAAGTTGCAGGTTTAATTCCTGGGAGAGGAACTCCTCTCCTGGCCCTGAAAGAGCGAATCTCCTTTTGTTCGGCCTCCGTCCGTGAGTAGGAATAAATGACCCCGCTTCACGCAGTGACTCACACTTACGGTACATCATTTCATCTGTTAAACATCACGCTGCCCTCGTACCGCTGCGTTCTGGGCTCGGGGGCCCTGGCTTTGTCCGCAAGGCTTGTCAGCGGTCCGGTGGGGGGACCTTGTGGCTGTCAGCTGCGATGGAGGCCCTTCCCTGTGCCGCACGAGAACCCAGAACGCGAGGGTGCCCCCCCCGGAGTCCGCCGCTCGCACATACAGACAAATCTTTTGCTTCAGCTGCGCTTCCCTCTGTTTCTTATGGCACTTTTTCAAACAGCTCTTTGTAAAGTGAGCAAATACAGCCGCTGTGCTTCAGCACAAAATAAAGACACTGAGAGAAATGCACTTCTAGCAGCCGATGTGAGAAAAGAAATTTAAAATAAAAGGTCGCAAGCAGCCATAATTACTTTGCTGTTGAATCCTGCCTGAAGCAGTCATTTTAAAGACTCTTTAAACATAATGTATATATTTAATAAGCCATGTGATAGATATTATTAGCATTAAACAATGTGATATTTCAGTAATTTGGGATTTATTTATCTTTTTGCTGTTTTAGTAGTTTATTCCCAGAAGCTGAAACTGCATTAGAAGTCATTTGTCACATCTTGTATCTTGGTGGAGCGGAACATGCATACAGTGTTTATATATATATATATATGCTACGCACACAACATATTCCGCCGTTTCTTTGACTCTTGTGAAGTTCCAACCACTCCTAGGCAACAACTCATGTCAAGACAAGTGAAAGACAACAGAAAGATGTTGCATACAGTATTTGCACACAGACTCCACGCATCTAACCCACAAACACTAAAGGTGGCGCATCGGCCTTGTTCAAAAGAGCAAATAAACCCTTTAAACAGCCCCCTTCTGTCTTTAGGAAGGACCAAACCACTTTGAGCATAAAGAAGTGTTTCAACAATACGGATCTACGCCACGCAGGCGACAGTACAACATAGCGCAATACATAGGAAGATACTCAGCTGCTTTGTGCATGAATATCATTTGCCCTTTTGCTAAAAAATCCACCCTTATTGAATCAAAACACAGCCATTAATCCAGACCGCGTGAACTGCACGCATCCCCGACAATGAGGTCTCCCGTTCAGCTCGAGCTGAGCAAGTGCACCCCACGGCGGGCAGGCCGCCTGAAAGCTCACCGGGTGCTTCTGCCGCACCTGAGCGTAGGTGCGGGTGGGAAAGAACTGCCGAAGAGCTGCGCGCGTTTTGTGCAACAGAGGGCAAAGTTCAAGTTCACGAGAGCGGATATTCGTGGTGCTGTCGTGTCGAGGGTGGAACCACCGCGACGGGTGTTTATCCAAGTACTCTGAAGACGTCCCCAGTTTTATTTATGCCTTAAATGTCTGCGACCTTCTGCCCGAGTAGACTTCATTATCAATTATTGGTTCATTTTTGCATGCCTACAACAGTTATGCTGTGCTTGAAAAAAGCTTTTGTGCGGAGAAGTCATTTGTGTATCACTGTACATCTGTGGCACACTAACCTCACTTAAACTATACAAGGCAGTGGTCTTGGGAAGAAAAATGATTGCAGGGCAATATCCATTTATAGTCCTTGGCGTAGCCCACAGTCATATCTCGCGAATCCAATAAAGTTGAACATTTATGAAATAACCCTGGATTCTCTTTTATGAGATGTATAAGCCAATTCAATCCACTCTGGCCCGGCATCCATCTCTCGAGCCGCCCACCCACGGCTACAATAACGGCAATGTGTGTTTTTGTTCCCTTCTAATGTTTGCTTTTATTCTCCTTCCCTTTCTGAATGGCTGTACATGCAAACATCAAGAAGACTAAATGGCATCTAAAATGCTTTTGTCTTGTAAAAATCAAACATGCAATCGATCTTTGAAATTGTCATGAAGTCATTTCTTATGTAAACATAAATATGATGGCGCAACATTGTGAAAATGAGTCACTGTAAATACGGCGCAGGTTCGGACTTCGGAGCAGCTTATTTTGAGGCTGTTCCCCCTCCTGGTTGATTCCAACCAGGACAGCAGGAATGCGGGGCGTTACCGCAACAGTTTTACTCGTATTTACTTGCACGAACAGTTACGTCGCCTGCAACGCCTCAAATAGACTTAAACTGAGGAAAACGGCAGACAAAAGGAGCGTGTCCTTCCTCAAAGCAAACCCAGGCGAAGAGGGCATGGAGAAGCATTCGAGAAAGTTTCCGCTGGACTGATCGAAGCAGCTTCGCAACAGTTGGAAGTTCACAGCCGTGACGCAGGTTGCCGAATTCATTCATTCATCTGATTCCATATCAAAGTGCTGTGTCCTTTACTGAGGCATCACTCTCACCTCTCTTGTTAAACACGAGCATTTGGCTGCAGGACCACAAGCCCTTAAGAATTTAAGCAGACTTTGTGATGAATTTGGCCGCAGCAGAATTACTGGAATTATTGGATTATGGCCGTGCGTGCAGCTCGTACCCAAGTGGAGACCTCTCCTCACATGGAGGACATCTGACTCCAGACTGTGCTAGAGGTACGGGAGAACAGTGTACTTAAGCAGGAACGTGCACGTGGAGGCCGTGTTACAGTCCCACGAGCCCCACGTGGCACAGAGATGGCCCAAGTTCACGAGGAAAACATGGCGTGGTCACACTGAGATGGCGCCGCATCCCACTGATGGCCCAATGGGACCACGAGAAATCACGCAGCGACCGAATCCCAACACACCGATCATACTGGGACTACAAAAAAGTGAAGCGACCGCTGCAGTCGTACCGCGTCACGCTGGCTTCATGAAACATCACACAGTGATACCACATCACACATGGACCACTGGAAATCACTGCATTCACACGACGCCACAGAGACCACAGTGATGCCATGAAATCGCACCCCAGCAGTGAGATATCGCTCTGCTCTTAATGTCACGTCACACTGCAACTAGGAGAAAAGCTCAAGGTAACCAGATGACACACAACTGGGACTTGACTGCATCTCAGGCAGATGTGTTAGAGTGGCCACCACACAGGAAATGCAGCAGGAAGCTGTGATCACAAATAAACCGCTGCGCCGCTGTATCCATAAGGGAGACATCTGACATAAAAGCGTTTCAGCTTCATAAACAGGCACAACGTCCGAGCCCCACATTATGCATTTGCTGATGTGACTCGAACCACTTTTTCTTTATTGTGTCAGGTATGTCCAGGTGCTTGTTTTGTGAAGGAGCTAAATTCTGCCTTGGTTCACTGGAGGGCTGGAAAAGATGCCCCTGAGGCTCTTGTGGCTGTGAGGAGGGCGAATCGAGGCTTAGGTCGTGGAGTTCCCTGCCGAGACGTTCATATTCTTCCTGTCCCCTTGCCTGGAAGTCCGTTATGGCTGAAGTGAGCCTGGGAAACAGTGAGCTGTCCCCTCTGTCCTGTGTATTCCCTCTATCCCCGCTGTCCCCACTGTCCTGTTTGTCCCTGCTCTCCCCTCTGTCCGCACTGTCCCCGGTGAGCCTCCTGGCTGGAGCCCGACCCCAGGGGTTCTGTTACTCCCATCTCACCTCCCCCCTGGGACAAATTTCTTTCTCGGTTGTATTGGAAAGAACGAACATAATTAAGAGGAACGAATGTGACACGGTGACTTTGTTCAGGAGTCCTTGGGAGGAAGCCAACCGCAGCGGTCAGTGAAAGGTCAGGAGACACCGAACATGGACCTCACCGGGCGTCACGCGAGCATGACCTTGACTTTCTGCCATAACCACAACGGTTAACTTGCGAAGGCCAGAAGATCGTCTTCCACGGTCACTGCTACTGATGTCAAGCAATGCACCAAAACGCCGCCTTAAACAACAAGGAGGACCCAGGTGTTCATCAACCAAACACGACTCTTAAACATGATTCTTAAACATGATTTAAGCAACAAAAACACAGCGTGGCAATGGCTGATGGGAAGTTTTCCTCACTCCTCCTCTGCAGCGAGCACTAAAATCCCAGTTTAAAAGTGGGTAAATGCGGATGCATATGAAAAGGACAAAATTCCGAAAATATTTCATTATCAGAAACTAAATGAATTAAGAATGACGATGGGAAGTGCACACAAAAACGATACCCAGAGCAGTCGGATCCATTGCATCAATTTGGTGTCCCGTGACAGCATATGGTGCTTCCGGAAAGTTCACTTCCTGCAACAGGTGACAAAAAATTGTCATGTAATTTTCACGTATTTTTCCCCATTCCACCACTTAGTAGACTAAAAACTTTTAAATGTTTTTCATCATTTTGCTGTGTTTCCCGGTTTCAATTTTCTACGACGAGTCTGTATGTAAACACTGCATTTGTTTATAACTTTAATTCTTTACAACAATTGATGGAATGCAATAAGCCCGTATTAAAAAAAAAATACTCTACTGTCCAAAATCTGTATCTGTTCTGCCTGCTGCGAACACCTGTCAAACGGTGTGTAGTCATATAAATTATAGAAGTTTGATACCACAGTGGCAAGGGATTTTGTCAGAAGATTTGGGCTGCTTAATATTGTAGCCATTCTTTACTCAGCTCCCATTTCAAAGACCTAAGCAGCAAAGACTTCTTAGCATTTCAGTTGCGGGTAAGCAATCCCACACCCTTCTGACTGCAAAGCAGTTCACTAACCTGCACATAATCTGCTGCCCAGGCTCCATGCCACTGCAGTGTGAAGTTCCCTTCAGAGAGATGGACATCTGCTGTCTCCCGACTATGGCCAACCAAGTGTGACTATGAGGTCCCGGAGAAGCACAAGATCCCAGGCCGCCTGAATTACTAACAAGTGGATCCCAAAGGTTTTATCATCCAGAGTTCAGGGCAGCTCCTGGTGCTTGGAGTCATTAAGTGGTAACTTTCCTCTGTGCGGACCGCAAAATATTTGGACATCCATTGAACATGCTTTGCACCATCTCGCGTTCTGTTATCATTATTCCACCCAGATTTACAGGCAACATTGCTTGCTGTTTACAGGAGGAAGGTCAGGCTGTCTAAATAAGCTAAAGATTCATGCAAACCTGGCACCATAACGTCTTTTGCCCAAGTAGCGGTTTTAACTGAAGTTCACTGTTACGTCGAATGCAAAGGAAGCAATAGCCTAGCATGCTGTTTAAGTCTTATGTCTAATATGTCCATCAAGCACCTTTCCTTAATATTATGCAGCTGTATATATGCAAAAGAAGCTACGCGATTTTGGTTATGTATAAAATTATATCTGTTTTATTATACGTTATTCATAGCGTAGCATTGAGCGCTACGATAGGTACGCTTAGCTACCAGTTTTACGTTCTTATTTCTTCATGCTGGGCCCAGTTGGAGAGCAGTGCTCCATACCAGTGTACCTCTTACCAGATGCAATACCTGCTGCTCATAGCAGCTTTGCTGCCACAGTTGTAACAGACAGATGGATTTATTTACCCGAGTACTACAGTAAATACAGGTAAAAGACCCAAACAAATGAATGGATTTTTCCAGCTCATTTGGGACCGGGAAAGCCGCCTGGTTGTCTTGGTAAGAAATACTGAAAACATTGTTTTTGTTCACAGAGCCCTGCTTGTTTCACCTACTCTCCTGCATCAGATCCAGGACCTCCGTCAGTCTTGGTGTTTTTGGGTTCTTCTGTGAGCTCCGTCCTGCCAGCCACCTGCTGATTTACAGCGTGCTCTTATTTTCCTTGGCTCTGTGTGTCTTGTATGTGCTGTTTCCCAGGTTACCCACATCAGTCCTGTTCTCATTTTTACTGAATACAGCACTGCTGAATATGCTTTTGCAGAAGTGATGCGGGTTAAACATTCTCCTCAAGGGTACAACAGTGCAGCCTCTTCTGGGACTGCTGCTGTAGCCTTTGGGTTACCTGGGCCCAGAACATGAGGATTCTGAGCAATGCTCCGACTTGTCCTTGGTCTCCACAGTTCGTGAATCTGAGCGCTTTGCTCCAATTAATCCGAGCAGCGCTCCGCGAACACCTGGGAATGGGAGCATCTTCGGAAACATCAGAGTCATTTCATACCAACCCCTTCATATGCTGCCAAGGCCGTCTATCCCCCCCAGGGGTAATTCACAGCGGCTGGAATGTTATTTCTGCTCCCAGCATCCCACTCTATCTTTGCCAGACCTCCGGCCCTTTTCTCCTCACAAGATAGTCATCCAGTTATTACCTGCCATGGCTGCTGTACTCACTCCTCAGCTCCCTGGTGCCTCCCTCTAAAAAAGTGGGCGTGAACCACGTGAATCCCAGCTTCAGGACTTTCCCACACAGTCATTCGGTGACGGCTTCATTTCCGCCTTTTTAAAATGATGTCTCTGCAAAACAACACGTGTTGTTTGCTGTGTTTTGAGGGTTCCCACAGAGTCGTGGGTACATTTACTATTGTATACAAGCCCCCCGCAGAATAAGCCGAGCAAATCAACCCGGCTGCTTGTTTTGACCAACCAATATCACGCGGGTATAAATCACTGAAAATCACCGGAGTTGCATCGCTCTGTAGGTTTTGCCCTGCCTGTGGTTCAGGATGTGTCTTCTTCACATGACCCTGGAATACAGCAGAAAGCAACCAGAGGGCTGTGCATTTGACACCGCTAACTTAGTACTTAACCCTAACCTCAAAGTGACCTGGTTTCCAAACCTCAAAGATTGTCACACTTTTACTTTGGAATTGTGAAATGAGCTAATAACTTGAGTTCAAATCTCATTTGGTTCTGCCAGTTCCAGGCTGCCGCAGTTGGCTTCCAATTACCTCTGTTAGGGCCTCGGTTTTAAAATTCTTTTGGAGCTATTGAGTAACCTTAGGTCAGGTAGTAGACAAATTCATCTAACAAATGCAACAACGTGCACCTGGCGCGGTGGGTCGCGATCAATGCTTTTTCTGTGAATGTGCCAATATCCGTAGCGATGCAGCGGCACGCCCTGGGAACGCTGCCGTGTCACATCAGAAACGCTGCCTGTCCAATATTTGTGCGAGATGTTTCATGAGCGTGGGTTAATAAAGAAAGCACGATAAGGCATCGGTGCGGAAAAGATGCTCAGCAAAGTTTTTATTGGGGAGACCGCAGCCCTCTGTTTTGATAGTGCCGCCCCGATCGAAAGGGGGGAAGTTGGCGGCCGCTGACCGGTGCTGCGGTAGCAAAACGAGGGATAATCTCATATTCAGGGAAAAATCAATGATATGAACGAGACAAAAAAACAGGAAAGTGCAGCGCACGCACATTTTGTCAGAACGCCCTTGGAGGGATGACACGACAGCCAATGCGCCAGTCAACAATAAACAACCAGCATTTGTTTCCTGGGCTGAGACAATTTGACCAGCTTGGAAATCCAGATGTTCACACAAATGGGGAGTTTGTACAGCCCTGGCTGGTGGTGTTGGGTTGTTCGTGACAGATATGTCGAGCTGCCCATTTATAAGGCACCCTCCTCGACTTCGTGCAATTTAGATGTTCCGACAACGTACATGCCGTATGCATCCGGAAGAGCAATATTTCCAGCATCGGTTAGTGTTCGGCTAAGTGCTGGACTGGGCAAAATGAGTGACCTTAGTGACCTTGACTGCAGAATGACAGTTAACGCTTGGCACGGCTCTTGTTCTAGGCTTTTCATGCACAGGCATGTCAAGGGTTTACTGAGAATGGTGTGAAAAGCAAAGAAAGGTAGCAGTAATCTGCGGTCCTTTGGATGAAAACAGCTTCTGGATCTCAGAGGTCAAAGGAGAAAGGTGAGAATCACGGAAGGAAATGGACAGGTCACAACAAGGCAAATCACATCTGAATTCAACCTTGGTGTTCAGATTATCATCTCAGAACACAGCATTTATTGAACTACGACAGCCAACGACTATGTCATGTGCCAGAGTTTTCTGTGAAGGAGACATCGCATCTCCAGTGGGCACAGGAGCATCAGACCTGGATGGAAGAATCCAGGTTCCTTTTGCATGGTGCTCATGGAAGGATTAGAATTTGTCACAAGCAACACAAGTCCGTGGAGCCATCCTGTTTGGTGTCAAGAATACAAGGTGGTGATGGCAGAGTGATACTGTGGGGAATGTTTGGCTAGAACATATTAGGTGCAATGTATCTGAACATCTTTGCTGACCAAGTTCTCCGCTTCATGACTATGATTTGTCTCACTTGGATGGGCACTTCTAGCACGACAACGCATCATCTCACATGTCGTGTATCATCACCAAATGGTTCTGGGAATGACAGCAAATTGTCATTGCTTCAGAGGCTCCACAGTCCCCAGATTTGAACCCTGAGGAGCAGGGCAGGACATAGAAATGCTCTAACCTAAACTACAGCTCAGAGTACAGGAGCTACACAGTTCAAGAAATTTGTCCAAATGCATAAATAAATAAATATTTATTATTGAATTATTTTTAATTTTACCAGCCTGAGTAAGGCTGCCTTCAATTTAAATTGTCCACCATTTTCATTCAAACTGGAAAAACTAATGCAGACCTCTTACTTTTCAGCCAACAAGATGTTTTAATTTGTTTAGTTACACGTCTCTCATATTTAGTTTTGCATGTTGACTGCTTTATGCTTCTGCTAGTGGAATGTAACCTATGAATTATAAGGTCACAGGTAACACAGGTGGGCTGATGTTGCTGATGTGCTGCTGGTATTTTTCATTAAGTCAGCATCTTCATGATGTATCACAGGAAGTACAAGAGTGGAGCACAAAAAAGAAAAAAGAAGACTGCAAGTGAAATGGTTGACAATGACAGGGCGCAGCATCTGCAGCTGAGCCTTTGCTCAACGCACAGCCCACATTCTGTGAAATGGTCTCAGTTTATGCCTGCATCTTCCAGCACATCTGCTCCATGTCTGCTCTGTGATGGTCAAACTTCATAACCGGTAAAGGAATCAAAAAGCAGACTTTGCCACCGGATGACTTTTGACGCCTCAAACTGTTAGGGTGGTCACATGACCCCCTTTCCATTAAGCTGAATCCAGGGTGGTGGAGGGTGGTTCACACCCCCACCGGTCTAATACAAAGCGCCATTGGTGACATCAGTCCAACATTAGGTGTCTGAAAAATATTCCAGACTTCTGAGTCACCCTGTACTTCGTGAAAGTGTTTATTAAATCACTACTCACTGCCCTGCTTCAAACTACAATGCTGCTATAGTGAAAAAATTTCCAAAGCAAAAACTGCACATTATATGTGCTATAAGTCTGGGATTTGACACATTCATGTTCAAAGTTTTGGAGTTCTTACTTTTAATTTTCACGAAGAGGCTGAAATGTTTCAGATTTAACAGTAATATGTAATTTGTATGAATAATAACTGTCTATATAGTAATGGCTGTAGGAAATACAGAGGAAAATACACTTTGTTCGAAGGTACAAATTTTAAAAATATGTACGCCGCTGCAGTGAATGTCACTGTGTTCAAAATAATGCACACGAGTGAGGGTTGCCGTGGGCAACAGGCTGCTGTATGCTAAATTCCAGCCTTGAGTAGAGAGTGTTCAAGGATTTATTAAAATGGGAGGTACTTGCTTTGTGGCTGAGCACTGTGAGATGATAAAGTCTCCACTGTGGCTTGAGGGGCCGACCGAGAGACCACCGAAGGGCAGGAAGGAGACAGCGACGCTTATCTGCAAGACACTTCAAACACAGGCTTATTTGTCCAACTGGCTGTACATGCAAAATGTAAATGGCATCTTTCTGGCTCTGAACTTGAAGGACACTGTCGCTAGGGAGAAAGCGTTGTCCCCGCATGGCCTTTCTCCTGAAATGACCCACCTGATGGCAGGTTTTAACCAGGTTCACTGCTTCTGGTGGCTGGAGGATTTGGTCCAGCTTGTCAGGTCCAGCTCATCTCGTAGAATGATGATGGGAGGCATGTTTGGGTCACTTGTTATAAAGCAAAAACATAGTACAAAGATTAAAAATAGCCTTTTTATATTAAATCCATACACATTTTTTAAAACTAAATTTGTAATAATATTTGTACCCTATCACTATGTTATTATTTATCTAGCTGACCATTTGATCCACAGCAGTCTACAATGTTGGGTTTATACAATAAGCTACTTACAAATATTTAATCAGCTATAGCTCAGCAGGGTACATTTTACTACATAAAACTGTGACAAGTACCTTGGTTAAGGGTACTATAGCAATAGCAGGGATTTGATGTTTTGGGAACAAAAGAGTGCTGTAACCACCAGGTCACCTACGTTTTACCACCTTATGAGTGAAAAGAGTCAAAGAGTCAAAAGAGTCTGATCTTTTGCTAAATCTTTTGTACCCTGTTGGAAAGAGTGCTTTAAAAATAAACTAAAATTAACTTTTTAAATGATTTTTAACTTCTGAAATTCCCACTGCATGCTTAGCTGCCATGCTTCTTTGCAGCACGGTTATCTCGCTCCACAGATACACACGGCACACCGAGAAGAGTAGCAAAAACTGTATGCAGAGTTACATGTTTAGGAAATTATGCCCATAAAATGCTTCAGTGATGGGGAAGTTCAGGCACCGTGAAGCACCGCGGGTGCAGGCAGAGAAGTAGTCGATAAAGGGAAATAACACAGTTGATATAACACAAACTCTATATAACACAATGTATATAACAGCAGTGGAAATTTATGGCCTCCCATTAACCCTCACTTGTGAAACTCTGTCCTCTCTAAACAGGAGAGTGAAACCAGCTTTATTCTTGCACATCAAAGCCATTAACCTTGCCATTTTATGGCTTTAACAGCCATTTGAAGACTAAACACATTGCTGGTTGCATTATATAGACTCCTGCCTCCATTTCTATTGGGATGATATATCGCTATAATAAAATATATGTTTCTTTATACCATAAACTGAAGTAGGTGGCATAGTTAGCGCATGGAGCCAAATTTGGAGCCCTGGGGAACAATTTAGCACATAAAGCACAGTGTGAAATGTGTCAAGAGTTTGAGAACTTGATAGGTTGGAGGAAATGGGTGCCATTCTGTTTAAGAATAGCCGTAGATTCTTAAACAGACCAGCGCTGTTTGGAAAAAAAAAAAATATATTTTCAGTGACGATACAAACGTTCAGTATATGATGTGTTTTTCCAAAATGATGAAGCCAGCATGAAAAGTTCATTAAGTGCCCACAATATCACTCTTTATGTTGCTGGACACTTGTCCTGAAGTAACTCCCTCAAAGGTACAAGAGCAAGGTGCTTCTTGGGATTTGAATCAGCAGTCTTTGCGTAGGAAGTCAGCATCTAATGGCTCCTCTATTCCTCTCAGTGGGCATGAACAGTTGCTAAGTGTTCTTATTCTATGTTTACCCATAACTGTATCAGTTAAAGTTACCCAGCCATATAAATAGGTAAATAGCTAAGCAGCTTATGGGCAAAGATGACATCGAATAACAAAACCTTGCTTATTGTTATGAAGGTGAATGGGAAATGCACCCGACCCTTCAATTTATGAACACAACTGGGTGCGGAAGTCTGTCCATAATTTGTTTGCTTTTAACTTCAAAGTCACTTTTCCCACCAGGTCACAATTAGTGAAAGCCGTCCACCATTAAGATCCTTCTTCTCATTCATGGGTTGAGTCCTGTAGAAAGCTCAGACAAAATATATCTGAAAAAAATCTCTCCCATGCATCCATCCATCCATGACTACTTTTCCAGTGCAGGATCATGATGGTCTCGATCTTATCCAGGAGACGCAGGATGTGAAGAAGGCTGCACTCGAGATGTGATGCCCGTCTTCTTCAGTGTGACACTTTTACGAGTTCTCAGGAGCTTCAAGATAAATCGAATCTAAGATTTCTGCACAAAATATGCTGTCTTCACAATCTCCCTTTCAAACTGTATGTCAGCTTCTGGTCACTTTCATCTTCAATATTTGCTTAATAATACGAACTTCTCGGATTTACAGGTTAGGTTCTGTAATGGTCTGTAATATAAATATAAGGTTTCTAAAAAAAGTTTTAGAACTTACTGCAGCAGAACATAAGAGGGGCATCAAAACAAACCACCTGTGGACATGCTGTACGTACAGGTGGGTATTCAGTGCGAAAGTAAACATCCCCTTAGACACAACCCAGCAAATATGTGAAACAAGCAAACTCTTTCCTTTCAAGTTTTCAAAAGTCAGGCTTTTTTCCTTTTTAAAAACCCTAAAAAAATACTGAGATTTATGAGTCCCTCACACTCACTTAAGGATAAAGGAAGCAGCATGGACGACATCTGAATAATTCAACGTAATGCCGCGTGCCATTATTATCCCAACTAATAAATAATACCTGCGACCACATCACACCGTTTGCACTCGGTCTCCATCTCCTCTCCCATGGTGAGCAACGGCCTTCATTTCAGATCACCTGAATATTAATAGCACAAGGAAACGCCATGTTTCTGAATCACGGGGCGCATAAGCGGGGGATCGCAATGAGCAAACGGATCTCAAAATCCAACGGCTTACAGTGGTGACACTTGGAGGACCCAGCAACAAGCAGCGCCGTTCCGAAAAGTTTGCACAGAAAAATACGTGCACTGTTTGGAAATGCATTTGCACATTAAAACTCTTCACCGCAATTTTTCCAAAGTCAATCGGCTGTATACAAATACAAATATAAATAGAAAATGTCAACTGAAGTAGCAGATAAGTTGTTATTACTCATTGAGGTGATGTTTTTTCTGCAAATAAACTTGGTGTTAAACTACTTCATTACTGTTTGTCAATGTTGTCCAACTTTCAGACGCAATTTTTAAGTTATTAATAAAACACTACGTTTAAGGTAGGTATAATTGTTAAAATAGCAGTGTTATAATAATAATAATAATAATAATAATAATAATAATAATGAAACTGACTCCAAAAGCAGCTTACGGTGCTCAGCCATGCACAGTGATTCACCTGTTTTTACAACTGGGGCATGTGCTGTAGTGCATCACGAGCAAGAATCTGGACAGGGGGCATTGAGAGCGACAGGTGGAAGCCCTACGCATGACGCTCGCCTTACCCGGACCCTAACCCTATCCCCAACTTGCTTTCCGGATACCCTCCTTCTGACCCGTCCGTGTTCCCGCGACCCGCCTGTTGATCCGTGCTCCTGCGCCAGGCAGCCGTGCCGTCGGCGTCGGCTGTTGGCTGACTGACAGCAGCACGGGTCCCCGCGTCCCAGGCCTTGTCAGCGTGCTCAGAGACACGATTAGCCCTGATCAGCCAACCCCATCTCCTTGTTCCTGCTGTCACTTCCTCCAGCGTAATTGCATTTGCCAGACTCAGATATGATTGTTATGCTGATTTTCTTAACCCCAGATTCCTGCCTCCCCTTTATTGGGTGTAATTGCGCTGCGGCTGGCAAAGTCCTGTTGCTCCAACATAATGAAGTTGCTCCGCGATCCCTGCGCCACAGAAACGTCTCCATTCATACTGCTGTGTCTCTGGGTGCGCAACCGACCTGCGCGCTTCGGGGTGCTTTTGCAGCAACTCTGGTGCCAAAACTTGTGCCGAAGATGTTTCAAGAAAAAGAACACATGTAACGTACAGGATTTAGCAAACACCTCTCTGCTTCACATTTGCAGAAACATCTTACTCGAGTCTGAATGGAGGCTACTGCGGAACAAGGAGGACTGCACCACTTCAGGGAAAACAGAGGGTTTTCCCAGTAACACAGATTAGCACTGAGCAAACATGGAGTGCAGTTGGACTCATGAGAAGTCGCACGTCGAGTCAGTTTAGCTGGCTTACGCACGAGTAGCTCTGATCCTCATGATCAATACACACTTATGATGAAAGACAAATGTTAATTCAAGCCTGGCGGCTGGAAACATCCCCACCAATGAGTTGTTCCGTTCTGCTACAACTGAGCGTGTGCAGAACCCAACCGGACAGCTTATAAGGCCTCCTGAAACCATACTAGCAACCTTCACCAGGCTTAATGGTTATCAGCGAGTTGGGGCCACTGACACGGAATTCAGTCACGGGCTGCAAATATAACTTTTGTGCGTCATACGGACATGCGGCAAACAATCGTGCGCTCCCACCAAGCCGACTGCTTTATCTGAAATTAGTATTTTTTCTGGAAACACATAACTGTGACAAAGCTGCCCTTGTGTTTTATCAAGTTGCAAACATTAAAGTTTTTTTTGTTTAGCTCAGCTGAGGCTCTTGAAGAGCCTGAACCACAGCGAGAGTGCGAACGTTCGATGTGAAAAGCATTGCGCTCAACTACTATCAGTGTGGCAGCTTATATTAAGCTACTTACAGTGATTTATTAGCCTGTACAGGATCATTTTTACTGTATCTATTCAGAAAAGGCACTGTCAAAGTGAAACATCTAACAAATAGAAAGTTGGGCTTTTATGGAGAAACTCATCATATTGCGCAAACTAAGGTAAGGTATCCTAGGACAGGCTATTGCTGGAATTAGTCACACCAAGGGGTCAAAACAAACTTCAAACTAATAAACAGTCATTCTGTAGTACATCACGAAGACGGCACAACTTACCAAGGCATGGAAGCACCGCCTCAGGAATACAGATGAGGGCAAAGGTAGCTGAGGACATCACACAGTCATGAAGGGCACCTTGATCAAGGGTGCAACAGCAGGAGACGGAACCTAAACCAGAAGACAAGAGCTTTAACCACTCCTGCCCACTCCTCCCACCTCACTTGGATGGAAACCCATCTGTCCATACATTTGCATTTCTTCAGATTCCTCCGCATTCCTGTCAGGTGGTCCTCGAGTTTATGAGAGCAGATGAACAAAGATACCAACAAAGCAGATATGAACTTGGACCCTAGCTATGCATCTGTCTAGGGTTTGGATTGGCTTTCATACTTATGGAGCAGGGATGCTGTTTGAAGACCCATGTTTGGAGATGCGGGTGTTAGAGACAGAACTGATAAAGAAGGTCAGTCAACAAACGTCAGGGTCAACAGCACGGTCAAGGTAAGAGTGTTCAGGAAGGGAGGCCCATGCAAATCTCGATGTGGAAAGATCTGGCTTTTGGAGGCCGATTATTTTGCCAATGTGTGCCGGCTTTGTCGGTTGCTGTGATGAACACGTTATTGGGACCGGCGCCGTCCCATCGATACCGTATCCATCATCACAAAAAAAAAGGCCGCGTCAACAGCACCGCTGCAGCTCTGACAGTTAAATCAGCTCCAAACAAAGTGCATTTTGGTCCTTTGTGTGTCAAAAAACTCACGACAGATTTGAGTTACCCTCATTTTGCTGAGCGACAGCTGAAAAAACTGTATTTTCAGAGTAATATCGTCAACAACTAAATAAAAACAAATAAATAAATAAACAGACAAATAAATAAACAGGCAAAAAACACAGTAGCAGCGTTCATTTATTTTTTTTTAAGCACCCTGACCTGAAAACCTCCATTAATGTCCACTGTGGCTTCTTCCTTTGACTAAGCTGTCCACACCAAGGCTGTTATTAGTTTGTTAGGGCAGGAAGAAGGGGTGTCGGCTCAAATTTCTCATTTACACCTTTAAGAGGGGGTGAAATTGCGGTGAAATCAGGGTCGTGCGCGGTGGGACGGAGGTGACATAATTAAAGCCTATATTTCATCCGCGTCGGGCTCCGCATTGCAATTATCTGAAGCAAGTTCAGAGAAAAAGAGCAGAATAAAGAGGTGAGGCTCCATTAATGAACTCGGAACAAAGGAGACCACAGCCCATAATGGTCTTTTCTGCAGGATCACTCCATCCACCCCGGGTCCATTAATAAGGCTGTCAGCCAGATTTAAAGGGCCCGTGGCCAAATTACCAGGGTCTCGATCTGATTGATAACGTGTCATAAATCAGGAGAAACACGGGGTTAGGGTGGTGCAGGAGTTGTCCGAGACGAGAACTTTGGGAGAGGGTGCGGCTGACTAATATGGCAAAGAGAAATGCTTTAAGGTGAACGTGGTACTCCGAACCAAACAAATAACAGCAAATGTGAGTCGTAACAAATGCGGAGCAACAGGCAGCGGAGTGGTTACACCTTCCAGCCAAAGGCCTGGACTGAGATCCCAGCTTCTACTGTAGCGTCTGTCACAATGGTGCTTACCCTTCATCACTGGGGAGAAACCATTTTAACTACATTCAAATGTAAACCCTCAATTCTAAGCCTACTGGAAGAAAGGCATTTGCAACACAGTTCGCAGTTCAGTGTTGGATCGTGGTGCTCCAGAGCCTAATCTGGAAGCACAGGCTGCGAGGCAGGGTCCACCCACAGTGGGACACAGTCACACGCTCGGCGGGCAGTCTGACCACCAATCCGGCTGAAACACGTACATGTATACTGTATTTGGGCTGCGGGAGGAAACCGGACCCCCCGGAGGAAACGTGCATGAGATGATGCAAACTCCACATTAATGCTGTAAACTTTTAGGCACACACAGCTGGATGGTTTTTACTGTAGCAGTTCAGTGTAAGGACATTTCTGAAGGACCCTACAACTGACGCCGAGATCTGAATTGAGCTGTGAAGCTGCAGCACCGCCTGCTTCGCTACTTCTCTGCCCCTTTAACAGTACAAATGGAAATTCATTGTGTTAACAATAGATATGCAAAATGAACAGCGCAGCGGAGAAGTTGCAAATAATCATTATTTGCTGCACAAATGGTTGACCTCACAAAGGTGGGCTCGGTAGTCCAAGAGCAGCGTTGTGTAAGGACAGGGGAGCGACCTCTTGACTGATCCTAATGTCAGACATGCGGTTCTCTGCCGCCAGCAAATATTTATATATTCAATACCTTTCTTCCATTCAAGAGCCCCAGTAAATGCAATAACCTGCCACAACAATTTTATTTCACAATGATTTATTGAGTTTTGGAATGACTTAAATTGCATCGGCTAAATACATGAGTTTACTGTTCAACACAAGGATTCAAAATGGAAAAAAAAAAAACAAACAAAAAAAAAACAGAAGACTTTAAAACAATATTCATGGCTTTTCGTGTAGCTTGCAGTTTCCTACAAGTTACACGTTGATCGTGTCCAAATATATACTGTCATGTACATATAACAGCAAAGGGGAAACGACTCCATATTATTGCCTAAAGGTTTGGAATGGATGTCCGGCGAGCACATGGGGGGGGGGGGGGTGATGCTCAGGTGTCCACACACTTTTGGCCATACAGTGCGTGTACGGTTGAAGGAATCACTGCTTGTAACGCATAAAAAGATTAAAAATGAAATGCATGCGTAGCATCAAACTGCTGAAATGTGTCCCAAGGTCTCAAAGGGAAAGGAAAGCAATGCCACACTTCTGTTTTGCAAAGGGCCCACACAAATGGACTGAACATAGCGCGCTTTAACTTTTATTTTAAATGGAAAAAATTAAAATAGAGGACGTCTGAGCTGCAGGTCAGAACTATTGTGCCATTTTAAGTGTTGGTAGGGACTTTACACTTGGATTAATATGTTCATGAATGGCAGCCGTTTCAGTGGCTCCGTCTGTCCAAAGCCAGAATCTTAGCTAAATGGATTTTATTTCTAAAGCATTAAGATAGTTGCCTTGTCTGAAATAATCAAATAGTCTGAAATAATACAATTTTGCATTTTATTAGTGGACCGTGCCCGTTTCTGAGTTTAAAAAGCAGCCAACAGAATCACATTTACACAGCGGAATTGTGGCCACTTGATGCACTTTATTATTAACTTAATAAAAATGGTCAAATCTGTGTGACTATGGTTCGGTTCCCATGTTCCTCAGACAGACACAAACGGATTCTTTACCCAAGACCACTTAAACTGCTGTGGCGTAAAAGCGAGGGGGAAAATCAATCCTGTGTCTTCTGACAAAGTACTCACCATTATTCCAACAAAGTCTCAGAAGATATTGACTTCTAAGCACCTCCAGCCGTTTAACAGTAGAGGTTCTGCTTCTGGTTCTTATGTGTGCCGCTTTCTCGCATACGGTTTCCTTTGGGCGCTCTGGTTTCCTCTCACAGTGCAAAAATGTATAATTCAGAAGAATCTGTGGCTCTGAATGATGTGTGGTGTGTATTTCCATGTGTGAATGTGCGTGTGCCACCCAGGGAAGTCCTTAGCGCATGTCCTTTGCCTCCAGGATAGACTCTGGACCACAGTGACCCCACACTGCACAAATGGTTACTAAGACAGAATGAAAAAAGCACAGTAAAAGCATCCAGAGAAGAAAAATGTGCCATGAATCAACATTTTCTATCCATTATTCAACACCGAAGATCTGAAAAATTAGAGGTACATTATCGGTTCACTTTAAAACGTCCTTAGGCACCGCATATGAACCCTGTTTGAGAGCCCTGGAGTGTCCCTGCCGTTGGCTGGATCTCACACGGGTTCCATTTGAGCCCAATGCTTACAACAGATAAAGCAGAGGGGGCGACTCCTGCTGCTCGCCGCTGCGCACGTGTCGTGGCAGATAACCGCTGAAGGGAGACGCTGTCTAGCAGCGCAGCTCGGTCGCCAGACGTGCACATGGCCCTCCTCTGCTTCCGTGTACATCAGGGATTCTTCTCTCCCTTTCAAGTACCCACATCTTTGTCTCCCTGTCACCTGCAGCTGGACATCAGGCCCCCCTCTGGTGCCCATTTCTTGCTTATTTTGCCCATACAGCAAACAGTGTCGACCAAAGCAACTTGGGCATCTGGATGTTTAATGAATGAGGTTAAATACACTCCCAGAAAGGGTCACAGCCCTGAAGGACCTCAACCAACAACCACCTTCTGCCAGTAAAAGTGTTGACAGCTTCTCTGCCTGCAGCCTCCCAGTGACGGTGTTATTCAGCAACAAAGCAGTTCTAGAAACTAATCCAGTGAAGGCACTTTAAAGCAAAAAGGCTCACATTTAATATTCTCAAAGATTATATTTAATTCTCTTTTCCCGGGAAGACAGTTTTCATGTTGTTTTACACAAAACTACACTAACAAATGCATTTTAAAAGCAAAACCGTTGCTGCATAAATTTCCTGCTGAGCGTAATTCTTGTTAGCCCGTCCTCGGCGGTTACACCTTTTTATCACAGTGTAGGTGAAGAAGAGATTAAGCAAAACCGCTCCAAAAGTCAAAGAAAAGAGAGGGAAAGTGTAGTTAGGGTTGGGCCATTAGGCTTCTCAACGTTTGAGGACAATAATGGTGGCTTTTTTTTGGGAAGACAGTTGCCCACATTCCTATTTAAATGTAGCCATGAAGCTGTAAGAGTGCTGGGGGCTGAGAACTGGGCTGGGGGGTTTGGGGCCGAGAAGGTGCGGCTGGAAAAGCCAGGTTACCCTCGGCGCAATCGATTAGGAATTAACGTGCGCGTTTTGCACAGTCAGCACTTCTCAAATGCTCGCCTATAAGGAAGCAACTGCTTATAAATTCATCTTAAAGTTTATTTTTAAAGCATCTAAAGTGTAAAAAATACATATCTGAACGTCTCAGGCATACAGACTAAAAGAAAAAAAACTGGCATTCGCGGACGTGTTCGGAATCAAAAGCGAAACCAGCAACGAAGCAGCGGCTCCTCAGCCTTGAGACGGACAGAATATCACGCCTTAATCTTTTTCCCAAATTGTATCAGACAGAGGAAAGCGCATCAAAATCCCGCTTTGCACATACATACATTAGGGTGTTTCTCATTGCTAACAGCGCAGCGGCAACACCTCACCACTGCGCGGCTTGGACTGACAAAACACCGCACGTCATTATTCTCAGTGTCTCGGAGACAAAGAACCCCACCTGAAATAATAAAAATGTTCGGCTCAATTTATTTTTAAACTCCGTTCTTCTCAGCACAGCAGCAACACAGCCAGGATGTTGGCAGCCAAATACGGAAAAACATACTTCACGCAGCAGCAGCGCGTGGCTTTCTTCCCCGTGTGCTTCAAGGACAATAGTAAGACGTGGAGGTCGACAAGGTGAGGCAGCGATGGGGTAGAGGTGGGAACGACAGACGCTCCAGGCCTTAGGCTCGCTAAGCGAAAGCTGAAAGCGGGCTTCGTGTTTAAAATCAAAACTTGCACCGGAAACACTTGAAAGCCAGCTCTTTGCTTGTTTGTTTGTTTGAGTGTTTGTTCAGATCTACATCCAAGCCCATCCAGCCACCTTCTGTATATCTGCCAACCCGCAGCTGGTCCTCGGTAAACGGAGCCGGCACTGGGTGGGGCGTTGAAAGCTGTCCGTCAAGAATTGCCCCGCCTCGTGCTGTAGCCCCGCCCCTCGATTCTTAGATGGCGAGCAGATGAGCAAAACCGGCACACAAGAACCCAAAGAGAAAGAACCTCAGAAGGAGACTCCGATTAACGCTCCCCTCGCAAGCACAAACACCACCAAAGCAGGGAATTTAAAACTTTGCCCGGCGCAGATGGCTGACCCGAACACGACACGCTGTCATCCCCCGGGGGGATCTGAGAAAGTCGAGTTTATCCGGAAGCCGCACTTACAAGCGTGTCCGCGGCTGTTCCGGCCCGTCTCTCTCCGTGGCCTCTCGCCCGAAAATCGACAACAGACATCTCTATCGGAGGGGGCCCGGTATGTAATCTCATGCAGGCCTTTGTTTCTGTCGGTTCCTGCCCTGGCTCTGTTTGAATATTTACCGATCCTGTCAGAGGAGAGCGACGGGGGGCCAAGGCTGCCTGTGAATAATGGAAACGGCGAGAGTGACAGAAAATTAATGGCAGGGACATTTTATAGAAACTGCCACCCTGTCCGTTTGACTTTGAGGACTGGCAACCTGGCACCTGGACGTCCCGTCTACTTAAAGATCTCCCACTTAGCGGTGCGATGACCCCGGGGTGCCTGTTGAGGGCGGTGTTTTGATTAAGTCGCCCCCTCTCTCAGTTTGAAAATGCGACCGAGCCACCGCGTCTCACAGGTGATGACCATCCATAGATGCTTCGGATTTGACCACAATTCCCACCACGCCTCATTTTTAAAAATAATGTCGTGCTTACAAGCGGCATTAACAATGCTTAGTTGTCACGTCGCGGCCGTGACACTGCAGTGTGTCTCCGGGGGGGATAGGGGTGTCCCAGCAAGCTCGTATCACAGGTTCACAAGGTGCTCCCATTCCTAGGACGAATTTTGAGTCGAGCGTAAGAATAGAGTCCGCCTGGGTCTCTGGAAACAGCCGATTTCCATAGAAACACAAATTATCGCTCACGCGCTGCTTTGCGGGTCACAGTTACAGTCGCATGAATACGTTGACAAAATCTCTTCCAGTGCATCAGCATGCAGTGCTGAAGCTTTCAAAAGGGATTATCAGACCAACAAGCAATGATGGCTTTCGACCAGCATATATGAGTATATTTCTGCAGTTTGTATGACGTCGGGCACAGTACAGCTGCACGGTCGCTGTGCGCAACACTAAACCCTACTCAGCTTTAACATGAAGGTGTTCTGTACACCAAAACCTGCTGCAGTGACCGTACCTTTTCCATTCAACAGACTTGCTGTGCTGGCTGTTAGCGATTTACTCGCGGATAAAGTGTTTTGTTTGATGCCCGCAACGCCCGCTCATTGGTCACATTCAGCAGGAAATGCGGGCAGTGGCGACTCAAGTGCAAAATTTACTTGGTCTCACTTCTGTCACGTGGGTCCGTGGAGACCTGGAGAACCGTGGGACCGAAAGACTTTGAGACCGCAGCAATCCGATGGCCGACGCAAACACCGGAAGAACAAGGACCCGACTTTGGCAGGAAGCTGAGAACCCACAACCTGCCTGTTACAAAGCTGGGTGGGTACATAACCGAATGGTTGAATTGTTGACTCGGACCAGGTGCGCTGCCTCTGTGAGGACCTCTGCTGGTCACTTGGGGTGCAGCACATGACCGCAAGCAGACGCTGCTTCTTCATGAGCTTCCGACTTGCTATCGTGCCAAGGATCTCAGTCAGTCGCAGCGTTCGATGAACAAAAATCTCACACATTTACAGCTGGAACAGCAGACTGTGTGTTGCCATTATGAGTTAATTTGACTTCTCTAAAGCAGCTTACACTGCTTACCTGATAACGGCGATGTAGGACCTGTAGGCCTTTGCGCTCTTTTATTGGAGTAACTCAGGGTCAGCATCTTGACCATGGCATCGGAAAAGACGAGTATTGCTGCTGGCACCTGCAGTCCATGGTGTCCGCAAGCTTTGCAGACTGAAAGGGACAGCCAGTGACCTTATAAACTCTATTTTCTTATTTCATAAATATTCAGAGACAAGATGTCAAAATCTGAGCTTTACTGAGCACTGTGTTAAGCAGTAGGCTTTTGGACTGACTGTGGACCACAACAACGCTGCGCTGGATGCACAGTTACACATAATGAACGAATGGGTCAAAATAAAACAATAAAACTCCATGTATAAATAATGACTTTTGTGAACATCATATACAATAAGACTACCAGTACTTCCTACAGGGCTGCACTGCAACAGCGCTCTTTTACTTTTTCTCGTTGAAGAGTTTCACATAATAAGCTACCGTATGATAAAAACAAAACTGCAAACAAACTTTCTGGAACTTTATATTGGTTTTCCATGAAATAGGCTGTTTTCTGCATTTATTGAATACTATTAAAGGTGTAACTAATCTATTTTGTAGTATGCTGCGCGTGCTCAGTTTTCAAGCAACATTTATATAGCAAACGTCACGTCATGCATCAAAATACCTTTCATTTTGGTGTTTCGGTTCATTTTTTGTGACTTTTTCGCCGACGGAACTTATTCTTGTTATTTCTTCCATAAGAAATCGTGGCGATTTGACTCCCTCCCGACCGCCACCACGACTGATTGTTCTCCTCGTGTTTTTTTGTGGGCCGTTCATTGATTCTGTGTCCTCAGAGACAAAAAAGAGGTTAAAAAAAGAAGAAAAAAACTGAAAGAAAAAGCTGTTATTGACCAACTCCAAGTGCAGGGAAAAAAGGGGAAGAAAAGATGTACCCTTTGGTGGCTGTCACTCCGCTTCAGTTTCTGGCACAGGGAATGTCACACACAAAGGGATGTCCTTGACCCACAGCTGTGGCAGATAAGTAGACCGGAATACACAAATATGTGCTGGAATCTCTGCCTTTCATAGCCATCAAAAATAGTTGCCATGAATATGAAAACATCACAAATGCTCCGAGAACCGATTCTGCTCAGTGATGTGTAGAGGTGTTTGTCTCCGGTGTGTGTCAGGCCAGAAAACACTGCCATCCCTTTTACAGCACCGTCTGCTATGGTTCTGTGCGTTTCGCTTGAGGCTTCAATGGGCCACCGGGCAGCACAAAACTCCGAACGTTGCTGATTTCCGCCCCGCGAAGAGCCTGGGTCCAGTCGAAAGGGGGTATGAAGCGCTCATACACACGTCCAGTGTGTGCAGTGAACCCGGCAGACATAACAAATCAAACGCGGATGCACACTTGTTTCTTGTGAATGACTGAAAATCTGTCTCGTATTCGGTAAACAGGGTTAAACAATGCAAGAAAACTCGTAAGTCAACGCTGTTTCTTGAGGGACTGCTATAAATTGCAGCTATAAGCATAGTGGCTGTTATAACAGCTGTTAACCGTGATATAACTTTTACCGTAACTGTGTGGTTAACCGTAATATTTCGCCTTTCCCAGCAACTGTCTGTGCTCAGCAACACCACAGTGAGAAGGGCGCTCAATAAAAATGAATAAAAATATAAACTGAGCAGTGATCCTGGAATAGACTCTGCACTGCTGTGACCCTGGCTTGGACGAACAGCTAAGGATGATGGATGGACAGACGGACAGATGGATAAGCTGAAATGAACAGGACTGAACTAAGCTGTACAAAGCTATGACATTTATGTTGTCCTAGAAAAGGAAAAGCAACAAAGCAAAATAAATATGTGTGTAGTCAGCGTGGTCAGTGTGCGGTCAGTGTGTGGCCAGTGCGTAAACATAGTTCCTGAAGGTTTGCTTGCACAGGTGACCCCGTGTTTGTCAGTGAGGTGAACACAGCTGCTTAACAGGGGAATTCTGCTGACCCCATGGTCATTCGATAATAAGGTGAGCAGATGTTCTGTTGCCTCCATGCCTTTCAGAGGTGGCCAGTAGCTCCAGCACGCTGGACTTTTGACTCTGCCATTTGTTAGTTAGGTGGACTGACCTCAGCTGGTGGCAGTGCTGCTCTTGTACCATTTTGGTTAGAGATGGGTTAAAATCACCCGATAAATCAACTGTTGCCACTACAAGACTTCCATTCACCACAGACGTGACCGCACCACATCCCTTTAAGACCAGCAGGATCCTGGGCGTCACCACTGACTTTCTCAGCAGACTGCGGAGTAACATTTACCAGCATTTACCACCCCTAGCAGCAGCTTCAGAACAAGTCCCTCCCAGCAGGTTGAAGATCTCACTGAGCCGCACTCTCATACTATTTCCTTTTACTGGGTGTCCTGAACTTAAGATCTACTTGCAAAACTTGGTTACATTATGTGTCTGATCATATGAAAATGATAAGCTGTTAGGCCCGCATATCCATAGCTATTCTTTAAATTTTTACACCCTTCATGTATATGGATTTCCCTCCAATACCGGCTGTCATCTTTGAGATATCTCTGATGTGCTTTTACTTACGAATGAGCAGATTTATTTCCCTGGAGAAAACTCTGCATTAGAACACAGTTCTGTATTCAGAGCGTGCGATTCTTCCACCCTGCACCTTTGAACGCACGCTCGGGGAATCGTCAAGCCTGTCAGTTGCCTTCGGTCGCGCCGCTCGGAAGAGGCTGGGGGGCAAAAGCGCAGCCCCTTTAATAACACTTTCCTCCTGGCTGCCAGAGCTCCGTCTGACAATTCGCCGGAGAGCACTTGCGACCGTGTGCCGCCACTGCGGTCTGTCGACCAACAAACCATTGGCTGATGTGTTCAGCGGCTCGCTGCATTAGCGGATGCTGGCAATGAGGGCTCGACCCACAGCGGCCCAGGCCAAGATCCATTAATGGCTGTGCATATTGTTCCAGTTGCCCCTGCTGCAGAGGTTATAGCAACGGCGGCTACAGGAGGACGAATGATGCTCCGGGGTCCCTGGGGTCCTCATCTTGCGAAGGGAAACAGGGCGACAGGATTTTGTTTTGCATAAAAGAGCATTAAAATCTGAAACACGCTTAGTGGCGGTATCTTCTGTTTCGGCCGCATCTTATGGGATTTCTCGTGCTGTGGATCCTTTGTCATCACGAAGCACCTCAGACCATCACTGCTGATACGCACGGCCGTAGACGGCGAGAGAACTGAACCAGAGTAACAGAATGGCCCATAAACTTCTTGGTCAATGTTCGGGCAAGAAAAATGTAAGTTAAGACGAAGCGTTTTTGTTCTGGAAGAGCACAGTGACTCAGCTTATTCGACAGAGCCTGAAATCCTCCTTTTGAACTACTGGAAGGCTGGCGCGCTTTGCCGTTTCCCGGTGCTGTCTTTTCTCCCTCTGCCTCTTCCGTGACACAATAGTCGCACTGTTTGCCCCGTCCCTGCATGTCTGAGCAAACATTTGTTGTGGCAATTTAGCGACAAATTACGGCACCATATTGCATTTTTGCACTTGCATCACACAGACAGGCCAAATAGCGGCGAGGCATTATTCAGTTTAACCAGCTGTGTCGGGATGCGGTTAGTCGGGATGAAGTGTGCGTCTTCAAGTGGCTGCCGAATGCAGCAGGCCCTGCTCTCGAGGCTTTTGTGACATTGGGTCTGCGGTTTATTTGGCCCTGGGGTTCCGGAGAGAATCAAAGCATGCAGCACAAACGCCGGCATAATTTCTGCTCCGGGCTGCTGTCTTGGAGCGGAATGGCATCACGGATGCGTTCCCGAGCTAATTCGCCTGGCGCCGCTGCCAAGCAAGCAAGGTACGCAACAGGAAAGATGCACTGTTGATGAAGGCTCGGAGGACATCCTGACAAAGAGCCTGGTGGCTGAACATTTAGAAAGATTTGTGGTCAAAACTGGCTCCTCTGAACCATGCGATTTGAGAGGAAGCTCCTTGTGCTAGCGATGGTGTGAACTGAAACCAGTAAGGTGTTTGTAACCGTCACCCTTTTGGCTTGGCAAGGTACAGAAGACAACAAACTGGAAATTGTGACAGGACGGCTGGGGACCGGGGCCAAAATGTGATGGAAGCTCACCGAATTTCTCGTGGAAACGTCCTCGAGTCTTCAGTTTGTTTCAGAGTAAAGGAAGCCCCTTATTGGGTTTTCCGTTTCACTGGTGCACTTCTTGAGCCACCAGTCTCGTCCTTGCTGCTTCGCATCTTTGCTTGTTGGGTGATTCCACCCCGCAGCCCATTCTGGTCCAGCTTACACCTTTGCCATCAGCCAGTCATTCAATCACTAGAGAGCTCGGTAAACGTTTGCTGGATTTCGAGCTGCTTCGTAAGCGTCTACTATTAGCAGAGGAGCTCCGTCCTCAAGTTGGCTGCACTTGTCAGTCAGCTTGCTTTCTGCTTTTTTCATCAAACTTCTTCAAGACTGAGATAGACAGTGGGATTTTCAAGGAGTCCTTTGGAGATTCCCCAGTGGTCATGAAGAGACTATCATTACCCACTGGAGGGAAGGCGGTCCTGCTCCAGTGATTCAGAGTGTTTGTCATACAGAGCGTCTCAGACACAGGAATTTTTCACTCCACAGGGGTGACCTTGCGAGAACTCAAGAAAGCAGTAACAGGTTAGAAAGGCAAAGAGAACATTATTAGAACAGACATTTATCACATCACATCACATTACGCAGCTACAAATCAGGCGCGTTACGCACACCACCTTATATAAGCTGTAATTTTACACCTTGCTAGTTTGTATGTGCCATTTTGGTTAGAGAAAATCAGCATTTAAATAGAGCACCCATGAAGAACCACCTGGGAACTTAAAATAAGACATAAGTATATTGTGGAGAACCAGAAAGAGCTTAAAAGCAAAAATATCACAAGTGCGAAAACATATGGCTGCGGTGTTTTTGCCCCCTTAACAAATCAGCATGCGGACAAGAACAGCGCTCTTGTCGGCTGAGATGCATTCACTTCACTGAGCGACCAAGAGAGAAAAAGCAGAAAGGCTGCTGCTGACTGCGATGCGTTTGTTTCACTAACAAATAAGCACCGAAATGAATGCCAAGCATGGCTCCTTAGCCTTGGCTGTAGTTTGTTTTACCCATTAATGAAATATTCTTATGCTGTTGAAAATCTCCTAAAGAAAAAAGTTGTTATTATTTTTTTAACCATTTTTTTAAATTGACAATAGAACAGAACTGGGTCACCATGACGCAGACAGAAAGAGTGAACCAAGGGGATGCGCATAGCGCATGGGCAACGGACACTATTTTGGAGGGCAGGTCACGTATCACTATGTCAGAAGTGACCAAATGTTGAAAAATTCATTAGATGTGCATGAAACGCCATTTTTTCTTGTGGAAGTGAGAAAAGTAAGTTAAACAAATTTCCAGGCTCTTTAAATATGCAAACAACTCTAAGAAGCTCAACATTGTTGGTTGTTTTTGAGAAAAGTGCCAGAATCAGATTCAGAAAAAAACTTTTTTAATCCAAAAGGAACTTACTTATTTCAGCCAAATAAATGTACATGTAAACGTAAGCTTTGCGTCAACCGTACATTTCTGAATGGAGTTCCTTTTGTGGACCAGAGCAAGAAGATAGTAATGTAGTCCATGCGAGTTCTGTAGCAGAAACAACAATGGAAAATGGAATAGATGGCTACTGACTTGTACAATATTTGAATAAACAGTGTTTCATTCGACTCAAAAAGAAAGGAAAAAGCTTGAGCAGAATGACTGTATTTGAGCCAAAAGCCACTTAGTTCTGTAGGTCCATTGACAGGAGGGGTCCGAAAACAGAGCCCTGATGAACACCCTGCGCACGGCTCACACGAAGGGCTGCTCACCACACGGCCTGCAAGCACCACCTGAAACATCACCTCGCAGAGGTTCATCGCTTCTTCTCGTCCTTATTTTGCTGCTCCTCATTATTTTGTTCGTACTGAAGTCCCTCTTGTATTACATTAAGTTACAAGAAGCAGGCTTATTCAAAGCTGCAGAATTCTGGAGGAGAACAGCGGGATGACTTGAGTGTGGAGATTATGTCTGTCTGGAGACGAAGGTAATGACTTTGGGTTACATCATTTCCCGTAATTTCACAGATAGCAAATGATGCTGGTGACTGCACTTCAAACCCAGGAGAGACAGGGAAGTGCTGGTTTGATGGTGTGATGCTGGCTTTCTCCAAAACTCTGAAAGGAGGAGCTGCGCAAAAAGAAAACCCCTTGTGACAAAAGCCCCCAGACAACCTTCAGTGGTAAAACCAGACACAAGCGGTGCCTTCACCACAAAGAGGCTCAACTCATTTCCCTGAAAGAGGAATCCGTATCCGCCGACTGGGATGCGCATCTCCTTAATTCCTCGCGTGAGAACCATACCTGCGGCATTTAAATTGGGCACAAGGGCATGAAAACCCCTCCCCTTGCGTCACATTCCAAAGCACAAGAAATGTAAATAATGGAGACCACAGACATCTTGTTTTGGTGATGGACCACAGGAAGAAACAATGCAGATTTTTCTCATTTGCCATTTGCTGACCCCCCGCAAACCCATTAATCTTTCCCACAATGCAGCTGTCTTCTCTCTGCATAGGTCAGCAAACCTCCAGGCCAATTATCTTCTGAGAGAAAGGACATAGCAAAGGGACCGGCAACTCACTTCAGCTATTAATGTGCGCCACGCCGGTGCTCTGGAATCGTGACCCAGGATATTTTGGTTCCTTGTGTGCATTTGCTCCCGACAGAGCGAGAGAGAGAGAGAGAGAGAGAGAGAGAGAGAGAGAAAGGTTACCTGCACTTTTGACATAACCAACCAACGCAGCGTTGACAAATAGATGTCTTTCAACTCATTGGTTTAACTAGGCTTTAAAACATATAACAAACAAATAAAAAATAACAAATATATGGAATTATAGGAATAAATACTTGATCAAAAGTGATTTGCTATCATCCTGTTGTTCTCTTCATGCTGGATGACGTGCATGGCAAAACAGTAGCGCAGATTAGAATGAAGCTAAAGGTTACGTCCGAGCCGCTCATGCCTCCATGCATAGATTTGGGCATCGTTTTGTTTCCAGTTTTCTTTTTCATTTCACTTGACATACTGGTGACAGCATGACATCATTCCTAATAAACTTTAGATTTTTTTTGCTTTGCAATGCCTTTAAAAGTACCATTAGGCATCAGTTCTGTGGGATGCTGTGAGATTGTTGTTTTTGGCTGCGTAATTTAAATAAATTTCTTGCTCCTTGCTTTTCAACACAGCCCATTGATGCTGGGATGGCCTCTGACCCACTGCAACCCCGACCAAGATAAAGGGGTTTAAGGGGTCACGGACCGATGGATGGATGGATAGTTGAAATGCACGGTACAGTACATATATGATCCTTGACTTAACACATGAATGTTACTATGTTGTCTTGTAGGACTTTATTATATGAGGCTCGGAATGATACAAGGCTGAAGGAGCAGCAGTTTTAAGTCCAGGCTGTAGTAAGTGAGCAACTACCTGTATAGTAATTTGCCAGTCAGACATATACATTTATAAGCAAATTGATAAGTTTCATTGAAAAAATTGTGGTTTTATCTACCAAACATTTTGCTGGCGATTCCATTTGTTGGTTTTTGTTGACAATGGGTGGCAAGCACCAATACCCCCTTTGTGTCTTTTTCAGTCTGCCTTTTCCTCCCACCCCACATCCCAGTCCTTCCCCATTTTTATTCACTCCCTTCCTTCCCATCCATCCATCCATCCATCACCCAGCTGCCATTTGTCGCACGACTCGGAGAAACAGGCTCTTCTGATCAGGTCCGTCGCCGCGACTTTCACCTCTCTGCAGGAGACGGGAGCCACCGCCTGCTGAATACTTATTAGACTTCCTCCTATTGGGGCCAATGAAATGCAGAGATCTTGCCGGCCTTGCATGTGACACGAACCACAGAGCCGCCGTCTGCATTTGTGTGTTGGGCTATAACAGTGGCACGAGTTCAAAAGCGCTTGCCGTCGTAATGGAGACCTCAGGGGGAGAGAAAGGTGACCGTCACAGACGTGCAAACGGTCATCTGGAGAAGATGTTTTAACATCTTTCTTCATGCTTAAATTTAGTGAACTCTGACATCACTTTTTGGAGGAGCGTTCAATGCAAATACACCCATTCAGCATCGACTGCATTATATAGAGGGGCGCTGAAAGTCTGCTCTTTAAAATAAGCAGATGCAATGCAAGTATTTCAAGGTCTCACACAATTTTGCAGCTTCTCTGAATCCATACAGAGGGAAAAATCTGAACGCTGAATGATTTGTATGTTCGCTCACCTTGCGGTGTTGTGTTTGAATGCAGAATAGAAACTACACCAAATAAGCAGAACAGCCCTTTAACTGATGGAAATTAATGGATATTTGAGAACAGGAGCCGAGCAGCGTGGCAGGAGGAGGGTGAAGGGGGGATCGAGAATGTTTGGGAGTGCGGAAGGGGAAAGGACACAAATGAAAACACAATGGAGAGACAAAGAAGGTGATCCATGTTTATACGTGAAACAGCCAGCAGACCCTGTCCATTAATTCAGTTTATTTGCAGCCTTTTCGGAGGCACCAGTGTTCGCAGGCCTGTTCGCACACCCCTCCCCTCCATCCACGTGGGTGGAAACAAAATGCAAAGGTGAGGTTGGACACGGCAAGCGGTTCTTGGCGTGAAATATTAAAATCTTATTTTCTTTTTCACCCAAAGACACCGATAATGAATTGTTTGCTTACACTGAGTTGTACCATGCTTTCGAGAAGAACGTCTGGTAAATGAATAACCGTAAATATTTGTTTGATGATACAAAAACATGCAACAGATCGAGACTGAGTCCTCTGAAAATTATTGTTCTAAAAATGTTAAAAAAATTAATTGTGAAAGAGTTCCATGCATCCGTCCATAATCATTAACCATGCTATTCTGATCAGGGTCATGGAGGTCCGGTGTCTACGCTAGAATCGCTGGATGCCGGGCTAGGAAACTACACCCTGCCGAATATCTTACGTTCAAAAAGTGCAGCGTATTTTTTCTAGTGCTAAACTTAAAAGTAACTCAAAAGAGCAGCTGGCCAACTCCTCCTCACCCCCTCCGGATGCCCAGCGTGGTGCGAACGTGGTGAAACGTGTTATTTTTTGCTCTCCATCTCGTACAGGAGAAAGCTGCAGCTCTGCAAAGGGTATTTACAAATTGCCTTTAATTCACTGTAATTTGCCATAATCGCTAAAGGCTTTTCAGTGGGGGGGCCAAGGTTTTTCCCAACAAGTAGCACATTACTTGGCCTAATAGATAAACTGAAAATGCTCATGAGAGCGTCCGGCAAAATGACTTTGTACACCAAACCTGTTCCTGCCACCACCTTTTAAAGTACAGCATCCAGCATCCCGCAGCGTCCCATCCTCATGAAGCTGCCAACATCCTTTGTGATACCCAGTGCATGCGCTGATCCCACGTGAAGCTCAAAGTTTCACCGTGTGACAATTTTTATTACCCATTTGGAAAAGTCAGCTAAAAGAGATCAGATCGGAAATCAAATCCATCCAATTTCGGTTAGGACAGCATCATAAATACAGGTGTAGAGCAAAGTACGGCTGAGAAATACTTTAGTGCCCTCAACCCTCAGTAACTACCTGCAAAATTTATAAATAACACAAAAAATGTCTATAGTATTTGTTGTATATCTAGCATTTAAAGTTTTTTTAATGATATCTTTATATTGTTCAAGACTTATTATTTTTATTACCGGTTCATTTTCCCTTTGTAAAGCACTTTGAGCTGCAAACGTGTATGATATGTGTTGTATAAATAGAAATACTAGGGTTATTATTGTTATTATGGTTAAATTCCTATAAATATCAATTTTCATAGATTTTTTTCATGGAGGGCAACAATCTCATCTGACCTTCATCAAACGCTTTTATAAAAAGAAAGAACAGAACACTCCAGCAGGTGGAGATTAAATTTATTCAAGCTAAATGCTGTCCGGCTGACAATGGGGGTTATGTACTGCCTCTGTGTGTGTGTGTGTGTGTGTGTGTGTGTGTGTGTTATAAGAACATAGCACTGTGTCTAATGTAAGTACATTGTTCACAATTTTTGATGTTCCTCTCCCTTTGCTTTGTATGTTTGCACCCATTCCTATAATTTTTTCACAGAAAGCTGTATTATTTCTGCCTTCTGCTCTACATTTTGGCAGAGCTCCTGTCTCCAAGCTGAAGACTTCTTGTCAGGGTAACTCTGGTGTAGATTTTGGATTGTTTTCAGCATTTTGTTTGAGGCGCTGCTGACTCCTTTTTGCCGCTATTGTACAGTTCTTCTGCTTGCTATATTTAGATATAGAATATAGGATAAAAGAAACTGAAAGAGCAAATCCTCCCACCTGTGTGTCCCTCCCGGTCACTCCCCAGACCCGATTCACCTCCACACACCGCATCCTTCCTTCCTTCCTTCCTTTAAACTAACTAAACTTGAATCAATAAATTAGCAAACAAAGCAGCAAACATGCACCTGAGATCATTTTAGCTGAAACAGGAGCATCAAATTATCTGCATGTGGACATCACATCCAGACCTTCTGCCTTTGACCCGTAATCTCACGATTGAACGCCCTTTTCCCTTTTCGCTGTTTCGTTCCACACAGCAAATCCGAGGCTTAAAACCGTCGGTGGAATTGGCCCGCGTTCGATTTCCATCACAATACAGTCAAATGCAAATGTGTCGCCATTAGCGGCCGAGATAAATGGCGGAATGCAAAGTTCTCTATTCCTTCTGTAAATTGGGTCTGGAGCCCATGAGCGTCACGGACTCTCGGATGAGAAATGACAGCGAAGAGGAGCGGAAAACACGCCAAGACTCGCTATTGTCGCCTCTGGCAGAACAACCGCACTGCCTTTCAAAGGGCGTGAAACAAAATGAATCGATCTGGTGCACAGAGTGGGCGGGAAATCAGAGTCAAGAGGAGAAAGGAGCTTCTCCAGCAAGATGGAGACCAAATAAATTCTGCCCAATTATGTGTTTTGAATGATCTGCCAAATAAGAGGCAACAAAGTAAATGAAGGAAACCAGGAAAATTCAGTTATTTTATCTCCAGATTGAACTCCTTGATTCCAGAAATTTTGCTTTTAGAAGTCAGACCCAGCTTTGTTGACAGGTGACAATCTTTGCTGCTTTGTCTGGATGAATGTAAGAGCTCGATGTGAAGGCCTCGTTCGAAAAGGCCCTAAAGCAGCAGGATACCTTTGCGGCCTCACAGGGTAACCTTGGCTTCAGAGCGGTGGGATGTGACAAGCAGCGTATGAACAGCATCGATGTTTACCCATCAGACAATGTTCGATGGACTGTGAAGAGGCCTCGTCCGCTCGGAGATAAACAACAAATGCACCCGTTCTGAAATGCAGGACCATAACATACACACACATATCCACGTAAAGAAGAGAGATGAGCACAGCGGGGTTCCAACCTGGCCTTGTTTCACAAGACAGATGGCAGAGGAGCTCTGCACTCTTAACTGTCCGATTTTATTTACCTGTTATTGCATGGAAAAAAAACTGGGAGGAAACACAACATTCACCCTTCCTACTGTGCAGGGGTTGAAGGTGGCGAACGAAGCAGTCAGAATCCTGATAACACAGACATCTTATTGCAGCAAACACTTGCTTAAAAACAATGTGGTGGAATGTTGCGTAAAATAAAGTGTTTGGCAAAAAAATACATGGAAAAAACCAAGTGTCACGCCCACGGCTGCTATGACACTGCCGTGTGTACGGTCTCCTAGACCCCACCCTCGGACTGGGCGCTAATGTTCGTGGGTAGAGAGAGCGTACATGTGGCGGTCTCATAGCAGCTGTGGGCATGACACCAAGGAAGATATCAATGATTCTAAAAATGCAAACATTACTTTTATAGTATGCAGAAATTACTAGAAAGATTTTTCCTGGATACATTCTACATCCTTGGTGCATGTTTTTGGCGTGTTGCTTCCAGATACCAACTGTCTAGAGCAGTTCCATTATTACCTCCAGGGTCGGGTATTCAGAATGGTTGTTTTTACGCTCAGCAGCCTCGGTGCTGCAAGGTTCAATAGATGGTGAAAATTTATTTGTAATTCATTGTGGTCATAACCCACAGGTCACTCTGATAACCAATGGAATACAGACTTCCCTCAGTTTATTCAGCTTTTGTTCCAGTTTGGCTATAACTACAATAAATAAAAATATATAAAGTGAGACTTTCATAAACATACCATTCATCCCACAAACGTGCAGTTTTCCTCATCCAGTTATTGTCCATCAGCAATGAGGAACATTTTTCCTGGGTTGAAAATATTATTGAATTGCTCTGCTCTGCTAAATACCGAAATTTTAGAAACGAGTAACTTAAATAAATGCAATAAAACAAATTCCTTCAATGTCAACAAACAGTGGAAAATTAGTTCACCCATCCTATGGATCGTGCTCCTCATTCACTCTGAAAAATAAGACTAAAACCAGGGATCCATAAATATTAAGTCTATTTCCCATCATTTGAAATGGGAAAAATTATAATCCCCCCCCGCAAAAAAAATTAAAGCAATTTCCCCAAATATACTAAAAAAATGCAGTAAATATTCCATATAACCAACAGGCCATCGTCACTCTCTCCTCCTTGTATAGCAATGGACATTTAGCCATGATATTTGGACACAAAGCTGCAACAGGAGCACCTCCCTCATACTGGGGAGGGAGGGCTAACATTTCTCTGCTCGCGGTTTGGATGTTATGACAGGTGTTTATACTGCATACCAGATGTTTCAGGTACCCAACAGGGGCGATTTAAGAAGATGCATAATGCAGCTCAGAGTGACCGTACATTACAGGCGAGCGAGTGTTATACACAGTTCACAACATGAATTTCAACAAAAAAAAATATTTTTGCATAAAAAACTTTTTTCAAGATGAGTGTGAATACATGATTAGGCCATACAATGCTGTATGGGGAGAGACCACCTTAAACCAAAATTTTGGTGTGAAAACAAGAGCCATTCTATCAGAGAGCATACGAGGAGGATGCAAATCAGCTGTAGGTTGGATGTTTGGAAGACAATGGGATTTGCTCCCTCCTTGGTGGCACCATGACACTAGGAGATGCAGAAAAGCTATTTTCTGTGACCTTTTTTTTACATGAATGTGTTTGTTTCTTCTCCATTTTCTTCTGTGGGAGATGCAACAGTACCTGGGGGAGGAGTCTCTGTTAAGGATACACGCGTGGAACAATATGGCCACCCCCCCATACGAACTTATGCATGTCACTTCCATGACCTGTGGGGATTGTTTCACGCAATGACAGATGAAGCGCTACTCTCTTGAACTTTCCAATCTGACATCTTCATACTTGGGAAGCAAGTGTTGTCTGTCCTCAGCTGACCTCTGCATAACCAGAAGGAATCCATCCCGAAGAGCAGAACCTTTTGACTGTGCCCAAAGGAGTCACTGAATACACATACTTAAAAGTTCACGGGCACATTTCATGTTTGTTTTTTCCCATTTCCTCTTTAGCACTAAATGAAAAAAGCTCATTAGTCTCAACTGTCAACCTGTCCAAACTGGGACACGTGGAAATGATGAAACCTAGTTTAAATATTCTTACTAAAGTGACACTTTTCTCCAGCGCTTCTTACACATTCATGCATATGGGTGACTTTTACTATATTAATTCAGAGCAATGACCTTGATCAGGGACAACAGCAGGCGGCAAGGTACAAACTGGGACCTTTGGGTTCAAAGGCAGCAGAAGCTCCACCCTCCAGGTGCCTCTGCTATTAGCTTAACATCATCCTACAAAAAGTAACTGCTGTATGTAACGTTAACCTACAGTCTCATTGCAGCATCTCTTTATATACTGTACATGCAGTATAGACACACCTACATTTATGCCAAATTTTGGTGGAACATTTGATGGGGAACTTGACAATGATTTAGTGTTCGTGGATACTTTTTATCGCATTAACCCAGGGTAACCACGCAGCTGAGAGGTACTGCACCAAGAGCTGGGATTTGAACCTGTCATTTCCTCACCATAGGGGTGACCACTTTGCCACCTGTTGCCCCAGTATAACAGCTGCACACATCCTTCTGTTCTCAACACAAGTGCTAATTCTGCTTCCTAAATACTTCTCATTGCGCTTTTTCTACTTTATAAATATTTCTGGCTTCTGTTCCTGGTTTATAAATATCTTTGTCAGCTATTTCTGGATTCCCTAGCAATCCTTCATCTGTTTCTGCCGACTCTCTCCTTTCAGGGTGACACCTCAGCCGAACCGTCACTCTTCCAAATGATTTTGCTGCTTCTGTGTTGTGTAAAAATTCATCGTAAGGGCAGCTGACTTCAGCCACTTTCCATGATTCATACGCAGCCATTATCTATGAGACACATTTGTTAAAGAAATGCAGTTTATTCAGCTTTCCAGAAGTCAGATACAATTTTTTTTGTTTCCTTCCTTTCTGAGGCAGGTTTAAGGCAGGTTGTGACAGTCAATGGCAATCTGCTGCCTGAAATGTCATTAGTGGTCAGATGGCTTTGCAGATCAAGGCTTTTGGTCTCTGAGCAGATTGCCAGCAGGGGTGAAGATGGATTGGGGCGTCCTTGTCAAATGCTGTTATGCTGAAATATACAACAGCTGCTTGTGCCATGAAAGACTGACTTACATATTTTTTGATGGGGGCACCGTGGGTAGCACTGGTTCTTCATAGCATCTGGGCTGTGTGGGTTCAAATCCCAACTCAGTGTGTGTGGAGTTTGCATGATTTCCACGTCTCTGTGCGAGTTTCCTCCCACAGTCAAAACACATGTGTTTCGGGTTAAACGGTCACTCTAAATTGCCTGTTGTGTGTGTGCGTGGGGGGGGGGGGTCACTCTCTGATGGACTGGTGTGTCACCTCCTTGCTTTGTACCCACTTGCTTCAGGATGGCTGACAAGCTGCTGTAAGAAGCAGCTGCTAAAAACAACTAAATAGATCTTCAAGAGTGTTTGCTTGTTTTTCTAAACTTTTTTTTGAAATTCTGAATAAGATTTGCATTTACCTTATTTAAGGAATAAAAGGCACTTCATCAGAACAGGAGTTTGGGACCATCTTAATTCAATTCTGTTCCACCACATTTACAGCTCTTGTTTGCTGCTCCTGAGCATTAGTGAAGATAAAGAACAGTGCATTTGCTGATGGGGTGAGATAGAAACAGAAATTGGGAAGATGATGGATTTTTATTTTCCATCATTTTAATTTTGTCAGCGAGGTTAACAAAATTGTTTATTTGCCACTGTACAGAGGAATGTGATTGTCTTGTTGACATTGAGAGACAGATTGTTGTCCATACATATCTTGTTGTTGGATATCTGTTTTACTGAAAAAAAAGAAAATAAGCAATGTAGAAGGGAAACAAAACCAAACAAATGGATCATAAACAGTCCCAGTTCTGTTGTTAGTGGAGAAGCCAGTGTAGCATAAGGCCAAAGAAACCTAAATAACTCTCATGCCATTGTAGTGAAGAGCTGTCATCTTCAAACAGGCAGCTACTACCCAGTTACTAGTCTGCAACATTACTTTTGACTGGTGGTTGAGTCCAGAACATTGTTTGGGTCAATTAAAGCAATCACTGTGGCAGAATTCAGCATCCTCCGCTTGGTCGGTACCGACAACGTCATCACCCTTTGAATGTTGCCTCAAAGTACCTTTTCAAGTCTGGGTTTCTCACAGAAGTGCCAGCTTTGATAAAGACTTCACCGTTCAAGCTAGGCTTTGCCTCCACTGTGATCCTGCACCCCCCAAGGTCCCTGAAGCCGAAAATGAGTTGGAAAAAGGGTCCTACTTTTTGGCACTACAACTCCCAGAAGGCTGTGTGCCATTAGAAAACACCAGGATGTCAAGCAAGGTTTTCCTTCAGTGATAAGCTGCACCAGAAAAAGGTTATATGTAAAGTAAATATTCTTTTACAATAATTTGTATGTTGATGCTGAATTAGAAAAAAGAGAAAGAACTATGTTCAGATGGCTGAAGTTTATTTTGGCTGGAGACAGGGTGGCAGCAAGGTGTGAAGGACGCTTGTAAATCGAGGGAACTAGTGGTGCGATTAGCAAGGTGATCCCCCCGGACCATGGCCCTGATATATTTCAGTTTTAATTTTATTTTTCTGTACATGGGTCAGTTTTTTTCCTCACAAGCTGCTGCGAAAAGAGCGATGTGACAAACTGGTGGAAACGCTGGTCATCAAGATACTCAGGAGTCACATCATTTGCTGAACGATGGCTATTTCATGGGCACGTGAGTAAAATTCGGAAAATATATTCTCTATATAATATAGTCTTTGTATAATATATATATTTGTAGATAAATGATATAAAAACAACTGTTTATGGCAAGACTTCACCCTGGTGGCCAGTGATGCTCAGAGGAGCTGTAACTCAGGATAAGCAGTTGTGGGTTTGGGTGGATGTCGGATGCTTTGAGGGATGGAAGGACGGATGGATGGAGGAAATCTTTACAGCACAGAACTACATAATAAACTGGACTTCAGAAAGGTGAAGGTGTGCTGCTACGAGCATGGCTTTTTCAAAAAAACTAATTTCCAACTTCGCTCATCTCGCCGAGATATAATCCAGAGCCCGCCGCTTCGGCCTGCCAGCATCCGATCATGATCGCGGTGCTGATTTCCGCCCCTCCCGTTGTTCCGCTTGGTAACTGACTTTGGTATCATTTAGACAAGATTCTGCACTTTTAACACGGCTAATCTGCACTGTGATCATGGAACAACATGCGGGGGGTTTATGGGGAGACACGGAGCACCGTGGTGTCTGTTATTCTCACACGCTGCGGGGGGGGGGGGGGCATTAACGTATGCTTGCGTTTCCGCGCAGGTGTGTGTGTGTTAGCATGCGTTTACGCATGCGAGTTTCACCAAGTTTCAACCAGAGTGTTTAAACATTGACAGCCTGCAAACTTGAAAATAGATGGTAAATAAATGTGTTACGTGGCACTCGCAAAAGCTTTGGATTGTGTGAGGAAACCTGAGGAAGATGTACACTGGACCAACTGATAAAGCTGCAGTTATTGCCAGAGCAGTAAAGAGTATTTTTATTCAGTCGGTGGCAGTCAGAAGCGTAGAGTTGCTGCTTTTGGACCTGATGGATCCAAGCTTGATTCCCACCACTTGCACCTGTAATGCCCATGAGCATCCTACCGAAGCTAAACTGATGCAGGAAAAATGCTGAAATGAGTAAATATTTAAGTGAATTATTGGGCAGAACAATGGCCCAGTAGGACACGCTGTCATCACATGAGCAGTTTGGGTGCAGGTTCGAATCCAGATCAATGTGTGTGGACTTTGCACATGAGACTAAACTGTCAGTGGTGTGTGCAGGTGTGTATGTGTGTGTGTGTGGTGACCCTGAGATGGACCCTGAGATGGACCTCCTCCCAGCTTACAACATGATGGTTCTGGGATAGGCTCCAGACTGCAGCATCCGGGAACAGGACAAGCGATGATGGACGGGCAAACAAATGAACATAATGAAGATTCTAATAACAGTACGGACACTGAAGAAGCAATAGGTGGAAGCACGGACATCTTAGAGCTGTGGCGCTGGAGGAGACCGTTAAGGACATCGTGGACACCAAGCCGATAAAATAATGTGGGAAGTCTTAATGACAGAGCCTAAGCTTGCCGTACTTTGGAGACGTCGTGCGAAAACCGGATCCTCTCGAAAAGATGGCGGTGATCGGAGAAGTTGGAGGAAAAAGAGGACGTTGACCAGCAAGCAGGTGGATGGAGTCAATCGCGATGATAATGGACACCAACTTTCCAACACTACGGATGTAAGTGAAGGACAGAACATTCTGGAAACAGCGTACACGTAGTCAGCAAAAATGGAAGTCAACGTAACATCAGCTAACAGCAAATTCCACGCAACCCCTTAGCCGCTGCTCTTAGTATCTGCCTGAATTGAAAGTCTAGTGAGTTTGTACCCCGCTGGTCTCAGGGTTATTTTTATGTCCACTGCGTATTGTGTGGTACAGAGAAAAAGAGTAAAACTGTGGGAGGAAAAAAGATGCTTTAAGGAGGGTGAATGAAAGGTGCAGACGTGGAGAGCGCTCTCCTGTCCTAAATCTCTAATAGCTCTTGTGTGTGGCTGGACGGTGTCGGCGGGGTCCTCACAGCGCTGTTTGACATTGGGACACTCGAGAAAATCACTTCCTGGGCAATAACCTGTGGTTGGCCCTCACGCCGGCAGCCCTTCACAGCCTGGAAATCTATTCCCATCCCTCTTATCGAAAACCTCTTCCTCCCAAGTGGGATTTAAGAGCGTTAAAATTTTCTTTGTCCTTGGATGAGTTTCTTGCCAGGTTTTATCAACGTATCCCTGAAGCTATAATAGAAACGCCCGAATCTGTTCCACTTTCACTTCCTATTTACAAGCAATCCGTGTGCCATACATTTCTCTTTTTCACACGAAGAAGTTCATTCCTGGCAAATGTGCAAAACTTCAGCCTTCTGAGACACACGCACGCGAAATAATGAAGAAATGAACAGCAATGAAATTCACGACATGCATTTGACTAATTTTCCGCATTGTGTTTTAGTCATGCGAGCGGATTCAGCAAATCGATGAATGAGATGATCTGTCAGAGATGAAGTTATTTATTACCTGTACAACCTGTGTGATTATAACAATTTGCTGCTAAACTGCCTGCCACGTGACTGCGACTGCGTATATTCATGTAGTTCTGAATGTGTGCGAGACATAAAATGGCTCCAGGTGCCATTGTTTCTGCTGGTATATGAGAATCTATACCTCTGCACAGGTTCGTCTACCAGTCGAATCCTCTCTGCATCTGTGTGTGTGGGTGTCTTGCGGTGAACTGCAGTCCCAAATTTCCTTTGACTCCTGATCCTTGCTAGCAGCAACTTATTGAAAACTGATGGTTATTTTCCATTTCTATCTTCAATCTACTGTACAGTCTGTGGCTGCATCTTAAATTGTCCCGTTTAACTCTTCCACACTAAAGTATAAGAGTTATATAAAATGTAATCCCAAAGACAGAATGAGCTCCATCTTTTGGGTAATGTATTCCTATTTTATTTTATTGGTTGCTGCTCTGCTTCCGTCTCGGGTTTGGATCCTTCCGTCCATACGATGCCCAAGCTGACTGTCTGTCTCAGACCTTCGACTCGCTCTATATTTTCTACGTTTTGGGACAGCGGAGGAACTTTGGCTTTTGGGAACCCAGCTGCAAAGGTGCCGATGCGGTCGATATAATTACTTTCGGTGTAAGTTCTTATCCTGCTCACTCGGCTCTCGGTGCACCAGTTTACATCCGGATGTCACCGATCTGCCTTGATGTCCCATAAATCAGGATGCGCGAGAACAAAAACAAATAAATGGAGCAAAAACTCATTTCTGCCTCACGCTATTGTGAGTTATAAAAGAAAAAAAAAAACTTCTTAATGTTTCTGCAAGTAACTTTGATTTGCAGGACTGAAACTTGCTTACCTCAGTGCACTTTAACTGCCAACTTTAAAGAATCTCAAGGCCACCTAATACCCGATTTTATTTTTTGCTTTTCTTTTGCCTTGTTCCCCCATCCAAACACACACACACACACACACACACACACACACACACAAACAGTCCAAGCCTTTTTATCAGAGATGGTGCTTGTGGAACTGAAGAGGTCAAATGGCACTGTTGAGATTATCATACATTAGCATGAATGCAAATTTTTAGTGGCGGACGGAGAATAAAAAGGCGTGGGTCCCGTTCCTCCCGGCTGATTTAGTTTAAATGACCTTCTGCTCAAATGACCCCGATGCTCTGGTTTACCCTTCAAGGTTCAGCCACGCACGATGAGGTAGGAGCCGCAAATGATGGTGTGGCAATGAGGGCCGCGCTCATTCCACGCGGTCGCATTTCGGAGAGGGAATCCGACCCTTTTCACTCCTTCTTTCCGCAAGACAGGCAACTCAGACGCGGGACGAAAACCGAGCCTTCGCACCCTGAGCTCGGAAATTAGTAAAGATGGAAATTACTATGCCGAAAGTAAGACAAAGGGAGACGTCTCGGTGTCAGCAGCGGCCGTTGTTCCGCTTTCATCCGCTCTTCTGCAGCTCCGCCCCCGTCCCGCCGCCAGGCCAAAATGCATCCAATTTCACCTGATGCGGTGCCTTTTAAAAAAGTTCCAAAACAGCCTCAGCCTGTACATATTTCACAGGGAGATGAAAAACTGCCCAGGTGGGGAAAATTTGAAAACGGTTCCCTGGCAACTACGAGACGATGCGATACGTAGACGATTTTGCAGGAGGCGCAGGAGCTCAGGAGGGGGATCCAAGGTCTGTTGCAGCACCAAAATGAAACAAATGTCCCCAAATCAGGTGACGAAAAGGTAAAACGCTGCACAGCTCACGTGTATCACTTTAGGTTGCGTGGCACTCGGGTGAGGCGTCGACCACCTGCGCTTTGAAGCCCTCATCGCCGATGCTGTCAGTCAACCAACGGCTACCGAAACGTCGACTTTTCCCTCGAGTTCCTGGACCCGAGATACAAAGCCTTGTTAAATCACATTATTTTAGGACAAAAAGGAGGTTTTTCTTCAGAATTTCTCCTCTTTTCACGGATATCTTGGGGTGTTTAAGGAAGTGCTTTAACAGCACGCCGTCTTTGATAACGTTAGTACAGCTGTGATTCATTATCGGGTTAAGTGTCAAGGCGAGAAATTTCCGTGGCATCAAAGTGGAGAATAAATCTCATGTTGAATTTCAATGTGGATTCCTCTCGATAAGACATGGACTAGCGGTTAGGGAACATAAGTGACACTGCATACATTTTCATTCAGTGAAATGGACTTTATGCAATAGATTTTTATCATCATAATTATTAAACTTTATTTTCTGACCTCTGTGTCAGGCCAGCTTACAGCATTACATAAGCAACTTTACCATGATTTACCAATTTATACACCAAGGTGCTCTTATTGTACCATTTTAACACAAGTACTCTTGTGAAGGGCACTACAGCAGGAACAGGTGTTTGAACACTGCAACCCTGACGTTACAACAATTTTTGAACAAGCCTTCTTTTGGCTTTTTCAGTTCTCAGTGTTGTGGAATGAGCTCCCTGTGTCCCTCAGAGCTGCTGAATCCCTCCCAAACCCATCCCTTTTAGACCCGTTTCCCTCCCGACAGCTACGTAAATGAGCCCAAAACCATCTGCTGTGATTATCTGTGCGTTTGCCGTTTGGATGTCACTCCTATAGCCAGCTGCGCGGGGGATATAAACCAGCAACATGGTGGCATCAACCACATGAGCTGTTCATCTGCTTTTGATGCACTTTTGTTCACTCAGTTGTGCATCACTTTGGAGGAAAGTGGCAGACTAATAAATGCGAAGGTAATTCATCATTATTTTCTGATTTCTCGAAGCGAGGAATAGAGAGCTTACAACATCCATCAGTGAGGAATAACTGTCTACTGCAGGGTTACAACACTGAAACAGTTCACCGTCGAGAAGGAAAACCTTCCAAAAGCTCACCAACTCCAATTCTAGATTTTCTGTACATCTGCAGTTTGGTATCGGAGGTTAGAAAGGTTGCCTCGCATTCGGATATGCAGGCTTAGGCTTCCGGCATTGCTGAGAAACAACCAAAACACACAAAGACTCAAACCAGGTTTGCATCCTGCAGGCAGCTCACTCTTAGGGAAAGGCTGGTAAAACAGCATCTCACAGTGCAACAGGGTAAGCTCTGTTTGCAGGGCAGTGCTAGCCTGCTTGTTTGTTACTGTTGTCCATCATGGAAAACCCTCTTACAATACATGGGGGACCACATCACAACTCAGGCAGTGAAAGATGTGAGCGGCTGCAGGTTTGAGCCCACTGCTGCTGTAGTACCCGCAATAAAGGTCTATCTGACAGGTATTCCAGTTCAGTTTCTGTGTTTCTCTACCAAGGAAAAGTCACACTGAAGACTCCCATCAGTAAACCCAGCACAATTTCCTGCTTATTTCTGACAAAGACAACATGAAATGAGGGAGGTCTTCAGAACATTTGAAGGACATTAAATTTACCATGGTTTTTCCTTTCCCTTGCTGACTGATGTTTAAACAACAGAAAAAACCCAACCGTAAAAACAGTAGTTGGCACCAGAATTCTCCAGCAAAAGAAACCAGTAAATAAAAAACATAAACCAGCCATGTTTCAGCCATCAAAAACCTCCCTGCCCTCAGCCCAGCTGCCTTAAACAATGCGTCCCATTTACCACAAAATGGCCTCGGCCCGTCCTCTTCTGCCCTTTGCGGGCTGTCCATCGCGTGAACCCCGCTCCTGCCATTGTAGCATTGCCCACCACATCATAGCACATTCAAGCACAACCCTGCACAATAATTCATCAGCAAAATAAGAGCTAATAAGGCTGAAAGATTTCAAATTGGGATTTTAGCAGAAAAAGCAGCATGATTATGGGCATCTGTGTGAAATGCACCAGCTGGATTCTTCTAGCATCTTTGAAGCATCAAACTCTGCAGATAAATGAAGGATAATGAGTGGTTGAACCACGAGGAAGGAATAATGCGCTCATTCAGTTATGCAATCGGTGCCCAAACTGTTTACTTTACAGAATGATGCGATGCCGTCTTAGTCCTGCAGTCTGGGGGAAAATATTTACCATCTCCAATTTAGGGGATAAAGAGTCTCCCCTCTGTTAGGGTTTTATTTGCTTATAGAAACAGTGGACTGCAGGAATTACTCGCTGACTGATAGTCTGTGTCTCTGGCAGGGGGCAGGGAATAAGTGGCCTTTTATGGAGGCCGTAAAATGTTTAGGAGCCCGGCGATCTATTCAGCATGATGTGCAACGAAGACCCGGAGTGTTGTTCCAGCGATATAGGTTGTGTCCTTGCCGTGAAAATGTGCTCTGCCTCCGCTCTCTGAGTTTCAGTCCCGTGTCTGAAATCTGCAAGTCATGATGTGGGTTTATTGGGTGGAATGAGGCTTTGATCCCTCACGTCCAGTGCCAGGTTTCCTTCAGGCCTGAATCATTGCTGCCCTTCAGCTCTGTGCCCGTGGGGTTGCCCTCTGCGGGGCTGGACCCAGTCTGACTTCTCATATACCCACACATACAGTATATACAATATATTCCTTGTGAATGGAATGTAAAAAAATTCAAAAAAGCTGCAATTCATTACTGTTAGGTATTTGCAAATAACTGCATTTGCAGTTGTGCTGCTGTTATGGCGTTGTTAATGTGAGCCATGTACACATTAGGACCCACGCCTCCATCCGTCACCCCGCTGCCGCAGAGCTAATCCCTTGCCTTGCATGTGACCAGCTGACGAAACAGGAGCCGCATCTGCTATGAACCGTCCGGCTCGCCGCTACTTCTGCTAACTCTACGAGTTCTGCTGTCGTGGGATTCGCTCCCTCTGTCCACCTGCAGGACTTTTTTCTGCTTTTCCACCTTTGTGGTTTCAGCCCCATTTCATTATTTCTCTTTTAAAGCCGATGACAGCCATCAGCTCCTCAAAACACAGATCATTAGGATGTAAAGGAATATAAGAGCACGATGAGACTCCTCCCCCCAGACCGGGACGTGAGCTCGGGGTTTATGTCATTCGCCAACCCCTTTCCGTCGGCCAAGTGAGATGGAGCCTGCGCCCGTTTCTGGCCGGAGCCGCGCCGCTCCGACAGGAAATTACTTGGGGATTCCAATTAGCATGCAAATGGGATAAATATTTAACAAGAAAGCAAGCGGGTTGCATTGGATTAATGCTGCTGGAGGAAGGATTCCCAAAGGTTTTGGCTCTCGTTCGGGAAGAGTAATGGCTCCGACAGATCAATGGGGTTGTCATATTCGTCTCCCCACAAAGGTTATCTCCCTCACAAAATAGTGGCCCCTTGTAGATAATTAACTTTCTCTAACTGTGCAGTCGGTCCGCGCTGTTTGTCCCCCGCTCCCGCTCTCTCTCATACGAACTCGTGAAAAAATACGGCGCTCGTATGAAGAGATGCGCGGCGATCATCCTTTTCCACGCTTGCGTTTTTCGCATTCGGTCCGCCATCCTGCGTTCGGCCCACGGCCGCCCGGCAGTCGCTCTGTGTCGAACCCCGCGTGTCTTGGTGGATGCTGCCCCTCAGCTGTCTCCACACGGTTCTGTTACAATAAGGCGAAAACTATACGTGGACAAAATCCGCGAACTTCGTGCGTGAGCCACGTGCACCGGGCCGGAAGCGCCTCTCTTCATAGGAGCGTTGACATCTCCCTGTTGGGTTGTCCCTCCGCTCGTGCTGTCTCTCTAAATATCAGGAAAGCATCACTATTTATTTTCCTCATTAAATTCCCTCTTTTGGCATTTGGTCCTGTTAGGAGATCATTAATGTCAAACACCATTAGGCAATAAACCAGTGGCTATAAAAGACTGGGAGGGGCCTATATTGATGCCTACCGCGTTGCTAATGGCGCTTTTCCCAAAGAGAGATTTTTCCCCGTCGTCCCAAAACAACAGAAATAACAATAAAAATAACAATAATCATCATCATCATCATCGTTGTCATCATCATCATAATCGCCTGCATCACAACCAAGTTAAATGGTGTGTGTGTGTGTGTGTGTGTTAGCGCTTTCGCTAAGAACACACACACACAGTGGCGTACTAGGAGCGACCGGAGCAGCTGCAAGCTCTTGGTGCCCAGATGTTCCAGGAGGTTTTCCTCGTGGCTCTGAGACGGCCACTGCAGGTGAGCCAGCATCTGTGCCGTTAACAGCTCCCGCTGGGAAGCGCTAAACATCTCTTGAGGACTCTTGTGTGTCGGCGGGACTCATCGGCTCCCCCTGTCCACTACTCCATCCTCTGTGGCTTCCTCACAAATTCATTTCCCTGTAGGAGGTGAAGCCTCCGGGGCTGCTTAAGCAGCAGCATCCGTGTGCAGGTGCACCGGGGGATGTGGTGAGGCGGGGTGGTCAGGCAGGCACCGGGTGGGGGATACAGCGGTCACACGGGAACACGTGTGCCACCTTGAACAGCGTCCTCTGTCCTGGGCTGTCCTTCCCCGCTGCACTTTCCCCCTGCAATACACACTGCTCATCTAGTGCTGCATTTTTAAGCGCCATTTCCATAACTTAAAGCTAATAAGGTGCTTAGGTATTCATTAAAAAGGCAGTAAATAAATAGCAATAAATTCAGTGTTTAGATCCAAATTATTAAAAATTACACCTTTGATCAAGGTTTACTATAATAATTACGCTAAATTATTTTGTAGCTGTGAGCTTGTACTGTTCTTACGTTACTATAAAAAGTAAAAATAAATCAGAAATATAAGCTACTGTTTGGCCAGTGTGTTTCTGTACAGCGACTTATAGTGTGAGGTTTGCGCAGTTAACCTACTTACAGTGATTTACACAGCTGGCCAGTTTATACCATGTCAAATCAGGGTAAAGTACCTGGATTAAGGGTAACACGCCTGCAGCAGCAATCCAGACCCAGATGATACAACTACAGGGCGATGCTTGCAAGCACTACATCACCTGCTGACCAAGATATTCCAGGGGATTGGAGCCATCTGTGAATGCGTTCCTCTTTTTAGAACCAAAATTATGAATATGGATGTAGTTTCCCATCTGTAGAAAAACTGTGATCGCTGTTTTCTGGATCTTATTTATTTATTCATTTATTTATTTATAATATTTGAGATATATTTGTTTTTTTAGAATGTATAACTGCATAAAACTTAACTTTATCTTGAACTAAATATGTTGCTGTGGTCCAGAGGTCCATTGCAGGAACGTTGCCATAATGTCATCATCACCTGTGTGCGCGCTACCTCACCTGTTTGGGTCCTGCCTTCGCTGTGGCGCCTCACCTGTTAGGTTCTGAGGTCAGCCTTGGATTTGCCCAGGAAACATAATGCGAGCTGGCATGTTGGTGCTGCCGGTGTGTCCTCTGTGAAAGCGATGCGCCAGGTGAGACCTGGGCCAGGTGTCATTACGCTACTCCACTTCTAATCGAGTTGCTCCTCACCTGCATTATGCAAAGCACACCCACCGAGGGAGACGTCCTAAATTCAGCGTCAGTTCGGGGTTTATTATTTGAATAACCCCTTCCGACGGAACTAATCTGTTCCATTCTGTTTTCTTCCGTGCCGCCATTGTGCCGCTACCCCACTTTATTGTGTGTCCAAGGATTTGCAGTGTAGATGGAGAGCAGTAGTTTACGCAGAAACAATGATGCTATTCTAAGTGTGAGATCTGCGCCGCCCTCTTTATTACATTACACTGTTTTTGCAGATTACTGAAGTAGCAATTTCACATTTACCAAGCTATCTTCAGTGCACCATGTTAGGAAAATAACACTTTTAAAACGCAGTGACATTTACACAGGCGGTGCAGTGGCTCTAACATTTGCTCCTGATATACAATAATGCATTGATTAAATGGCTCGGCTGGCATCTCTGCCGGCACAGCAGCTGTTAAGAGAAACTGCTGAAAATGTCCGAGTGCAAATCCTTCCGGAGTTTTAAAGCCTCCGTAACCCCGAAATTCAGGCTTCCGGAATCCACAAACCTTGGTTATTTTCATGCTCTGTTTATAAAAGGCCCACATGCAGATCAGAATGGGCTTCTGCTCAGATGACTTCGTTGCAAGTTCACTTTGCCGTAGCTCACCGATCAGTGCTGTAAAAAAGTACCCCCCCCCCCCACCCACGTTTCCCTATATTTGGATATTTGTCTCACTGAATGGCTTCAGACCTTAAAACAAAATGCTATACAAAGGGAACAAAGAGAACCTGAGTTTAAACCGAGTTTTTAAATTATTACTTCATTTTTTGCAGAGTAAAGTGTTCCACCATCCATACCACCTATGTGAAAAAGTAATTGAACCCCTTAAATTTAACAACTTGTTACATCACCTTTAGCAACGATGACTGCAACCAAAAGCTTCCGATAATCTGACATCAGTCTTCTGTATGCTTATCAATATATATGAATGTTTTTTGTGTAGTAGGGCTTTGTTACATTTCTTCACTAATGCCACATATTATGCACATTAAAATGTAGAATAATAATAAAAAAAAATGCAGCTTAGCACTTTAGTTGTTTTCATGCTGCGCTATTTATGCACTTGAATTTGACAGTCTGTTTTCTTTTCAGCACCACCAAAACACTTTTCCATTTGTTGGTTGCTGTAATACAAAGTAGGTCAAATGGAATCGAAAAAAAAAAAAAAAAAGTTCTTCAAATAAAACAACATTTTTTTGTAAATAAAGTGCAGATCCAGCCAAACACTGCCTGGGTCAATAGCAGCTAAGGTTACGGTGCACCAGATGGCCTGACTGTCATCGTCGCAGGTCACGGCCAATCTCCGCCACTCAAATGTTAAACTATAATGTTAATCAGATGGCTGCAGCGTGTCAGGGCTGGCCTCCTGTCACGCTTGCCGTGGAAAAAGTAACGTAACCCTATTTATTACTAACCAAACCCTAGCCCTAACCCTTAAATCTTCTATAATATTTTATTGTTTTTTTCCATTTACTTTATCAAGTGATGTATGGTATTTTCAGTGTGCTTTTTTCAATTTCTTCATTTACAATTTGATTCAAAAATTTGTGGATTCTTCATTCACTTTCTATATGGCAGAACCCCACCCCAAACCTTTTTTATTAATTATTTGTTTTTGGGCAAAAAGCTTGCTTATTTATTTATTTATTTATTTATATGCAACTTGTATTGCAAGCAATTGCTTTGCTCTCTGAGCTCCACATATTGGATCTGATATGGTGTGAATTGCATTAACAGTGCAGGCGTTTCCTCCAAAACAAAGCAAACTCACCTTCCTCGGCTCTCGGTGGGATTTTCCACTGGGGAGGTTGCTATGGATACCGCCCTCTTTTTCAGAATTAGGCATTCCGCTGCACACAGAGAAGGGCGATAACTTGTGTCGCTGCACAGGGCACCTGAACGTTCTTCTTATTTTCTTATTTGTTGTGCCATTGTAGTTATTAATGAACCGCAGTGTCTGTGCTGTGTGACCAGCCGTGAGAATCGGGGTCTGATGACCCGCAATGAAAATCTGATCTCTGTTGCCGAGTTAAATGCCTGACAGGGCAGGGATGACACAAGGCAAACGAGAGCAGACACGGCGACGCGTTCGTTTGGTTTATAAAATAGTGCTCACAAAAAGAAAAGAAGAAAACTGTGAAATGTTTCCCCCATTCATGACGCAGTACAAATGCAATAATAACGGCTCTTATCGTGCAGGGAGAAGGTTCTGGGGTCAAATCCCACTCGTGACATCACTCGTACTCTTCGTCAAAATACTTACCCTGAACTGATTCAGTAAAAATTACTCTCAAGTACAGGTGGGTCACTTGGTTGGAAAAGCAAACTTAATATTATAAGTTGCTCGAAAAAAATGTGAGGTAAACAAATGAAAAAATACTTTAAAAGAAAAGCAGACTTGAGAGTTGTTTTGCGTTTATGTGTTTTACATGGCAGCATATGGGTTTCTTCCTTCAGTTTGCAGTTTATAGTCACGCACTTCTATAGTGCCACCCCTAGTTGTCCTAGGTGTAGCCCTGAGATGCTCTCAAAAGTGTCAGAAGTGCAAGTAACATTTTCTCTGTCTCTGTCTCTTTCTCTCACTCCCCAGACCTGTCAGTCCTCCCATTTTGGATGCCCTGGGCATCTCAGTACCCCTCTGGTACCCTGGACATCTGCTCGGTGGCCTCCTTGCTCCTCCCCCAGGGTAACCCCTCTCCCACCTCACCATGATGTACGTCAGAAAGCTGCTGTTTCCTGTGTGTTCCGGGACATTCTGCCATCTGTTTTCCTCCTATGGAAAGCACCACACTACCTATGATGTCTGACATTTCCAGGGTGGCTGCCATGCGGTTCTGCTCTTAGCTTTAAGAGTCTTGAGGTGACCCTTTACTGCCTTCATATGACACTGCTGCTCAGCCTGTAAGAAGGTTCTGCAAACTGAAACAAGTTGTGACACAATGTACTCTACTACAACTTTATCACAATTGTATTTGCTGACTTCAGTGATTTATACCTGTGGTGGACTTACATGTCCTCCGCAGTGCAGTTTCATAGCTGGATGCCTGTTGATTCTAGGATTGGGTCTAGACCACTGCAACCCTGACCAGCATGAACCAGTTACCACACAATGGATGGCTGGATGGCTAGAAAGATGGCTGGAAAGATGCATGGATGGATGGATGGATGGATGGATGGATTACCTTATTTATTGAAGCTCTTTGGCTCATGCACCTCACATCTTCCATATTTTTCAGATTAGCTCTATTTTGACCCTAGTTTAAATGCTGTCACCTGCTCTGAAACCCTTGATGGAGGGTTTACCCCAGAGTAATACAGTAAGAATTACTCTGTATATAAAGGTAAATCACAGTAAGTAGCTTAACATTGAAAGTCACCTTAATGAAAAATCCATCCATCCACTATCATTAACCACTCTGCCCTGGTCTACACCCAATGCTGAAGTCACTGGGAACCAGGATATGAGCCTACGCCTGGGTGGGACACCGGTACATTGCCAGGTGGCAGCACACACATATTCTCACTCTAGCAGCATTTTAGAGTGACAAATTAACCTGGAGTGCGTGTGTTTGGACTACGGGAGGAAACCAGAGCACCTGGAAGAAGCTCATGCAGACAGGAGGAGAGCACGCAAACTCCACAGAAACTGAGCCGTATTTGAACCCATACGTTCCTGGAAATGGATAAACAAATGTAAGAATAAATAAATTCCAGCACCATCTGCGGGTATGACTTTCAGCTAGTCATGGTTTCTTACATTTTGCTGCTCCTTACGGTACTTATGCCTTAGAGCATCACTTCCCTCTCACTCTGCCCATTTCGTACCAATGTCTACATTTTTGCACTACACTGAAGGCAGCAGGAGGTGTAGTGATGGTGGTGCATCTTCTACTCAAAGTGCTGGGGTTGGAATCTGGCTCCCGCTGTAGAACCCTGGATCAAAGTACCATCAACTAACTATAAAGAGCTATAACTTGCTCAGTAAATATCTATAAATGGTAGCTTAGTGTACAATGACCGGTCACCTTGGAGAAGCACATCAGCTGGATCAGGTTTTTATGATATTCACATGCTATGATGCTGTCTAAGGTGGCTCTCTTGACGGTTAGTCCTTCAACTAGTTGCTACTAGTATTACCAGTATTACCAGTAGCTCTGCTCTGGTAATGCACTGTTATTAATAAGAGCCACGGTGGAGAGGAGGAGTGAAGCGGAAGCCAGGGGAAGTACTTCTTCAGACCTCTCTGCTGAAGGTGGCAGTCATCCAGGGATTGGACCATTCGCTGTGCATCGGGGTTTGGCCTGAAAGCAAGTGCTTTGAAGGATGAAACAAACGGCGGATGTCGCTGAACCGACAGAAGACAGCCCCATGGCCACCCGGGAGCAGATGTTCTCGCTGAAAGCAGCTCTGCTTGCGCATGCAACGCTGAGCATTCACCACTCAGCACCGGTTTACTGACACAGGTTTAAAGCCTGGCTCACCGGTACAGCAGAGGGACCGTACCTGGTGCTTTGAGGGTGTACGCCTGGTTAGAGAACTTAACCACATGTAGACAATGCGGTCGTGGCTGCGGTCGGGCGGGGGGGCGGAGGAAGGCGTTGCGTCTCAGTGTAATAAATGAGGAATTGGTAAATCAAAGCACAAAGGCGCAAAACGGAGGCTGCGACACAACTCGGGTCTGACCGTTCAGAGTCCAGCCACGGCCGAGGGCACGAGGTGCACGGTTCCCACGATGCATTGCATCTCACAGCCTCGGCGAGTCTGCGGTTTTCATATGCAGTCTCAGTTTATTGCGCCGGGCTGGAAGTCGCACGCCAGATACATGAAAATCGGAGCCAACTATCGTTAAGCAATATTAATAACCGCGCAGTGGAAAAGGGGAAGCCGGATAGCGGCGATAAGCGTGTTTCCCTGAAACTTCAACCGTGCGGAAGTTTACCAGCAAAGCGACCCTGACGCGTCACTCGTCCTCGGGTCCCTTCCGCGGGGTCACCTGTCGTACGCTTTCAACTCCCTTAATTGTTCCTTTTCAGCCACGAGTCATGTTGCTTTTTTGCCATTAAGCGCTTGTAACTTTTTTCTCCATAAAACCAGAGCCCCCGCTGCCCTCCTGGGCCAATAAAGGAACGGTCCTTTGTAAAGCCCATCAATCCCTGTCTCTCAGCACGCTGCTTTAAGTCGTTCCGGTGACATTGCAAGTGACAAGTGGCAATTACCTAATTGATTATAAAACGCTCGTGTTGCTAGCGTTGCGGCGCGAAGCCCGGCTGCCGATCAGATCCGGCGCCGCCATGCATATTTATTTCATTAAAACCTGCCGAACGCAATACGGAGGACTGCGCGGGATCAAAGCGCCCCGGTCCCCACCAGCAGACTCGCTCTCGTTCGTACGGCTAAGTCGCTAAGTTGATCGACTACGGGCCACGAATTAGCATCGGTGCAAGACGGGCGTGATAAATGCGGGGAGCGCGATGCAATTTATTTTATAAAGCGGACGTTATGGTCGAACGGCAAACAAGTTAACAGCGTTTAAGGGTTTATTGTGCTCGCTGCATGAACAAGCGGAATTTCCAGGCGACTCCCTCCTAATGCGGCACGCAACAGCCAAGTTACATTGTTGAACAAAAAGCCTTTCACGTTGCGCTTTGCCCTGTTCGTTCAAGAACCAGTCTTTGGCTATGTGACTGTCAGTAACTGGAGATCCAAGCTTGGGTCGCGGTGGGCCGGATAGAAGCCGAAGAACGTAGCGCAATACGCTAGGAGGAGAACGCACTTGGTGGGACACCACTTCATCACAACAGTTTATTTTAAAAGCAAAATCAAGGGCAAAAGATTAACTTCAGCTTCAGTTGCTTAGCAGTGTTTTTCCCATAATGCTTTGGATTGTAAGCGTCAGCATGTGTTTTTGATGCATTTGATAAGGTTGCAGATTGGTAGCTTGAGGGTTGTTGGTTCTAGTGTTACTAGGGGCCCTCCTGCAGCTTCCTTCAGTTGTTGTACAAAGAGGCAAAGCATTTCAGACAGAACAACACCTCGCATTTGGTTTGTTGAATACAAAATCTTGTTTCCAGTATTGCCTTAATGCCGATGAGAAACATGAATTACTGCGCCGAAGGAAATGTGCACATCTGTGACAGCTTGGTTTCGGGTTTCGTTCTGCAAAATCCTTCCTGAACGGTCGCACCTTTCTGCGAGTTTTCTATTTATTCCGGTGTGTGCGGGCAGTGGAAACCCCAGCTATGATCAGGGCTGCCAGGAGGGCTTTTGTCACCCCTGCAGATAGGAATCTCTCTGGTGGCCCTTAGGTTAATAAAGGGAAATTAACCTAATAAAAGATATATATATATATATATGTTACACACAAATTGCAAACAAGGAAAAGTTTTAAATTTATGAATAGGTTTTTTTTTATTTTAAGTGAATTACTTATGACAATATGTATGTGAAGATTATATTTGCACAAAACATAAGTTTACAAGTTAACAACTGGTACACATCAACACCTTGCTATACAGGACCGCAGTTGGCCAATGGAGCAAATACAGCACAGAATAACAATTTGTACACATCAGGGCAGCGATGCCTCCAACAATGTTTATATTACATTTAAGGCAGCTTATTCCTTTTTTATTGTGTGCGTGCATGTGTGTGTGTGTGTGTGGGCACTTTATGGCCCAGTGTAAGAGCAGTGCCCAGGATACAATCACAAAACACCCATCAGCAGATTCTGTGCCATACTGCAGACCTCCTGGTGTAGACAGAAGATGCTTTAGCCCGGTATCTGCTGGTATCGCAGCAGGGGTTCGAGTCCATAGCCAGCAATTTGGTAACAAAGACAAATGACATCGCTGCTGTGAAGGTGCACAGTGGCTGCTGCAAGCTAGACCCCTGGTGTGCAGGTTAGTGAGAACCAAAGCTTTAGTTTGTTGGTATTCAAAAAGAGACATCTGGTTACGGAATTGAAAATAAAAAAAAAAAAAAAAAAAAACTTTAAAAATCCACAAAATGAACTAAGCAAGGACCAGAAGTGTGTGTGTGTGTGTGTGTGTGTGTGTGTGTGTGTTTGATAGCGGCTGGATGGATAATGCATTAGTTTTTAAGTACAAACAAGTCCTAATTATACTGTTAATCACAAACCGGCTCCGTAGATTCAGTTTTTCTTTGAAGAAATAAAAATATTGAGGCCAAACAAACCCGTGGATAAAAAACACACATTTCTGCACAGCTGCTTGATGGTTTTGAGTCCAAGCACCTCATTTGTGGCCTGGAGTTTGAAGCCCACCCGTTGCTGGCACGCAGGTTCTCGCACAGCCAGACTGAGTAGGGGTCAGTGGCCTGGAACCGACCAGGCCGCCTCACCTGGATGGCTCCTTGACCGCAGGTGAACCGTACGAGACAAGAGTGAGTGATAAGTCGAAAGCCCTATCGAGCGGCAGCTGCTTGCCAAATAAAGGCTCCATCCTTGTCGTACGATTGCTTTTTTGTTTCCCCCGTCAGCTGCCGTATAGATTTATTTACTGAATGCATTGTACGCGTTTTTAATTTTTGAAATATGTCGATGTCATTTTGGAGGCCAGTATGCAAAGAGATTGAAGCGGATTTAGGTGACAAATACAAAGACAGCTACAAAAATACAAATGCAGCACATTTTTATGGCAGTATATTGTAAAATTGTGAGTTTCTTTTTGATAGCTTTCAGCTGGATCAGTCACCCAGTTTGCTCACAGCCTGAATGCTTGTTTGTTGCATATAAAGTATATGTAATTGTCTGTAATTCGCACAAAATCCCTTAAAATGCATGAACTTGTGCTAGTTTGTAGTTATGTTTAAGGAATGTATGCAGCTGAACTCACAAAGGTCGCCCGTCCAGGGGCTCTGCTTTTCGGATGTTGTTTGCAGCGACAACAAAGTCATTAGAACACGAGGAACAGAGACATTGATCACAAATAAAGAAAGAAAAAAACTGAAAAATAATCAAAAACATGCAAGATAAAAATGGTAAAGATGGAGATGCCCATATGGATGTGCACTGGCTGGAAGGACAGCAGCGGAGCTCCCAGGACGGCTGTTTCTGCACGTGGTAACGTGATCCCAGGGCCCAGGGCAGCAGGCAGCTTAGTGGTCCTAGCAGTTTCCTGCGGGCTCTAAGGCTCTACGGCAACAGCCTTGGTCAAGATGCCCACCCTGAGCGCATACAGCAAAAATGACCCCCCTAAATGTACAAATCACTTTGCAAGAAAGTCTTAAACACATCATTTTAACTAAATGAGTAAATGATAACAATAAATACTGACTGGAGGGCAACAATGAGACCAACCAGTCAATCTGTCTTTTCAAATTTTTCGGTCCCGTTTAACCTGATTTTATTTGAATTTTTTTGGTAAGTTGTTTGGTAAACATCTATGTGGGAAAGGAGGATCATTCTGCTTTTTAAGTTTGTGAAAATCATTGCACAGCTTCCAGTCCAGCTCAGGCTGTGTGGGCAGTGCATGTTCTCCAGCGTCTTCTTCAGGTGATGTGGTTTCCTCCAACAGTCCAAAGCCGTGTTTCAAGAAAGCTGACCAGAACAAAGTGGTGTAAGACGGTGGACGGATGGGAAATCGCTGCACTACCATCTTCGCATCCTTCCCATCCCCTTCCCGTTCCCTCTCCCTCTCATGTCAACTTGCTGACTGCACACCAGTTGGTAGTCACAGCCATCAGTCATCACGACAGCAAAATAAGATAATAAGATAATAAAAATAACAGTTAAAACACCAGTGTGACACACTGAGCAGATGCAGCCCAGTGGCTGCCCATCAGTGATCGGCAAGGCCCTCCCTGCCCACAGCAGCGACTCCCCATCGCTTAGTAGGACACTAAGCGCCAAGCAGTCCTTTCGCATCCCGGCGGCTGCACGAGCTTCAGCAGCGGCTTCTGCCCTTCCAGCTCCGTGGCTTTCCCTCATCGGCGACGCACCGGGCTCGGTGAGCATCTTCGCTGTCCCAGAATTCCCCCTTCAGGCACCCCCCGCGCTGCTTTGTCAGAAGCCCGTCTGAGTGACAGCTTGCATATGACAACATGCAGCAGCGAAAGTAAATACAATCTGTTTCTTTCCATCTGCTCTTTAACCGTTTAATGTAGCCATCATCATTGCTGCTATTATTATTAATCTTTTTCTTGGCAGGAACAACATTTTAGAACATAATTACTTTGTTATTCACACAAGTTTTTAAAGTCTATAAATTTTTTTGAGCGCACACCTGATTCCAGCCAAAATATTGCGCTGTCATTTGACCCATTTAGTCCTCGGATGAGGAGGTTGTGGAGGAGGACGGGGGGCAATTTCATTCACATTCAGACTCTTTGCTATACGATGTTTTATCGTCGATTCAGTTTCGCGGTGAACATTCAGGACAATGAGCGATGCGTCAGAAACGGACGCCAGCTTACTCACGGTGCGAATTAACAGTCCGCGGCTGTTTTGTCCAAACGTGGCGGACAAAACCAAGCTGAAGTGAATAGCCGAAAACAGACACGCCCCCTTCGTGAAAGAGTAAACGAATGAATGAATGAATGAATGAATGAATTTGAGAGTTAACAAAGCCCTCCATTACAAAAATTACAGGGAGAACATACAAATTCAGATCAGTCATGAACTGACCTTCCAGAGTTTTACAATGCGACTCCATTTGTGTGGTCATGATCTCACACACACCCACATACGCACCCCTGCCCCCCCCCACACACAAAACACATTTTTGAGCTCTTGCTGTGAACACACAAACCCCATATACATTTACTTTTGAACCCAGGTGCTGTCAGGCCCCCCAGTGCCACCCGTTGTCCCAGTGTTCTGCCCTATGATCGTGCGGCCGATTTCGGCGTCTCCAACTCAGTGGTGGCCACCTGTGAAGATCAGACCCACAACCCTTACAGCATTTATTCCAGTGTCCAACCCTCTAACACTCCTGCAACTAGCTTGAAGATGTGAACGGGCTGGACTACGTTTGCGCTACAGCTTCAGAGAGGCGGACACAGTTCTTGAAGATGCAGGTGGCCCCCCCCATGGCTACGGTGTCATCTAACAGGCTCACAGATCACAAGAACCTGTTTCTTCTTGCTGCTTTTGGCCCCAGTGCTATGATTCAACACCAAACAACTGCTGTCTATTTTGCATTTCTATTCATTTCGTTCGATAGTTAATGAACTTGTAGAACAGCGCGCAAATGCACGGTTCAGGACAACGTCTTTCTTTCGTTTCCAAAAAATGAATTTAAGAACAGAGCACAAAACAGAAAAAGAGAGAGAAACGTTTATTTGTAGGCCATTCTTCTCCTGGCAGAATCCCTTCTTTGGTCTGAACGGCTTCATAAGGCGTTCAGCAGAGAAGAAGTGGAATCACACGGTTTGCACCTGTCTGCACCTGTTTGAACCTGAATTAGAAAGAGGAGCATTTATCACTTCTGTATTAATTTATTAACACAACGAATTAATGGATTAGAGTTATGGGCTGAACCTTGGTTATGGGAAGCCTTCAGTGGTTAAAGCAGTGGGTAATTTTGCTTTAGATGAGAAGCTTGACAGAAGAAACCAGAATTACCCATGTCAATTTCAGGAAAACACTTTACAAGGACAGAGGCTGCCTCTGTCCAACTGTAGGACGGTGCCGAATGGACTCTGGCCAACCACGCGCACTGCACTGTATATAGAGTGCTTCCAGAAAGTTCTGTCCTCCAGTAGGGGGGTGGTGTCCACTGTCTTTGTGATTCAGTGCACCCAGTCCTTCAAATTCTTTTCCAATCATCACCATCTTTTCTATAAATTTTGGTTGTTTCATGATATGTCCAAGTATAAAATCCTTAGTCTTAACATTTTGTTCTTCCAGCGACAGTTTTGGCCTGATTTAATCCAAAAAGCACCTGAGCATCATAGCAGACAGTGTAAGGTGTGTAGAGCGTGTGATACTTTGGATTAAAACATCTTCTGTATGCAAAAACCAGAGGAGCTGAACTTTTCGCATGAATATGTTTTATCCTGAAACACAATGTGTACAAAGACGGTGTCAGTCTAAGTTCTAATCCACTGTTTTCATGCTTCAACCTGTTTTGGTTGCCCTCATGTCTGTAGCTCCACAGAAAATGAACCCAGGCATCCCTGTCTGAGCACTAAGTATTTTTTCGGCTTTTATGGGACTTCATAAATATTAACAAAATGAATGAGCATTAAAGCAGAGCTTGTTTGCCTGATACCACAATTTTCTTAGCTCATGTGTTCAAGCAGCTACACCTAGATGATATATGAACATCAAAAGGTGATGGATGGAAAGATTTCAAGAGGACAGGTGAGAAATGAACGTGAAAGAAATGAGTTGTGAAACTGTTCTCTAATGTTGGGAGGGATTCAGCAGCCCTGAAGGTCAAAAGTAGTTTGTTCAATCAAAACCAAGAATTATCTTTCAGTTTCGGATGTTTTGTGACTGCGAGCGTGAACATTTTAGCAGTTGAGGTGCAGATCCTCTGACCATCTTGTAGGCTTTAACCAGAGTCTTGAACATGACGTGGATGACAAAACAGAGTAAATGGAGAGATGAGGGTGTGTACGCACGGGGAAATACATCCATTTGTCCATCTGTCCATCTTTTTGTATACTGTGTCCTTCATGCTATGAGCTAGGCTTTCGAGGCTTGAGGCTGAGCTCTAACTGCCAGCCAAATTGATCCAGTTAAACTGTAAATCCAGGAAGGCTGCGAACCTCTCGGGCTCAGGCGCAAAACTCCAACTGAGATTCGAAACAAATTTTCTCACTGTCAACATTTTGGAATTAAGTGTGACTTCTAGCCATTTTAATTTTAACAGTTATACTACATGTATGACAACTGATAATGAATTGAACTGCACATCAGCGCGTGGAGAAACATGAGCAGATCCAGAGGTACCTGACACATACAAAGTGTGAGCACAAGATATTTATGCAGTGCATAATAATATACGGTACTGTATAGTGTATGTATTATATGCAGCAGTAAAGTACATTTTTTATCCTTTTCTTGACTTTCCCTCATATACAGTATATATAGTGTCTCCTTGGATTTTTTTTTATTAGCTATTAACTCCATAGGACAAATTCTAATTCTGGCCATTTGCTCTTTTGGATGTTTGCCTTTAATACAGTAAAAAGAAGCACTAAGGCAACACAACTGTTCCAAATGAACTTGTATGATGTGTATATCATTATCATAACAAGTAAAAAAGATTTTTCTCGGTGCTGAAAATCACCGAAATTTTCCGACTTTTCCCTCCTGGGCTGAATACGAACAACCCGTGTGTTTGAACCTTAGTATTTAATGAGGGGGAAGCTGAAAATGACCCTAATCAAACCATATTGTTGGGCGAAGATTTCCGAAGATTTCGTGAGCACCGCCGTGCCCTGATTTCATTTTTGATGCAGAACAGAACTCAATAAGCACAGCGCACTGCAGTCAGGGCGATGGACAAGCGCTCCTTCGCCGCCCTTTGGACTGAATCTTCACAGTACAGCACAGGGACGGGTCTACAGATGGTCTCCGTGTTACCCTCATGCGCAGTCGACAAAGACACCCGAGCCAACGGGAGGTGCCGTAAACAGTCTGTTAGCGGTCCATGTTTTTGCATAACTTTTGCCAAAAATTAACTGCTCATCTTTATACATGGATAAGTAGCTGTCATAGTTATGGTAGGTACCTTCCTGAAAAGTCCAAAAGAAGCGGAGAGTTGGATTCAAGCCACCCACCCTCACGTCACAACGTAAACTCCTTTTCCAAAAGGCCACCTTCCTCCGTGAAACGCGACGCCCGCAGAAGCATATAAACCACCGTAAACCGATCGGGGAACAACATTAGTGTCCGAAAGCGCCGAGGAAAAACGCTCTTTTACAAGGTGTGCTTCCCACAGCAACGTCTCCAGCAGGGTCACCCCTCTGCTAATAAAAAGGCGTTTGAACGTAATCTGAAATTCCCTAAGCTTCCATGCGTGATAACCGGATTGCGATAATTGAATGGATTTGTTCGGAGGCCCGGAAGCAACGCGGTGCAGTCGCTGGATGCGCAAAGTGGAAAAATACAATTAAACAACATTAACAAAGTAATTTGTTATTATTGAGATTGACCAGTTTTTTCTTGGATGTACGAAACAGTAAAGGAGACGGTCGCAGAGGCAACAGGAAGAACAGAAATTCAAATCCGGCCGATCGAAGGTAGCGGTTCGGGCATCGATGGCGCGGCTGCGTTGCGCTGTGTTCAGGGGCCCGTAATTCCAGTCCGTGGTGATTTCTTCCCCATCCCGCGACGTGGTGACCGCACGACAAGGGGCTTATCGTGTAACCGAGCCCCAAGTTTGCCTCCGTACGGGAGCTCCGTGGACCCGTGCCACTCCGGATTTCCGGCACATTCCCGGCAGGGCGGCTGCGCCCGTTTCCGCCCGAGCGACGCAGCTGACGCCGCTGCAATTAGCAGCGGTTGTTCGCCGTGGTCAGCCGAGGTGGCGACAGAAGCGGGAGCCTTTTGTGAGATGCCAGATGGTTTTTGGAGCCGCGCCTTGCCGACGCTTTGGGGTTGCGGCGCTAAGTTCTGGAGGAACTGCTGCTGCAACATTGTGCGCTTCCGCCCTGTTTAAAATGGCTTTTGAGCAGAAACCATGCTCTCCAGTCTGCCATGGAGAGGAGAACACACGCAGAAAAATGCAAACGTGCTGGAAGCACAAGTCACGGCGCTTCAAAAAACTGATTTGGACCCCTTGCATTCTGCCTACCCTGTACAGTGAAAACCACCCAACTGTACAAATGGGGAAGTGTACAAACCTCCCATTCTAAGATATCTTCAACAAAAGCGAAAATCCGAGAGACGGGATCAAAAGCTCCAAACCAAACTAAAGTTCTGCGTGACCTAGCAAAGACCTTGAATAACCGAAAGACTCAGAAGCTGCAAATTAAAAGGCTGTTTATAAATTTAAGAAGCCCGGTTTATGAAGATTAACATGAATTAGGCTTATTACTTAAACATTTAGGCTTACAAGTCGCCACTTATATGGAGTTTGACAGATCAAATGGAAGATCAGACAACTTTGACTCGAGCTGCAGGTTTGAATCTTCGTGGAAGGAAGTGCTGATGAAACTGCCGATGAACCTACAAGCCGGCGCGACGCTCGCCGTGACGCTGGGCCCCCCAAATGTTTGCAAGAGATTAACTTTGGGAACGGTTGCTCCGAACTTTTGGGAAAACACGGCGGACGTTTCGGTGGCTCTTTGGACCAAACGGTCATCGGTGTGGTCATTTGAGCTGTTTTTTTTTTTTTTTTTTTAATCCAGACAAAGTTGAGTTACCTGCTATTGTGTCCCTGGCATTTAATCGAAGCAACGCTGTCTCCTTCGGTGGCTTTGGAGGGAGATGATCTACTCCAGTGTTACCCGTGTGGGTTGTAACTTTAAGCCCCAGGGTTGGCACTCCTATTTAACGTTTGAGAAAGGCTGTTAGATTTATCATTATTATTTGATGTCCCATCCAGACTTCAGTTTCACAGCTTAACACCCAGCACCTCGGTGGGTTTATTGTTTTTCAGCTGCAAAATTAAATTCAACTTCTTGCTCTACTTCTAGAAACAGGCTGATACTCAGTGATCCCAGGATGGGCTTTGAACCACCACAGTCCTGACCAGGGTTAAGTTGCTAAGGATAATGGTTAGTGCCTACCTTGCCAGGACGTTTATTGCAAACAAACCTCCCCTCTTCTCCCCAAACAATGCAGGGCTTCATTTGGGCCACATTAATGGTTTTATGTCAATGATTTTAAGTTTTCTCCCATCTTAATTTCAATGAATAAGGTGTTTTTTCATGAATATAATTGTCTTACACAATAATCTATGGCTCATCATGAGTTCTCATCTAGATAGATAGATGGAAAGAAACTTTATCAATCCAAAGAAACACTATACATATTTGAATAATCCACTGTCTTCAGTTTTCAATAAGCCTAGTGCAAAATTCGCTCTCTGTTTTCAGTTAAATCTAATATTTAATCCTGAGTTGTCACCCTGATGTCATCTAATGATCTCGCTGTGTCCCTCAGTGCTGCTGAGTCCCTCCCTGACCAACCTCATTTAGAGCCCTTTCCTTCCTGACCTCCTGACAGCTGCCTAAATGCGTCCAACACCAACTGCTGTGATCATCTGTGTGTTTGCTGTTTGAATGTCGCTCCTCCAGGTGGCTGCTTGAGGGATGCGAACCAGCAATATGGTGACATCAAACACACAAGCTGAGCTCTGATCATCCTGTGCCTGACTCTAAAGATCTTCATCGCTTGTTGATGCCCTTTAGTTCACTCTGAGAACTTTGGAGAAAAGTATTTGCCTGATGCACACAGTAAATAGATGTGCAAGTCCCATTTACAGAGAACGGTTCTCAGTCTGCTATGTCCCCTGGAATGGGCACCGATGCGCTGACATCATCACCCCCCGGTGCAGGTAGCTGAACCACATTTCCCTTGTCAGTGACCCGGGTTTTGCTCCTGCGATTCGGTCCCCGCCGCGATGACAATAGCAGCGTTCTGTTCTGCGTTCTGTTCCGGTGTAAACGGCGTTCTCATTCTTCTGCTCGCCAGTTACCAGACTGCGGTTAGCGGCGCTGAGCCAACTGCGGTTAACCACCGTATTCCAGAACTGTTCACACTCAGGCCCCCCCGGGCTATGGCAGGTGTCGCCTAGGAACAACTGGAATGGATATTTAGACCAATAATCCATTTCTGCAGCAGTGAAAATGTGGCGTGCAGCATCTGTCAGTGTAATATCTGTCTCGGTGGAAGAATACAAAAAAATAAAAAAACTAATAATGAAGAGGAATGATTTCATGCATGTTAGGTAACTAATTTTTCTCTGCCTCCCTCCCTCTACCTTCACGCAGACCACATGGTGGTTTTCCCCGAGTCCATTAATCCGGTAGACGGTTTTATCTAAAATAACTTTGCAGAGGTTTTGTGTTTAAAGGATGAGCATGAATATCGCATGGGCACCCTGCGCGAAACCACAAGAGCGGTTCAGCTCATCGCAACGTAACAACAGTTTTGCCCACACGCAGAACAACTTCTCCAAGTTCCCTGTAGCCTTTTCACACAAACTTTACTGCATCTGAAGACTTGCGTAAGTGACAGCATTGTGGTTGAAGAGGTAAAGGAGACGTTCCGTAGACAGAGGGACAATAACTGGCATTTAATGCCAGATGAATCAGTCTCGGTTGCATGAGTAAACCGCGGTCGCATCTATGGACGTAGAAGGTAACATATTTCATGCGATGTTGTTTTGGAAACTCATCCTCATTTGTATTCCCCTGATGATCAGCACCATGGATCTTTTCAGGAGGAATAAGCGGAAATGCATTCAGATCTCAGGACAAACTGAGCATCTATTAGTCAGACGGTATTTTCCTTTCTTTCCTCCTATGAAATGACATGTAATCTGCAGCAGCGTTTCAGTCCCCCCTCTTTCTGCTTGTAGACGTCCCCATACAAGCCTGTACGCTCCTCTTTTACATGCATAACGCAAAGGCTTTTGTCTAAAAGCAATACCCTCTCCGAACGTCAAAGTGTCTGCTTTGAGAAAAATACCGCTTGTTTTTTTTCAAAGAATTGTGTCAACGCCACATATTGGAATAAAATTTCCCCACGAAGTGACACATCTGAGTTTCGCGAGATGTCGTGCCGGCCGCAACAGCTGCAGATGAAGATGGGGCTCGGAAAGTTGACCTTGGACCCTCGATCCTCACTTTGCCGGTGCAGAAGATAGAACCACCCTGAATCCCTGGCCACGCAGCACGGTACAAAAAAAGCTCCTCTCGCTTCCACGTTTCTCCTTCGCCTGATGCTTTCCTCCAGTTTCACTTGCTGTGTTAACTTGCTCACAGTTAATTTCCCTTTCATACAGTTGGGTGTTTTTAGGGCATCGATTCAGGGTGAGGACTTTGCTCAAGAGCTTCGGGTCCACCGGCCGCACCGCTACCCGGCATGCCACCTGCTGCCCCTCATGCATTTACCAGCTAAATATACAGGACTGATATGTGTTTTGCTACATTGACATCGCTGGTTCTCCTCTCTGCAGTGACACAGTACTGTAATATATAACAACAAAGAGATACGTACCGGAGTAAAGAAGGTAAATATTAGCTGCACACTCCTGGTGGTAAACAGGTATTTCAGTACCAGTTACAAAGCGCTTTGTTCCAGAAGCTACAGCACTTGACTGCAAAATCAATCCCGCAAGAAGCACAAGCGTATGCGTGATCACATTCGTAAATCAATCGGCGCTAAGCACAGCTTCACTGGACAAAGGACATTGATCACCGCGCGTGCTAATACATCACCTGGATCAAGGTGAAAGCCAGCGCGGAGCCACGTTCAAATGCGCCGACTGAGCCAGGACACTTCGAGGCTTCGCCCGGCGAACGGACCGTTGTCGTTCCTCCGAGGGTCCAGGGTCCGGCGCCCTTAAAAAGAGTCAGGGAGAATTTCTTTCATTCGCTTTGTTTCTTTGCACGCGACGGACACCCAGTAGCAGCAAACGGGAAGGCTGGCGTGTTTACATATATTTACGATAAATCCTGAGCGGAAACTCAGGGTCTGGCATCGGACAAATGAGTAGAAAAAATGTGCGCCGCGAGCTCTATTTTTGCTGCGAGGAGGCCGATCTAAGTGCAAATGAGACAGAGTGAAATGGCGCAAATCCCAGGAAGGCCGGGGCATCTGCTGTCCGGCCACTGCAGGGGAGCCGGACCGTCCGTATGCTAGAGGCCTCCTCGCTCGATCGACTCCGTGACAGATGCTCAGTGGCGCCGGGGGGCAACGTGGGGGCTGAAACAAGGTAGAAAGTAGTCGGCGGTTCAGTAAGGGCATTTCCTTTTAGTGAAAGTCAAGAGTGTCAATCTGGCTTAAAGTATTAATAATAATGACAACAATAACAACACAGGCACACTTTGGGTAACAGCTCTTCTGCCAAATAATATCACAGTCATTATTTAGGTTTTTATGCCGTTTCTTTCAGTCTATAATGTATCTGGTTTTATCCTCAGCATCATGCACTGTGTTTCCACCTATACACTGGTGCCTGGTTTAATGCTTTAGATGTGAAGCCGTCCTATAAGAGGCCATCGGTATAGTTTATTGCATTAATGGAGCTTAAAAAAATAAATCAGATTAGTTTTCCTTTTAACAATAGTGAATAAACAGAGAAACAAATCTATTTATGAATAAAAAATACAAGATCTTTGCAAGGTTTTGAAATTTTTACAAATATGCTAAATTACGATGATAAATTACTCAAAGGGATGAGATATACAGAATTATTACTGTAGGGATGTGATTTGTAGGGACCGTTTCAGACCAACTGGGTTTGGGCTGTTTTGTTTATAAAGGCCACTTCACAGAACAGCCAAATTGTACAGCATCCTGGCTGCTGGGATGGATGCTCAGCATTACGCAAATAAAAAGCAGAAATACAAATACATACCATAATGGATATGGTACATAGCAAAATATAACATTTATTCGATAACAGCAACAACTGACTAAACCTGAAAAAGCAGCACTTCTTCACCCCAGCAGCCAGTGGGTACCTGAAAGACTTCTTTGGACCCTCTGTATGCAGCAGAAGGACACCAATGGTGTCAAATCACAATGGTCGCGTTAGAACGCCCGCACGAGCTCAGCGTGTGCCTGCCAAACAGGACCCCCTCTGCGGGCATCTCGGTGCCAAAGCCAGCCCTTGCGAATGGTGCCTGAGTGACACGCGGCCCTTGGTGATGGACCGTCCTTCCGATCGACTCACCTTTGATGGACTACTGCCGGTCCCGCCTTTGCACAGCATCACACAGTGGTGCCAGGAATTTCTAATGGAGAGTGTAAGCGCTTGAAAATGATGTAAAACCTCTCAGAGGTTGCGACAACAGGCATCAGTCAGTCGAACCAACAAGGCTAATGAATTTATGATGTCCTCCTCGGGTTCGGGCTCCACAGGTTTGTAAATTTTGCATTTCAGAAGAGGAAAGTGAGTTCAGTCTTAACCATTGCTGAGCAGAAGAACCCTTCTTTCATCATCATGCAGGAGCTTTGGACAGGATGTCAGCTAATGTTTGACTAAGAAAAAGTGATGGTCCTTCAGTGCACCCTGGTAAAAACAAGCCTATACACCTTTAAACACCTCATGTGGAACAATTAGGGTATGGCTAATAATTTCCATTTGTTAGCGGTAAATCGTCACAGATTACTGTGGAGAACCTGGTATATTTTACTCTTTCCATTATTATTACTGTTGCCATTTCATCATTCTTCTCAGCTACATATTATATTTCATCTGGTTTTCCGGGAATTTTGATTCCAACAATAGGATAAAGAATTTTACCAAAGCACTTTGTGCAGGACATGTGTTTCATCTTGTGAGGTTGGGTTGTCAACTGGTCAACCTAGGAGCATCTCCAGGTTGCGGAGGTTGTGGATGAAGTGTCCCCTGAGCGCTCCTCACTCTCCCATCACTACTTGTACCACCTCGTTCTTCATACTCCATCTTCAGCATCTCTTTCCAGCATCTGAAATCGCTATGTCCATCAATAGGCAAGTCTTCTTGTTCTTGTTCTTCTTCTTCTTCTTCTTCTTCTTCTTCTTCTTCTTCTTCTTCTTCTTATTATTATTATTATTATTATTATTATTATACACGGAAACACAATTACACAAGGCTTCTGAACTGTGTCTCAAACTAAACATCTTCACCTCAGCACTTTTCTCTGAAGATCCTCTATCCTTACTGCTGACAGACCTCAGGAGCAGGGCTGTTAAAGAGCAGAGGCACCATTACCTGCAGGATCGCCCAATAATGTGCAGGTGGACGACCTGAGGCGCTGCCCTTTCCATCAGCCAGGTCTTTGATGGCTGACATTTCCATCTGCCAGCCTGTCGTTTCACTCCTGTGTGCTGGATATTTAATCTGAGTTTAAAACCTGCACTTGGAAATAATTTTAGTGCTGCACTGTATAAGTATTATTATTTTATAGTAGTATTAATTTAAAGTGTGAAATTGGAGAAAAATGTAACAAAGCCCAAGTATACAAAATGGCATTTACGCAAATATATTGTTTATAGACTGCATCTTATTGCCATTTTGAACGCGATTTAACGCAAGTTCTCGCGCAGGTGACTGCTGTGTGTCAACTGAATCTGCTGGTGGGGATTTACATTCCATTTCATTTACCCAAGTATGTTTGCTATATAAGTCATTCTGAAGAGCTCGGTGCGAAGGCGTGACCTTCACTGGATATTAGGTTATTAATAATAACAGCTAATTAATGGATTTACCAACAGATGGACAGATGATGGATTAACAGATTAAAGTGCTGGCAAAAAGTGGGTCTGTTTTTCTGATTTCCAAACACTGGAAGAAAATCCAATATCAAAAATTGATACAAAAACGATGTTTTTACGAAGTACAGGATCTGAAAGATGATCCATTTTTGGAAGAAATCTTGGAAGAAATTATATTTGCTTAATTAAATTTTCATTTTTTCTGCATCTTTGGAAAAATGGCCTTGTCGACAGGAAGTCAAAAGGTCACCGGTTGGCCTTGGAGCTCCGCCATCACGTAACCTCCATCGTGTAACCTCATGCAAATCATGGCCTTAACCTCACGGAAATCAGTATTACTTGCCAAGGCCCTTTAAATCTCTTTGGGATTGTTTCTTTGTTTATGTATCAGCATATATATTCTTTATTTCATATGTAAATGTGTACTCTGTGTGTGCATGGAGAGGCTACCCTGCAATGGCCTGGTGTCCCAACCAGGTTCTACCCTCACCGGCAATTCTGGGATGGGATGTGAACCTCCACAACCCAGACCATCACATGCAGTTGATAAAAATGGATGGATGCTCCAAAAATTATTTGGGTTTATTTAAATTTGATCGAATGCAGTACGGCTTTTACACTGCTCCGACGACAGAGATCTTTTTTGGGGTATCTATAGTCGTCTGTGAAGGAATATGAAACTGAACCAAAACTGTAATGCTATCCTCACTTCTGGCTTTCAGCATGGATTCTATACAACAAGTTTATAATCCTTTGCTTCTTCTTACAAAATTTAATTTCCCAAGGAACACAGTGCCAATGTGAAGAACGGCGGCTGAAAAGAAAAACAATTAAAATCAGGTTATAAAACATCCATTTGAAATGTTCCTAATGCATGTTCATAATTTAATGATCTATTTTTATTACATGGGCATACAGGTTGGTATTTTGCCTGTAATACAGTGGTATCTGTTGACTGTTTATTCCTTTCCCCTTCAACGCCCGGATAGAGAATTTGTGCCGTGAGGAGATGTCGCCGTCTTCCCTTTGCGCCTCATAATCTGACGTTACCTCTGAGACGAACTGACACAAGGAACAGGTACTGCTCATTCCTGGAAATGTTGCAGTAAATCCTTGCGGTCCTATCTGACGACGCAAGACAGGCTTTAAAATGCAATATTGCAGATTCATTTGCCTTCGGTTCAGGGAGAGGAACCTTACTGGCTCTCTGCAGCGAGGGGCTTATGCACTTCCACATGGCTGCCTGGGCCATGACTCAGATGGAAATGACAGATCTGCATGGATTAGCAGGAAGGCCTTCCCTAGCGCCGGCTGGAATTTTACATGGACCGTAAGAAAGACTGGGGGCAAAGAGTGCGCTTAGGTGAAGATTCTCTGCTCTCCGAATAGAGCTGCACTCATGAAGCAGACCGACTCACTCAAGCATGTCTTAGGCCTGTTACTCTGTAGCTCCGTTTGTGACCGGTATGTTGCTGGCTCACATACCTGGAGGGGGTCTTCAGCTGTGGTCTCCACTGAGCTACTGCACTCAGATTGCTTCAGAATTTTAAAAAATGAACTGCACAAGTCCAGAAAATGCAACATGTTTGTAAAGAAATCATTGTTTCAAACAGTTTCAAGCAGGCCATGATGTGATGCCCTCTAAGGCTCTGAACCTTTTCTAAGGTATGCATCCCTTTGAGAACAGGATGAAAAGTCCCTCCTCAGAAATGACCCCAGTTACAGTATAATTTTGCATGAAATTTAGTTGACTATCTTCATGCAGAATCATATCGCTTATGGGGACAGGAAATAGTTAACTGGATTTATAAGGCCTTGGATTAAGGTACTGCATGTTCAAAATGGGACTTTATGGAGATACAAACTTTTGGTTACATACGGAGACTATTTTATGGACATTTGGTTTTATATGACCTCTGTCCATATATGGGACGTGCCCTCATGCAAATAATAATAATAATAATAATAATAATAATAATAATAATAATAATAATAATAAAACTGAGAATATACTCTATCAGTTTTATTTTCATATTGCCCATCTGCTGTGACTCCTGACTGGGATAAAGCAGTTAGTGATGATGGATGGATGGATGCTCATGGACTCAACAAAGAACCCCAGTTTCAAGGTGAGTTTGGTCTTCTGACATCCATTGGCTTTCATAAGCTGTAGAACCCCTTCCCTCTTTGAACTCTTACTGCCAGAACACAGAAGTTGCCAGAAGCCTCTGTTCCTCCAGTCAGCATTCGCTGTGGTCTTTGCCATTGTCTGTTGCTTCTGTTTCAAGTCCCGTGGTGAAACATCACAATTACCATGCCTTCCCTGTGCTGGAATTCCATGCAGAGCACACATGCTCCCTCAGAAGGTGTCTCCAAGTGAACACATCAAAGTGCAATGCGCCTTTGAAAGCAGATCTCTGCGAAATTAAGAAAACACCAGGAGGAATGTAGATGCGACGGCGAGGGTTTGTGTTTGCATAAATTATTTTAAGCACTCGATAAAACTTGCATAATTTAACAAAAAGTACACTAAACACAACCAGTAAGCACACGGGTATTTGTTTAATTCCTTGGTGATGGTCGTCCCACAGGAAAAATGCAGTACGTGCTTAAATATCGCTATCAAAGCAGCTGGCGGTCGGGTCACCGGGGCTTTGGTTATGTGAGGCTGCGGTGCCGAAATCAAATGCAGCGAACATATAAATAAATCTACACATAAAAATAGAATGAAAGACAACACTGTTGTCCATAGGAAGGACAACCCTCGACCCTTTCCTCAACCCCCCCATCGTTCCAGTGCTCCTCAGCAAATCTCTGCTCCATCAGTTAACACACACACACACACACACACACACACACACACACACACACACACACACACACACACCTTTACATGTTCTCGCCTCCGAGATGCCGCAGTCCGGTCCCAGGCCACCCCAGCAAACCTCCGGCGGCCAGCATGGCCGCGTCTTCTGCGGAAGACTGACAGCCGCCGCGGTCCCAGTCAGCGGTGAACCGTCATCGACTCTCGAGGTTCCAGATTACAAGAGGACTTTTAATTAGAATGTCTGATCTCCAATGGCATCCTTGGAAGATAGCAGAACAAACCGTCCTGACTGCTTCGCAGGGCTCCCAGCCGGCCTTCCCTAGCGGCGCAGGTGCTTAAAATGAACCCTTTGTGTGGACATTGAGTTATGCTGGGGGTTTTGATTCAGATCTGGGCTGTGTTGGAAACGACAACGGCAAAACCGCTGCTGAAAATTCGCTTCCGAGTACAAGGTCAGTCGAGGACCCTTTCTCAAGCCTATTGTACAGCTAATATAAAATCCGGATGCAGGTGCATGTTTTACAAGAGGGCTGGAAACCGGACTGCTTCAGGAACAAATTTATCTGCAATGCGGTGAGGCCCAGTCTTTCACAAGGACGATCGATAGGTTTTTCATCGCCGTCGTTTCTTTTTGCTTTTCATTGTGAATGGAGAGCTTAGCAGCTATTTTAGCACAAAAAGTTCCCAGCTACTGGTCAATAACAGCCGCGTGGCAGCAGGTGACGTAGTGGTGGCAAGCACCAACTCGCAGTTGATGGACCAGGGTTTGAATTCCAATTCCCGCTGTGTTAGTCCTCATCAAAGTTCTGTTCTGGAAAGTTGCTTTTAAAATTGCCTTCTGCATAAATGGGCAAATCACTGCAAGCTGCTTAACATGAACTAAAACATAGGTGACTTATTTTTCATTGTAGGCCCAGGTGGGATCAGCGAGAAGTGAAATTCACCTCATCATGCATAAACTGACAAATTGGTTTGCGCAGTGAAAAGTTGGACAGACAACCATACACATCAGCATGCGCACACACGTGCACTGAACCGGTTTATTCAAAACACATCCGGCGCAAAACACAAAGCATTTCGTTCAAACTGAAAGAGAGAGAATGCGGAATGCAAAATCTGACAGTTCTTTTCATCTGACAAGAAGCAGAAATGGTGGCTGAAGATCTGGACTCAATGCACTTCTCATGTCCACCTGGAGGAAAGGAAACGTCAAGCTGCAACCAGCACGCTGTCAAGAATTCCTTTTTCCGTTTTATTTTTGCTGCCAGAATATGGCATTGTCAAATTTGCTGTGTTTTCACGGTCAGGTGTGATGACTCGTGACCACGTTGCTCATCTATGAGCTGAAAGATGAAAAAGAAATAATAAATGTGCATTAACTCAGCAGTAAGCCCAAATACTGCGTATTTAAAGTATTCAAAAATCAAAATTTGGTGAGTTTCTAATAATTGTCCATGAGAAACCTAAAATGCAAGAATAATGTTGACCAGAACTGTACGTCCCCGTGGTATTGCACATTGCATATCGACTTCTGTGTGAACTGACTGTATGAAGTTGTTGCTTTGCAGTATTTGTAGCCAAAGAAATAAGTGGAGGCCATCATAGCGCACAGTGTTTCTGAAGTACACCATCACAAGGCGGTCCATTCACAGCTCTTCCTGTCTCTTGTCATTCATCAAACCCTGCCTGTCGGTCAATAACGCACCGCCTCCTTCTTCACGCATCCATGGGGGACATAACAAAACGGAGCCCCAAGCGGAGCCCAGCTGGGTGTCTCACGCTTGACTTCCTGGTAAAAAACAGGTCCTCCGAGGGGCCATTCTGATGTCTCTGTACGGCCGGCGGAAAAGCCCTAGAGCTGCATGGGGATGATTTATTACCAAGCAGGACCTCCCAAGACTGCTGCTAGGAGATGGCCTTTATCGATCATTTCTTTTGCGTGGCTAAGCCAGGAGAACACCTGCTCTGCTCCTGCTAGCGCACAGTGTCCTTACTTCAATATCAATAACAAAGGAAGAAGCCAACAAAAATTTAAACGCTGCAAAACACTACAATGTGCTTCAGGCTGAGCAACCACGGCTTTCCTCTGAGGTGACGTTAAGCCTGGAGAAGGTTCTCACTCGCATTAAATGTTGTGAATGGACTGAAGATTTAAAAAAGTAAATGAATTTCAAAAAATGCATTGCCTAGGGAAGAAATTAGGAAGTTAAAATGCCTTTGTAATTCACGGTAATTAAAGATCTGCCATATAAATAATAAGCGCTTGCTTTTCGGTAACGTTCTGGAGAAGTGGAATCTAATGGCTTTTACTGCCGGGTTGTTGAGCCCAAGACGTGGCGAGTATGTGCATTTGGCCGCTGGCTGCAAGTTTCAGATGGGGAATGACTTCTGTGCCCTGAATTATTCCTGCTACGCGGTTAAAGGTAAGACGCAGCATGCAAAATTATTGCGTTCAGTTTGTCATCCCTTCCGGGAGGCGGACTTAAGAGTCAGGTCTGGGGTCAAAGGTCATGTGAGTCATCTCATCATATGGATGGAATAAAAATCTGTTCATACGCAGATTTACCCAGCGAAACAAATGATCATTTTCTTGTTTGGTGGTTGTCTGGGAGGATCTGAGGTTTTAATATGTTGTTCAGATTACTGGGAGGGCACGAGATGCACACGTCTGTTTGAAGGCGCGAAGGGCCGTTGTAAATGCATTATGATGTCTTCACTGCTTTATTGTGTTCTGAATACTTATGAATAAGCTCATTGGCAGAAGAACTGAGACACCGAGCCCTCGTATTGGGCCGCAGGGTGCATTCAGAGCATGGCTAGTTCGGGCTCGTGTATGGATCAGGTGGCCGTGACCTCGGCTTTTCTTACCGTGAACTGGCCAGTTGCAGCCCCACGGGCCGCTGGCATTTAATGATTTCACAGTGGATCTGGTCATGAAACCTCCATTGCGCTCATTGCATTGAGCTCTGCAGGCCAGACGCGAAAGCAAAAGCAGCTGAAAAACATTAAGCTGTTCTGCAGCATTCATATTTCTAGCCACACTGCAGGATTTTTAAACAATAGCTTCCGTTTAACTTAAACAGAAACGTCAGCCTTTTTGTCTCCCTGCCTGCCTGTGTATCTGTCTGCCTTTCTGATTATCTGTCTTTGCAAATTTTATCTCCACGAATGTGTGGGTGTTATAGGCCTCTGGCTCCCCCACCTTATTCACACTCTGTCCTGTTTCTTTGAAGGCATCTGCCCTTAATAATAGGCCAATAATAGTAGTGTAAAAGGAAAAGAAACAACAGTTTTAAAAACTGAGACGAGACCCTGTGAACGGCTGAAATATGACTGCAAAGCAGTTCACATCTTCTTATGTGGACTCACTTGCAACTTCTCTGGTGCACACCTGAATTTTTTCAGAAGCAAATTTGCATGAACGAGTTTTAGATTTGGAGAATGAATTCTAGGTACAAATTTCAAGGTTTGTAAAAATGGAACTTACGTTCTGGTTCTAGGAAGTTATGACCCACACTGGAGTAGATCATCTCCCTCCAAAGCCACCGAAGGAGACAGCGTTGCTTCGATTAAATGCCAGGGACACAATAGCAGGTAACTCAACTTTGTCTGGATTAAAAAAAAAAAAAAAAACAGCTCAAATGACCACACCGATGACCGTTTGGTCCAAAGAGCCACCGAAACGTCCGCCGTGTTTTCCCAAAAGTTCGGAGCAACCGTTCCCAAAGTTAATCTCTTGCAAACATTTGGGGGGCCCAGCGTCACGGCGAGCGTCGCGCCGGCTTGTAGGTTCATCGGCAGTTTCATCAGCACTTCCTTCCACGAAGATTCAAACCCGCAGCTCGAGTCAAAGTTGTCTGATCTTCCATTTGATCTGTCAAACTCCATATAAGTGGCGACTTGTAAGCCTAAATGTTTAAGTAATAAGCCTAATTCATGTTAATCTTCATAAACCGGGCTTCTTAAATTTATAAACAGCCTTTTAATTTGCAGCTTCTGAGTCTTTCGGTTATTCAAGGTCTTTGCTAGGTCACGCAGAACTTTAGTTTGGTTTGGAGCTTTTGATCCCGTCTCTCAAGTTCTGATTTGCCGTTGGACCTTCGAATGCTTTTATAATTCCTATAGCTCATGTTCAAAAACATTCCCTTGTGAAACAGTGCCAAAACATGAGACAGAAAATATATTGCAGTTTATTTTATTTATTATATCATATACAGTGTAATATAGTATTATATATATCTTTCAGCTGAAAAGTAGTGTCACTTGACCACCCAGTACCACTGGACTTTTCATGTTTTCTCCTCTCCCGTGGCAGCCTGGGACGTCACAAATGGCAGCGGTCGAGCGAAGCAGAATTGCTGATGAGCGACGCTTCTGTGTCATTAATGGAAAAGTGCTGAAGGCAAACTGGAAGACAGAGGGGTAAAATGAATGAAACTTTGAAATTATTTGCTTCTGCTCCAGGGCCTCTTATCGGGCCTGCAGAATGCGGCGGCCGACCGCACGGTCGGTCGCCTGTCAGGTGCGGACAGTAAGGGTCAGCGGGAGGCTGCTTTTCCTTGCAAATGAGCAAACAAGCAATTGATGTTGCTAAACGGACTTCCTGCTTCCTCTAAGACCTTCGCTGCAAATAAACCTCCCCTGGACAGTCTCACGGGACAGTCTGAACAGTGTAGGGCTTCATTCAGGCCGTATTAATGCTTTTATGTTACTGGTTTTAAGTGCTCCACCGTCTTAATTTTAGCAAATTATTTTTTCACAGGGCTCTCTAATAACCTGCTAACTAATAAGATAGATAGATAGATAGACAGACAGACAGACAGACAGACAGACAGACAGATAGACAGACAGACAGACAGACAGATAGACAGGCAGACAGATAGATAGACAGACAGATAGATAGACAGACAGACAGACAGACAGACAGATAGATAGATAGATAGACAGCGAGATTGACAGATAGAGTTCCCCAACATTAAAGTATTCACTAAAACATATCTGGCCACTCAGGTAGAATAAAATGGGCTACTTTCCTCCCTGTGTTAAAGATGTGCTCAAGCACTGGCATCTTCCCAAAGACAACAACAAAGTTGTTTGCAATGCGATAAATCCCACTGTAAATGTATCCACAGCGAGCGGAAAGGGAATGTAAAATTAATTTAAGAATAATTCAAGCTCAGACTGTTCAGTCGTTCACAAAATGCTGATGGATTGCTGCAGGACCCCTTTAGCTGCTATATACCCTACTTTTAATAAAAGTCAGATGTCTGAAGCACTCCAGGATGCTGATTTTATTTTAGGCCTCTGTGTGCGTGTGTGTGTGTATGTGTGAGGGTCATCGCTCATGTTAACTTGCGTGTTGTTGACAGATTCATATCTTGCCTTTAGCACCCAACAAAGCCCTCAGATGTTGTGTGTAACTACTGAAGGACAGGGCCCGGAGAACGTTTGAAACGGATGGGGAGGAGCAGGAGGGCCGGATCTCGTAAGCTTCAAGCTGGTGGCTCAGCGGTCCAACTACAATGCAGTTAACTGGGCTGCCCAGAGAAAGGAAATTAAATTCCCCAAAAGCTTTGATTAACTTGTTGTATGATTAATAATGAAAACGGCGCACGCGGTTTATTCGATTCTCCTCCCGATCTGCCGACTGTGAAATGGCTTTGGGGAGGAGGGGAGGGGGACGGGGGGTGGAGGAGATAAAGTCGCTGATGCACCAGAATGTGATCTCGGTGTATTAACCGACCCCTCTCCATGGCTCGGGATGCATTTGTTTCCTGTCTATAATGCTTATCATCTAAGAGCAGACATCACCGGGGGAGCGGAGTTGGACCTGAAGACAAACAGACAAAAGGATGTTGACTTGTGCAGTGATGTTACCAGCGTGCGTCTGTGTGCGGGAATAACTACCCTTCTCAAAGGCACAACAAGCGGGGGTCCCTCTGCTGAAGAACACCAGCAAACCTATCATGCGCGAGTTTGTGGCCTTGACCTCTCTTTCACTTTTCAGCGCTATTGGAGATGCATGACTTTTTCACAACCGAACAGCCACCAAATGACCAACCCAGCAGTGACATCCCAGCGTAAGCACGTCGGTGTGTGGTGGTTTACATCGGTCTCTTTCCGCCTCCCATTTGGGTTCCGACCGCACAAATTGTAGGCGTGACAGCGGTTTTCCTTTCAAGGACATGACATCCCATCCACTCTCGTAATAATCGTTTTAAATTGACTGCTTTTATTGACCGGCTGTGTACTTGACGTTGGCGCTAATGGAACGTCTCCCCAGAAACCTGCGACACAAAGGGCAAGAAACAGCCACCGCTGACCCCCGCCCCCGCCGGACAAGCCGTTCGGCAGCGAGGAGCGGGACGGAGAAACGGTGGAAGGATTCGCATTTCCACCGTGCTGCCGGGGGGCGAGCAGCTCAGCGGTCCGCGAGCACTCTCCCTCTTCCCTCCTTGGGTAATTGTCCGAGTGACCTTATCGCCACCGAAAGGGCTAAACCCTCGTCGCACCTCCTTCGCTGCCAACGTAGCGGGCTGCTCTCAAACACAACGCTCTCCCTGCAAGGTCGCATACTGTTCTGAATCACTGAGCGAAATCAAGGGGGAGGGGGAAGAAAAGTCTCCGTCGGATATTCCGTCAGATGTCGGCAGTTGTTGCCGAATAATTTTGCGGGAGGAAAGTAATCTGCCGAAAAAAAAGGATGACCTTTGAGGATTTCACATCCAGGAAAAGCTGCAGAAAAGGCCTTCCGCTCACTGCAACGAGCACTCCAATGTGCACTGTTTGCGTCTCACCAGGCTTCCCGGCGCCCCCCACCATGGCGCACCACCCGCTTGCCTTTTTGCATGCGACTGATCGTGTATTTCATTTTTATGCATGCGACCACTCAGGAGTTTCTGCACTTTGCATTTTGTATATCAGTCATCTTTTCTAAGGCTGCTTACAAGTGGAACACAAATTTATTCTGCTTTCTTCACTGCCTATCCATGGATTGCCGCACCAAGCAGGCACAGCCACTCTTCCAGAACTACCCATGGTCTCGGCATCCCCGCTGCCACCCTTGTTAAGTCAGCTGCGCAGCGGCATTAAAGAGGCGCCGTCGTTCTTGCATATCAGTGCAGACGCATGTCTCAAGCCGTCAGCTTCACGTCCAGGTAAAGGTTAATTATTCTCTTTTGAAGGGAAAGAAAAAGCAGATATTGCACACGAGCCGAATATCATAAAACGCGGCTGTCGGAAGCAAACGTGCTGCCGGTCTCAGAAGGAAATTGTGGTCAAATGATGGTGGAATTGGATCTGGACAAATTTTCAGACTATTTGATTTGATACAAGGGAGGCCAAAGTGTGCAGATTTGTAGTTATTGCATGTGGAATTGAGTCAGTAGATGATATTTTGGTTAAATGACCTCGCAGCTCAAGAGGTCCAGTTCAAAAGTGCACCGGCACCTGGAAGTGGGGAAATCAAGAGTAGAAAAGTATGAAATATGGAAAGAAAGCATGGAGCACGAGCTATGGAACATGGATTTGAACGCGACCCGCCCCTGCATTACGACGATCCTTCACGCCGTGCACACGAAAGGATTACTACAGCAGCTGTCCAACACGATGCTTTTAAGCTGCCGTTCAGTGCGCCCGACGTCTCGGGCCCATTAGCCGCCTCCGATCCCGATTAGCGATAGCATCCGCCAAAAACGGCCCAGGACTTCCGTGCGAGAGGTTACGCATTTTTCCGTTGGAGTCGTTTAAATGGAAAACGCATTATGGCGCGCGTTCTTATCTGCTGATGGCGAAAAGGGGCTTTGATGAAATCCCATTTGCTACGCCGGCTGGCCCGGGCGCAGTCCTCTTTTCAAGGACGCCGCGTGCGATCCGCCAGCCCGTTGGCGATGGGGAATCACGTTGGTCACAGTCCGCATTGTTCCAGACTACTGCCGTTCCATCTGTAGGCTTTCCTTCCGGGCCCCTGAAACTCCCCTTCGCTCATGTTCTTGAATAATAGAAGATTAATGTGCTTGCGGTGCCCACATGCACGGATTTATGGGCTTAAAAATTTGATGCAGATCATTACAATCAAAGCGCAAATTTCATAATTAATCTTAATTCTCCGTTTCTCCTTTGTGATTGGGTTCCAGATGGTAATTCATGCAAGTTCCAGCATTGCGGATCTACTGGAGAACTTCAAGTCGGGTGCGGGCAGTGCTAGGGGGCGCCACCGTCTCGCCTCCGACGATCGGCCCTTTGCGTCCTCGGTTACGCCGTCGGCGTGGAAGACCACGGTTTGGCCTTAAAAAACTGACGGATGATCAAAGTTTCCACATGACGGGGAATTCGAGTTTCATCCACGTACGCCTGATGGGCTGTGGCAGATTTGGGTCATTCTGACTCTTGAGTCGCCATCTTAACAGTTAAATGCTCACGGATTAATACATGGGGGCCCAAAGGAGTGTTTTTTTGCTTTATCTACGTCAACCTGGGGAGCGAGTAGAAGAGCTGAATAGTGGGGTGTTTACACATCATTAAAGATGAGACCAGGACCCCATAACTGTACGGAATTTGTGTGACGGTTCTCCTTCTGCGCAAGAGTGGCTGTGAGTGTCGGTGCTGCCTTGGCAACAGGGACAGCAGTGGTTAAGGTTACGGCTTTGCCGTCCTGAGGGTCCTGCTCCGCAGCTCACGACTACTGTAATGTCTTGAATGAAGACGCTTGTCTTAAGGTCCTCGGCTACCCTGGTGTTTAAATCGCTAAAGTACTGTGAAGAGCATCGAGAGCGGAAAATCATCTTGACAAATGCTTCAAATGAACAATGTTAATAATAATAATAATAATAATAATAATAATAATAATAATAATAATAATAATAATAATAATAATAATGGTGGCAGTGCTGAAAGAGATGCCAAAATGCACTTGAGGAGGTCATGTGACCAAAACCTTTGTTCCCCTTTCAAACGGTCGTGTTTGCAAAACTTTACAACTTTACTTTTTATTTACCTTTCCCTAGGCTTCCTGCGATTCTGTACAGTTATGCTCCAGCCTGTTGCACTTGTTTTTCTTCTATCCAAGCTATTTTGGAAAAAATCACTTAAAAGTACAAAGTCCTCGAGGCCTCAAACTGGTGTAAACATAACAGCATTAATCATTTTAATGGAAGATGTCTGATTTCTCGCTGGGTAGCGTACAGTGTAGTTGGGCAGCAGATAAATAGCTGGCTTAGCACAACCACACCCAGTGAGAGTGGGGCCACTGAAATGCCCCCCAGCTGGGAAAACCGTCACACTGGGGGGTGCGGGATGCATTGCAGCGCATTCCTGTTTCATAACATTCATATCTGCTCTAGATGCATGTATCAGCCTTGGATACAAATTCTCGTAACCCTGGAACTTCCCGCCACCCCCTGCAGTGTTGCAAATGTGGGGAAATACTTCCGAAAAGAGTTCCTCAAAAACAATGTTTGCTGAAATGGTTGTTTGTTTTAACCTTTAGATTTGATTACCTTTGAGGATCAAATTTATAAAAAACTCAAATAGCTTGCTGTATGATACATTTTCATACCCTTCATTCATTCATTATTCATTTTCCTTCTCCCTCTGAAGGTTTGTGCTACTCTAGTGTCTCTTGGATGCCAGTCCATCACCACAGATGTAAATTATTTTATCCATGTCATCCACAAAAACTCTGAAGTCTTCCACCCCATGAGATGCTGATCTTTGTTGTCCTCACACTGTGCAGAACTCCAGCCTCACGACTGTGGAATTATATACGAGGGAGCAATGGGGATTTTTCGGGGATTAAGGCCGCTAAGGCATTTGCTTTATGGTCGACCCTGGACTGACAGGAGAGCCTCATCTGCCCTCTGGTCCATCCAGCATCTGCCACATTAATTTGGTTTCTTTATCTCAATTCCCTAAAGCTAAACAAGAAGAGGATGGGGGGGCAGTTTGTTCCCTTCTCTCCTGCTGCAGTGTATGCTTCTGGGATGTGGAGGTGGCACTTGACTGAAACATTAGCTGCGGTGGAACATGAAAATGCACACACACACACGCGCACACACACACACACACACACACACACACACACACACACACACACATGCACACACACACGCACACACACCAGGGTGGGGAATCTTGACTGAATTGAGTTCCTAACTACTCTTCCTTTTATTATTATTTATTTGTTGTGCTCACATTTTCTCCAAAGCGCTTTACATGGTTTCACTGCTTAACCCATTTACACAGATTGTGATTTTTTGGGCAGTTTTTGAGTCTTTAACACAAAAAACAGCAGCCCCAACTCTTGTGCTGCCTGTTGCCCCATCACCCTGTCTTTTGCAAACAGCTGCATGTATACATTTAGGTCTCCTCCCCCCTGCAGAGGTGTACAGGCAGCGAACGACACAAATAAGTTGGCGTGTCTCAGAGTCTTTTCTTTAAAAACAGGAAGTTGTTGCTTTTATTGTCCAAAAATGAGCAGCACCTGCTGTCCTCGTGCTCACATGGGTTTCCTCCCGATGCTCTGCTTTCCTCCCACAGTCCAAAGATTTGTGATTGCTCTAGATTGTTCCTGGTTATATTACTCACTGACAATGAATGAATCAAATGTAAAATATCAATCTCCTAGAAATGATATGAATTTGTTAACAGCTGTAGCCACACTATTATTTGACTACTTGAGTGTCTCACGTGCGCCAGTGCTGTTTAGTTTAGATTGGCTCAGAGATTTAGCTTTGACTTTGAAAGCAATTACAAATTCAGCGAGGATTTGCCTTCGTATTTGCGTATTCGAATCCAGCAGCAAGCTAGACAGAGGGTTACATTTACTTTTATTGATTTGCTAGATGCTTTGCCCCAAAGTGATGAACACAGACAAAACACTAGCGGACATTTCATAATAAACAGTGAGATGGAGAATGAGACACGCAGTTCTTAAGTACAGTCAATAAAACCAATACCACCCCTCTTGCCAGTGCCCTGTATGCCAGTAACTGCATCTCAAATTGGTAGGAAACACAAACTCTCCTTTTTTAAATTAGACAGATAATGTAGTGGAAGTCCATGGAGCAAGAAGGGGTTCCAGATAAGATGTGCTTTGAGACTCTCCTTGAATTCTGAGAGGGATTTTGCAGGTCTGTTTGCGAGAAGGAGCTCATTTCACCACGTGGGTGTATCAGCCTGACCGGGGCAGGGAGTGGTCAGGTCCTGCAGGAATCAGGGAGAAGATCCACTTATGGTCCTGTTGGCTGTAACCGTAGTCTTGAACCTGGCGGCAGCTACAGGGAGCCAACGGAGAGAGATGAGACGAAGAGGGGAGATACATGGAGACGCAGGTCAAGCACAGTTGTAGGAAAAGATGGACATCAACCTTTATTCATTTGCTGGTTTTTGTCCCAGGTGACTTGTAAAGGTAAGTTTGGTATGAACACCATTACACCTCCTTGGATAGTTTGCAGTATCAGGAAAACATTTAATGATGATGTATGGATGGATGAATGGATGGATAATTCAGGCTAAATATCACAGTAAGGGCTTCTGCAGCAGGGGCATAGCTTTGAGATCAGAACCTTCTTCATGCAAAGCAGCAGTGCTACGCCCACCGGTGTCTGCAGGCTGAACGAGGCTCATGTCAGTCCAAAAGGTTGTGACTAGAAATTGTACTTAACCTCTGTTAAAACACACTGGCAAACAGGAGCGCTAAACCAATCCTGGCCAACATTGCTGGGTTTAGGATGCGAGATTTTCAGCAGGGAAAGCTGTGGTCCTGCAAGCTGCTGGTAGCTGTTATCTTCCCAGCGCTGCTGCCCTGTGGGTTTCTTCTGTTCGGCGGGTTCAGCTCATTGGGATGGGAAGGATGTCCTTAATAACCAATTACTTCTACAACCCAAACCACACAGCAAACTGACCTGTCAGTCTTTTACATGCACAAATTATGCACACATTTGCAACCTTGGGCCAGAGCCATACAAATGAGACGGTTTGATTTAAAAACAATACGGAACTGCACTAAGCCTTTACTTTCATGACAGACGGGTGACCAGACCTTGCATTTCTGCACACTGTAAATTACAGCCACTGAAGTCTAATGGAAGCCTTAAGGCAAAATCTGCTTGGTTTTGTTTGGCAGCGACAGTATTGACATTTCTGCAATATTATAAATTAATGTTAATGTCAGGGCTGCAGATAAAGGCTGAGGCTCGGAAAAGAGAAACCGAAAGAATTCCAGATATTACTTAGTGTCCAAGTTCATTTTCAGTCAACCCGCAGTCAGAGCTGTGCAAAGTCTTGTTTGTAAATGTGCTTAATAAAAGAAGAGAGCAGAATTATTAATGGTTCGCTTCACCCTATTTAATAAATGCAAACCAAATCAAACCCTTTTGTAAATAATGTAAGGAGATATTGGTTTTCTCTACACAGGACAAATAAAATGAACATAAAATATTCAAATATATATTGTGTACATATGTGTGTGTGTGTGTGTGTGTGTGTGTGTGTGTGTGTCAATGAGACCAGTTCTATTGAGAGGCAAGACTGATAATAATTCTGTCCCTCTGAAAAGGCCACAAAACTAGAAAAGTCAAATGAAATAGAATTTTAATTAAATTTCACAAATGCACACTGAGAAAAGGGGGAAAATGAGACTTGCTGTAATGAACCACAATGAACAAATATTATTTCAAAGAAGCTCTACAGATTCTCATTAATATCAATGTTAATGTCATCAGTAACGTTTATTTTTTACATTTCTTTGTTTGTTCTGTTGACGGTTCCCATAGCAACAAGTCACCAACAGTCATGGCGACGTGATCAATGGTGCGTCCGTTACTTCCGCAAGCGCCCTTCCGCTGCACAATCCTCCCCAAAAACCCTATTCTGGGGGAAATGCACAAAGGAAGAAGCCGAAATAGGAAGAGATTGTGTTGTGTTGGCTTCAGTGCAGCTGCGCCGCTGGATTCTCATGTTTCCTTACTCATTTTTCAGGGTTCTGCTGCATTTTTTGCGACCGGTGGACATGAGATGTCATTAATCTTTGGTAAAACAGCACTAAGGCAGGTGTATGTTTGACGCCTAATGCCCCGTGTGACGTTATCGCACCACCCGGCAAATGGCATTGCACAGCTGCTGTCTTGGTGCTGTGTCTGTCTGCGCAGTCAGGGCCACGAACCGCTCACTTTGCTACTGCGCCAGGTTCGAAGTCTCAAAGAACCATTTCTGTGACTCATACCTTTTGAATCGTGATGAAAGCCCTGCCTGGCAGACGGCCTGTCCCCAGTGCCCCTACCGGACCCCCCCAACCCAAACCACCCCACCACTGCCTCACATGCCTCGGCTGAAAGGAAGCCGAAAGCCAGGCCAACTGTCTTATTATGGCTCCTTTGTCTTCAAAAGCACTCTGAAGAATTTCTGTAAAAGCCTTGTCCATCTCAAAGTCTGGGGTCATTACTTAATTAACAACCCCCCCACAACACACACACACACACACACACACACACACACACACACACACACACACACACAGGTTCATATTTATTCTGCTCATCCTATGTGGGCTTTAAGGGCTGTAGTTCTATCCCTCTAATTGTCTGCTCTGTCAGTCCTCAGCCAGAACACAGCAGGGTGTTCTCTTTGTTTCATATCTGGTTCTTAACACGCTTTTTCTTCAGATTGCAGTCAGATTATCTAGGAATCGCAGGTGTCAACCTGAAATGGTGCCACTCACACTTCTCAGATGAGCTGTATCAGATGAGCCCTCAGATGCGCTGTGCTCTCTCTCTGCATCTTGTGCTGTACATCATCAATGAGGGTCTCCAACTCCTAAAATGATGATGATAATAATAGGAGAAATTCAGGATGTGTTTTGCTTTTGACAGCAGGGATTTGAAGCTGGGCCTTCAGTTTCCACCCAACAGTTCTAAACACCTAATCAGGTGTACCTGCTGTCCTTAGAAATAGAGTTAAGATGGAAATGCAGTCAGTTTGCTTTGCAAGGTCCAGTGAAACCTCTTCTGCTGACCACAGTGGTTGGTTTGTAGATTCCATTTATGGACCATATATATAGACTGGCAGACAACAATATATATACAACTATATACTGTATATAGGCAGCTGCTACTGGCCAATCAACCAGACATAGCGGTGGGTGATAAGGAGCAGAAAACAGCAGTAGTGATGGATGTGGCAATCCCAGCTGACAGCAGCATCAGGAAGAAGGAGCAGGAGAAGGTTGAGAAGTATCAAGGCCTGAAGGAACAACTGGAACAAATGTGGAAGGTGAAGGCCAAAGTGGTTCCCGTGGTAATAGGAGGACTGGGGGCTGTGACTCCCAAACTTGGAGAGTGGCGCCAACAGATTCCAGGTACAACAATTGAGGTCTCTGTCCAGAAGAGCGCAGTTCTAGGAACAGCTAAGATACTGCGCAGAACCCTCAAACTCCCAGGCCTCTGGTAGAGGACCCGAGGTTGAGGAAGGCACGCACACATATCACCCCCCCCAGTTAGGGGAAGGTGAGAGGGAGATTTATATATATATATATATATATACAGTATATACAAGTGGCAGAAGAGAAAAGGTTAAGTAACACATTTGGGGCACAAAGTCACCTGTTCAGTTCATCATCCCATCAGCCTTACACAGAACTACATGCTGCCCCTAAATTGTTTCCTTCTACCCCATTCTGTTCAGGAAAGTTAAGGATTTTAGCAGAAATATGTACCAAAATCAAAAACATTTTTTAATATTCCATATTTACAGGAGACAGGAAAACTGGCAAAATAGTCATTGTGATTTGCACAATCAAAATATCCTGCAACTCTGATGATTCTGAATTTATAGAATCTGATGAAAGAAACGCACAGCAAAAAAGAGACTGTACTATTGCGGTGTTAAAAGAAATTCTGCGCCACGTGTAGAAAGGATCGATTTTACGATATCAATGAGACAGAGAGGGAGAGAGAGAGGGAATCAAATGAACAGATGAACAGATAAACACAAATAGCTGCCCGGTTCCTGCACGGCCAAATCTCGAGACAAACATCAAGGGATTCATAATCATTTTTTCAGATCTCTGTGCTTAAAAAGTCCAACGCGAGAGGAATCACAGGCCTGCCAGAGACGTGGCTTTGTATTTCATGCATGATTCTTCTGAGATAATACGCCTATAAATCTTCTGCAACATTTCTGAGTCGTAAAAACACGCAAAACAATTTTTTTTTCTAGTATTCCATAATTCATGTTCATTTTATGTTTATTTGTTTTGTTTGTTAATTTCCCTTCATACCAAGTGAGAAGCAACAGAGGACGGCAGATTAGAGGTTTGTTTTCAAATGGGGTTTTTTAAGACAAAAAGCTTCTGCGAACTCCCCTTAAGAACAATGACACTGTTACTGTCTCACTTGTATAACTGATTCAAAACATGTAGAAGGATTACAGGTGGAGACGTTGGTGCATTTGGTGGTCGACTCGCAGGATCTGGGGTTAAATCGAGTTTGATTTCCAATGCAGATTTTACACCTCATTTCTGCTGCTTTCGTCCATTCGTCTCTCCCCCCAGGCGCCACAGCCTGGCCAGATGACGCGGGCGCTGGAGGGCGCTGGAGGGCGCCGTTCCCGTAAGCCCGGGGAAAGGGTGCGAGCGGAAAGAAGCTGTAATCCCTTTTCTAATCCATCACCTCTGCTTCGTGGTGCATACCTAATGCTGGAAAGCCCTGACGGAGTGCAGGTTCAGGGGATTAAACTTGCTTGTCTAAGCATTGTTCTGCTAATGTGCGTGGCATCATGGGTAGCCTGGGAAAATGCCGAGATCGCACCTGCATGACCACCCACTGCCTCCTGCAATAAGGAGGCTTTTCTGTGCTCTACTGTAAATATTGGGAATATTTTGCATTAAAGTTTAATGGATAACAGTGCAAATTCTGCATGAAATTTTTCACACTAATAATTGTCTCATTGGAAATATTTTGAAGATTAGAACATCGGTCTGGTGTCCATATTTATTTTTAAATGCAATTTCTTCAGATATGTTTTGCTTAAATATCAAGGCTGCAGGACAGTGGATGTGACCTGTAGTTACGCAGCCTGCCGATAGGTGTCAGCAAAGGGTACCAAAACACAAGCACACCAGCTGAACTCACAGCTTGTGTTTCCTCTTGGTAACTGATCTTCTTCTTCTTCTTCTTCTTTCGGCAGCTCCTGTTAGGGGTCACCACAGCGGATCAAAAGCTTCCACTTCCTCCTGTCCTCTGCATCTCTCTCCGTCACCCCCACCACCTGCATGTCCTCCTTCACCACATCCATAAATCTCCTCTTAGGCCTTCCTCTCTTCCTCTTGCCTGGCAGCTCCATCCCTAGCATCCTTCTCCCAATATATCCAGGATCTCTCCTCTGCAGATGTCCAAACCAACGCAATCTCATCTCTCTGACTTTGTCTCCAAACCGTCCAACCTGTGCTGACCCTCCAATATACTCATTTCTAATCCTGTCCATCCTCATCACACCCATTGTAAATGTTAACATCTTTAACTCTGCCACCTCCAGCTCTGCCTCCTGTCTTTTGGTCAGTGCCACCGTCTCCAACCCATAAAGCATAGCTGGTCTCACTACCGTCTTGTAGACCTTCCCTTTCACTCTTGCTGGTACCCTTCTGTCGCAGATCACTCCTGACACTCTTCTCCACCCACTCCACCCTGCCTGCAATCTCTTCTTCACCTCTCTTCCACACTCCCCATTACTCGGGACTGTTGATCCTAAGTATCTAAATTCCCCCACCTTCGCCAACTCTATTCCCTGCATCCTCACCATTCCTCTGTCCTCCCTCTCATTTATGCACATGTATTCTGTCTTAGTCCTACTGACCTTCATTCCTCTTCTCTCTAGAGCATATCGCCACCTCTCCAGGGTCTCTTCAACCTGCTCCCTACTCTCACTACAGATCACAATGTCATCCGCAAACATCATAGTCCACGGTGCCTCCTGTCTGATCTCATCTGTCAACCTGTCCATTACCATTGCAAACGAGAAAGGACTCAAAGCTGATCCTTGATATAATGCTACCCCCACCCTAAAAGCATCAGTCACTCCTACCGCAGACCTCACCACTGTCACACTGTCCTTGTACATATCCTGTACCACTCTTACATACTTTTCTGGCACCCCCGACTTCCTCATACAATACCACAGCTCCTCTCTAGGTACCCTGTCATATGCTTTCTCTAAGTCCACGAAGACACAATGCAACTGCTTCTTACCTTCTCGGTACTTCTCCATCAACACCCTCAGAGCAAACATCGCATCTGTAGTACTCCTTCTCGGCATGAAGCCATACTGCTGCTCACTAATTGTCACCTCCCTTCTTAACCTAGCTTCCACTACTCTTTCCCATAACTTCATGCTATGGCTGATCAGTTTTATCCCTCTGTAGTTACTACAGCTCTGCACATCACCTTTATTCTTAAAAATAGGTACCAGTACACTTCTTCTCCACTCCTCAGGCATCGTCTCACTTTCCAAGATTCCATTAAACAATCTGGTTAAAAACTCCACTGCCATCTCTCCTAAACACTTCCATGCTTCCACAGGTATGTCATCTGGGCCAACAGCCTTTCCATTCTTCATCCTCTTCATAGCTGTCCTAACTTCCTCCTTGCTAATCCATTGCACTCCCCTATTCGTAGTCCCTACATCATCCAGTCTTCTCTCTCTCTCGTTCTCTTCATTCATCAATCCCTCAAAGTACTCTTTCCATCTGCTCAACACACTCTCCTTGCTTGTGATTACATTTCCATTGCTATCCTTTATCACCCTAACCTGCTGCACATCTTTCCCAGCTCAGTCCCTCTGCCTAGCTAATCGGTACAGGTTCTTTTCTCCCTCCTTAGTGTCCAACCTCTCATACAATTCACCATAAGCCTTCTCTTTAGCCTTTGCCACCTCTCTCTTCGCCCTACGCCTCATCTCCTTGTACTCCTGTCTACATTCTTCATCTCTCTGTCTATCCCACTTCTTCTTCGCCAGCCTCTTCCTCTGTATACTCTCCTGTACTTCTTCATTCCACCACCAGATTTCCTTGTCCTCCTTCCTCTGTCCCGATGCCACACCAAGCACCTTTCTAGCTGTCTCCCTTACCACTTGTGCTGTAGATGTCCAGCTCACTGGTAACTTTTCACTGCCACCCAGTGCCTGTTTTAATTCCTCCCTGAACTCCACCTTATCCTCCACTCTTGTACGTCACCCTGTGTTCCTCCCTCTTCTTAAAATACGTGTTCACCACAGCCATGTCCATCCTTTTTGCAAAATCCACTATCATCTGACCTTCTGCGTTCCTCTCCTTGACACCATATCTACCCATCACCTCCTCATCTCCTCTGTTTCCTTCCCCAACATGTCCATTGAAATCCGCTCCAATCACCACTCTCTCTCCCTCAGGTACACTCCTCGCCACTTCATCCATGTCACTCCAGAATTCTTCTGTCTCATCCATCTCACACCCAACTTGCGGGGCATATGCACTAACAACATTCAGCATCACACCATCAATTTCCAGTTTCATAACCATCACTCTGTCAGACACTCGCTTCACCTCCAAGACACTCTTTACATACTGTTCCTTCAGGATAATCCCTACCCCGTTTCTCCTCCCATCCACACCATGGTAAAACATGGTTTAAACCCCCCTCCGATGCACATAGCCTTACTCCCCTTCCATTTGGTCTCTTGCACACACAATATATCAACCTTCCTTCTCTCCATCATATCTGCAAGCTCTCCCCTTTACCAGTCATACTACCAACATTCAAAGTTCCTATCCTCACATCCACTCTCTTAACCTTCCTCCTCTCCTCCTTCCTCCGGACATGCCTTCCTCCTCTCTTCCTCCTTCTTTGGCCAGCAGTAGCCCAATTTCCGCCAGCACCCCGTCGGCTAGCAGTGCTGGTGGCGGTCGTTGTTAACCCGGGCCTCGACCGATCCGGTTTGGAAATTTCTATTTTTGTCCGCATATTTAGTTTGGCAAAAATTTTTACGCCGGATGCCCTTCCTGACGCAACCCTCTCCATTTCCGGGCTTGGGACCGGCACAAAGACATGCACTAGTTTGTGCATCCCCTTGCGGCTGGATTTGTGTTTCCTCTTGATAACTGATAAAAGATGAAAACATTTTTTTAATAGATAACCCGGTCTCTAATCAGGGTTGAGCTTGTGGAGACGGAGCTGAATTGAATTTTTGTATTTAGCCATTTTAAATATTTTTAATTGGAATAAGGGTAGCGTGATGGCACAGCAGGTGGTGCTGGCACCTTGCAGCACCTGGGTTGTGTAGATGGATATGGGTTTGAACCTTGGTCTTTGTAATTATTTGTGGCTGACTGGCATTCCATCCCATCCCCAGTGTTCCTTGCCTCACAACCCATGTCTAGAAGGTGTTCGACGGAGGGTCAAAGTTTGTGATTATATTAATATTAAAAAGTCATGCAGTGTATTTTCATTTTTCACCACTATAGATTTTTACAGAACTTGAGCACTGAAAGAAACCGAGGGTCATCTACTTTATTAAGCTTTCGCTGGATGCGACTTAGCAGCAGAAGGAACTCCGAAGTTACAAAAAATTGACTTGCAAACAGAAGTAACCATGGTGTCTTCGAGATGAGGGCTGCTGGATTATTAAATTATTTGCAAGACGGTGATATTATTTCTTTCTAAAATTGTGTCTGGTTCAAAAAAGAAAGAAATTCGTATTTTAAGGAGATATAAACCGTTTTATCTTATTTTGCATCTGCTTTTGAGCAAGAGGTATTATTGTGCGCTGTGCAGCTCTCTCTTACTTTGCAGCAGGAGCGAGAAAGCCATAAGGTCGAGACAAAACCTTCCTTGGACATCGGACTGTTTTTACACTTGTGGGCTCTTTATTTCCGAATGAATACTGACTCCCTGGGCACTGCTGCAATGAAAATGTCAGAGTTTTTAAATCATTAACATCTGAACCACAAGTGCCATCAAAACGGAGTTTTAATTGTAGGGAAAACTCATTTTTGTCCGTGGTCTATCATTGCCGTAGTTTCAGAATCGACATGCAAATCATTGAAATTATACAGCAAAAGCAGGCGAATATTCCATTGTTCGTAGATCAACCCACTCTACTGGATTTATGGCGAGTGTACTTGTGCGAAATATAAGCCGTGATGAACACACTGCGAGCCGCTATTATCTACACATTGTCTGAATTAGTAAAGGCAGAATTGTGTTCCAATTCATCACGCCGGGCCACAGATGGGGTAATGAGAGCTTTGTTCAGCGATTCCATCACAAACGGATGCATCCGTTTGACCTTTTTACCATTTAACTTAGAGCAAAACTAGTTTTGTTTAAATCTTTGTTTTTAATGTTTATTATAATGCAATGTATTTTAGAGTGACAAATTTTGTTATTTTTACACCTTCCCCTCAAATGCTAGGAACCTTCAGATGATCTCTAGGGTTCGTGCCCTTATCACAGTCAATAATAATAATAATAATAATAATAATGAAATTGCAAGAAAAATACTTGTTTATCATATGTATGTGTGTGAGGTGAACTCTGCACGAGACTGTGTGCTACATACCTGCCCCACACACGGCCTGCGGCCATCTTCTTCCATCTCGCACAGCGTTAGTTGCTCTCACAAGAAACAAGCACAATCCTCCTCCTTATCGATGCTACTCGTGGTCTGGCTGTGAGTTCTTCACCCCATCCTAAGTCGAGGACTGTGTGGATCTTCTAGTTTGCACCCAAGTGTTACGTTCCATGCTTCTAGGCATTACGCTTGTGTGATTTTAATGCAACGTTTAAACGGTGGGCAATCACATATGAATGTCTGCTGTTTTGCGCCGAAGACGTTTCAGAAAGTTATGCTTTCTTATACATGGAACGAGCGTTTGAAAAAACAGTCGACAGCAAGTTGCTTCCCAGATCTGCAGAGTCACCGGCTGAACGTCAGGTGGCCCGGTGGGAGCGGCGGGCCGATTTCTTTGCTCGAACGCACGTTGCCGAGAGCATCGGAACTCATGTGAACACGGCAGAGAGCTCCCTCCGGGGCCAGGCTCCCTCCCCCACACCGCCACCCGCGCCTTGGCATTTAGCCGAGGGTCTCTTCCAGCCTTCGGCAGCGGGGCGACTGGGGTGGGGGAGGACCGCCTACCCCCTGCGGCCGAGAGGCCGGGTTAATTAGCGGGGCCATTAATACGGGCTATTAGCCCTGCGCTGAGCGCGACCTTCGGTGACCCCCCCACCCCCCCAGACCTCGCCTGTCGAATTGCACCTCGGTAGATAAACTGTAAATACCACGGGGTATAAAGGCCACACTCGACTGTAAGCCTTTAGCGCCATTAATTCGCATTTTCCAGTGCACATTTGAACTTTATATGCTCATAAAGGGCTCCGACCTTATGATTCAAAACAAAGCACGGAACAAAAAACAAGCAAACAAACAAATGAATCGATAGAGATTTGAGCTGGAATGCTTGCTATCTCCATGCTAGGCTTGCAGCTTAGCTTTGCTGCTTTTTCGTGAAACTAGGCCTACTTTACTTCGCTGTAGGCAGTGTAAACAGGCACAGAAATAAAATCATATGCCGTTATTAAGTGGGAATATTATAGCGCGCACAAGAAATATTCAGTAGCGCTGCTTTTATTATTAAATTCACAGGAAGTCTGCTGAAAGTAAATAGAGGAGCGGTAGTCTGCTTAGAAAACAATAATAAATTTAAGGATCCGTGGAGGTGCCAGCGCTGATTTTCTAGATCTGGGGCTTTTTTATTCCCAGTCCGGCTGACCCCCCAGTTTGACGTGGTTTAGCGGTGATTTACCGTGAACCGGGCCGTGGGAACTGGCTCTTGTTTCCCGATGCTGGTTATCAGACAGGGATGAAGCTGCAACTTTCTTCCAAAAGAAATTGATTTTCTAGGCTGCCAGCAGAATTCAGAAGACCGCAGCACCCTTTCATTGCTCGACACCGACTGTTTCTGTCTTACACTGCTGACAAATTAACTACCGTGCCCCCCAGGGGCTAAGATGGCTTGTTACACCTTGCACCCCCTCCCAGGTCTAAACTCAGAGTCGCCGTCACTCCGTTTGCATGCAAGGTCTTTGCGGTGCCTTGCAGCTGCATGAATTTAACCTCGGCCCGCCAAAACGATGCTCGCGTCTCGGCTTAGTCTTGTTAAGCCTGAGCATATTAACGTCATGGCTGCTAACTTTGCTGGGAAGAATGGCCGATACCGCGGTAAGCAGAGTGAGCCTCTCACATCTGCATCGGCGCAGACAATCCTCATTATCTCAATGCCCTGTCCATCACACGATGCTTTCCTTCACGTTTGGGCTTTCACGGAATGGCTAAGATGTAGCAGAGCCCCACCCTACTCAACAGCGCCCCCCTTGGACTGGCATCTAGAACTTCACATTGTGTGTGAATCGGTACCGTAAGGGCTACATGTATTGGACCTTGGAGAGGACTGTGAGTGACAGTACGGGTCGGGCATCAGTCCTTGCTCAGCTGCTTTGGACCACCTCACTTTATTGGAGCAGTGCGGTTCCCTGGGCTGAAAGGATGACGTTCACAACATCTTTCTGCTTCCTTCCGTTTTGAAATAAACACTGCGTTGCGGTGACCATCTTGGTGTCTTTGTCCGTCCCGTCCACAGCCGCTGTCACTACAGTACAAAAAACTCATTCCACTTCACGGATGGCCACGATGAACAGCTCTGCGCCCCATTTGATGGACTGATGCTCTGTAGGCCACGTGGACTCTTCTTGTGTTGCGATTCTCTATACATCGGTGGATGTTTGAGAGAAGAAAATGATTCCAAGCATCCTGTTCTCAAGGGTTCGACAGCAGGGAGCTGTCCGAGGTGTAAAGGGGAGAGGACTTGGCTGCGAGTTTCGTTTTTATTGACTTCTCGATCTCTACCGGATGCACCGTGCAGAGGCAGACCTTTAGGCTGAATAAAGGCGACGTAAATAACGCTTAATGGAACGCAACCTCCGGCTCCGGTGCGAACAGCTGGGAGATTCTCCACACGTCTGCAATTAGCTTTGTGTGCGTACATCAGAAACAGCTGTAACCTTTATTTGCGATATCCTCGTAGAAGGATTTTAAATGGAAAACACGCCTCCATTGTGTTGGCTGGCACCTTGGGGAGATGAACTTTGAAAATATCAAAGTTCTCATTTTTAACTTGCGGATTGCGGCCCGGGGGAGGCCGTTGTGATGCTCTGGTGCTTAGCTTGAAAGTGGCAGGAGTCGGGGGCCGTAGCGGGAGACGAGAACAAAGTTCACACATCTTGTCCTTTTGTTTCCCTCCCCATGTGTTCTTTTATTATTTATATTATAATTCTTTTTTTTTTTTTATTTTCAGCTGCTTCAGATGATTGGACAAATATGATCAAAGGCCATACAAATGAAAGTTGTGGTCTTTCCGACACCCCTTTCACTCCATCTTCGAGCTTGCTTTGGATAATGATCGTGAGAGTTTTAAAAATCCATCTGTACTCGATTCCGTTTAATTTCCTCTAAGACTCGCCCGGGCTGCTTTTAAAGTGAGCCTTCTCCCCCGTGGCCATGCCAGACTGCCTGGCTTTCTTCACATCAAAGCGATTCTAAATGAGATTTTATGACCTGGCCGACGTTTTGCGGAGGAAACTCGGTTTATTAAATTTTCACAGGGGGCCTGCCCACTGATTTTGGGCCAGCGTTCCCGCGTCAGAGCCAATGGCATGGGCAACCTGTCCGTGCGCCAACCAGCGAGGCCCATGCAGGGTGCGAGGACCACTTGCCGCTTGCTTCCCTGCCGCGTGGATAATAAAGAATGGAGCAACCGCGTGAGACGGGCCAGATAGCAAAGGTTATCACTTCTCGATGGATATCACGAGTTGGAAAAAGAAAGTCAACTCCGTACGTCCTATACGTCTAAACCCATCTGAGGGAGGGTTTATGATGAAGGCACCTCGGATGAAAGCACCTCAGATGAAGGCGCACGCGGGCATTCGCTGGGCTTCCTGCCGGGAAAAATGTGACAGTGCTTTTGTACGTACATATTAATATCCCAGGGGTGGCGCGTCTGAAGTTTTTACGTAAACACCGAGTCTGCTGGCTGAAATTGCCCCATCGATCGCTCAGATTGTGCATTTTTAATACGAGCGCTTCTAAGGGCAACATGCTTGCCTGCAAAAGTATGAAAATTAAAATGAAAAGATGCAAACTTCAATAACTGTTCAAACTATCTGTGCAAAAAAAAAAAAGTTAAAGGTGGAGGAGGTGTTCTCTTTGTTTCCTTTTTAAAGGATGAGGAGAAGCCAATAAACATACATTGTCGATGAGAGGGAAGTCATTTAATTGGCAGGCAAACAGGCAGGTGCTGGGTTCTCGGTTTATTCGGTCGGGGGAACGCAGTTGAAAGGAAGCATAATGAAGTAAACCAGTCAGCTCTGAACACATCCATCAAATTAGCCACATCGAAGCCTCTCATTTAGATATTTCCTTTTAACTGCACAAATATTTAATACTATAATCTCATCCCGGAATTACGAGAACAAAGGAGACCTGACACAGACGACAATTTCTTCTACTAAACAGGAGGAGGATATGTTTGTTATTTATAACAATTCCGGTTCGCTTCCTTTCATATCCGTTAACTCGCGTTGATCCTACTTCGCATGTTTTACTCTGCTTCTTTTCATTACGGATTCCGCACGGACAACTAAGAAACTTCTGCTGCGATTTCACCAGACTAACAGAATTAGAAGCATCGCCTTGCACAGGGACTGAGTTTTTATTCTGCAGTGTTGCTGGTGAAATATTCCCATTGCATGCTGGGTCACATTGTGCCGAGTGACCAGGGGTATAACGTTCAGGCAGCAGAGAGTGGACGTCGGGTTTGTTTTATTATTTTATGTACCCATGATAAAGTCATACCAAACACAAAACAAAATACCATATAGGCCCGAATATAAGACGAACCCCTCTTTTTCAATGCTCATTTTTGGAAAAAGGTTTTTGGGACATTAATATTGTATCTGTCGAAAGCCATATTTATTTGTATTTACCTTATTTACAATAAGACAAGCAGCCATCTTTGAATATGACTTTCGGTAACTTTGTATTTCTTGGCTTCTTGAGAGTTGTTTGCAACCTCAACCTCATTGATCACAGAATTGGCATCGTGACTCCTCCTCAGTCCTTGGTTAATTTGGCCAAACTTTGAGCTACTTTTTTCCAGAGCATCTTGGTTTTGCCATCTTTAGCACCCGCTGTCTCCTATTGATTATTTCTGTAGGTAACTGACAGCAGGGGATACAACTACTGTTATAATACGCTATGGGATCTTCTTAGGTCTAGTCCTTCAAAATGACCCAATATTTTCCTAGATGTAATTCTCAGAAAGAATACTGTCTTATATTTGGTTCAATAAATGGTTAACTAAAGCAAAACAGTTTTGCAGCAGAAAAAACGTGGTGCAGTCTGAGTTGAACTTCATTTTGGAGAAAATGTGTCCACCAAATGACGTACATAATAAAAGCAGCACAATTGGACATAAAAACCTCTCAAACTCTTACATGCACTCAACTGCTTGTGCAAATCCAGGGAGGGATCCTTTTCGAAAACTACTTAATCCAGCCAATTTTTTGGCTGCCCCTGGTGCTCTTTCCTCCTGCGCAGGTCATTCAAGGAGAGAGGGGTGTGGCCACAGTGTAAGCATGAATTTTACTGAAATTATGGCCATTGTTGGGTTAAAGAGCAGAAGCTGAAGATGTTTTTTAGTTCACTTGCAGCAAATTTCAGGTGGAGTGATTTGCTAAAAATAAAAAAATAAAAAAACACTCCACCAAGGGTAGTGGAAGAACACATCAGGCTCTCAAATCACTTTCTAGTTCCAGACTTTTTTATCTGGCTTATTTTCACCTGAGTCACTATACCTTAAATAATTCAAACTGAGACTGGGAAAGAATTGACAAAAACAGCTGTATCCCCAAAATATGAATGCTTATTCCGAACCACACAACTTTATTTGTTGTGCCTTCCACTGGCATTAACAACCCAGTCAGTGGGGAGTGAATGCGTATTTTTTCCTGTTGCAATGGTCTGCTCTCTTGTTGAACAAGAGTCAGTCATCTCGGTTCTTCAGGTTCGATCATTTGTTGTTCAGTCACGCAACACAACAGGACGACGTTCAGAAATGTACCGAGGTTTTTAAAGAAATGATTTTGAAAGCTCACATTTCAGGAAAACCACAGACCCACACAGATGCTGGAAAAAACATTTTCATCAAATGAACTGCATGCAAACCCAAGGGCAACTCATGATATTCAAATCACATCTTAATATTTTCCCACAAAATATTTCCAAGTACAGATGTTGAGTGAGTATTTTTCTCATTATTATTATTTTTTTGGAAAAGATGATTGGCCAACAAGAACTTGGTCAGGGCCGAATGGCCCTGAACACCTGCTGCTATTAGAATGCTTCCAAATACCTTCTCTTGTTCTCGGGTTGGAAGAACAAGGGAAGCTGAAGAAGAGACGAGTGATTTTGGACACACTTGTGCAGCTGTAGGATGTTAACCACTGGAAATATTACAGTCTTAATATGATATCTGCATGTTAAAACTGTAGGAGAAAAGTGTCCAATAAATTTATAATCTGGGAAGCAGTTTTGAGTAACTCGCCACAGTAACCATATACATATCTGGCTTGAGAAGAACCTTATGATGCCAGTGTTTCGTGCTCAACCAATCCTCGGTGCCATTATATTATTAATTTTATTAATTTATCCGACCGTCTGAAACGAGTCAGCATTCACAGCAGCCGAGGGTCATTTCGTATTCCTGGTCGAGCTCCGTTTTGCGGTTGTGTCCATGAATGATTGAAACCGACACATCTGGAACTTGGAACAAATATTGTCTGCCTTGCCTTTCATGTTCGCTCAGCCCCCCTGAGAGCGAGCAGACATGGCTGTTTCCACAGAGCAGATGTCAATAATACATGACGACAGAGGTTGGTCCACATGCAGCATTTATTCCTGTCCTCACTGCGTTCAAGGGCGAGGCATCTGCTATGCCCATCACAGGGCTGCTCTCACTCAAACCTTCAAAAGGACTTGCCTTTGTTCTGGAGACACTCCCTGAATGTCTTACAGAAGATGTTCCACAGCATTTTTAATCACTACTTCCTGCTCCCAACACAATCCAGGCCAGTGCCACTGCCTTCAATGTTGTCGAGTTTTATACGGAAGGACCTGCTTCGGACTGTGTCTAGAAGCAGTGTCGAGGTGGTGGTCAAGGAGCAAGTGAGGCATCGGAATAGTTGTTCTGCTGCAGAAAAAAAGGATTTTTTGCCCCACCAGCCATCGAGCTCACGGTTAATTCAGTAACAGAGAGTTGGAGAGCAGCTACCAAGATGAACTCAAGCGTTCTTCTGTCATGCAAAATGTCGATTATGCCCACACAGCTCCTTATTAGGTTATTTGAGATGATTCCTAAATCAGCAGGATGTGGACCGATCATAAATGGAAATGGTGGTAAAATTTAAAATGGGCGCTAACATTGCCGATCGTAAGGCTGGATGTCGTTCAGCAGGTCGGGCTCGTGACTTTACGCCTGACTATGAAGCTTTGCATTCTGCACAAACGTGGCCGTATTTCTTTGGCTTTAGAACGTGTAGCTCAGTGACTTCACACCTTGACAGGATATTGATTTCTGCAAAAATTCAGCCATTTTTCTGGGAAAAAAAGTGTCATCTACAGTCACCTCCAGAGTTATTGGATCCTTTTGTGAAAATGAGCAAAAAATTATATTTAAATTAAACGGGCTTAAACAAACGCGGAAGCCATATACTGTGTTTATTTTATCCTTATATTTTTCCCAGACATAAACAGTTTTGAGCACTGCATTTTTTTCTTCAAAACATATCTTTCAAAATTATTGCATCCTCAAGATTAATATCTGTTAAAAGTCCCCTAGAGAGAATATCAGGTCTGGGCCTCTTCCTGCAATGTTTAACCGAGTTAGAGAACACTTCTTTATGCAGAACCTTTCGCACTCCTTGTGGACGGCCCAATGTAATTCAGATCCCGGGTTTTCAGTAGGGTTCAAATGCAGAGACTCAGATGGCTGGTGCCTTACATTGATTTTGTGTTCCTGCAAACATTTCTGTGTTGATTCTGATGCATGTTTGGGGCCATTATCTTGTTGAAAAGGGCATCTGCACCCAAGTCTCCTGCTCCTGGCAGCTGTAAGAAAGTTTTGGGCTAAAATATCCAGGTACCTGGCAAAACTTACTGAGTCATCCAAGCTATCGATTTTCACAAGACCCCTAGCAGCTCAGCAGTTCACCACAGCCACAACACACATTTCCAGCTGTGGTTCCTATGACGTTTGGCAGAGCTCAGGTGTTGCAATGTGTGAGCTGCACTCAGTAAGGGCTTCTATCCTGCAACCCCCACTGAAGAGCTTGTTGACACAGAGGTGACGTCTAACATTTGATGCTGAAACTCGATGACCCCACGATTCGGCAACACTGTGCAGCTCTGAAACGGTGGTCCTTGAATTCTCTTTTGCTACCCTCACCCTTTATGGGGGAAAAAACATCTGGATTCTTCTCTTGGCAAATCTGCAACTATTCCAGACTTCTGACACCGCATTATTGCCCAGGCTGTGCTTGGCGGTATTTTCAGCTCTTCTTTATACTTGCAACGTGATCTGTGCAGGTCAACAACTATCCGGCTGAAAGTTCTTTGGTTTTTCCCATGGTGATCGATGACAAAGGGACTTTACATGCATGCAGTATCATATTTGTACTCTGGAGGGAGAGGAACCGATGAAAAGCGGCAACAGAGTTCCTGCACAGTGAACAAAACTGAAAAGCATAGAATTTCAAAAGAGTTGCCGCTATGTTTACTTTCATTTTAAAAAAAGTAACCTCTAGAGGAGCCGATAATTTTTAAACCCACCTTTTGCAGAAAAAATACTGCATACTGTTTCGTAGCTGAAAAATGATGGCATTAATGTGAAATTATATGGCTTTCCCATTTGTCTGAGCCCAAAATATGACTTATTACATCTTTCAATTATTTTTTACTTGAATTTTTGCTCAGTTTCATGAAGGGCGCCAGTAATTCTGGAGCTGACTGAAAAGGCATTTGACTGAATGGCTCTAGCAGCCAATTCCTTTTCCCGAGCACTGCTGGGCATTATGAGAACTAAACACAAGACAAACTATATGTACTATTGTATATAACTACTGTAATGCAATGATATTTAACAGTTTGACAGTTTAATAGTCGGCATCATTTGCTGTGGTCACAGTTCCCTGCGTATGTTAATGAGGAAAAAAGCAGAGTTGGGAAGGACTTCCTCTCTCACCCGAATGATGGGATGGAACACAGATGCACCGAGGACGCCCCGTTGCGTTACGTGAGGCAAAGGATGGAGCTAGAAACACGTTCCCAGTATAATCCCATTGAAGCCACAACGGTGAGAATTACCCTCGAGCAGGAATGCGTTTCACACAATGAAGACGAATTTTCCGACTGAGCCCAAATGCCACAAGATGCCTCCAGCCAGCAGAGTAGCAAACCGGAGAAAAAATGTGCAACTGTCCTGGACATGACAGCTACTGGCCAACGGCAGTCATGAGGAGTTCAGGTGAGAGGAGCAGGCCCGACCAGCATGTTGCTTTGCTGCGGCAGAGAAATACCCCCCCCCACCCCACCAAACCCCCGGTCTGGGCATTTCAGACACATGGCACCATTGCCTAATGTGTGGCTTCAGGCAGACTGCTGTAGACGTCACAAGAAGTTACCATTTCCCCCCAACAAGAGGGCTGCTGTTGCACCAAAGGGCGAGGCATTTAGGCTGAACTGCTGGAGTAAAAGTGCATTAGGGTATGAATAGGTGAAGTGTAAAATCGGAGCAGATATGGCGGAGGCTACATTTCGACGAGGATGCCGCATTTAGCTGGAAACAGGGCTGTCGAATGTCGGACGACCCTGTTGGCATCCGTTGGACTAAATGAACTGTGGTACACATTGTGTTTTTACCAGGCTCTTGTTTTTTCTGCTGTGTCCACAGCCATCACGCACAGCAGGTAAACCTGAGTGGCAGGCACGTTGGTGCTTAGAGCTATTACTCTGAAGTCAGCGGACTTGGATCTGAATCCCCACTGCAGCAGCACTGAGCAAAGTGCTCAACATGAATTGTTACAGCAAAAATTACCTTGCTCTTTAAACTGTAAATCATGGTAAGCAGCTTAATGTACAAACCGCATACTGAAGTAGATTTGGAGAAAAATGTCAGCCAGAGAATTGCATTAAAAATAAACCCTTTTAACCAACTGTTCATTCAGCTGTATTTTTTTCAGAGACAATTTGGTCATAAGTAATAAACCTGTACTGAGCTACCTGAGAGCTCAAACAATTTTTAATAAAGATAAAAAAAAAAAAAAAAAAAAACGCTGCCATGGAGGTGTCTGTGCAGAAGAAAACCACATTTTTTGCCTCTTATCCATATTAAGACTGGAGCCTGGCTGTTAGTGTTCATGTGATGATGGAGGGAGATGTTTCCAAATGGAGTTTCCACCAAGACCTGACCATTTGCCAGATGTTATGGGTTTTGACCCCACTGACTCTGCCTAAATAGCTCCTGTCAAATGGATTTTTGCCTCTCTTGATGGTCATAATATTGTATGTTTGATGCTTTTTGTAGGCAGGCTTCCTGCAGCCCCTGAAGATGATGATCCATTAAGTAAATAACTGTTATTGCTCCTCAGAATTATAGAAGAAATGAGTCTCTTATGGCAACAGCTTGCTTCATGAAACAGGTATGGTCAACTTTCACTGACCGGATGTCCGCGAAAGGGCGGATGGGCTTGGGGTTCTCCCAAGTCTCCATGCGTTTCTCTTTCCTCGGCTACATCTGCCACAGGAACCTAGAAAGTGTGTGTGCATGCATGCATGTGCATTTTTTTTTTCTGCCCTAGACAGCAAAATGGCATCACTCAACTGAATGTTATGAAATTCTTCTGTAACCCATTTCAGTCCATCCTCAAAATAATCTCCACACAATGCTATATCTCAGAAGCGAATTTAGACCCACATTGCTGAGCTGAAAAATAATCAAAATTTGGCCACTGTGCGCACCCAGTAGGCCAATGTAATGTTTTGAGGAAATCCAAAAGTACCGGCAGCAGTTGGATCATGCAAAAATCACACTTAGTTAAGCCAAATTCCCTGTTCACTATGCTGCTAAAATTACCAACTTCCACTTACATTTTACTCTTAGCAGAGGATCATGTTTCAGAAATAATGTCAGGTTTATTCTGATGATGAACATTTGGAAGCACAAAGAACTGGATGGATGGATGGATGGATGGATGGATGGATGGATGGAATTTTAAACTTATGGCACATTAATGCTTACAGGCCATGAAGCAGAAGGCTACACTTCTGTTTTCATTGTTCTTACTGTCTCTCTTCAACAGAGCCACAAACTCATTTTCCCATTTTCGTGAGCTGGATGACACAATTCAGAGTTGCATAAAGGTTGCTGTGTGCAAATTATCTTAAAAACAAACCTTAAATTATGGCGAAAAACTGAGTTTTACACTTGTGAGAACACAAAGCTGAAAGTGATATCAAAATTAAAATACACCTAGAAATTGAAACAAATTGGGTCAAAGTTACCATGCTAGAAATTTCAGCATTAAGCAGAATTTTAAATTCTGGGAGGAATGTACGTCCATTTATCCCGGGGACTAAAGTGTGATTCGGTGCGAGGTATAGTGTGGTTCATGGCAGGACTTTGCTGAGGGTTCAGTCCTTTGCTTGCACCCCACATGACTTTGACAAATGAGGCTCTACTTGACTCTAATTGACTTTAAGTTGTTATGTGCAGGTTAAATGGCCCGGACTCGCTTTCTGGGGTGACGCACTTTACTGTATTTGCGGTGTTCACGGGTTCAGCTACATCATCTTTTTGATCACAAGTCCAGTTGCGCATGAGGTCTTCCTGGCAAAGCAATAACGAAACAGTGTAGGTAATGATCAGTTATCCCTCGCCGTACCGCGGTATTCACTTCAGCAGCTGCCGCCGCTACCGACCCTGGGCGTCAGGAGGCCTCGGTTTCAGCGCACCATGTTGGTATTAGCAGGGAGAGCATCAGCTGCTCATCCCCTTGCTGGTTAGACCCAGCAATCACCATGACCAAAGCATTGCAGCCTTTACCAAAAGCTTTGCCAGTGACACAAATGTTGTGCAAACTTTGCTGCTTCAGCATTTTTAGATTTTTTTTTTTTTTTTTTTTTTTTTTTTTTTTACATGTTTCTATGCTATACTGAAGAACAAGGATAAATATTTTATACGTTTAAAAGGCTTTTATTGGCAAATACAGAACCACAAGTTCTCAATGGGATTAAGATCTGGGGAGTTTCCTGGCCATGGGTCCAAAATTTGGCCTGTGTCTTTTCATGCTGGGAAATACATAGATCATCATCAAATTTCACCTGGATTGTTGTTGAGAAGTTGCTCTTGGAGGACGTTTTGATACCAGCGTTCACCTTTTCTTCTCCGGACAATCGATTTTCCAGATGTCCCAAACAGTCGGAAGGAGGGTTCATCTGAGAAAATAACTTTGCAACTTTGCACGAGCTTCAGGCAAGCAGCTACAGGAAACCGAGGAAAAGAGACACACAGTGCAGCACAGGGCTGTATAGGAGAAAGCCAGTTTGCATACCCATCACATCCACAGGGAGGTTTCTCCAACCACACAGATAGTAAAAACCACAAATAGCAAACAGACGCGCCCAGAAACTTGAGTCCTTACGTGTAAGTAAACGATGAGGATCAAAGATCATCCTCGCAAGCAAGATGTCTTTAAAATAATATGTTTCTCGCAGGATTTGAGTCGGGCTTCCTCGCAGCACCAAGTCTCAGTAAACAAAGATGTCTAGGAAGTGACGGCCCTTCAATGACAGGGATGTCACGATCAGGCTGGGGGGAGGGAACTGGATCCTAGGGAAAAGTAACCGCCCATCACCATGTTTATTCTTTTCCTCTCTAGGTTAAAATAGTAAAGAAAAGGTATGAAAAGAGGATCTAGAGACTTGAAGAGCAAATGGGGGGTTTCTATTCCTCCGGACAGTCCTGAGGGCAACGGGAGGCCGCTTAGCCTGAGCGGACGACAAATGGTCCTGAGCTGTCTGGCCATTAGCGTCGCACTGGGACCTGACAGTATCTCTGCAGATGGAAGCCTGATTTCATTTGTCTTCGGGGCTCTCAGACCAGGGAAAACGGAAAAAAAACGAGAGAGAGAGAGAGAGAGAGAGAGAGAGAGAGAGAGAGAGAGAGACAGTTTCCTGGAGTGTTTTCATCTCCATTCCTGGCCATCAGCCTCCCTCCTCGTCTCAGTCAGTCATGACACAGACTCCTCCACGCCCTCAGCACAACGGCTGAGTGAAATATGCGGTGAGACACCAACACTGGGAGAGCATCTATGATCCCTGCAGGTACAAAATGTGAGCGTTCCCTTTGTCCGTTGCTAATAACTGCTGGTTTAAAGCAGGGCAATGCTGATCCACAGGCCACCCACCCATAGGGAAGGAGGCAGGATGCCCCCAGGATGGGATGCCGAAGCATACATGCACAGTGCCGATATTCACTCAGTGCTGATATGCAGCGGGCACTATAGTGTGGCCAATGCACATGAAACCTGTCTGTGGACTGTGGTGGAAAAAAGCACCTGACAGAAACCCACTCGAACACAGAGAGGTCATGCAAACCGAGATGAATTAAATTAAGACACCACTGTACCTCAGTTTACAAACACACCTGGGGCCGGAAGTCTGCTCTTAAGTGGGAATCCTGTACGAGTTTCTCCAACGCGTCACAGTCAATAAAATCTTAATGGGATGTCCCATTCGCTTGATTTATTCATAGGTGAGGTTCCCTTAAAAACATCAGTCTGAGCTACAATGAATTAAAAATTCACTGGAAGACTTGAAAGGTTTATTCTTTTTTTGTCAGCAGCTATAAATCGCCGTTGTGGTGCAACTCACTGTTCTATCTTTAGCACAGCAAACACGACTGCCTGGGATGTGGTGAACACGGGTTTGCTCCCCAGTCCAGGAGAAGCACCGACGCTCACTACAAGTCCTCATGCAAGACCTTCCTGCCTTCTAATGGGAGAGCAAGTAGAGCAAAGAGAGTTGTGGTGGCTCAGACATCAACTGCTTTAACAAGACTGAAGGTCCAGGACAGTCCGAGGGCAACTGGGGCCATTGGAAGCAATCGCAGATGCGTCAGATCTGGCAGTAGGTGCCCAATTTCATGCTGTTACAACAGCAAACCTGACCAGAGGGACAAATGAGGGAATCGCAGATATACATAACTGTAGCTACAGGGTAATAAAGTACTTCCTGCAGTGAAATAAAGTGGGGATTTTATGTTTGCAAATTCATAACTCGGGTGTTTGTAACCAAAGGTGAATGCACTGATGTATAGCAGGCAGTAACCACAGTAACGTTTAAAGCTGCCCCATGGTCCAGCAACTGCCTTTGGCCAGTTGACGTTTTGCCTCGACTGAGAAACGTACAGAGCAGCTTTAAGGGAAAAGCACTTCTTTAAGCCCTCAGTTGAAAAAACCTTGGCTAAGTCTAAATACGTTCGTATTCCTCCCCCAAAATGAGTCCATTTAGCAACAATGGCTGCCTGCGCTCCATTGCGACCTGGGTTTTTATTTTGAAAGTTTGGGAGAAGCAGTCACGGTGACTGAGTGTCGAGCAGCCATTATGCCTCTCTGATCAGTCAGGTGCTGAACCGAACGAAGAGTCAATGTGATCCAAACTGATAACCTCAGAGGATGGACCGCCCTTGTCAACCAGACTGATGGGTCGGGTGAAAGAAAGGCTGATGTCAATGGCGCCAAACATCTCTTCCGCTCTTCAGGAGACAGTTAATCTCCATCGACTGCTCTTGTCACTGGACGTTTCGACCTCCTTCTGCTCCCCTTTGTCCTGGTTGATTCATGTCGCCCTGTCTGTCCCGCTGATCAAGTGGCCGTCCATTTCCTCCATCGATCCCAGGTTTGTCGCTCCATCTATCTGCTCGTTCTCCAGGTCTTCAGATCGTCTGTCTCTCTTTGTGTCTCTGCCTGTCTTCTTAAATCCAATGTGTCCCCATGCAAAGTGTGTGTTTAATTGCGTCCTGGTGCCACTTCATCATGATGTGAATTTCTGCTGTGCCACTTGCCTTCAAGATGGTCTTTGGCCTCAGTGAGCTGCGTCTTTATGCTTATTTACTCGTCACCACCACCAAGCGTTGTCTTTGCTTGCCAGCTTCTCCCTACTGTCTGTGCCCTGTAGATCACCGAGTTGCATCTTGAGCGGAGGTTCAGAAGAGCCGTTTTCTAGTAAACATGCGCTCAGCTTCTCCAACTTACAAATGCACTCGAAACTGCAAGTTTGTTTGCAACCTTGTTTATTTATGAATTCAAAGTCACTTTTATAAATATGTCACTGTCAAGAGCTTAGCAAGACATCTGTTGATTTATTTATGGATCATTTTCTCTAAAAATCTCATACACTGCTGTAATAAATTAAAACAAAAAACTTTCTACAGTTACATTAACAATGAGCTACATTAAAATTAAAAATAAATAAAATGAATTAATTGGACTGGCATCCCATGCAGGGAGTAGCTTCGTAGCCTGGTGCCCAGTAATTCTGTGATCGGCTCCAAACCACCACAACCCTGACCAGGACAAAGCTTTTAATGATGATGAATGGATGGATGGAGACTGTTTGGTGTTGTTAAGTGCCATCAAGTCACCGTCAGCTGTTGCCGACCGCATAAACAAAGTGTCTCCGGAAACTTCTGTCCTCTTTGCATCCCTTTAGTGTTGACAGGGGTGCCATTCAGTCCATCTGTTCCAAAAACAAGTTACTGTGTTCTCATCAAAATGATATTCAATACCAGTTGTTCAGTCAGTCACCTCATAAACATGTGCATCACTTGTCTTGTTATAGTTCACTGACACTCGGAAAGAACAGAAACAGCTTGTGCAAGGGAGTTAGAAAGAGGAGATAAATGCCTTTTCTCTTTGGATGCTCTTTACTGCCATCTATAGGCTCAGCTTGTAAACACACTTTGTTTTCACTTTACGATGAATGGAAAGTTTAAAGCAAAAACAGATGAGAAAAATTAAGCTAAAAATAAAATTACAATTTTTCACAAATATATATATTTTTTAAATGTGATTGTTCGGATTGTAAGGAATCTGTACTTCATTCAGCTTGGATGTACACCATGAACGAAAGAGCTGCTACTGACCTTCCAAAATGTTGGACTTTGAGGGTTCAGCTTGGAATCTCACCCCTTGTCCGGGTACCTTAAAATGTTTTTTAAACTGTTTTGGAGGCCAGTGTCAACGTGAATTAAAGCAAATGTTCTTTCTGTTCCCAAATTCTCAAATGATTCACATTTACAGCTAACAAATAGAGGTTGACAGGCCACGCAGGCATCTCCTGTGTCCCCTGTGACCAGCTGGAGTCAAATACCAAACAGGTGGCTACAGAGAAGTGCTGGAGTGGCTTTGCAGAAAGTGGAGGTCGACGGAGACAGAGGCATCTCTCTTCAGTGAAGATCAGAGGTGGGAGGAAAGGTGGTGGCATAGTGGCTCAAGAGTGAGACACAATCCAGTATTTTCATTCCCTTTAACAAAGACAAACAGCAAAACCACATTTCAAACTGTATGCTACGCACATTGACTGTGATTTATCAGTAACTTCCACTGTCCCAGAAAATAGATAGCTGGTTTAGTGCCCCCATCTTCTGGTTTTCCTCACAGTGTTGACAGTACCATTTCTGAGTTTTATAGAAAAACATCTTTTAGGCATTTATAGCTGCAAAGAGAGACAGGACCTTGTAAAAAATAGCTGGACACCTACAATAAACCTAGAAGTACTTCCTTTGGCTCCGAAAAGTCCTTGGATTAATGGGGACTTTAACGTGCTTTGTCAGAAGAGCCTTTATGGGTAAAGAGGTTTAAATGCTGAAAATACTGAGCACATGATGGTTGTTGGGGCTCAGCAGCCAAAGTACCTGGGGAGGGAAGCTAGATGCTCCCACATGTTTTTTAATACGTTTTTCCAGCACTGTGTGGTGTCACATAAATGTCCCTTAGTGTCACTTTTTCTGTCAATTAAGGTAGTTTCTAAACAATGTTTAGAAGGAATTTGCTCCAGCATTCAGTGGTTTGTCTCGTACGCAGGCTGCCTGTCATGTGCTGTGCACACGCAACATAGGAATGGTAGGTCATGTACACGTGTTCCTCTGCATATGTGTAGCAGGTTTAAATGTAAAGACCACCTGCGGTGATTTCAGTGAAACCCTCTGACTGGTCAAAATATGCATTTCAGGCAGAACTGTAAACAACAACAGCAATAACAACACTAATGGATGGAAAACAGAATGAAGGATGGTTGCTATATAAGTTGCTGCTGCTGTTTTAGTGACAAATACCTTTTAAATTCCTTTTAATTAGATAGCGGCTCTCTGTAAGTCCATTTCTGCAGATATTTCTTTTTTATGTATTAAATGAGGTTAAGCATCTCAGTGGTGCTACGAAAAGGCTGGTAACATAACTGGTGACTTTCAGATTATAACTCCAGCTTGCATTCTTTTTGTAAAATTGCTGTCAGGGTGGGATTTGAAGCCACACCTCTAGTAAGAGACCGGAGGACGAAGGTGGCGGACCTGGGGTAAGTCGGTAAGTAGATGACAAGAAAGAGAGTGGGCTTAAACGCTCTCCTCCAACCACTTACAGCAGAACTTGTGTCAGGAGTGGGATTACAAACCCACTCCATTTTGAGGCCAAAACACCCATCAGCCTTTGAAACTTGAGACTGGCACCTTCGAAAACTCAGCCATCCTATCTGTTGACAGCAGTTCTGTCCAGGTTCTGAATGAGCTGCTCAAACAAGATACTTACCCTGAACTAAATGTGCGAATGTTTGGACTTAATGCTCTAAGAAAGTTTGCAACGGAGTGGTAGCTAAGCGGAAAAAATAAATAAATAAATAAATAAATAAATAACTAGGCAACTTGTTTTGTGGACACAGGCACCCAGCAGAACACCGTAAATAAACCTTTACCATCATTATTACTACAGCAATTTGGTGTTAAATAATTTATGCCAAGGTTTTGGTATACATGTTTGTGTTTGGCTACTAAAGTGAAAAAGACTCTCAGTTCCTATTTTGGTGCATTTAAGTCATTTGTTTGTTTGTGCAAAGTACCAGCCAGGAGTAATGGGCTAGAAATAAACATTTTACTGCTTGCAGGAATGCAGGTTCAGTACCCCTCTCCCTGGTGTTCAGTCAAATATGACTTGCGCGTGTTGTCTGTGATATATGCGTGTCATGCAGAATTCTATATCTCAGGCAAACATGTTCCTCTCTGTAGCACATCTATATCTTTGTGAAACTTCAGAAAATGTTGTCTGGTGCTACAGATGGTCTCAATAGCCATGTGTCAGTGCTCCCTACACACATCGATATTTTGGATGCACAGAAAATGAAACATAATTCTGTTCTAACCTCACTTTCCCCCACCACATGGGTTGTACCCTTCCTCAGACTCAGGTCTCCTCCCGAAGGCCTGGATGGCCAGATGGATAGATGGATGGGTGGACATAATGTGATCTTCAATAAGTAACTAATATGAAAACTGCTAGGATGATAACAAGCAATAGATAGCAGCTCCAATGACAAATTGCCTAAAAACAAAGCTTTACCTGCAGTGGGATTCAAGCCCACGCCTTCATTTGGAGATTTGGACATTGGAATGCCCCTCCTGTACAATACAGTACCCCCTTACTGCTTCCGTAGGAATGAAGAGGCTAAGTAGCAGCCAGGTGGTGCTGATCAAATTGTAAGTAAATTAAACACGCACTTACAATTTGATATAGAAGTTCTCACACTTGCTGATGTTCAATTGATTCATTGAACATCAGCAAGTGTGAGAACTTCTATAAAAGCAGAAGTTTTGGCATTTTGCTGGTCTGGAGCATTCAAGTGAGTGTTAACACAATGCTGAGGAGGAAAGACATCAGCAGTGATCTTAGAGAAGCAATTGTTGCTGCCCATCAATCTGGGAAGGGTTATAAAGGCCATTTGCAAACAATTTGAGGTCCATCATTCTACAGTGAGAAAGGTTATTCACAAGTGGAAAACATTCAAGACAGCTGCCAATCTTCCCACAAGTGGATGTCCCAGCAGAATCTCCCCAAGGTCAGAGTCTACAGGCCTCAGTTAGCATGTTAAATGCTAAAGTTCATGACAGTACAATTAGAAAAAGACTGAACAAGTATGGCAAGTATGTTTGAAAGGGTTGCCAGGAGAAACCTTTCATCTCTTTATCACCCTGTAAAGCACTTTGAGCTAGAGTTATGTATGAAAATATGCTATACAAATAAATGTTGCTGTTATTGTTGTAAAAAGAACATGGCAGCACGGTTTCGGTTTGCAAAGTTGCATCCGAACAAACCGCAAGACTTCTGGAACAATGTCCTTTGGACGGACAGATGAGACCAAAGAGGAGATATCTGGCCATAATGCACAGCGCCACGTTTGGCGAAAACCAAACACGGCATATGAGAACAAACACCTCATACCAACTGCCAAAGCATGGTGGTGGAAGGGTGATGATTTGGACTTCTTTTGCAGCCATGGGACCTGGGCACCTTGCAGTCATTGAGTCAACCATGAACTCCTCTGTATACCAAAGTATTCTAGAGTCAAATGTGAAGCCATCTGTCTGACAGCTAAAGCCTGGCTGAAATTGGGTCATGCAACAGGACAATGAACCCAAGCACACCAGCAAATCTGCAACAGAATGGCTGAAGAAGAAATAATCAAGGAGTTGCAATGGCCCAGTCAAAGTCCAGACCTCAACCTGACTGAAATGCTGTGGTGGGACCTTAAGAGAGCTGTTCAGAAACGAATGCTCAATGAACTGAAGCCATGTTGTGGGCCAAAATTCCTACACAATGATGTGAGAGACTGATACAGTCATACAGAAAACGATTACTTCAAGTTATTGCTGCTAAAGGTGCTTCTACAAGCTATTGAATCATGGGGTTTTTCACACATGGCTTCTCTATTTTGGCTTCATTTATGCTAAATAAATAATGACACGGTGGAAACTGTTGTGTGTTGTTTTATACCTGAGGTTAGACTTAAATCATTTTAGAACCCAGTCAGGACCAGATGATTTTTTATTATGTCCTGATACGTAAAACCTTAGAGTTGAAAGAAGGTGTACTTTCTTTTTCACATGACCGTAAGATGAACCTTAAGTCTTGCATATTATAGCACTCAGGCTTTCTGACAGGTGCAAACCTCCACTTTTTGTTGCTTCATTCAAAGGTTCTTGTCTCTATGCATTGAAATTATGGAACAAAATTTCATTGTGTTTTCCTGTGTATTTTGTTATTTTCAACTTATTTTTACATTCTTTTGGCTATGCTAATAAAATAGCTTTTGTATGTTATTCTAATGTAAAAAAGTTTCAATGCTTATTTTTTTGTATTTACTTGCAGTCATGTCTGGTTTACATTCCTGACCCGTTTCTGAGAACCAGACTGAAACCAGAAAAACATAAACTTCCCATTATGTTAAATGGGGAAAAATTAGAATTCAACAAAATTCAGCTACCATTTTTCAAAATAACAGTACATTACAAACTGGGAGTTTTTAATTATACAGTTCAGCTGCAAAATGCTTTATCAAGCGTTTGGGATGAAGTTAATGAAGTTTTGTGTTCTGCGAGGTTGGGCCGTGATGTGTTATGTAGGAGCACTGGAACTTAAACTGAATTTTGAGTGTGGAAGAGAACGACACTTTGTCAGGAAAAAGCAACCGGCATTTGCCGTTATTTTTATTATGATCTTTCATTTTGTATTTTTCTAAAGTGATGAACTGCAAAATTTGTATGAAATATGATTAGCAAAGGAAATTTAAAGGTGGTGCTCCTGTCAGGCTGGCTGAGTGGTCTGAAGAGCCAGATTTAAAGTCCACCACCTTTGCCCCTGGGTCTTCTGGGCTCTGACTAGAGGTGTGGGTTTGAATCCCATTTCCGCCAGCCATTTCACAAAGAATCCATCAAGCCTGTGTTATGATGTGAGAATCTGCAGTTCAAATCCCAGCCTTTCCTTCAGTACCACCGAGGACCTAAATCTGATGTGATACAGAAAAAGAGATCTGTGGAAACTGAGTTGTACATAAAGGTATCATTAATGAAATGGCAGAAGCCAACACTGCAAGTGTCCTCTTTAATCTGCTATCATGAGTATTTGTACCCTTTTCACAGGGTCATTACCCTAAATTGACACAGTAAAGCTAAACAGCTGCATAAACAGGTACATCAGCTGTAAATCACTGGGTGTCAGCATTGTTAGTTACTTTAGGGTAAAGTGTCCTTCAACTGAAAAAACAACAAGGGGCGGCGTTCAGCAGCATCACTTGGAGACACCAAGCGTGACAAACGCACCGCACATCTGGGCACAACTCCCCAAATCGGTTTCCTCGCCCATTTTGCAAGCCACCACCCCTACATTAGTTCCACCGTCTTGCTTCTCTTCCACTGAGCAGCGTAATTGCGGGGACTGTGGGAGCTGAACAGGGTGCAAATTGATGGGCTGGAGTGGTGGGCCGGATCTCCGGCGCCTTGTTCACTGTAACTGTTATCAACACAGATGTCATCCGTCAGCGCGGCGCCAACCTCACGCGCCAACCTCACGCACCTCCTCTGCTTCCAGGACCCAGCCGGATTCTGGCTGAGCGACTTAAGATATAATTGTGGCAGGAGGAGCAGCTGCCCCACTGCAAGCCCAAGGAAGGAGCCTGAGACATCATCTCACCGCTGGCATCAGAGCTCGGCGTCGGCCAGATGAACCGGCTTCGCAGCACTTTGTTCATTTAGCCACTGTGAGCTAAAACACACATTTATTATTGCTTGTACTGCAACCTGTGAAGATGCATCTATTTTTGCGAGACATTTCCATCCATGCCGCAGTATAATTCAGTTTCATGCAGCTGACTTTGCTGCTGGTTTGCCATCCAGATGAAAGGCGAATCCCAGAAGTTGGGAGAGATTGGTCACCAAATTACGATTTCTTTTTGCTGCAGCGCTCAGTGAATTTAAATGAGTGAAGGCAGATTTTGATTTGCGCCGTAATTCCCACTCACGGCCATTTAGAGGATGACAGCCGCACGGGACCGGTCCGACCGCTCCCTGACAGCCTCTTCACCTTTAGATCAACGTACTGGCACCTGCTAGACGACCTAGTGGTGTATTTTTACACCTGCTCGACACCTTTTTAACTCTGTAACTCCCACTTCGTGCAGACATTTTTCAGTCTTTACCTTTGTCCTTCTATTTACAAATTTATTAAACCTTTCTGAGACTTTTCAAACCTGGGAATAGGGGGATCTGGGATGGTCTGGGGAGGGAATGATCTTGATGGACAGCCCCCAAATGTCAGGTGATGATTTCAAGCAGCTGGCCTGAGGGTTTGGAGTGAAAGAAGGAGGAGAACCTCTGCATCCAGTCTGTCTGCAGTGCCTCTTCTCTCACAAGCTGAGTAAAACAAAGTAAACAACAGTGCATTCAGCGCAGATGAACAGCCTTACATGCGGACTGGCAATTATAAAAGCACAGCCTGTTTGTTTGGTTCCGCTGTGTTGCTGGATCACAACCTCTAGGTAGCTGTCTTTGGATTTGAGTGAGACAGGAGGTACACAGACAATCACTAACACGATGGTGTCCACCATCGGTTCCATAGGAAAATCTGTTGACTCTGCCCTCTCCATGTGGCTGCCCTGCCACACCCTTTCCACACCTCCAGAGCACCCCTGCATTGTACTTTGTGTATTTCCTCTCCTTTTAGACTGACTGTAAGCCTCTTCTCTTCTTCTTTCCATCTTATGCTGAATTCACCTTCGAAAGACATTGTACCATGTTAATGAGGGAAGTTCTCTCCGGTCCAAGTGCAAGAGGACGATAGATTCGAGTGGCAACTTAAATAATAAAAATGCAAAGTATTTTATGGGTTTGTCTTCTGGCCTTGAGAATCTGCATAAAATACCACCATGATCCACAGATGATCTATGATGCTAATAACATTTCTAGAGCTCCTTTTTCGCCCGTAGCTGACACTGTTCCCTTTGACAAATTCAGTAATACTGCAGTGGTCCGGGGGAGTATGGATGATTCATACGATCTCACTTCAGTTTTCAGAAGGATCAAGAATGTGGCCTAGGATGTCAGTGGCCTAACTAACAGCTCTTATTCTGCTCATCTCAGATAATGGAGCTATGCCTAACACAGCTATGAAGTTGTTACTATACTAGTTCATAAGTTTATAAGTGATATTTTTCAGTTCAGTGATGCTTTGATTATTTGTTCATCTTTACAGCTGGGTAAGTTTTGCTATTATAATTCAGGTTAAATACTTGGATCCAGGGTATGGCAACATGAGCGAGGATTCAAAGCTGGGGCGATCGAGCAAAGCACAAAGGCTACACTAACCGAAAATGCATGGACCACGTCTGCAACAATGGTTTCATTTAAACAATGTTTGTTTAATAAATTACTGATAAAGTTGGGAAAAAAACAAAAACTATCCCCACGCCATTACACTGCCACCACCAGTTTGTACCAATCTTGTATCCCTAAAAAAAAAGCGATGAGCATATATGGAAATACAATAAAAAGTAATGAAAGAAGTCTGACTATTTGTACTGACTTTCAGATGCTGATTATATTTAGCTGGTACTTTTCCTCAGTGGTACTTACAGTAATGTTCCATTTCATACTGCCTGATGACTTTCACTGTATTATTTAAGGCAAAGTGGATTGATCAGAGCTGCTGGAGCAAGGAATTGGATTTAAACCTGTGGGCCCAGAGTGCAAAGCACAACTTCCACCCACTAGATGACCTGCTACCCTGCCCAGTGAATCAGATGTTTTTCTCAGTGTTTATACATGTATACAGTTTCAGTATCTAATGCCTTTTCAGGGATGAATTAGATACTGAGGAATTACTCCATATATAAGGAAAAGCATCTAACCTTCATGCCTAAGAAATTAATAGAAAATCTTTGTATTCTTCTTCTTCTTCTTCTTCTTATAATAATAATAATAATAATAATAATAATAATAATAATAATAATAATAATAATAATAATAATAATTATTATTATTATTATTATTATTATTATTATTATTATTATTATTATTATTATTATTATTATTATAAGAAGAAGAAGAAGAAGAAGAATACAAAGATTTTCTATTAATTTCTTAGGCATGAAGGTTAGATGCTTTTCCTTATATATGGAGTAATTCCTCAGTATCTAATTCATCCCTGAAAAGGCATTAGATACTGAAACTGTATACATGTATAAACACTGAGAAAAACATCTGATTCACTGGGCAGGGTAGCAGGTCATCTAGTGGGTGGAAGTTGTGCTTTGCACTCTGGGCCCACAGGTTTAAATCCAATTCCTTGCTCCAGCAGCTCTGATCAATCCACTTTGCCTTAAATAATACAGTGAAAGTCATCAGGCAGTATGAAATGGAACATTACTGTAAGTACCACTGAGGAAAAGTACCAGCTAAATATAATCAGCATCTGAAAGTCAGTACAAATAGTCAGACTTCTTTCATTACTTTTTATTGTATTTCCATATATGCTCATCGCTTTTTTTTTAGGGATACAAGATTGGTACAAACTGGTGGTGGCAGTGTAATGGCGTGGGGATAGTTTTTGTTTTTTTCCCAACTTTATCAGTAATTTATTAAACAAACATTGTTTAAATGAAACCATTGTTGCAGACGTGGTCCATGCATTTTCGGTTAGTGTAGCCTTTGTGCTTTGCTCGATCGCCCCAGCTTTGAATCCTCGCTCATGTTGCCATACCCTGGATCCAAGTATTTAACCTGAATTATAATAGCAAAACTTACCCAGCTGTAAAGATGAACAAATAATCAAAGCATCACTGAACTGAAAAATATCACTTATAAACTTATGAACTAGTATAGTAACAACTTCATAGCTGTGTTAGGCATAGCTCCATTATCTGAGATGAGCAGAATAAGAGCTGTTAGTTAGGCCACTGACATCCTAGGCCACATTCTTGATCCTTCTGAAAACTGAAGTGAGATCGTATGAATCATCCATACTCCCCCGGACCACTGCAGTATTACTGAATTTGTCAAAGGGAACAGTGTCAGCTACGGGCGAAAAAGGAGCTCTAGAAATGTTATTAGCATCATAGATCATCTGTGGATCATGGTGGTATTTTATGCAGATTCTCAAGGCCAGAAGACAAACCCATAAAATACTTTGCATTTTTATTATTTAAGTTGCCACTCGAATCTATCGTCCTCTTGCACTTGGACCGGAGAGAACTTCCCTCATTAACATGGTACAATGTCTTTCGAAGGTGAATTCAGCATAAGATGGAAAGAAGAAGAGAAGAGGCTTACAGTCAGTCTAAAAGGAGAGGAAATACACAAAGTACAATGCAGGGGTGCTCTGGAGGTGTGGAAAGGGTGTGGCAGGGCAGCCACATGGAGAGGGCAGAGTCAACAGATTTTCCTATGGAACCGATGGTGGACACCATCGTGTTAGTGATTGTCTGTGTACCTCCTGTCTCACTCAAATCCAAAGACAGCTACCTAGAGGTTGTGATCCAGCAACACAGCGGAACCAAACAAACAGGCTGTGCTTTTATAATTGCCAGTCCGCATGTAAGGCTGTTCATCTGCGCTGAATGCACTGTTGTTTACTTTGTTTTACTCAGCTTGTGAGAGAAGAGGCACTGCAGACAGACTGGATGCAGAGGTTCTCCTCCTTCTTTCACTCCAAACCCTCAGGCCAGCTGCTTGAAATCATCACCTGACATTTGGGGGCTGTCCATCAAGATCATTCCCTCCCCAGACCATCCCAGATCCCCCTATTCCCAGGTTTGAAAAGTCTCAGAAAGGTTTAATAAATTTGTAAATAGAAGGACAAAGGTAAAGACTGAAAAATGTCTGCACGAAGTGGGAGTTACAGAGTTAAAAAGGTGTCGAGCAGGTGTAAAAATACACCACTAGGTCGTCTAGCAGGTGCCAGTACGTTGATCTAAAGGTGAAGAGGCTGTCAGGGAGCGGTCGGACCGGTCCCGTGCGGCTGTCATCCTCTAAATGGCCGTGAGTGGGAATTACGGCGCAAATCAAAATCTGCCTTCACTCATTTAAATTCACTGAGCGCTGCAGCAAAAAGAAATCGTAATTTGGTGACCAATCTCTCCCAACTTCTGGGATTCGCCTTTCATCTGGATGGCAAACCAGCAGCAAAGTCAGCTGCATGAAACTGAATTATACTGCGGCATGGATGGAAATGTCTCGCAAAAATAGATGCATCTTCACAGGTTGCAGTACAAGCAATAATAAATGTGTGTTTTAGCTCACAGTGGCTAAATGAACAAAGTGCTGCGAAGCCGGTTCATCTGGCCGACGCCGAGCTCTGATGCCAGCGGTGAGATGATGTCTCAGGCTCCTTCCTTGGGCTTGCAGTGGGGCAGCTGCTCCTCCTGCCACAATTATATCTTAAGTCGCTCAGCCAGAATCCGGCTGGGTCCTGGAAGCAGAGGAGGTGCGTGAGGTTGGCGCGTGAGGTTGGCGCCGCGCTGACGGATGACATCTGTGTTGATAACAGTTACAGTGAACAAGGCGCCGGAGATCCGGCCCACCACTCCAGCCCATCAATTTGCACCCTGTTCAGCTCCCACAGTCCCCGCAATTACGCTGCTCAGTGGAAGAGAAGCAAGACGGTGGAACTAATGTAGGGGTGGTGGCTTGCAAAATGGGCGAGGAAACCGATTTGGGGAGTTGTGCCCAGATGTGCGGTGCGTTTGTCACGCTTGGTGTCTCCAAGTGATGCTGCTGAACGCCGCCCCTTGTTGTTTTTTCAGTTGAAGGACACTTTACCCTAAAGTAACTAACAATGCTGACACCCAGTGATTTACAGCTGATGTACCTGTTTATGCAGCTGTTTAGCTTTACTGTGTCAATTTAGGGTAATGACCCTGTGAAAAGGGTACAAATACTCATGATAGCAGATTAAAGAGGACACTTGCAGTGTTGGCTTCTGCCATTTCATTAATGATACCTTTATGTACAACTCAGTTTCCACAGATCTCTTTTTCTGTATCACATCAGATTTAGGTCCTCGGTGGTACTGAAGGAAAGGCTGGGATTTGAACTGCAGATTCTCACATCATAACACAGGCTTGATGGATTCTTTGTGAAATGGCTGGCGGAAATGGGATTCAAACCCACACCTCTAGTCAGAGCCCAGAAGACCCAGGGGCAAAGGTGGTGGACTTTAAATCTGGCTCTTCAGACCACTCAGCCAGCCTGACAGGAGCACCACCTTTAAATTTCCTTTGCTAATCATATTTCATACAAATTTTGCAGTTCATCACTTTAGAAAAATACAAAATGAAAGATCATAATAAAAATAACGGCAAATGCCGGTTGCTTTTTCCTGACAAAGTGTCGTTCTCTTCCACACTCAAAATTCAGTTTAAGTTCCAGTGCTCCTACATAACACATCACGGCCCAACCTCGCAGAACACAAAACTTCATTAACTTCATCCCAAACGCTTGATAAAGCATTTTGCAGCTGAACTGTATAATTAAAAACTCCCAGTTTGTAATGTACTGTTATTTTGAAAAATGGTAGCTGAATTTTGTTGAATTCTAATTTTTCCCCATTTAACATAATGGGAAGTTTATGTTTTTCTGGTTTCAGTCTGGTTCTCAGAAACGGGTCAGGAATGTAAACCAGACATGACTGCAAGTAAATACAAAAAAATAAGCATTGAAACTTTTTTACATTAGAATAACATACAAAAGCTATTTTATTAGCATAGCCAAAAGAATGTAAAAATAAGTTGAAAATAACAAAATACACAGGAAAACACAATGAAATTTTGTTCCATAATTTCAATGCATAGAGACAAGAACCTTTGAATGAAGCAACAAAAAGTGGAGGTTTGCACCTGTCAGAAAGCCTGAGTGCTATAATATGCAAGACTTAAGGTTCATCTTACGGTCATGTGAAAAAGAAAGTACACCTTCTTTCAACTCTAAGGTTTTACGTATCAGGACATAATAAAAAATCATCTGGTCCTGACTGGGTTCTAAAATGATTTAAGTCTAACCTCAGGTATAAAACAACACACAACAGTTTCCACCGTGTCATTATTTATTTAGCATAAATGAAGCCAAAATAGAGAAGCCATGTGTGAAAAACCCCATGATTCAATAGCTTGTAGAAGCACCTTTAGCAGCAATAACTTGAAGTAATCGTTTTCTGTATGACTGTATCAGTCTCTCACATCATTGTGTAGGAATTTTGGCCCACAACATGGCTTCAGTTCATTGAGCATTCGTTTCTGAACAGCTCTCTTAAGGTCCCACCACAGCATTTCAGTCAGGTTGAGGTCTGGACTTTGACTGGGCCATTGCAACTCCTTGATTATTTCTTCTTCAGCCATTCTGTTGCAGATTTGCTGGTGTGCTTGGGTTCATTGTCCTGTTGCATGACCCAATTTCAGCCAGGCTTTAGCTGTCAGACAGATGGCTTCACATTTGACTCTAGAATACTTTGGTATACAGAGGAGTTCATGGTTGACTCAATGACTGCAAGGTGCCCAGGTCCCATGGCTGCAAAAGAAGTCCAAATCATCACCCTTCCACCACCATGCTTTGGCAGTTGGTATGAGGTGTTTGTTCTCATATGCCGTGTTTGGTTTTCGCCAAACGTGGCGCTGTGCATTATGGCCAGATATCTCCTCTTTGGTCTCATCTGTCCGTCCAAAGGACATTGTTCCAGAAGTCTTGCGGTTTGTTCGGATGCAACTTTGCAAACCGAAACCGTGCTGCCATGTTCTTTTTACAACAATAACAGCAACATTTATTTGTATAGCATATTTTCATACATAACTCTAGCTCAAAGTGCTTTACAGGGTGATAAAGAGATGAAAGGTTTCTCCTGGCAACCCTTTCAAACATACTTGCCATACTTGTTCAGTCTTTTTCTAATTGTACTGTCATGAACTTTA